>CM064543.1:20066108-20666108 GCA_032716605.1 Paralithodes platypus | reverse complement strand
TTCTCGGATAACTGTAGCCCATTTCACTGCCCTGGCGAGCGCTAGTGGCTAACGAGAGGCGATTCTGCCAACGCTGGTAGACGTCACATAAGTCCGCCCTTCCTGACTTGCATTTTTTAACAAAACCACGGTTCATTATACCCACGAGTAAGTTTCGGGAGTAAGAACCAGATTGCATGATAACTCATAATGAAATATATAACCCCCAATATCCTCAACTAATATAGTAACCCCATTAACGTAAAAAATGCCATACCCCAATATACAAGGCCCAGCTGGCGCCCTACCCAAGAGGATACCCCCAGCCCCCGGCTGGCGCATCTGTCCCCCCTCGCGGAGGCCTACAGGCATCCTGATGCTCACCAAATTCTTGCCAGAAATTCCGGGCACCTCTAATCCATGCCAAACTCCAAGTTCTAATTCCAGCCTCAAAACTCCTATCCTATCCCGTTCCTAACTAAGCCTCAAAATCCCCCTTAACCCGTCTTAGATTCCTAATAGCATTTCAGCTAGATCAGAGAAGGATACTTGAGTGAAATATTAATGTATACTGCCTTACCGCCTAGACCAAAAGGCGCCACGCAAACTAGAATTCCCCTTGCCAAAATCCTACTCTATTCCCCCTCTTAATAATTGTCTTAGGTAAGAGATGTCAGAAATGTCGAATCATATTGCGGCCTACATACTAACTTTATACTAGACCTTTTTCACTACCCTCCTAAGTCAAGGGATTAAATTAATTTGTCTCTCCCTCCGACATCCCAAATCTAGAACAAAGAGAACCCCCCTTCATCCCCCCTATATATAAACTTTCCCGCGAAAAGCGCCCCAGTTCAGTAGTAGATAGCCCACGTATCGGCTGTGCCGCTCTCGTGGACGTTTACAAAGTGCTCCAACACTCAGGATACAGTGATACTCGGTGCCCGCGATCAAAGTTAATCTGTGAGGAAGTGAATCACTCCTTCGTGAATATAATCTTGCAATTGGATGGCCGAGGGCAAGATTATAACTGCGAACAACCGATTCACAACTTGTTCATTGTATTATAAACGTATTGTAGTGTGGCCTCGTCTAATTGGGTTTACAAACAATCATAACTCATAACTGGTCTAGATAGAAAGATCTGGTTATGTTAGAAGGGATTATGCGAGCAACTCTTAATTGAAGGCTCTGCAAGAATAACTCCTGGGCAACAATTGTCTGTTGACCGAAAGGCGTAAAGCCGCCCGCACGCCCCGAACCTCCCATAAGGCAAGAATAGATAAGAAAAGTCGCTTCTCCCGATTGTCTTACGTTAATTTGATTTATTGTTTCTCCGGCCGTGTCGGGAACAGTGTCATTTAAGGTCTTCAGAGGAGTACCATATCGGCGTGTCATCACCCGGGCAGCCCAACTGTAAACCTTCTCTACACTCCCGGACAACTTGGAGGGCCAAGGAGTCGCTGTTAGCCCCCAACACACCAGCTCAAGATAACGAGGAAACTATATTACAGGCTAATTCTCGAAGTACTAGTGTATGGTACAAATAACTCAACCAGTATATTCAGTTGTGTCTCGAAGTCATGCGGTTAAGAGAAAAGTGATTACTAAGCTAGGGGAGATCAAATATATCAGGAAAGTAAGCTAGGCGAATTGAGAAAGCAATTTCAAATAAGTGATTGTGATTAATTACCATAAAACCTGAGTCGCCCCACTGATATTTATGCCTCCACCAAATGAACCTAGCTACCGTTTATCCCCTTTACGTTAATTCTTGGGAGATAATCATATTACTTATAATTGCATCTTTGTTTTCCAATCAGATTACCTGAGAGTTAATTAACGAGATCCCTAGCCCTTGTGATATGTGCAACCTACGTATCGTTGAAGTAATGTGATCAAAAGAATAATTCCTGAACGTTGGAAGTGGGAAGCGAAAACTCCATCCAAATCCGCGGGCAGTGCTAAGAGATTGTAAAAAGACCAATAACCTACCCGAGTGCTCTATCATCTATTGTTCGTGCGAATTCTATTACGTACCTTATACCCGAGTGTTTTAATTCAAATAAAGCTGTATTACAAACCATTTATCCGAGATTATTTATGTCCTCTGTTGATTCCTTTTTATGTACTTTACAATAAATCCAATAACCCAGTCTTGCAGAACTCACCTATACCAAGTTAAACTTGTATAAAATCAGGGCATAACATTGGCGGCTAGCGGTGGTTCTTGACTCGGATAGACGATTTTATTGCATTGCATATTGTCAAACAAGTGAGGCATGGTAACCTCGCAAAAATGGCAGCACTATTACACTCACATTCCCAAGTATGATGTAAACACCTATGATATCGCCACTTACTTAGACATAGCAAAGCCAGTGTTAGATTTGGCATTTCAAAATGACCGCGAGAAAATCGCCGTTGCATTATTGCACATTATGCAATTGGGAAAAGCCGTTTCCCAAATTGTTAAACAGGTAACGCCAAAGCTTACCTGGAACCAGTTTCGATCCCTCGCAATCCAGGTCTTAGGACCACTTTTGGATTCCCTCGTCTCCCAAAGAATAATAAAAGTCGACAAGATCAAGTATGAAGGGGATATCAATGTGACCCTTATACACCTCTACAGATACGTGAGGATCACGTATAGCTCCCAAGACGACGAGCAACAAAATTAACTTTTATTCACCGCATTGCTCAACATCCTTCCACCTCACATCACCGCTCATATCGACCCTTACGGCTCCTTCGAGGAACACATGCTCGCCATCAGGGAAAGGTGCCAACTCAACCAAATAGTGTATAAAGGACACTCAGACGCCACCCTAGCCAAGGTATGTGAGCACGTCGGACCTCAACCTGGCGCTACCAACAACTCGAGTCCAAGGTCAGTTCACCCACATTCACTCCCTCACATTCCCCCTTAGTAAATGAAGCTCCTGTAAAACTCTCACCCCCAGCCATGTCTAAACACTCTGTGAATCCCCTGTCCAACCCTAGGAAAGATAAAGTAAAAAAGAAACCCCTATCCACCTCTCCAGCCCCTATCCAAGAAAATAAAATTCCTCCACTTGACCCTATCATAAATAAGTCCCTCCATTCTCCTGAGAAATCAAACCCTGCGCACCCTTCCAAAATGACCCCCGAGGAAATTCCAACCCCAGTGCACTCTTCCTTGCCTCTATCCACTCTGACCGTCCCTGAGTTTTCCCCTGCCCAGCCATCCATCAACGATAATGCGAAATCAATTGTGTTACCCCATGAATCCCCTCCACGTTCTATGCCTGCCATTAAATCACAGAACACAGAAATTGTAACACCCACTGTCACCAATTTCCTTCCAATGTCACCCCTGAAGAATGCCGGCCAGAAAATTAGTTCCCCCTCCACTCTCTCGGATGCACCTGTGACCCAAGAGAAACCTTCACCCCCGTCAGTCCCTCAACAACCTGTCACACCTCTCATTTCCTCATATTCATCACCTCTCTCTCCCCCCCCCCCCATTGAAATATTACCCTCAATTCCTTCACTTCCCCAGCAATCCCCAACCTCAAGCCCCCTCCTTCATTCTTCGACTCCCTCCGTTCCCCCCCTCCGCCCCGATCAGGTCAGTTTCCCCACTTGTGGCAACTCCTCCATCACTGCTCTCTCCTTCACACTGAACCCAAGATCACTCCCTCCTGGAAAGTTCTTCACCACCTAAATACGCTAACGTCCCGATTCAGGGACCATTACAACCCCCCCCGCCTGCCCCCCCCCCCCCCCCCTCCCCCTCAAAACTGTCAACCTTATCTCCCCAACCATCATCCCCCCACATATCCGACCTCGGTGAGCACCTTCAAGCACCCGCATCACCCAGGAAATATATAACAACACCTACCTCCTATTCCCCTCCCCCCTTCTCACCCTTTCCAACATCACCCAAACCCCCAAAAATCCTCCTCCAGTAGCACCCCCGCTCGTCCACCTACCTCCGCCCCATAATCCAACACCAGTACCACCATCTCCCCCCCTGTCTCCTGCATCAATCCTACCAAATCCGACACTTCTCCCCAACAATCTCTCCAAACCGACCTACTCATTCCCCCTCCACAAGGTCCCTGCCAAACCCCCACACCTCCACCCTCTCACGACCGCAAGCCTCTACCCAATCCAACCCCTCACCAGCATCAACCTCTTTCCACAACCAAGATCCCCTCCACTCATTCCTTATCAATTCCCCCCACCCCTGCTCTCTCAATACCCCACCTATCCACCTTCAACACCTCCATCCCTAACAAATCAACCACACACCTCAGCCTCCGTCTCTCCCTCCCAATTTGACAACAAAAACTCAAGGTCAAGGCTCCCCCCACCACCAATACCCCAGACAGCCTCCAGACGTAAAGGGACACCCTACACTAACGTCAGACCTAACGGTCCGCCCATCCCCCCCTCCCCACATGACAACACGCCCCCAAGGTTAAAGCCCAGACCACCACCACCACCCCTCCCTCCCTACCAAAGTGAAAGGGAATTCCCAAGGTCAAAGCGCCAGACACCATCACTCCTCCTCACACTCCAATACTTACCGCCTCCCCCACCCCACCATAGACCGGCCCTGCCCGCCAAAACAAACCCACTTACTCCACCCTTGAGGTACGCGGTCGTACCTTATATAAAGGCGACGGAAGTAAAATACCCCAGGAACGAAATCCCCAAGAACGAAGGAACCTGGCGTCACAGGCTAGGATAGCTATAATGATCACCAACTTCGCCTCTCCCTTCCACTTAACTCCACATGTTATACGTCTCTTCAATCACAGCCTTCTAGTATACAACCCACATTACTTTATTCCTTAACATTCTTGATGTACCGACTAAGTATGTATTTAATTAAGGTAACAGCCATGCAGACTATAATATTTTCATTGTGTAGGTACGACGGCGATCTGAAGACACCTCAGTAAACTACATGCCCCTTCCCCCCCTCTGTTCTAGTTGGGAGAGCCACTTGAGTCCACCGACTCATATCGATTGTTATTATTACTGGCGATTGTTACTATGTTCATGTCATGTGGTGATGGGCTGGTCTATCAGAGTGAGAACTGAGCAATCTCTGCCATACCCATAGCTTACTCTGACTGTTCCTTTTACTTATATATTTTCTAGATCTCAAGTGACGGCGTCTCTTGCGTGGATTGACCTAATCTACCAAGATTGGAAGCCAAAGCGTCACATCTTTCCTTTGCCCCTCAACTTTCTCTTCATAATTGCTGAGGGGCACAGGGCCCTGGGTGGGGCTTTGGTTTCCCGGGCGTTTCCGCACCCTCCTCAGCTCCCCGCCATGGAGTGGCTTCGGTCACCCAGGCTTTATTGTGGTCGGCAGGGAGGGTTCTGTGGGGGCGCTCGGTTATGGCCTTGGCCTTGCTCGGGGCCTTGGGGCTGTTCGGCCAGGCAGCTTGGGGAAAAACAACAACAACAACTATGTTCATGTTTCACCTTTGTTGCCAGTTGATTAACCGAGATTCTTAACCACAATTGTATAGGATTTATTCTCAACCTATTATGTACCCTATCCTTTGTGTGTTACTATTATTATTGCTTCAGATGAGAAAACATCCCCAACTACGGAATCTATATTTGAGAGTTGGAGATCGAAATGATTATGTTGAGACGATCTATAACTCCCCAGGATAGACGTTACCTGGATTACTATACCATTTTATTCTTTGTGTTATTCTTGTTATGATTGCAGATCAGCGGCCAATCCCTGACTACGAATCTATATTCGAGAGTTGGAAAGATAAATGATTATGCTGGGACGATCTATATTCTATAACTCCTCAAGATAGACGTTACCTGAATTAATATACCATTTACATGTCTATCTGATTACGTCAGCCCTGTACTTAGTTATATAACAATCTTAGTCCCCAATTCTAGCAATTATATGTCCCTAACCTCCCGTTGTTTTATCCACTAACTATATATGTTCCCAACCTTCCTAATTCAACCTCCATTTCACTAGACAAAATACCTAGGAGTAATTCCGAGATTTAATTATGCAATTACACTAGACAGCCCCCATACCTCACTGAAATCCACATTGCTATTTTATTGATGTACCAACTCCTTAAGGTTAACATAATTTAAGGAACTTCTAGAAAGGAAAGACACCTATCGTCGGTCCCCCATTTTTACAATTATCTATCCATACCCGAGACCATCCCCATTTTTCGTTATGCAGGCCTGTGCGTAGGTAAAGGTCGTGCCGGGCAACATCGTTGTATTTGTTTCGCGTGAATTCGGCTACGGTTCAAACTCGGTACAACCGCCTCAAATTGTTACCCCATGAAAATCCGTTTTTCTATGTATGCCACAGATCCGCAGAAAACTAACATTTCCGCCCACACTATTCTAATATCAGATGCTTATAATGTTAGAATGTAAGTAGGTCCCCAGCTATGAATAATCCGACCTCAAATCAACCTACCGAGATCGGATTCCTTAGAACGACAGCTAAGATACCGTCATTCATGCATGCATTCATTTCCAGTTTAACTATCTTTTATCCACAATATTATTCCTCTTCCAATCTTTCCCATGGCTGTTATACGTCTAATCAATCACCCCTTCTAGTCCACAGTCCACACAGCTCTGTTTTCGTATCTCTGTTGTTTTATATAAGTTAATCGTGACAAATCTGCATGCGATCCTCTCCAGAGAGATCTAGGAAAGCGACCTAGTTTTTCTCTCTCCATTATGAAGGTAAAACGTATGTAGCCCCATGCATGCTCAGGGGTTCGTTTCTAGTAACTAAGTAGTTATATAATTGAACTTGAGTTATTCAACCAGATTCCATTTTTATTATAACGACGGCTAAGATACCATCATTCATGCATGTAAATATTTCCTAAGTTAACTCTCTTTTATCCACAAATACTTTGCGTAGCAACAGCATGCCCAGTTGTAACCTTTTGAGTCGCCCTGTCATTCTTCTCTCCCATACCAACCCAAATTCACAAACTCCCCTAGCAAGACGCCATCAGGATGTATTATTTCGTGCCGAGTAAGTCATTTCTCAAGCTCCAGATTACCAGAGAGTACAAACCTATTCTTGTACCTCCTTTAACTATCCTCTAACCTAGCTAACCAACCTTCACAACTGAGACGGTAAAGTCAAACGTGCGAGGTTAGTCCCCCCCTCACTCCCCTCGAAGAGGGTAAGTCTGCCCTTCCTGACTAGCATTTTTTAACAAAACCACTGTTCATTATACCCACGAGTAAGTTTCGGGAGTAAGAACCAGATTGCATGATAACTCATAACGAAATATATAACCCCCAATATCCTCAACTAATATAGTAACCCCATTAACGTAAAAAATGCCATACCCCAATATACAAGGCCCAGCTGGCACCCTACCCAAGAGGATACCCCCAGCCCCCGGCCGGCGCGTCTGTCCCCCCTAGCGGAGGCCTACAGGGATCCTGATGCTCACCAAATTCTTGCCAGAAATTCCGGGCCCTCTAACCCATGCCAACCTCCAAGTTCTAATTCCAGCCTCAAAACTCCTATCCTATCCCGTTCCTAACTAAGCTTCAAAATCCCCCTTAACCCGTCTTAGATTCCTAATAGCATTTCAGCTAGATCAGAGAAGGATCCTTGAGTGAAATATTAATGTATACTGCCTTACCGCCTAGACCAAAAGGCCCACGCAAACTAGAATTCCCCTTGCCAAAATCCTACTCTATTCCCCCTCTTAATAATTGTCTTAGAGTAAGAGATGTCAGAAATGTTGAATCATATTGCGGCCTACATACTAACTTTATACTAGACCTTTTTCACTACCCTCCTAAGTCAAGGGATTAAATTAATTTGTCTCTCCCTCCGACATCCCAAATCTAGAACAAAGAGAACCCCCGTTGACCCCCCCTATATATAAACTTTCCCGTGAAAAGCGCCTCAGTTCAGTAGTAGATAGCCCACGTATCGGCTGTGCCGCTCTCGTGGATGTTTACAAAGTGCTCCAACCCTCAGGATACAGTGACACTCGGTGCCCGCAATCAAAGTTAATCTGTGAGGAAGTGAATCACTCCTTCATGAATATAATCTTGCAATTGGATGGCCGAGGGCAAGATTATAACTGTTGTTACGATCCAGGTTCTCAAAGACACAGGGCTCTTCAACATTGGACTAGATAATGGCAAAATGCAACAACGGTAACACTAGATCCAACCCCTGCCTTATACACTGGAAAACAAAACACCATTACCGCCCTGAGTCGTGCCTGGACAACGAGGTATCCTATGACTCGGTAACTGGTGCACACACACTAGGCTGACGCTCGATGAAACAGCCTATTCTCAAACAGTAAAAGATTACTCGATTAGGTTACACAAAGAAAAGATAGTTAACGTGATTAATTAACGTTACGGTAGATACTCAAATAACTGGCACTCCTGTATTAAAGAAAGTGCAATGCTAGTCCTGCAACATCAACTGGAAACTTCTGAAATAAGTCTGATGCTGGGAAGATGTTCGTAAAGAATCTTGAACAATTATAATGCAGAATACGGGTCACAATAAATACTAGGACATATAGTAATAATAGGCAGGCGAATAATAAAGACTGCGCAAAGGTAGTAATGCTCGACAACTAAAGAAATGCTTTGTGACACAACGCAACAGCCTACTAGGGTTGTGCAACTCAACAACAACTTTGGCTCAAAAGTGCAGTGAATAATAATGTGGCATACATATAATAATGGGGGCTTATCTCTAACCAGTGTCTGCTCAGTTAATAAAGTCTAGCTGGGGTATCAAGGCAGGGCAACAATGGGCGAGCATGCGGCTCGTAGCCTAACGTTGTCCGAAGGTGGTATAATGAAGATTACGTTATATGACGGGGATGCTCTCTTGATAAATCTAGGTCTCTAGTACCTAGTTCTATCCTGGCGATCCCTCAGAAGTCAACACAAAGAGGCAGCACTATGTTGTGAGGGATAGGCTATGGCCCTCTCACACCACAGCGCTGTGCTCGCTAGGTAAACCCACCCGAAGACAACTTAGGCTCCCACAGTACCTGTCGATGTCGTGCAGGGCTTAGCTAACACTGCACACATCGGAGACAACGACACAGTAACCTTACCCCTAGTCTAGCTTTAAATAACCCAGCAGAATCACTCAACACCTTGCCAGGGAGACATATACCGGTCTACAACCTTCCCGAGAGAGGACACACACGGAAAAGTCCGTCTCTCCAAACCTCATTCAAGCCTAATACATGGAAATATCTGAGAGCTTCGCGTACAATACGACTGGCCGACGGTGAACGTCTATGCTGAAACCAGAAGGGATGTTGAGTTTAATAAAGATTAGAGAATGAGAAAGGAGAAGTCGAGAGAGAGAAATAGTATGCAAAGTGGCGAGTATGGGGGACAGAATTGCAAAGGATGTAGACGATACGTGTGTCAGGCAAGCTCTGAGCTTGGTAAAAAACATGAGGCCGCGACGGGAAGGGACTAGTTGACCACCCGGCCGCCAACGCCGTCAGCGCCCAAGCGAGCCGCGTCATAGCTCAGCCCCCGCTGCCAGGTGTTCTCCCTCACCCTCTCTCGCTCGCCTCCCACACAAGCAACATTTATATTATAGCGAATATAAAATACAAGGCGCGGTCACAGACCAAAACAAAGACCATTTCTAGACTGTCTGTGGCAACACGACCCTAATGAAATAAAGCAGATCATTCTAGGACAACTGTAGCGTATCCCCCATCCTGGCGAGCGCTAGCGAGCCGCAATGCCCCACGCAACCATTCTGCTAACGCCGGGAGGCGTCACACCCCCACCAAGATATGGGACACTCAACCATGAGCCCATATCTGAACAGGCAGAATGTCACTAGAATCTGCCACTCCTAACCACTCTGCCACTCATGGAATGCAAGCTCAGTCTCCTCAAAAAAAAAAATACAACATTTTATATATAAAAAAATCTTATCACCCTTCCCAAACATAATACATTAATTCATAACATTGTGCTCCCAGAGCGAGCTTTAAGAAGCACAGCCTACTGAGAGAAAATCATCTGCACTCAGTACTCAGCTACAATATTATCTTAAAATTAATTATTAAAAAGAAAGAGTTTTTATTTAATTTTTCATATTTTATTTTAATGTTGTTTTTGGCGGCTACTATAGATGTAGCCTACATTTCTTCTAATCAAAGCCAACAACTCCTGCCCTGCGACCCTACGCTGATGCTACACACGCGAGCCAACAAGCACCAGCGCAAAAATACACCGCGAGCCAAGACAGGAGGCTATACCAACATACTGTGGTAGCCTACCCCGGATCCTCCACCCGCGACAGACACTGACTGAACAGCGAGGGTTCTCCTGCAAACAAAGCCAAAACATTATCAGTGCCCTTAGCATGCCACACATCCAACTTGTGTTCCGGCAGCACAACAACACCTGGCACTGACAAACTGCCCAGCTCATCGCAAAACTGGCACTTATCTTCGCTCTTCCCGGCAACGGGGCCTGCCAATAACCTTTCACTAGTTCTACCTTCGTGATGAGCGAGGCAGCCCCGAAGCGGTCTATGGTGTCGTCAACTCTGGGTAATGGATAGGCGTCTGTCAGGGATAATGCTTCCACACTCTTGCAATCAACACACACACGGACTCTGCCACCAAACTCAGGTTGCAAAGCCACTGGCAACGACCACTCACGATATCATCCCTCAGACCCCCTCTCCACACGCTGTCCAGCTCCGCCTTCACAACAGGCTGTCGAGCAGGATTCACACGGTAGGGAACCAACTCGAGCCTTGCACTGTCTCCAGCCTCCATGTCGGATTCTACCCCGTACATCAGGCCTGGAGAAGCAACAAACATGCGGACGGACTGCCACAGCCTAGTAAACAACTCCTCTTGGCGCTCAGGAACAAGAGGTTGCAACTTATCTCGCAGAACAATATGCCTAGTGCCCTCCCACATCTCCTTCACCATGTGGAGAGGGCCCCTCACCTGATGCCCGAAAACAAGCTCATTCGGACTGAAACCAAGACTCTCTCCAGGTACTTCTCTTGCCGCGAACAAACCATACGGCAGACCAAGGTCCCAATCCTTTCCGTTCTCTGCGCAATAACATCGAAGCATGCTTTTCAGCGTGGCGTGCCACCTCTCCAACACCCCTTGACTCTCCGGGTGATACGCAGAAGAGACGACAGTGCTGATGCCATGCTGAATCATAGTTTGTTTGAACAGATTAGATGTAACATTAGAGCCTTGGTCCGATTGCACCTCTTGCGGGTAACCATACCGCGAGCAATACAATAGCAGGTTCCGGACAACAGTTTTCGCTGTGCCATTTCTCATTGGATATGCATCAAGATAACGAGTGGCCACATCCATGATAGTTACTAGAAATTTATTACCGGCACTAGTAGGGGGTAGGGGTCCGACCATATCAATGATGACCTTACTGAAGGGCGGTCCACTGACAGGAATGGGGTGCAACGGGGCTCTCGGAATTGTTTGGTTAGGTTTTCCAACCCTCTGGCATGTATGACACCTTGCTATCCAGGTTACCACCTGCCCCGTCAACCCCGGCCACCAAAACAGTTTTACTAAAGCCGCCACCGTTTTTCTCACCCCTAGATGTCCTGCCAGTGGTATGTCATGTGCCAACCTCAGTAGGCTATCCCTGCACTCCCGTGGCACCACCAACTGGTCCACTACTCCGGACCCCTCTTGCCAACTACGTTTAGGGTCTTGAAAACGCCTATAGTGGATGCCTTCTAAATAAAAAAAATCTCCTGGCTGTGCATCACCGTCCTCGTCGAGCTCTACAGCTCCATTAGCACATGTTTGGAGCTCAGGGTCCTCTAGTTGCAACCGACGTATATCTGAGGGTGCCAAGCGATCTAACTGCTCCCGGAGCAATGCATGACCTTCCCCGATACTGGGCTGCTCCCTCTGTCTCTCTCGATGTACATAACGTTGCTGTCGTGGAGACTCGTCATGCCCAGCCTCGTCA
This sequence comes from Paralithodes platypus, assembly GCA_032716605.1. Classification (NCBI taxonomy): domain Eukaryota; kingdom Metazoa; phylum Arthropoda; class Malacostraca; order Decapoda; family Lithodidae; genus Paralithodes; species Paralithodes platypus. The sequence continues at coordinate 20,654,102 of CM064543.1, read as the reverse complement.
CTCTCGATGACAGGCCCAGGGGCTACTCCAGAATTAAGTAATGGTGCTAATACTGACTCACCCAGGAGACCCGCCGAGTCAAAACTCTTAAAACCAGCTCCAGCTTTAGCCTCCTCCTGTTGATCGTTCCTCCGCTGGTCTGAAGACGGAGGACTAGGCTGTGACACTTTAGCTGCACGAGCTCGGGTGACAACACACGCCATGGGTTGTGTCTGGCACCGCTCGACCCACTCTTGCTCTTCCCTACTCACGTCAGCCGGCCTCTCGGCAACGACTAAGGGTAGAACCTCAGAAGCGGGCATTGCAAAGTCGCTGCCGAGAAGAAGGTCGACGCCCTCCACTGGCAGTTTCTCCACAATCCCGACATCCAATTCACGTGCCACACCATCCACCTCCAACTCCAACCGCACCAGCGGGTATGACCGAGTTGCATTAATACCCTGCACCACCACCACCCGAGCCGCGTTTATAGGGTAGCCAGTCAAGTTTTTCATCAGAGTCTGGGAAGCACCTGTATCACGCAAGACCTCTACTCCATGCTTGCGCCCCGCCCACATCACGCAACCCCGCCCTCTATGGTCGCAAAAAACATCCTGAGCAGGGTTCGAGCCTCCCAGGTGCTTCTGCATTGGCTGTGCCTCAGCCTCTGACGAACTGCCCCGGGCAAACTCAGATGACTTCGGAGACACACCAATGTTGCAGGCCAAAGACACAGCTGCTATAGGTGGTTTGCTAGGACAGACTCTTGCAAAGTGCCCCTTTTTATGACAATGATAACACTCCAACTCCCCTTTGGGCTTCCCTTGGTACTGGGAAGGGCCCGGCCCCTTCTTAAATGGGACGGTGCTAGTCTTGTGGTCAGTCTTGGTATCATGGCTCTTGTACTTGTTTGCATAAGGTATATCACTAACTCGGGGGGGTGGGGCGTCACGCCCCTTGTTACCTGCCTCACTACGCTGGGCAGACCCGCACCCACGAATTAGTGATAGCCGGAGGTCAGCCATCTCAGCTGCCTCCTGTAGAGTTTTTGGTTGCTTTTCTTTAAGGTTTAACGTCAGGTCGCCGCCCGTGCATTTGAAAAACTGCTCTAAAAGCACCAACTGTTTAATGTCGTCAAACGTAGTAGCTTTCTCCGACCTCAGCCAATTCCCAAAAGCATCGGACAGCTCCCGGGCATGCTCCAAAAAGGTGCTCTCCCGACCCTTGGTAACACCCCGGAACTTCAACCTGTACGTCTCTGGTTGTAGTTCGTATGCTCTCAGGACAGCATCCTTGAGTTCCTCATAGATAATACAAGACTCTATAGGCAACGCATCGTAGGCTTTAAGACCCTTGCCTATTAATCTAGAGGATACAAGTGCTGCCCATTTATTCTCTGGCCACTGGTGTTCCTGGCACTTCTTCTCAAAGCGTGTGAAAAATTCTGTTACACCACTCTCATCAAACACCGGAACCAGTTTCAATAAGTGCGAGAGAGACTGCTCATGAACACAGTTACCAGCCCCAAGTCGCTGTCCCGTTGTCTCTACTCGCGACTTCTCTACTTCCATGTCGGCACAGTACCTAGTCGACTCTAAATCCGCTTGGATTTTTGCTAGCTCTATGTGCTGAGACTGCTGACTGATAGTTTTTCTCTCTTCTATCTTGGCTAATTCTATTTGCTGCTGCTGGATCTTAGCTAATTCGAGCTGAAGCAATAATTCTGGAGTTAACCCTTGAGGAGGTGAAGGTGCTACAATGTTTGAAATTACCGGTGGTCCCCCCAGGGGCAACCCACCCTGCCAGTCACCACCCAACTGCGGAAGCATACCCGGGGTCGGCAAACTACTGGGATGGCTGGGAGTCGAGTGTAGGGGAAGCATGGCCGAAGGGCTCTGAGCACTCAACCCATCTCGCTCACCAGTCACCCTGCCCAGTACACACGTTATCAAGTTATCCTTGGTCATGCTGCTAGTAACCGCATGACCGATAGCTGTGGCCAGGCATTGAAGACCGTACCGATCCATACCCTCCAACCGCTCGGCAGTAACAGGCCATTGCAAAAATATCCTAGCATCCTCCTCACAGTTCACCCGATTAACCCTTTCATCATGCTGCTGTTCCTCAGTTTCGACATTACGTACTGTGTCTCCATTCTCCTCTGACCCGGTATAAGACATGATGCTCACAAAAATTTCTCACCACAATATTCAGAAAAGAAGTACCCCAAACTCTTATGTAGCACTATTCACTTGCCAAAAATGTCTGAAGACTCTCAAGTGCTATACTACTTTGCCAAAAAAAAAATAACGTGCCCACTATATTCCTCAATAAAACAAATGACCACAACAATCCTGCAATTATCTCTTAGTTCACAAGATCCTGAGCTAGGTCGCCATTTGTTACGATCCAGGTTCTCAAAGACACAGGGCTCTTCAACATTGGACTAGATAATGGCAAAATGCAACAACGGTAACACTAGATCCAACCCCTGCCTTAAACACTGGAAAACAAAACACCATTACCGCCCTGAGTCGTGCCTGGACAACGAGGTATCCTATGACTCGGTAACTGGTGCACACACACTAGGCTGACGCTCGATGAAACAGCCTATTCTCAAACAGTAAAAGATTACTCGATTAGGTTACACAAAGAAAAGATAGTTAACGTGATTAATTAACGTTACGGTAGATACTCAAATAACTGGGACTCCTGTATTAAAGAAAGTGCAATGCTAGTCCTGCAACATCAACTGGAAACTTCTGAAATAAGTCTGATGCTGGGAAGATGTTCGTAAAGAATCTTGAACAATTATAATGCAGAATGCGGGTCACAATAAATACTAGGACATATAGTAATAATAGGCAGGCGAATAATAAAGACTGCGCAAAGGTAGTAATGCTCGACAACTAAAGAAATGCTTTGTGACACAACGCAACAGCCTACTAGGGTTGTGCAACTCAACAACAACTTTGGCTCAAAAGTGCAGTGAATAATAATGTGGCATACATATAATAATGGGGGGCTTATCTCTAACCAGTGTCTGCTCAGTTAATAAAGTCTAGCTGGGGTATCAAGGCAGGGCAACAATGGGCGAGCATGCGGCTCGTAGCCTAACGTTGTCCGAAGGTGGTATAATGAAGATTACGTTATATGACGGGGATGCTCTCTTGATAAATCTAGGTCTCTAGTACCTAGTTCTATCCTGGCGATCCCTCAGAAGTCAACACAAAGAGGCAGCACTATGTTGTGAGGGATAGGCTATGGCCCTCTCACACCACAGCGCTGTGCTCGCTAGGTAAACCCACCCGAAGACAACTTAGGCTCCCACAGTACCTGTCGATGTCGTGCAGGGCTTAGCTAACACTGCACACATCGGAGACAACGACACAGTAACCTTACCCCTAGTCTAGCTTTAAATAACCCAGCAGAATCACTCAACACCTTGCCAGGGAGACATATACCGGTCTACAACCTTCCCGAGAGAGGACACACACGGAAAAGTCCGTCTCTCCAAACCTCATTCAAGCCTAATACATGGAAATATCTGAGAGCTTCGCGTACAATACGACTGGCCGACGGTGAACGTCTATGCTGAAACCAGAAGGGATGTTGAGTTTAATAAAGATTAGAGAATGAGAAAGGAGAAGTCGAGAGAGAGAAATAGTATGCAAAGTGGCGAGTATGGGGGACAGAATTGCAAAGGATGTAGACGATACGTGTGTCAGGCAAGCTCTGAGCTTGGTAAAAAAACATGAGGCCGCGACGGGAAGGGACTAGTTGACCACCCGGCCGCCAACGCCGTCAGCGCCCAAGCGAGCCGCGTCATAGCTCAGCCCCCGCTGCCAGGTGTTCTCCCTCACCCTCTCTCGCTCGCCTCCCACACAAGCAACATTTATATTATAGCGAATATAAAATACAAGGCGCGGTCACAGACCAAAACAAAGACCATTTCTAGACTGTCTGTGGCAACACGACCCTAATGAAATAAAGCAGATCATTCTAGGACAACTGTAGCGTATCCCCCATCCTGGCGAGCGCTAGCGAGCCGCAATGCCCCACGCAACCATTCTGCTAACGCCGGGAGGCGTCACACCCCCACCAAGATATGGGACACTCAACCATGAGCCCATATCTGAACAGGCAGAATGTCACTAGAATCTGCCACTCCTAACCACTCTGCCACTCATGGAATGCAAGCTCAGTCTCCTCAAAAAAAAAATACAACATTTATATATAAAAAAATCTTATCACCCTTCCCAAACATAATACATTAATTCATAACATTGTGCTCCCAGAGCGAGCTTTAAGAAGCACAGCCTACTGAGAGAAAATCATCTGCACTCAGTACTCAGCTACAATATTATCTTAAAATTAATTATTAAAAAGAAAGAGTTTTTATTTAATTTTTCATATTTTATTTTAATGTTGTTTTTGGCGGCTACTATAGATGTAGCCTAATTTTCTTCTAATCAAAGCCAACAACTCCTGCCCTGCGACCCTACGCTGATGCTACACACGCGAGCCAACAAGCACCAGCGCAAAAATACACCGCGAGCCAAGACAGGAGGCTATACCAACATACTGTGGTAGCCTACCCCGGATCCTCCACCCGCGACAGACACTGACTGAACAGCGAGGGTTCTCCTGCAAACAAAGCCAAAACATTATCAGTGCCCTTAGCATGCCACACATCCAACTTGTGTTCCGGCAGCACAACAACACCTGGCACTGACAAACTGCCCAGCTCATCGCAAAACTGGCACTTATCTTCGCTCTTCCCGGCAACGGGGCCTGCCAATAACCTTTCACTAGTTCTACCTTCGTGATGAGCGAGGCAGCCCCGAAGCGGTCTATGGTGTCGTCAACTCTGGGTAATGGATAGGCGTCTGTCAGGGATAATGCTTCCACACTCTTGCAATCAACACACACGGACTCTGCCACCAAACTCAGGTTGCAAAGCCACTGGCAACGACCACTCACGATATCCCTCATCCCTCAGACCCCCTCTCCACACGCTGTCCAGCTCCGCCTTCACAACAGGCTGTCGAGCAGGATTCACACGGTAGGGAACCAACTCGAGCCTTGCACTGTCTCCAGCCTCCATGTCGGATTCTACCCCGTACATCAGGCCTGGAGAAGCAACAAACATGCGGACGGACTGCCACAGCCTAGTAAACAACTCCTCTTGGCGCTCAGGAACAAGAGGTTGCAACTTATCTCGCAGAACAATATGCCTAGTGCCTTCCCACATCTCCTTCACCATGTGGAGAGGGCCCCTCACCTGATGCCCGAAAACAAGCTCATTCGGACTGAAACCAAGACTCTCTCCAGGTACTTCTCTTGCCGCGAACAAACCATACGGCAGACCAAGGTCCCAATCCTTTCCGTTCTCTGCGCAATAACATCGAAGCATGCTTTTCAGCGTGGCGTGCCACCTCTCCAACACCCCTTGACTCTCCGGGTGATACGCAGAAGAGACGACAGTGCTGATGCCATGCTGAATCATAGTTTGTTTGAACAGATTAGATGTAACATTAGAGCCTTGGTCCGATTGCACCTCTTGCGGGTAACCATACCGCGAGCAATACAATAGCAGGTTCCGGACAACAGTTTTCGCTGTGCCATTTCTCATTGGATATGCATCAAGATAACGAGTGGCCACATCCATGATAGTTACTAGAAATTTATTACCGGCACTAGTAGGGGGTAGGGGTCCGACCATATCAATGATGACCTTACTGAAGGGCGGTCCACTGACAGGAATGGGGTGCAACGGGGCTCTCGGAATTGTTTGGTTAGGTTTTCCAACCCTCTGGCATGTATGACACCTTGCTATCCAGGTTACCACCTGCCCCGTCAACCCCGGCCACCAAAACAGTTTTACTAAAGCCGCCACCGTTTTTCTCACCCCTAGATGTCCTGCCAGTGGTATGTCATGTGCCAACCTCAGTAGGCTATCCCTGCACTCCCGTGGCACCACCAACTGGTCCACTACTCCGGACCCCTCTTGCCAACTACGTTTAGGGTCTTGAAAACGCCTATAGTGGATGCCTTCTAAATAAAAAAAATCTCCTGGCTGTGCATCACCGTCCTCGTCGAGCTCTACAGCTCCATTAGCACATGTTTGGAGCTCAGGGTCCTCTAGTTGCAACCGACGTATATCTGAGGGTGCCAAGCGATCTAACTGCTCCCGGAGCAATGCATGACCTTCCCCGATACTGGGCTGCTCCCTCTGTCTCTCTCGATGTACATAACGTTGCTGTCGTGGAGACTCGTCATGCCCAGCCTCGTCACTCTCGATGACAGGCCCAGGGGCTACTCCAGAATTAAGTAATGGTGCTAATACTGACTCACCCAGGAGACCCGCCGAGTCAAAACTCTTAAAACCAGCTCCAGCTTTAGCCTCCTCCTGTTGATCGTTCCTCCGCTGGTCTGAAGACGGAGGACTAGGCTGTGACACTTTAGCTGCACGAGCTCGGGTGACAACACACGCCATGGGTTGTGTCTGGCACCGCTCGACCCACTCTTGCTCTTCCCTACTCACGTCAGCCGGCCTCTCGGCAACGACTAAGGGTAGAACCTCAGAAGCGGGCATTGCAAAGTCGCTGCCGAGAAGAAGGTCGACGCCCTCCACTGGCAGTTTCTCCACAATCCCGACATCCAATTCACGTGCCACACCATCCACCTCCAACTCCAACCGCACCAGCGGGTATGACCGAGTTGCATTAATACCCTGCACCACCACCACCCGAGCCGCGTTTATAGGGTAGCCAGTCAAGTTTTTCATCAGAGTCTGGGAAGCACCTGTATCACGCAAGACCTCTACTCCATGCTTGCGCCCCGCCCACATCACGCAACCCCGCCCTCTATGGTCGCAAAAAACATCCTGAGCAGGGTTCGAGCCTCCCAGGTGCTTCTGCATTGGCTGTGCCTCAGCCTCTGACGAACTGCCCCGGGCAAACTCAGATGACTTCGGAGACACACCAATGTTGCAGGCCAAAGACACAGCTGCTATAGGTGGTTTGCTAGGACAGACTCTTGCAAAGTGCCCCTTTTTATGACAATGATAACACTCCAACTCCCCTTTGGGCTTCCCTTGGTACTGGGAAGGGCCCGGCCCCTTCTTAAATGGGACGGTGCTAGTCTTGTGGTCAGTCTTGGTATCATGGCTCTTGTACTTGTTTGCATAAGGTATATCACTAACTCGGGGGGGTGGGGCGTCACGCCCCTTGTTACCTGCCTCACTACGCTGGGCAGACCCGCACCCACGAATTAGTGATAGCCGGAGGTCAGCCATCTCAGCTGCCTCCTGTAGAGTTTTTGGTTGCTTTTCTTTAAGGTTTAACGTCAGGTCGCCGCCCGTGCATTTGAAAAACTGCTCTAAAAGCACCAACTGTTTAATGTCGTCAAACGTAGTAGCTTTCTCCGACCTCAGCCAATTCCCAAAAGCATCGGACAGCTCCCGGGCATGCTCCAAAAAGGTGCTCTCCCGACCCTTGGTAACACCCCGGAACTTCAACCTGTACGTCTCTGGTTGTAGTTCGTATGCTCTCAGGACAGCATCCTTGAGTTCCTCATAGATAATACAAGACTCTATAGGCAACGCATCGTAGGCTTTAAGACCCTTGCCTATTAATCTAGAGGATACAAGTGCTGCCCATTTATTCTCTGGCCACTGGTGTTCCTGGCACTTCTTCTCAAAGCGTGTGAAAAATTCTGTTACACCACTCTCATCAAACACCGGAACCAGTTTCAATAAGTGCGAGAGAGACTGCTCATGAACACAGTTACCAGCCCCAAGTCGCTGTCCCGTTGTCTCTACTCGCGACTTCTCTACTTCCATGTCGGCACAGTACCTAGTCGACTCTAAATCCGCTTGGATTTTTGCTAGCTCTATGTGCTGAGACTGCTGACTGATAGTTTTTCTCTCTTCTATCTTGGCTAATTCTATTTGCTGCTGGATCTTAGCTAATTCGAGCTGAAGCAATAATTCTGGAGTTAACCCTTGAGGAGGTGAAGGTGCTACAATGTTTGAAATTACCGGTGGTCCCCCCAGGGGCAACCCACCCTGCCAGTCACCACCCAACTGCGGAAGCATACCCGGGGTCGGCAAACTACTGGGATGGCTGGGAGTCGAGTGTAGGGGAAGCATGGCCGAAGGGCTCTGAGCACTCAACCCATCTCGCTCACCAGTCACCCTGCCCAGTACACACGTTATCAAGTTATCCTTGGTCATGCTGCTAGTAACCGCATGACCGATAGCTGTGGCCAGGCATTGAAGACCGTACCGATCCATACCCTCCAACCGCTCGGCAGTAACAGGCCATTGCAAAAATATCCTAGCATCCTCCTCACAGTTCACCCGATTAACCCTTTCATCATGCTGCTGTTCCTCAGTTTCGACATTACGTACTGTGTCTCCATTCTCCTCTGACCCGGTATAAGACATGATGCTCACAAAAATTTCTCACCACAATATTCAGAAAAGAAGTACCCCAAACTCTTATGTAGCACTATTCACTTGCCAAAAATGTCTGAAGACTCTCAAGTGCTATACTACTTTGCCAAAAAAAAATAACGTGCCCACTATATTCCTCAATAAAACAAATGACCACAACAATCCTGCAATTATCTCTTAGTTCACAAGATCCTGAGCTAGGTCGCCATTTGTTACGATCCAGGTTCTCAAAGACACAGGGCTCTTCAACATTGGACTAGATAATGGCAAAATGCAACAACGGTAACACTAGATCCAACCCCTGCCTTAAACACTGGAAAACAAAACACCATTACCGCCCTGAGTCGTGCCTGGACAACGAGGTATCCTATGACTCGGTAACTGGTGCACACACACTAGGCTGACGCTCGATGAAACAGCCTATTCTCAAACAGTAAAAGATTACTCGATTAGGTTACACAAAGAAAAGATAGTTAACGTGATTAATTAACGTTACGGTAGATACTCAAATAACTGGCACTCCTGTATTAAAGAAAGTGCAATGCTAGTCCTGCAACATCAACTGGAAACTTCTGAAATAAGTCTGATGCTGGGAAGATGTTCGTAAAGAATCTTGAACAATTATAATGCAGAATGCGGGTCACAATAAATACTAGGACATATAGTAATAATAGGCAGGCGAATAATAAAGACTGCGCAAAGGTAGTAATGCTCGACAACTAAAGAAATGCTTTGTGACACAACGCAACAGCCTACTAGGGTTGTGCAACTCAACAACAACTTTGGCTCAAAAGTGCAGTGAATAATAATGTGGCATACATATAATAATGGGGGGCTTATCTCTAACCAGTGTCTGCTCAGTTAATAAAGTCTAGCTGGGGTATCAAGGCAGGGCAACAATGGGCGAGCATGCGGCTCGTAGCCTAACGTTGTCCGAAGGTGGTATAATGAAGATTACGTTATATGACGGGGATGCTCTCTTGATAAATCTAGGTCTGTAGTACCTAGTTCTATCCTGGCAATCCCTCAGAAGTCAACACAAAGAGGCAGCACTATGTTGTGAGGGATAGGCTATGGCCCTCTCACACCACAGCGCTGTGCTCGCAAGGTAAACCCACCCGAAGACAACTTAGGCTCCCACAGTACCTGTCGATGTCGTGCAGGGCTTAGCTAACACTGCACACATCGGAGACAACGACACAGTTACCTTACCCCTAGTCTAGCTTTAAATAACCCAGCAGAATCACTCAACACCTTGCCAGGGAGACATATACCGGTCTACAACCTTCCCGAGAGAGGACACACACGGAAAAGTCCGTCTCTCCAAACCTCATTCAAGCCTAATACATGGAAATATCTGAGAGCTTCGCGTACAATACGACTGGCCGACGGTGAACGTCTATGCTGAAACCAGAAGGGATGTTGAGTTTAATAAAGATTAGAGAATGAGAAAGGAGAAGTCGAGAGAGAGAAATAGTATGCAAAGTGGCGAGTATGGGGGACAGAATTGCAAAGGATGTAGACGATACGCGTGTCAGGCAAGCTCTGAGCTTGGTAAAAAACATTAGGCCGCGACGGGAAGGGACTAGTTGACCACCCGGCCGCCAACGCCGTCAGCGCCCAAGCGAGCCGCGTCATAGCTCAGCCCCCGCTGCCAGGTGTACTCCCTCACCCTCTCTCGCTCGCCTCCCACACAAGCAACATTTATATTATAGCGAATATAAAATACAAGGCGCGGTCACAGACCAAAACAAAGACCATTGCTAGACTGTCTGTGGCAACACGACCCTAATGAAATAAAGCAGATCATTCTAGGACAACTGTAGCCTATCCCCCCATCCTGGCGAGCGCTAGCGAGCCGCAATGCCCCACGCAACCATTCTGCTAACGCCGGGAGGCGTCACACTGTGAACAACCGATTCACAACTTGTTCATTGTATTATAAACGTATTGTAGTGTGGCCTCGTCTACTTGGGTTTACAAACAATCATAACTCATAACTGGTCTAGGTAGAATGATCTGGTTATGTTAGAAGGGATTATGCTAGCAACTCTTAATTGAAGGCACTGCAAGAATAACTCCTGGGCAACAATTGTCAGTTGACCGAAAGGCGTAAAGCGCCCGCACGCCCCGAACCTCCCATAAGGCCAGAATAGATAAGAAAAGTCGCTTCTCCCGACTGTCTTACGTTAATTCGATACATTGTTTCTCCGGCCGTGCCGGGAACAGTGTCATTTAAGGTCTTCAGAGGAGTACCATATCGGCGTGTCATCACCGGCCCACAAGCAGCCCAACTGTAAACCTTCTCTACACTCCCGGACAACTTGGACGGCCAAGGAGTCGCTGTTAGCCCCCAACACACCAGCTCAAGATAACGAGGAAACTATATTACAGGCTAATTCTCGAAGTACTAGTGTACGGTACAAATAACTCAACCAGTATATTCAGTTGTGTCTCGAAGTCATGCGGTTAAGAGAAAAGTTATTACTAAGCTAGGGGAGAGCAAATATATCAGGAAAGTAAACTAGGCGAATTGAGAAAGCAATTTCAAATAAGTGATTGTGATTAATTACCATAAAACCTGAGTCGCCTCACTGATATTTATGCCTTAAGTATTACTCCACCAAGTGAACCTAGCTACTGTTTATCCCCTTTACGTTAATTCTTGGGAGATAATCATATTACTTATAATTGCATCTTTGTTTTCCAATCTGATTACCTGAGAGTTAATTAACGAGATCCCTAGCCCTTGTGATTTGTGTAACCTACGTATCGTTGAAGTAATGTGATCAGAAGAATAATTCCTGAACGTTGGAAGTGGGAAGCGAAAACTCCATCCAAATCCGCGGGCAGTGCTAAGAGATTGTAAAAAGACCAATAACCTACCCGAGTGCTCCAACATCTATTGTTCGTGCGAATTCTATTACGTATCTTATACCCGAGTGTTTTAATTCAAATAAAGCTGTATTACAAACCATTTATCCGAGATTATTTATGTCCTCTGTTGATTCCCTTTATGTACTTTACAATAAATCCAATAACCCAGTCTTGCAGAACTCACCTCTACCAAGTTAAACCTGTATAAAATCAGGGCATAACATATACCTCGAAAAAGAACAGTAGAGGAAGATTCCCCAGAGGAGGTGGAGCCCAAGAGACCACCAAGGAAACAGAGGAAGGCGAGAACGATAGCAGCGAACCAACGAGGCGCAGGAGTGTCCCGGGTCACCCCGGACAAGGCGCGAGAGGTCGCCCCGGAACAGGAACGCCGCATCACACCAGATCGGAAGCTTGTTCCCACTACCACCCCGAAGAGAAAGATGAATAAACAAACTTGTCTTCACCATCGAAGAAATCAATGATCCATATATTCTTGTGTTTTTCTTTTCTCCCCCCCTCGCCATATTGCTCGGGGAGAGTAGAGAAGTAGAAGTTAAAAAAAACTCATATCTTCGCTACCGAAGAAAGCACTGCCAGATGAAACAATTATATGAATGTATGAAACCCTATTTTATGCAATAAGATGTGAACATATATCTCAATAGATCTTAGGACACTGTTTTCCCACACATATATACACATGCCTTTTTTTGACACTCTTCAACTAGTTTTGCTAGGTACACAACTCACACATGCTTCCTTCTAAATAAGAATACCCTGTACCTAATTGTCTCCATGTACAAACAACGCGGGAGGTCTTCCGCGCCCCGAGAGAGGGCGCTCCATACGTTTAAATATCCGTGTGTACACCCAGGCCTGCCAACCCGAACCAGGAAGGTTGTATACGTACACACTCCTTTAGACAACGCAATGCAGAGGGAAATTTATATATTCTTATACCCAAAATTACTACCAACAAAGATCCGTAGTAAAATCCCTCAGCCACCATGACGAGAAGGAGAGAGAAGGGTAAACGCTGTCTCGCGTGCATCATAGCCCTCACTTGTCCGGTGCGCACGACATGCCTTCGATGCACCCGACACCACCAATCCTCCCCGAGAGTCCGAATTTCAGAATGCATTCCCTTTACTCACTATTGTTGTTTTCCAGAGTTCTATTGAGTTTATATAGACCACCTATGAATTTATAATTAACCTTTGATAAAGTACCCTACTCTAGGAGCTATAATTGACCTTACTCATCACCCCATCACCGATAAATATCCTTGTATTGAAGGAGACCTTGACCAGCAGAATAAGAAGGGCTCAAGGACCCCATCTAGGATACCTCCTCATGCCCTTACCATCCTAGAGGTACGTGCACTCAGTAATCCCCAATACCAGTTCAGGATTTCTGAGGAAAGACAAGCAATTTTGAGGCTTCAAAAGTTCTGGCATGGCACCTTATGAAATCTTAAGATTACCCTCCATTCAGTTGGACTAACGGCCTGCCGAAAGCTCAAATATACTGTCTGTGAGTAAAAAAACCTATACTAGGGATCTTTGTTAGCCAGAGGCCTGCCCAGCTAATATAGAGACCATACTTAGGCGGTTCCTAGCTAATCTAGTGGGAAAGCGTACGGCCTGCCGGAAACTTTCTTCTTAGACTACAAGTTACAGAAACTGTGGCCTGTCCCAGGAACTCTGTCCTCATCTGGCATGCCAGTGAGATACACAACTACTGAGATAGGAACAACTTTCCTAAAGGGTTAGGAAGAGAGTTACCGGCCTTCCGCTCTCTCTTCTTGATTCTGAGGTTGGGAAGGAGGATACCGGTCTGCCGCTCCTGCTTGTCAATCTCACTAAGGAAAGCCCACACCAGCACCATCTCTGAAAGAAATTGAGGTGTATGGCCTGCCGTCCTCAATATTCTCTAGAGTGGGAAGGAACAAGTGTCCTGATAGAGGAACTCTGTTGATGTCTGGCATGCCAGCGTGAACATTGTCTCTATTATGAGGCTCCACTTTTCTTAGTAAAAGTGGAGACTCCGGCCTGCCGACCTCTCTGTTTTTTACTGAGTCCAAGTGAACACTTGTACGAAAGTGTCCTTGTCGAGGAACTTTGTCGTCGTTCGGCATGCCGACGTGACATTGGCTCCATAGCGAGGTTACATTTTCTCTAGAGAAGAGTTGAGAGACTCCGGCTTGCCGACCTCTCCATTCTCTACTATTGGAAGTGGACACTACCACTCTGCACAGGTAGTCTCGAGCCTCTGAGACCGCTATGTTAGAGACAGGGCTTGGCGAGATACCCTCACGGGCACTCCGCAGATACAAGTCCTTGGTGCACTGAGTCTGTGGCATTCCACACGACCGCGTAACTCAAAGGTTTAAACACCGCCCCAGGTCTTCCGAACCTCTCATAAAGATCAGGACAGACAGTAAGGACACTTGAACTAAACTTACTGCGTTAGTCCGATATCGACCACATAAGACTCGATATTTAAGATCCTAGCCCGAGAGTACCTTAACAGGACTTCATCAACGGTTGATATACTGATCAGGACAGTTGAGTAGTTTCTCCTACCTCTGAAATACTTGCGTTAGTCCGGTATGGTGCCCAACTGTAATCCGCCCGATGGTTACTAGATGTTACGGAGCCATACTTAAGATCTCAAGCCCAATCAACCCATCTGTAACTACTCCACACAGCCGGCCCACCTAGACGGCCCACGGGGAAGCAGAAGACGAGAGCCAACCACCTCCTGAAGTACTACCAGGAGAGATCACCAGAGAAGTTGCCATGCCGAGATATCAAGAGAAGAAGAGAAAGTGACCAGAAGTAGAAAAGTGCCGAGTGAGCGAGAAATAAATAGAGTCCCTCAAAAGTACCATGAACGTGAATTAATTCCTCTAAGTCCAAATAATCGGAGTAGAGCGAAAAGAATTAGTTTCCCGAGTAGCGTAACGAATATCATGAACATCTAACCCTATAAAAGTGAAAATCCGAATTAGCGACACTTAAGCTGATTTCGAAGGGTTCAGCGACTCTGACTAAAAACCCAAGTTTTTCTCCAGAAATAAAGTCTTTCCAAAAGTGCCTTAAACAGTTGAAATTCTCTACAAGCACTAATAATCGGATTACGAAGCTACGATCGAGTTATATGTACCTACAGTGCGAGTGATCCCGAAGAACAATTAGCCATCAAACAGTGATTCGATTTCGAATTATTTCATTTTAACCTATTTTTGAGAGGTTAGCGACTCTACCAAAATCCGCAAGATTATTCTAAAATATTTCAGAGTCCCTCATCGACTCTACGTTTTCTATGAGACACGGCTACCTACCTACTAGGGGCAGTTGACCTTGAACTTGACCCGCACTGACATTCCTGAAGAAAGTGATAGTGTACACCACCACTCATTAGAAATACTTCTCTCTCAATAATCTCCCAGTGTTAAAGCTTTCTCGATTAAAAGTGAAGTTGGACAGAATAACTGCTCCTCATCTAGCTCCGCGACTGTGCTAAGAGTTAGTGATAAGCTTAAGTACTATTCACTGGTAGTGATTCGTGTTCCATGTTTTTCAGATTATTTCCTATATATAGTGAAGGAGAAATAAAGCTGTATTATTAAACCATATTTTGCGATATAATTATCCTCGGCTTTCTTTTATTTATTTTCTTTATTTTCTTGTACTTATATGAACTTGGAAGTCCCATTGGAGCAGAACTCACCTGTATCAATTGTTAATCTTACATAAAATCAGGGCATAATATATATACAGTATATATATATATATATATATACCTGCATATATATTTATATATATATATATATATATATATATATATATATATATATATATATATATATTTATACATATACAGTATATATACTGTATATATTATAGGTTTGATTCCCGGAGGGAAGTAATGAAAACCTAATATTTAGTAGGGGCCCCATAATCATTGACGATCTGCCTATTAATATAATAGTCTCCATTCAACACCCGCGTCAGCCGTTTTGAATCTACCGCCGCGGGGATGAACAATGGAAATATTCAGGACCCCAATGGAAATACGCCTAATCGGCCTTATTGAGCTATCCTTAGCTAGCTTAGCATGCGCTAGCTTTAAGAACTATTATTATTATATTATTATAACAGAGTATTCCTCACAAGTGTAACGCAACTTCTCTTATGGAGTCGTCTATAGATCGGGTACCCACTACGAAAAAACTTCGTCAAAAATAAGAGAAGAAAAAGAAAAATTTAACTCTCCCCTTTCGGTGGATTTCTTGCGTTGTGGCAACCCATCCGCTCCTCGCCAGGCAGCCATAACCTCCTTAACTGCTATATCAAGATAACAACCAAGATATTTCAGCAAATGGAAAGGGGATGGATGGGAGGGCCCTACATCGTCAATGATTACGGGGCCCCTACTAAATATTAGGTTTTCATTACTTCCCTCCGGGAATCAAACCTATATTTTAATAGTGGCCCCTCCATCATTGACGATCTGCCTGAATTCCCAAGACCGGAGGGGGACATTCGTAATAATATCCTAAACCTCAGAACCATAAGGTAAAGTCTTCGACTGGCAGTTGTAAGAGCAACACCTCAAGCTCCTGCTTCGACCTCTGGATATTTACCTAGTGTCTACTTAACCTACTTAACCCACGGTTATCATACTCCGCATGGATAGTCTCGAGCAGAAGTGCACAACTAGCTGAACGAATCATGGACAATCGAAAACCACCACAATTTAAGCAAACTGCACCATGAATCGTGATGAAGTTCTAACTCTTTTGGACCAACAAAGGAAGCATTTCAACGATGCCATGGACAGGCTACAGCTTTCCGTAAATAAAACTAAGGAGTCCCATGAAAAGAAGATGCAGGAAATAATTTCAAGTTTAGAGTTTACTCAAGAGCAATTGGATGACGCTTTAAAGGAACTGAACACTGCCGAGAGAGACAGAAAAGAGAGTGCAGCAAAAATCCAATCACTTTCCAGGGAGAATGAAGAACTAGCAAAACAACTGAAGCATGTTGGAAACAGAGTGGAGTATCTAGACGACTCCAGCCACAGAAACAACCTTCGCTTCGCTGGAGTCTTGGAAGACCCGGGAGAGAACTGGGAAAAATTCAACAAAAGGTGAGCAACATACTCCGTGAAAACTTTGGAATGACATCAGTAGCTTTCGAAAGGGTTCATCGAACTGGGAAGCAACAACAAAACAAACATTGTGATACTGTTGCAAGATTCTCCAACTACAACGATCGGGACGCAGTATTAACACCTTACGAGCGGCCTATGCGGTTTATTTATGTGTACCGCACAGCGGGTTGTTTTTAGCCAAAATAGGGCTGTTTACGTGATCATTTTCATGCCTAAATAAGACCCAGAACGTAAAACAAGTACCTATCCCTGAAAGGGCATAAACAGAGCTTTCGAATGACACCATAACGATCCTTGTATGATGGATAGTTTTCTTGCAATAACCGTGCAACGCGAGTGCAAAAAGCAGGTAATTCGGTACTTTCAGTACATAATTGAGTATGTAGCGAGTGAGAGAGGGAGGAGGGAGCTGAGATTTGTGTCAGTAGGTTCGCCGCGGTGGTCTGGAGCAGTCATACGCTCGCTAGTCTCCTGCCACCACTTGTCTCTCTCTCTCAGCCACATTACGTGCTGAAATTGCCACTCGAGTTATGTCGAGCGCCGCCACATAGTCCAGCTTTATTTAACTCGACTTATGTTGCTCGCCGCTAAATAAGGGTTAAGGAACAGACGGAAACTCAAACGCACAAAAGTATTCGTGAATGAAGACCTGTGTTCAGAAACCAACGAAATACGTCGTCAACAGATGGAGGCTCTTAACTCCTTCCGACATATTATGTTCCAGTAAGTCTACGGAGGCGGGAGCCCAGTATCATTGCCACTGCACCACACAACTGTCAAAACCACACTGCTAACCATTAGAATTGTCGGAGAAACCTGGGGTTGCCACCAACCGACAGATCTTCATCTAACTTACCGGACTTACTGAGCTCCATATGACGCTAGGGCGTCATATAACTTATTCTAGAATTATGAAGATAAGTCCATATGACGCGGTAACGCCATATGAGTTTTGGTTCACCCTGTCATATGAGTCTGAAAGAGTTAACCCGTAAACGGCGGCAAAGCTCATAAGAGGTTTTACTGGGCGACGGCGGCAAAGCTCTTAAGAGGGAGGCCTAAAAAAAACATTTAAACGGCCCCAGTAGCACTAAACAAGTTTATTTTATTTTATTTTTTTCCTATACCTCATATCACTCCTCCACATCCCCTCCTTCCCCCTTTTCTCCTCCCCCTTCAATTATCACCTATTTTCCCTGTTATTCCCTAATTCGTTGGTATATTTTTGTGCTAACATTAGCAAAATGTGTGGAGGATGTGCTTACATGCCTAGCGAATGTGTTATACAACCGAGTGTGTGAATGAGTAGGCTCAGTGTGGCTTGAGGCCTCGTGGAGGGAGGGGTTGCCTCAATTTTCTCCATAATTCATGAATGGGCTGGTCCATCTATATTCGCGATTTTGACCAGAAAAATTATATTTTCACTTGTTTTATTGTTGTTACTGGTTACTATCTTCATAGTGAAGGTAAAATAGGCTCATATGAATAAGTAATAACGATATTTTTCAAAAAATGACGATTATAGGCCTGAATGGAGCCAATATGCTCGCCCATGGGCAGCTAGTTCAATACCCCCCCTCGCCGTTGCCGGGTTAATGAAGCCAGAAAACGAGGAAAACATGTTTACTTCAACTATAGAACTCTGGTGATTAGAGAGCCTAATCGTGTCTCAGTGACAAGGAATGCACCCCAAGTTTCCCAGCCAGCACCTCAAATATCAACCAGTACACCTGCCTCACCCCTTGCCAGCCCCTTCAACCTACCTCGGCCCCTCTCACCCCGCGACCGGCCCCGCATCCCGCTACAAACTTTCTCTCCCAGGACTCCGCCTACTTGCTCACCGCTCATCAGGACCCCACCCCCACTACAGACCACCACATACCCCAGGATAGACCCGAGGTCACAGCACGCTACAGGGCTATACGACGAGATAGATGGTGCAACGAGGGATATCGTGGTACCAGACCGTGAGGGAGCGACATCCCTGACAAGCCCTATGATGCTAGACAAGCAAGCGAGAGACAGACGCCAGACAGTATTCTATAAACCCTAAACAATACAAAAACAAATTTGATCATCATTTCTTTAACTATCAAGGAAACTGATACAAAATCATGATCGCTAATCTTCCATTTAGTAGCCTAAATAACCAAGATTTCTTAATAGTATTAAATACAAATGATACGGAAGATAAAAATTTAATTCCTTTAGATACAATTGATAAATTATGTGTAAATTCTTTGAACATTAATGAAGATAAACATACTGACAATAATGATCCAGACAATTTTCTTTTATCTACAACTATTCAGCCCCCACAATGTGAATATGTTTTTCCCAACTCTGTAGATAACAGTTTTACTAAATTTCCAAGAAATACATTTCAGTTCTTAGTCATAACATCGGTAGCGTACCACTTCACTTAGATGAGCTTATCCACGAGTGTATTGAACCGTTGAACAATAGTTTCGATGCTATTGGTTTGTGTCAGACGAAGCTCACGTCTGATATAGAACACTTATACCATTCACCAAATTATACATTGTTTAGTCATAATAATATTCGAAGTAGTGGTGGAGTCGCTTTATTTATGAAAAATTCGTTCACGTGTGTTTAGGAGAATGGATTTGTCTGTATTAAAGCAGGAAATGGAGTCGTGTTTGTGGAGGTAAAAAATTAGCACTCAGGTAATCTAATTGTTCGAGTCATATGTCGACGACCTAATACAGATATTCGCTCTTTTTTCAATATGTTTAGTGAATTACTGCATACGATTAACAATGAAAAGAAACGAAGCTATATTATGGGAGACTTTAATTTAGATCTATTAAAAGCCGAAACAGAACCACCAGTTTCGAAACTCATCGGAACCTGTAATTCATATTTTGTATATAATGTAATTACTAAACCAACACAAGTAAGTGATAAAACTGCGACAATTATAGACCATATCTGGACAAATTATTATTCTCGCAATATATATAACGGTATTATCCACAGTAACATTTCAGACCATTATTATTCTCGCAATATATATAACGGTATTATCCACAGTAACAATATATATAACGGTATTATCCACAGTAACAATATATATAACGGTATTATCCACAGTAACAATATATATAACGGTATTATCCACAGTAACAATATATATAACGGTATTATCCACAGTAACAATATATATAACGGTATTATCCACAGTAACAATATATATAACGGTATTATCCACAGTAACAATATATAACGGTATTATCCACAGTAACAATATATATAACGGTATTATCCACAGTAACAATATATATAACGGTATTATCCACAGTAACATTTCAGACCATTTTCCCGTGTTATCAGTCTATAACACCAATCTTGATTTGAAACACGGATCTACTAAAATATCTTTCAGGAACTATTCTAGGGATAACATTCAAGAATTTAAAAATGCTTTAAATTTAATCTCTTGGGACCTTGTGTTTACTTCGAATGAACCGAAAGTAGCTTATACAAATTTCCATATGATATTTAATGCTACTTTTAGTAGATATTTCCCTGTACTAACAAAACAAATTAAATCCAAATATTTAGGAAAACCCTACATAACACCGGAAATAAAAGTGATGATACAAGAGAAAAATAAAATGCAAAACAAATATGCAAAGAAACCAGTGACTTATGGTGAACATTTCCGTAAAATGCGCAATAAAGTTAACATGACAATTATGAAAGCTAAAGCTAACTATTATAAGAACAAAGTGAAAGATACTGCTGGTAATATAAAGGGAACATGGAATACAATAAATCAAGCACTACATAGAAATACGAAAGTTAAGCTAAGTGATACGTTTATTGTAGATAATAAGGAAATTTCGAGTTCAACAGTTATTGCCGATGAATTCAATAACTATTTTGTTAATGTGGGCAAGGAACTTGCAAAACAGTTTAGAGGAAATAACCCAGACTACGAAAAATACTTGGTGGATAGAAATTTCGGAAACTTAGTTTTGACTCCTATTACATCGATGAACTGACTGAGGTGGTTGAACAAATGAATGACTCTTCTCCGGGTTACGACGGGATTCCAAGTAAAATTATTGAAATAATATTACCCGTCTTATTACATATATGCAATATCTCATTTTCGAGTGGCATATTTCCTGATATGCTGAAAATTGTTCAGGTTACTCCCATTGATAAAGCAGATGATAAAAGAAAATTTCAAAATTACCGTCCTATATCAGTTCTGCCGTGTATAAGCAAAATCCTGGAAAGGTCAATGTATTCCCGCGTTTTATCATTCTGTGATAATAACAATATTTTTACAGAGTCTCGGTATGGATTTAGGAAGGGGAAGTCCACGGAATCTGCACTTTTATCATTCACGAACAATGTATTAAGAGCCTTTGATGACAAGAAATATACAATAGCTACGTTTTTGGACCTTTCAAAGTCTTCTGATACAGTTGTCCATGACATACTTTTGCATAAATTATATTATTATGGAATAAGAGATAAATCAAATGAATGGTTTCAGTCATACCTTAGAAATCGATAACAATTTGTAAAATACAATGGTGTAAATTCATGTGTCCAAGAAATAAATTGCGGAGTACCGCAGAGATCCATATTGGGGTCACTAATTTTTCTATTATATATAAATGATATGGTTAACTGTAGTAGTGAAGTGAAATTTTTGTTATATGCAGATGATAGTACTATATACGCCAGCCACCATAATCTTCAAATGTTGACGAATATAATGAATCAAGAGATAAATAAGGTGTGGTAAACTATCAATGGAAGTTAAATATTACTAAGCTATAATGAATCAAATCAAATCAATCTAAATTAAAACTACTCCATATCTAAACTGAATTCAATCTGAAACAAGCTAATTTATATCCAAAGGTCTCACATAATAAATTTATATATATAGGGTAAGGTTATAAGGGTTAATACTAGCCAGGAATTAACTCGCCAATAGTTCCACGTGGCAATGAGGCAAGGGAGAACGTTTTACCCAATATGGCGGACAATGGAGAGGCAAGACACCGGTCCCGAGACTTGAGTCAAGTGAAAGAAAGAATAAATGATTACATGAGAATGGACATGAATATTATGCTTATCTGTCAGTCAGTCATGGCGTCGATGAGAACGTCATGATGGTGTAGCTGTTTGTATTGCTGTCAGTGTATTGTGATTAGAGGCACAATAGCGCGATCAACTGAAGGCGGAATTTAGATGTTAACTGGTTGGTGTTCATGAAGGCTCTGAGCTGTCTTCCTCAGAGGCACACCTTGCTGCCTTGGCATACACCAGGAGCCTAAATTATCGTACCGCATCTAGGTTGTTCTATACGATAAATTATATTAATATATACGATAAATTCATATATACAACATAAGACCATGTCAATATTGCTTAATAGTATATTAGGCCTTTACAATCTTAACTTACTTACAATCTTATAATATACGATCTACTCGTCCTACGCCGTGCTGTGGGAACGACCGTGACGCCACAGAGACATACGGATCACAAAAGAGTCATTGCCTATCGTAATTATACGATACGCTCCCCCCACAAAAAAATACCTGAACCCCACCGTAAACTTAAAGTTGCCCAGAGGCTATCTTCTGACGCCACATGTCGACGGCGCCAGCAGCAGCGCGTCTGGGACGTGTCCTGGTCCGAGATTGATCACCATCAGTAAGAGGTGAGTCGTTATTTTGAGAATTCGCGGACCCAGCAATAACAGGTGGAGTCTCCGATTGTAAAGTGGAATCGAGTCCAAAGCATACAAACGTGCGATAGGACGAACAGTAGTTCCAGTGGCCATCCTCAATAGTGCCACCCGCTCTATAGAATCTTCCCCCTTGTATACCTCCAACACGCGGCCCAATTTCCAGTATAAACGAGGACTATCTTCTTTAATTAAAACTACTTCACCAACAGTAGGTGCCATTGGTCTACCAGAGGGAGTAACACTCCTTTACTCAATGCTAGCAGATATTCATTAATCCACTGTTTTCTAAAATCTTCTATTATCCTCGATATATACTGGTATCTCTTAGACACCGCTACCTCAGAGTACAACGAGGGATCCTCTAACTCTACTATGGATTGGAAATCAGATGGAAACGCAGTCAATGGTTTTCCATATAGCAAGTGAGCTGGAGTTAATCGTAGTGGTTCTTGCAGGTCGGTGTACACATATGTAAGCGGACGATCGTTCACGACTGCCTCTATCTCTGTGAGGACTGTCGCCAACTCACTCTTCTTTAATAGAGCACGTCCTACTACCGCTCTGAGTCCTGACTTTACTATGCCGACACACCGTTCCCACATTCCACCAAACCAAGGTGCCTTAACTGGAATGAACCTCTATTCGCACTTCTTCTCTCCCAAAAAAGTGATGATAGTAGGATCACAACTCATATCCTTTAGATATTTTGATGCCTGGACATAAGTGGGAGCATTGTCGCTAAGAATGAGTTGAGAGAATGAACGACAGGCAAAAAACCGTCTAAACGCCAGCATAAATTCTTCGCTAGACATAGTTCTAGGTGTACCGCTCGAGACGTTGCACAGGTAAACAATAATATATAAACCTTCTCATGCTCTCTCGTCTTCAATGCTCCTGTGTAATCTAACCCTACAGCTTGGAAAGGCTCTATGTGCTTTACACGGCATTCAGGTAGAGGTGGAGCTGGTCCAATTGCATATGGTTTACCCTTTAGTCTCTGGCATACTACACATTTTCTTACTATGCATCGAGCTACTTGTCGAACTCTGGGTATCCACCATGTGAGACGTAAATTTGATATAATATGACATACCCCATAGTGTTTTACTTCCCGATGTACACGTATGATCAATAGATCAGTAACGTGATGTCTTGTTGGCATAAGTATAGGGCGGTTTGTGCCGTCCGTTACACCCGACCACTTCAGGCGACCCTCACACCTGATGAGGTCATTATCTAGGTGCAACCTTAGTTGACGCACTAAGTTAGGCATTAATGTCTTATTCGAGCTTTGCAAAGATTCTAATTCATTGGAAAAGGTTTCTGCTTGAACCCACTTGATCAAAGTTACTTCAGCTGCTTTATATTCACGAGCAACAATGTTGTGACCCCTGTTGCAGAGTTGGCCCATTACTATAAGCTTGATATTGGATACATATCGCAACACCCAAGCGACAACTCTGACTAGTTTATTATAGTCACCGAATCTTGCCCACTCTATTATTGGACCCGTTGGCTCATTTGGTTGGGCTGTAACTGCCACTGTTTCCAGTGGCAGAAGTCCCTCACCAACAGCATGCCAAATCGTCCATTCACTTTCATGGCGCAGCCACTTTTGACCATGCCACCACAATTCGGACTTCACTAACTGGCTAGCCATTATTCCCCTAGTTATAAGATCACTAGGGTTGTCTTTTGTATTTACATAATGATAAGCAACGTCTGGCAATAGGGCCCTAATCTCATCTACCCTATTTCTCACATAAACTGGCAGAGACTTCTTGCTATGTATCCAGTTGAGTGCAACCTGACTATCGCACCAAACGTGAACGATTTCAACGTTTAACTCGCTCTCGTATGCTGCGCGTATATGTTGCACCAGACGTGCTAATAGCAGCATGGCAGTCAATTCCATTTTAGGGATAGTTACCTTTTTAACCGGGGCTACCTTGGCCCGGGCTGTAACTAAATGTGCCCCAAATGAAGTAACGACATATACCCCGTATGCCGCCACGGCATACGGGGTATATTTGCTAGCATCGCAAAACGTGTGTAACGTAACGTCACCGAACGCCGCCACTTTGCGAGGTATAGGTTTAATACATAGGATGGCATACTCATTCAACAACAATGTCCCTTGGTCATTCAGGTCCTCGGGCAAACTGTCATCCCATCCTATTTTACGTCTCCAAACTTCCTGCATTAGAATCCTAGCTCTTATGGTAACGGGTAATGCTAGACCCAAAGGATAAAAAAATTGCGCAACTTTACTCAACAGACTTCTTTTTGTGTGCGCTCCTGTCTGCCGAGCAAAAGGCCTTGTTTGAAAAGTTAGTATGTCATGTTTAGGTTACCAGATCATCCCCAAATTTCTGGACTTTTCCTGGTTATGAGATGCCGTACCGTCCACCTGTTATCAAACTCTGAAGATCTTCACTATTAGTAACCCACTCGCGGAGAAATAAATGTGCATCTGTAAACAATCTGCGTGCTTGCCAGTATGTATATAACAAATCATCCTGACTATCGCTAGAACCCTGCAAATTGTCTATATATAATCCGTGAGATAGTTTATTTGTGTCCTCACGAGTATCTGCTAGATGTTTTTTTATTGTGGCATTTAACAAAAACTGTGAACATGTTGCCCCAAAGAGTACAACCCGAAAACGGTAGATTATGATCGGACTTTCAGAGTCGCTAATGTCGCTGAACCATAGAAAGCGGGTAACATCTCTATCTTCCTCTTTTAGCTTGATCATCAAGAATGCTTTCTCGATGTCACTAGTATATGCATACTTCCCCAGCCTAAACCGAAATAGATGTTGGGACAGGTCCGACACCATGGACGGACCTGTCAGCAGGCAGTCATTTAGACTGGGTAGTTGACCTTGGTGGGCAGAGCAGTCATACACCACTCGTATTGGTGTGGTAACGCTGTCTTTTCTCACCCCATGATGGGCCAGATAGTGAACCCTACCCTTCTTACTCGGTTCCTTTACATCGACTCTCAATAAAGCCCCTATCTTCATAACTCCGAAATACATCGTCATACGCCTGGCGCCTGCTCGGTTCATTAGTTAATTTACGCTGTAATGCGCGCAAGCGACCTAATGCCAAACCATAGTTGGTAGGCAGGCTTATCTCACTGTTCTTACAGGGTAAACTAACTTTATATTGCTTATCTGAGGCACAGTAGCTCACAGACTCGTCAAACCTTTTCAGCGCAACTTCCGAGTCATAATCAGTTTCCATAGGATTAATGCCTATGTGATCCAATCTCCACAGACGTTCCAGGTCGAACTCGTCAGTCATTTTAGGGTCACTAGGTTGGGAATCCTCCCTTCCCAACTCCTCTGCCGCGGTTACATTGACTCTTAATATCGAGACCGTGTCGACCAGGACCTTTGACTGTGTAGTATGCACCTTTCCGCTCATGCAATAGCCAAATTTAGTGGGGATTAAAATTACACCACACATCTTTTTAAATCCAGGGTATACTACATCATAATAATGATCCACACCAAGTAGAACATGCACCTCACTCTGATCTCCCATGGGATCTGACAAGTTAACCCCTTTGCTATGTAATGCGTGTTCCACCTTCTTCACTCCTACAAATACATATTCTGGTAGGGTGTCTACTACGATACATGTCATAAAGTACCGGGTTTTACGGTAGTAATATGAAATCTCCGCTATCTCGTAGTCTTGTTTGTCAGTAACCCCTGTGGAGCCCTGCAATCGAAGAGTCTCAGCCCCTACGATTCGGTGCTTCAGTCCCACTAATACGGACCTCTTTATAAAGGAACGTTGAGACCCTTGATCTAGAAGTACCCGACAAACTTTGTTACTGTCAATACCTTCCATGGGAATCTGTATTGTGGGCAATATAGTGGTGTCTTGCGTGCTACCTAGTGTCACAGTTGTAGTACCCTCTGGTTTGGCATCTTTGACTTTATCTGCCGTAGGACACAACTTATCAAAGTGATGTCCTTTGCAGTGTCGACAGGGCCTTAAGTATGTAGCAGTACATTGTCCCTGCTTACCATGTTCCTTACTTAGACAACCAACACATAGCTTCAATCTTTTTGCCTGTGCTAGTTTTGTCTCATTTGTTGGGTATTTTACACAGAAACTCCATTTATGTTTGTTGTTACATAGCTTGCATAGAATCTGAGCAGGTTTCTTATACGTACCCACTTTCTTTTCTTTAGTCCCCACCGTCATGCTGACTGTTCCCCTCATCTCCACATTCCCACTCCCTCCCGACACATACATTCTCCCTTTGTTCAACTGTAGATTATTAATTTCTTTACTGAACTGAGTTTTGAACTCCCCCAGATCAAACGATCTAGCCTTATCAAGTATTGCCATAGGAAGCTTCTGACGTAAGATAATGACTATCATTTCCTGTGTGGTGAGCCCTAGGGTGTCTAGCGATCGAGTATGGCACTTCATATTTGCCCTAAAATTTGCTAACTCCTCAACCTTATACTGTGGTTCTGCGAGCTTTAACAAGGCAACGACATGGGCCATCTTCAACTGCTCTTGATCCCCGTATGTGACCTTTAACCCGGGAACTGCGGGGAGACTCTTAAGAGTTCCCCCGGCGGACTGCGGGGAGACTCTTAATAGTCAGAGAAAAAAAAAATCAACTTTTGACATCGAAAAAAAAAAATAATAATATTTTGTTTTGGCCCCTGGGCCATGCAAAATCTCAGTCCTCTACCTCCCCTCCTTCCCCACTTTCCTCCTCTCCTTCAGTTATCACCTATTTTCCCTGTTATTCCCTTATTCTGAGGTATATTTTCGTGCTAACATTAGAAATCCGGTTGCAGGGTGTGGTCATCACTGATAGCAAGCGAATGCAAGAGAGAGAGAGAGAGAGTATCGATCAACTGTGTCTCAGTGGCCTTGGGGGAAATTGGCGGGAAAGCAGCTTGCCTCACCCATACATTATACAACTCGCGGGCTATATCTCCGATTTTGACCATCCAAACGCTGTTTTCACTCGTTTTATTGTTGTTTCAGGTTAATACCTTTATAATGAACCCATAATAGGCGCATATGGATAAGTGTTAATGCTATTAATGGTACAATGAATATTTTAGTGACGGAAACACCTCAAATACATGCGCACAGGGAGAGGTGTCTAATTACCCCCATGCGCACTTCAGAGGTTAATAATTGTACTGCCTCCAGATAACTATCACCTACTACCGCAAAATCCTCTATCAAATGTAAGGCCTCTCCTTCCATTTGTCCCTTCAGGTAGTGAAACTTGCAGACATTATCCAAAGAGGATTCATGAACTGTAGACCGAAATACGTCCCAAAAAGCTAACCACTCAGTCAATTTGCCCCCAAATGTAGGAAGATTGAGCTTTGGGAGGTGCACAGTGTGTTTTGGGTCAACCCTTCTATGGGTCTCATTCTTGCCTCCCTTCTTACTTGCGACAGCACGCTGTAATATGTGCTTCGCTCTAAAGACAGGTTCATCATAGAGGGTGCGATTATCACACTCTGTAACTATCTCTTCCTCCTCTGTCATGCCTGCCACAATCACCTCACTCAGAGCCATAATACGACCGTGGGTAGCCTGGACGTTGTCTAATCTAGCTTCTAATCCCTCGAGGTTAGCAGTAGTGATGAAAGTGTTGACGTCTACAATTAGCCTATTTAACACTCCCCGAAGTCCCGCCCTTTGATTTTTAGGGGCCTTGATCAGCACCCCACTAGACAGTGTCTCTTCCTGTTTACTCATTTTGCATGTAAGCCTATAGGCTATGTATCTAAATGTAACAAAAACAACGGCAAAAAAGTAGTCTAGTTAAGAGACGCCGACTGGCGGACTTCTATGTTATGGAGAAAAAATAGCACACAAAATAGCAACACCTACAAAAAGGTCATATTGAAAAAGAACAAATGTTAGGTCAGGTCATGAGTCACAAGAAGTCTGAAATGAAAGAGAAAATTATTGGGGGAAGATGATGGGTGGGATGCAGGACTTAGGCAGGTGCAACAATGCGACCCTACATTCCGGCTCTAACCACCGCTTGGCTAGTCCTACCAGATTATCATAGAGTTGTTCCTGCATCCTGTTATATGTCCCCTTGCTCATTGCCTTAAAAATCCTTTACTGGTAGCTAATTCCCGGGTCTGGGCACCAATGTGGTAAACTATCAATGGAAGTTAAATATTACTAAGCTATAATGAATCAAATCAAATCAATCTAAATTAAAACTACTCCATATCTAAACTGAATTCAATCTGAAACAAGCTAATTTATATCCAAAGGTCTCACATAATAAATTTATATATAGGGTAAGGTTATAAGGGTTAATACTAGCCAGGAATTAACTCACCAATAGTTCCACGTGGCAATGAGGCAAGGGAGAACGTTTTACCAAATATGGCGGACAATGGAGAAGCAAGACACCGGTCCCGAGACTCGAGTCAAGTGAAAGAAAGAATAAATGATTACATGGGAATGGACATGAATATTATGCTTATCTGTCAGTCAGTCATGGCGTCGATGAGAGCGTCGTGATGGTGTAGCTGTTTGTATTGCTGTCAGTGTATTGTGATTAGAGGCACAATAGCACGATCAACTGAAGGTGGAATTTAGATGTTAACTGGTTGGTGTTCGTGAAGGCTCTGAGCTGTCTTCCTCAGAGGCACACCTTGCTGCCTTGGCAAACGCCAGGAGCCTAAATTATCGTACCGCATCTAGGTTGCTCTATACGATAAATTATATTAATATATACGATAAATTCATATATACAACAAAAGACCATGTCAATATTGCTTAATAGCATATTAGGCCTTTACAATCTTAACTTACTTACAATCTTATAATATACGATCTACTCGTCCTACGCCGTGCTGTGGGAACAACCGTGACGTCACAGAGACATACGGGATCACAAAAGAGTCATAGCCTATCGTAATTATACGATATAAGGTAAGAGATTGGATTATTAACAACAAACTTACAATTAATATAAATAAAACAAACTATATGTACTTAAACAGAAATAAAAAAGCTGTAAATCAGATTCAACCAATAACAATCGGTGGATCTAACTTACGTAAAGTGGTCAAAGTAAAATTCCTCGGTGAAATTGTTGATGAAAAATGATCATGGAAAGCACATATTCAACATGTAACAAGCAAAGTAAATAAACAATGTGGTATTCTATTTCTAACTAGAAATTCCTTCAACCAATCAGTACTTATGAACATCTATTACTCTCTAATAATTATATTCACATCTGTATTATTGTCATACAGTTTGGGGAACCGTAACAACATAAAAATCCAATCCCTTAGTAATGCACAAAAGCGAGTTGTGAGAACAATAACGTTTAAACCTAGATATTATCATACAAATGAACTTTTCAAAACCCTAAATATCTTAAAGATTAAGAAACTTTCTACATATGCATGCACCTTATATGTTTACAAATCACTGAATGGATATACCCAGAACAACTTCTTTAAATATCGAGTAAATGATAGGTACTATGGTTAATTTAGATAAGTGGACTGTATATTATTGATTTTGAAGAAGTATTAACCATATAGAAATATTTACCCTTTGATGAACTCAGCTGGTGATTGGAGGATGGCGGAAAATAGGCTAGATGACTTGAAGTGGTTAGTAAAGTAAACAGCGTATGAAAAGAGGCTACAATAGGCTAAGATAGGCTAGATATTTACGTTAAGTTATGCTAATTAACAAAGATGATGATGTAGTGACTATATGGAGTATGAGATGAAAAGTGAAGCGAAAACACCTGGTGAAGTAACTATGGGAATAAGGCTTAGCGTGTGTAGCTGGGACGGAGGTTGGTTGGAGAGTGTGCGAGCGCGTTATGTTTGTCTCTGTCGTGACATACCGCGCACGCGCATAACATATGGAAAATGTATCCCATCCTTTTTTACAATGAGATACTTATGAACAATCTTAAATAATACAAATATATATATATATGGGAATTATAATCCTACAATACTTTCCCATATACAACTATAGAATAATATATTCTACCCAATCATGGAACGTACGACCAAGGTTATGGAAGCGTTCAACTTAATACTACGGAACGATACGTAACGCTACATCAACCCAGATTACGTAACATCGAGACTGTTCATACTAGTTTGAGTACACTAAGTATGGACATATTCCCACCAACAGAAAATATACAAAATTTACATGATTAGATTTGCCCGGAGGCAATCTTATCCCGCCAAACTTGGGAGGATATCTGGGCTGCCTGTCGACGTGGGCGTCCACCGGACGCATCAACAGGCTGCGCCGAAGTAGAAGCCAGAGAGGGGACATCAATGGATAACTGATCCGAGGGGGTGTCCTTGCGATCGAGGTCACCCTCAAGAGGATATAGTCGTACTGTTGGCCATGTGATTACTCCAGTCCTGGTGCGAACTTTTGCTACCCGAACCTCACCATCACGACCTGGTAACAACTCCTCTATCCGACCCAATTTCTAAAATGCGCGCGTGCCCTCCTCATGGATGGTTACCACGTCCCCTACCCTAGGCCAATGACCTTTTAATGGTGTTAGTTTATTTGTTTGCGCTTCCCTTAAAGTCACCAGATATTCTGTTGACCAGCGATGCCAAATATCTCGCGATAATTTACGAATATATTTGTAGCGGGCCGATATCACGTCCTTACTTATGTAGTCTGGATCTTCCATAGTATCCTCGTCATGCTCTTCAGGAAGATCCCGCAGTCTGTATCCACGTACCAGTACTGAGGGTGTGATTGGGGTAAGGTCTTCCAAATCACCAGAAGCATAGTATAGAGGGCGATCATTTATGGTGGCTTCAATCTCCAAGAGTATGGTGTTGAGTTCCTCAATCGAGATGAGAGCTCTACCCAACACCTTCTTCAGACCCGCCTTCACGATGCCTATGGCTCTCTCCCATATGGCGCCAAACCAAGGCGCTCTGGCGGGAATGAAACGCCATTCGCATTTTACATCCGCTAGGCAGGTCTGAATCTTAGGATTGTTGCTCACTTCTTTGAGATATGTAGATGCCCCTATGAAAGTCTTTGCATTGTCACTCAGCATGATATGCAGATATCCCTGTCGACTGCAGAATCTTCGGAAGGCATGTAGGAAGCTATCACAAGTGAGGTTGGTGACCAGTTCCAGGTGAATTGACCTGGTAACAGCACAGGTGAAAAGTATCATATACACCTTAAGATTGGGTGAATCTTTCACAGGGATTGCTCCACTGTAGTCAACCTCGGTAACTTTGTAAGGGTCACCTGGGGTGGTTCGCAGGTTTGGTAAGGGAGGAATTCCGACGGGATCATAATGTGTTCCCTGTACTCTTCTACACTTTAAGCATTTGCAAAGGACTATCTTGACCACCTGCCTGATTCTAGGCACCCACCATCGTTGTCTTACATAGGTGACTATATGACCAACCCCATAATGACAACAGAGTCGGTGACACCTATCGATGATAAGATGGGTGAAGGGATGATTGGGGGGCAGTAGTATTGGATACTTACTTGCCTCAGAGAGGGCTGCCAATCGTAATCTGCCTCCGCAATGTATCAAGTCCCCCTTCAAGTGTAAGCCCAACTGGTTGATCAGGTTTTTCCTAGACTTTGTTCCCTTAACCAGTAATTTATATTCCTGCGTATATATTTCTTGTTGACAGAGCTTATGTAATAATTTATCTGCAATTCTGATCTCCTTCACATTGAGGTAAGCACTACCTGTGGGCGGTGTGCCTTTAATTTTTGCTTTTACATTTTCTACAAACCGTATCACCCATGCTGTAACACGTTGTAACTTCTCATAGCTGCTGAATCTATCCCAGTCCCATAACCGGGTGTCTTCGTCAGGCACCGAGTCAATTACCGGTGCCACAATAGCAGTGTGTTGCTCGCTCAAATCTATATTCTCTGGCCATTCGTTGGGATCATTAAGCCAGCATGGGCCAGTCCACCACAACGCAGAAGATTTGAGAAATTTAGCAGAGACACCACGAGTAATGCAGTCACTTGGATTCTCTTTGGTAGACACATACCGGAACTGTGCGGTTGGGAGCAGGGTACGAATTTCGTCGACACGGTTGGTGACGTACACTGGTAGCTTCTTTCGGCTATGTAACCAGTAGAGCGTAATTTGGCTGTCACTCCACATAACTGTCTCCGAGATATTTAGCAAATTTTTAAAAGTTTCCTCTACAAAGTGAACGAGTCTAGCAGCCAACAGAACTGCAGTCAGCTCTAATTTTGGGATGGAAAGGGATTTGATCGGGGCGACTTTCGCCTTCGCCATGACTAGACGGCTGCCACTTGTGTCAACAAAGTATATGGCGGTGCCGTACGCGACCTTGCTAGCGTCTGAGAAGGCATGAATGGAAACAGGATGGTCCATGACAACTCTCCGAGGAAAATTAAAACCCTTACAGAGACGAAGATCCGATATAATGTCTTCCCACTCCTGAACCAGATCGCCAGTCAAAACCTAATCCCAACCTAATTTTATCCTCCATAATTGCTGAAGGAATAATCTTGATTTGATCGACACCGGTAGAACTATCCCCAAGGGGTCAAAAAGTTTAGCCGTCATACTCAAGCAAATCCGTTTTGTAATCTGCGAATAATGCGCATACTGAACGCCGAATGAGAGGGTATCGGTGTCCGTTTCCCAAAACAACCCTAGCACTCTAACATGTTCCTGCTGTACCGCCGCCACTCCATCCCGTTGCAGTACAGTCCGCAACACAGAATTATTTGTCGCCCATTCATGCAAATGTAGGTGGGCGTCGTTCATAATTTCTCGGACTATGCCATACGTATCAATCAGGAAATCTGATTGTTCCTGATTGTTCCTGATTGAAGAATTGTTCCAGGGCAGTCTCACTTTATACTGTTGGCTGTCGGGATCGTAGGTAACGGTATCCTCATACGACGATAGTGCTTGACGCTCAACCTGTGAGTATTCCTTAGGGGTTATCCCGATATGATCTAATTCCCACAAAACGTTTAAGTCATTTTTGCATGGTGGAATATTACCAGTGGACATGTATTCGTCCATTGGGTTTACTGCTACTTTCAATACAGTAATTACTTCTGTGCTGGAGCTGGTAGGTTGTGCCACATATGAACCACTGATGGCGTACCCGTACTTGGTAGGAAGCAGAATTAGGCTACCTGACCTTTTATACCCAGGTCGCACTATATTGTAGTAGTGATCCACACCGATAAGCAGCTCCAGCTGATCTGTGTCCGTTGCGTTAGGAACGGCTAATTTTATGCCTTTACTTTGTAAACTAACCAGTTTAGACTTTAGGTTAAGTTCACCTTTATGTTCTGGCAATTCATCAACCACTATTGCGTCTAGATGATGAAATTTACCTCTGTGTTTGTATTGCAGTGCCACAACATTATATTCCCTAGAGGCTTGTTTCCCGGTAAATCCGTGAAGACATAACTCCTCAGTTCCTTTAGAAATGTAGGAAAGGGAGGATAGAACAGAAGACTTCACAAAGGTCCTCTGAGAACATTGGTCAAGTAGCGATCTGACTTTAACACAATTATTATCCTTACCCTTTACCGGCAGCTGTACGGTGGGCAAGATTACTGTATTTTTACCTGTGGCAACGGACATTGTAGTTGAAGTAGCAGCAGTATGCTCTCTCTTGGTGTTATCCTCCGCTGGTCTACTTTCTTTCCCTTGTTTTTGTGTACACAGGGAATGAAAGTGTTTGCCCTTACAAAACTTGCAGCTTCTTATGTTAGGATTAGTACAACCCGAATGGCCATGCTCTTTTGACAAGCACCCAGTGCAGAGACGTAGTTGACGGGCTCTGTTAACTTTAAGAAGCCCTGTCTTATACTTCATACACTTGTACCATAAATGATTGGTGCCACTACACAGAACACAGTTGAATTTACTGTACTCACTTTGGGTGGTAAACGTCGCCGTAGCCATGGGTGTACCCCCTACTCTGTCTTGACCCGCCATATTGTACACTTCAGCCTGGAAGCAATGGGTGAATTTCTTATAATCCAGGCTCGAGTCTCCCATTTCCCGTTTTATGGTTTCTTTTAGTGGTGATGGTAACTTATTGACAAGAGTCACCACACAAAATTCCTCCAGACAAATACCATGGCTAATGATTGACCTCATCACACTCTCTGTATTGGCATAGAAGTCCTTCAGGTCAGCTGTTTGGTGTTTGGGTGACATTTTTTTTTTTTTTTTTTTTCTATGTGATTGAGGGAGGCAAAAGGCATTACTGCCTATAGCGAGTGCCTCCCCCATAGTTGAAAGAGTGACAGGGCCAAAATGCCTGGACACACGGAGTTTGAAGCAATTTAAGTCATAGGAAGAGGGAAAGACTGATTCTGGGAGAGAGTTCCAGAGCTCAGCTGTTGAGTAGAAGAAAGTTTGAGAGTAACGTTTCACTCTTGGGTTGGAGAGTTGCACAGAGTAGGGGTGGGATTGAGTTGCAAGACGGTACCACGTGCCCTACGTAAAGGAGGTGGTATGCACTGGGATAGCTCTGAGGAACACTTATTATTATAGTAGCGATAGAATAGCGAGAGAGATGCAACATTGCGGCGGAGAGAGAGAGACTGCAGAGAGTTGGTGAGTGGACGGGAGTTAATGATACGAAAGGCCTTCCTTTCAACTTTGTCAAGGAGAGCGGTGTGAGAGGAACCTCCCCACACATGTGAACAATACTCAATACAAGGGCGCACTATGCCCCTGTACAGAGCAAGAAGCTGTGCAGGGGGAAAGAACCCCCTAAGGCGGTTGAGCACACCGAGCTTCTGGGAGGCTGCCTTAGCAAGACTAGTAATATGGTCCTTCCAAATGAGAGCAGAAGAAAAAGAGACACCAAGAATATTGAGAGAAGATGAAGGGTTGATTTTTTTATTGTTGAAGAATAAGGAATAGTCCGCTGGGAGATCCTGACGGGTAGATAGATGGAGAAATTGGGTTTTGGAAGCATTAAAGTTAACAAGGTTTTCTCTGCCCCAATTGGAAATAGTATTTAGATCTGAATTTAAGAGTTCTATGGCTTCATTACGTTTGTCGTTGAGGAATTGCTGGCTGGGGCGTTCTGAAAAACTAATGGAGTAGTGAAAGGTTGAGTCGTCTGCGTATGAATGGATGGGAATTAAGGTACAGTTAAGGAGATCATTTATAAAAATTAGAAAGAGAATAGGAGATAGGACAGAGCCCTGAGGAACACCGGAGTTTATAGGGTGAGGAAGTGAACAATGGCCGTCCACAACCGCGGCTATGGAACGGCCGGAAAGGAAATTAGAGACAAAGGCACAGATGGAGGGATAGAAACCGAAGGAGGGTAGTTTAGAAATTAAAGATTTATGCCAGACTCTATCGAAGGCTTTCGATATGTCTAGTGCAATAGAAAAAGTCTCACCGAAGTCCCGAAAGGAGGATGACCAAGAGTTAGCAAGATAATTATGAAAGAAGATCACCAGTAGAGCGACCCTTAACCCAGGAACTGCGGGGAGACTCTTAAGAGTTCCCCCGGCGGACTGCGGGGAGACTCTTAAGAGTCAGAGAAAAAAAATCAACTTTTGACATCGAAAAAAAAAAAAAAAAAACAAAAAAAAATGTTTTTTTTGGCCCCTGGGCCATGCAAAATCTCAGTCCTCTACCTCCCCTCCTTCCCCACTTTCCTCCTCTCCTTCAGTTATCACCTATTTCCCTGTTATTCCCTTATTCTGAGGTATATTTTCGTGCTAACATTAGAAATCCGGTTGCAGGGTGTGGTCATCACTGATAGCAAGCGAATGCAAGAGAGAGAGAGAGAGTATCGATCGACTGTGTCTCAGTGGCCTTGGGGGAAATTGGCGGGAAAGCAGCTTGCCTCACCCATACATTATACAACTCGCGGGCTATATCTCCGATTTTGACCATCCAAACGCTGTTTTCACTCGTTTTATTGTTGTTTCAGGTTAATACCTTTATAATCAACCCATAATAGGCGCATATGGATAAGTATTAATGCTATTATTGGTACAATGAATATTTTAGTGACGGAAACACCTCAAATACATGCGCACAGGGAGAGGTGTCTAATTACCCCCATGCGCACTTCAGAGGTTAAGGAAGCCATACTGGCGATCTGAGAGCAGATTATGAGAAGAGAAATGCTTAAGAAATTTGGAAGCAAGAATAGTTTCAAAAACTTTAGAAAGACAAGAGATGAGAGCAATTGGACGATAGTTGGAGGGTTGAGAGCGGTCACCCTTCTTTGGGACAGGTTGAATGTGAGCAAACTTCCAGCATGAAGGGAAGACGTTAGAGGATAGACAGAGACGAAAGAGTTTGCCTAGGCAGGGAGTCAGCACGGAAGCACAGTTTTTGAGAACAACAGGTGGAACACCGTCCGGACCGTACGCCTTATTAGTGTTAAGCCCAGAGAGGGTAGAAAGTACATCTTTAGAAGAGATTAGGATATTAGGCATAAGTAAGAGAGAGCAGGGCGGAGAGG
Source organism: Paralithodes platypus (assembly GCA_032716605.1). Classification (NCBI taxonomy): domain Eukaryota; kingdom Metazoa; phylum Arthropoda; class Malacostraca; order Decapoda; family Lithodidae; genus Paralithodes; species Paralithodes platypus. The sequence continues at coordinate 20,617,327 of CM064543.1, read as the reverse complement.
GAGCAATAGCACCGGAATCATCCAAGGCAAATAGCAAAAGTTTGAGCGAAAAGTTTAGCTTTGTCAGAGGAAGAAGTGATGGTTGTGCCATCAGAGTGGGAAAGGGGAGGGAAAGACGAGAAAGAGAAATTGTTGGAGAGGTTTTTGGCTAGATGCCAGAAAGCTTGGGAAGAGCTAGAGTTGGATAGTTCAGTGCATTTATTATTGATGAAAGAGTGTTTGGCAAGTCGAAGAACAGATTTGGCTTGATTCCGGGCAGAAACATAGGAAGAATGAGAGTCTTGAGTTTTAAGGCGTCGGTACCGTTTGAATGCTTCCTCCTTATTGCAGACAGCAGTAGAACAGGCGTGAGTAAACCAAGATTTGTTAGCATTAGCCTGAGAGAAGGAGAATGGAATGTATGCTTCCATGCCCGATAGGATTACCTCGGTAATGCGTTCAGCACTCTCGGAGGGTCCCCGGCCACGGAAGCAGAAATCATTCCATGGGAAATCAAAGAAGTACTGCCGGAGAGCCTCCCAGTCGGCAGTGCCAAATTGATTGAATTTGGTAACATAAGCTGCCTTGATTCGATCTGGATGCCCATATGTCTCTTGCAGGAGCTCAATTGCTGGGGCATAGCTTGCACCTTCGATAATGAATCCTTCGACTAGCTTATGTGCATCACCCAGAAGCTGACCCTTTAGATAGGTGAAGCATTGTATATCTGTGAGGTCGGGATTGTCATGGATGGTACACTTGAACATCTCCCAAAATCCCAACCACAATGTGGCATCACCCTCAAATTTTGGAAGAGTAAGATGTGGTAATTTGACTGCGGATTTCTTTGGCTCTTTCTTGACCTCCTTCTTGACCTCTGGACTCAAGATCCCCTTCAGTGTGGCAACGATTACTTGTATGCCCTCCATATATAGGGTATCACCTCGATATTCTCGGCGTCCTCGTAAGTGTCTGCCAGGTCCTCCTGTGTGACCTCATACTTGTCAAGTTGCTTTTGAATACTGAGCAACCTGGCCTCCACCTCCACACTAGATGCTGAATCAAGGAATTCGTCAATGTCAGAGGTCAAGACCGTCAAAGAGCCCTTAAGCCCAGCCCGACGCTTTTGTACACTTTTAGCCATGATTACACGGGAAGGAAATCTATTGACGATAAATCAAACTATCAATGCCAGACCGAATAAGTTGAGGACAACAATACAGTACTCCGAGAAATCAAATAAATCGCGAGCCGAAAATAAAACACCCTCACGAAATGCGGAATAAGAATTGTGCGCAATGTAGACTAGCAATCCGGAGCTTTTCAATTTAACTCCTTACATAATAGTTATGAAATTATAGAATCATTACGCCATAAGTTAAGAAAAGCCGGGAGGGAAATTTAGTACAATACAGTATAGGCCAAAAGTCTCCAGATGTCAAAAAAGAGAGGTACCGTTTAACGTTATAATAAATTCAAGAATTTGAAGAGAGAAAGAGCCTATAGGGTAATTTAAACAGGCTAAACTCAATGGGTACCACTAATTCTATATTATTAAATCTAATAAATGTGAAAATTGTACACAAGAAAAGTTCATCTCAAGAAATCACAAGGAAAAAAGTTTTGAATTGGATTAACACACACTCAGCCTATCAGCTATCATAATACCCCGCCTCCAGGGCACACGACGAGAGTAGAATTTAGAAAAATGTGTGAATGAATAACCTTTAAATTTTAAAGAAGTTATTTTTCAGTATAATTTTGATCTAGATTTAAATTATTATACAGTACAGTATGGATGAATTTAATCTTAATGCCGTGCCAATTGTGCAAGATTTTCTAGGGCTAAAGTAGTTTTAATATAATTTAATGAGCCCGAAAAAGCATTTAAAGTAGGCTAATTAATGTTTTGAGTACTGTACTGATTCAGATTTATAAGTTTTCATTCTGGGTAAAACTCCCGTCGTCGCAGCCCTGACCTATCCACTAGTTTCCACATCCTGTCTCACTGGTGGTCAGGCACCTGGGGCGGCCAGAGCAAAGAGCGGACGAAAAAAAAACGACAGCCCCATGGGGCCAAAAGACCGGGGCCTGGAGGACGTAGTAGGACTCATGACAAAAACAGGGATAGGCCAGCCCCACCCCAAGCAAGGCAACTACCGACCGCCGAATAACTCCCCCCCCAAAAAAGGGTGGGGGGGGGGGGGGGGGGGGGGGCAAACTAGTGAAAGGTTTAAGGACCAATTATATGGTTAATTTAGATAAGTGGACTGTATATTATTGATTTTGAAGAAGTATTAACCATATAGAAATATTTACCCTTTGATGAACTCAGCTGGTGATTGGAGGATGGCGGAAAATAGGCTAGATGACTTGAAGTGGTTAGTAAAGTAACCAGCGTATGAAAAGAGGCTACAATAGGCTAAGATAGGCTAGATATTTACGTTAAGTTATGCTAATTAACAAAGATGATGATGTAGTGACTATATGGAGTATGAGATGAAAAGTGAAGCGAAAACACCTGGTGAAGTAACTATGGGAATAAGGCTTAGCGTGTGTAGCTGGGACGGAGGTTGGTTGGAGAGCGTGCGAGCGCGTTATGTTTGTCTCTGTCGTGACATACCGCGCACGTGCATAACATATGGAAAATGTATCCCATCCTTTTATACAATGAGATACTTATGAACAATCTTAAATAATACAAATATATATATATATATATGGGAATTATAATCCTACAAAACTTTCCCATATACAACTATAGAATAATATATTCTACCCAATCATGGAACGTTCGACCAAGGTTATGGAAGCGTTCAACTTAAGACTACGGAACGATACGTAACGCTACATCAACCCAGATTACGTAACATCGAGACTGTTCATACTAGTTTGAGTACACTAAGTATGGACAGGTACAGTTTCAGGAATAATTTGTCTTTGGAATTGCCACAAATGACTTCAGTCCAATCCCAGATGTCTGTTCATTATCAAGGTGTAAAGTTGTGGAACAATTTATCTCTCGAAATTAGGCAACAACCAACGCTGATGTGGTTCAAACGTACTATAAAAAAAATATCTCTTGGAACAATATTAATCGCTGAGGATATAACATTGTGCTTCTATTAGGAGAATTGTTGTTGTGTTTATGTATTTTACTATATGTGCATTTGAATGGGATTGGTGGATGGATATCTTTTAAACATAGAATGGGAAGGTCTTAATGTGAAGTGAGTTACTCGCACGTAGGAAATATATTGTGTCTTTAACTACAAACTCTTTAGTGAGTATTAATGAGGACTATATTTGTGTCTATAAATTAATGTGTTTCATTTTATATACAAGTATAATAGGTTAAATTTGAGTGGATGTGTGTGTGTTTTTTTTTTTTTTCTTGGTTGTGAAGGGGTGTATTTTTTTTTTTTTTTCTATGTGATTGAGGGAGGCAAAAGGCATAACTGCCTATAGCGAGTGCCTCCCCCATAGTTGAAAGAGTGACAGGGCCAAAATCAAGGGACGTTCGAGCCAAAATGCCTGGACACACAGACTTTGAAGCAATTTAAGTCATAGGAAGCGGGAAAAAATTATTCTGGGAGAGAGTTCCAGAGCTCAGCTGTTGAGTAGAAGAAAGTTTGAGAGTAACGTTTCACTCTTGGGTTGGAGAGTTGCACAGAGTAGGGGTGGAATTGAGTTGCAAGACGGGTACCACGTGCCCTACGTAAAGGAGGTTGTATGCACTGGGATAGCTCTGAGGAACACTGATTATTATAGTAGCGATAGAATAGCGAGAGAGATGCAACATTGCGGCGGAGAGAGAGAGATTGCAGAGAGTTGGTGAGTGGACGGGAGTTAATGATACGTAAGGCCTTCCTTTCAACCTTGTCTAGGAGAGCTGTGTGAGAGGAACCTCCCCACACATGTGAACAATACTCAATACAAGGGCGCACTATGCCCATGTACAGAGCAAGAAGCTGTGCAGGGGAAAAGAACCTAGGGGGTTCTTTTCCCCTGCACAGCAGTTGAGCACACCCAGCTTCTGGGAGGCTGCCTTAGCAAGACTGGTAATATGGTCCTTCCAAATGAGAGCAGAAGAAAAAGAGACACCAAGAATATTGAGAGAAGATATTGACTATTGCTGCTATAGTGTGTTTATGTGGGCGTGTACTGCCAAATTAATGTAGGTGGAAAATAATATCATGCAAAAGGTTCTATTGTATTATATATGTAAGTGTATGTATATGTTTGCGTATGTGTAAATGTGTGCATGTGTGTATATATATGTATATGGGTATATATGTTCACAATATTGTTGTCGGAGCATGTGAGTAAGATTGATATTGAGGTGCCTTTTAAAGAGAGTATTTCTCTGAAAGGGAACAGCTATATATTATATTCTGCATACTGTATGTATATATTGTATACTATTTTTTGGCTAAATAAACAATAAACAATAAAAACAAAACAATAAGTCTTTATTGTTCGCATACAATATAAAATATATATTAAAATGCCCCAGAATGAGAAGCCCACCACAGAAGCCACGAACGAACACCACACAGAAACACCCAAAGGAAAGGTCCACAGAACGAAAGGACCAGCTGACCGAGCCAGCCAATTCAGACAGGCCCAAGCCCGCAGGGCTAAGCAGCTCCAGGCCGCACCTAGATACCCCTTCTAAACTGACCATTTTTCCACACCTCATGTACACTACCCCCTCGTGTCCTACACTCCTAACTACAAAGATGATGAACAGGAATATACATTCATATTAAAAACACCCATGCCCTGTCCCGACGTTGAGCCAATGCCAACACATCAGACAGCCATAATTATATCTATGTATGTTCTTACATCCGAGAAGTAGATGTTATATATCTTAGAAGTTAAAACACCCACGCCTGTCCCTAGACCTCGTATATAATTTCCCATGACGAGTATAGATAGATGTAACCCGTGCTCAGTCGCCCCCTTGCATTGTTCCTCTAGTAACTAAGTGTCTCTATAATATTAACTGCCACCAGCATTGATACGACATAGCGGCACTGTCCTTGTGTCGTATTGTGCCAAGTACAGATCAACCAGGTTTCATCACCTTATTAGGACGACGACTATAATGTCGTCGTTCATCGATGTATGCAATCCTTAGTTTAAGTATTAATATTAACATTCCCTAACATCTTGTCTTGCCAGACTAAGCTTTCTGAAGACCCATCGCCCCATAAATCTATGTATTCAATCCTTAGGTTAAGTATCTTTATCCGCCATTGTGTTCACCTTTTTCCATTTACTTTTCCACAATTGTCATACGTCTTCCACTTGCCTCCTTCGTATCCAGTCCACACTACGCCAATTTGCTTCGTGTCATACACCTCTTACCCCTTCCAGAGATTGTATAGATAACCTTATTACCAGTATCTGTCATAAGTACCTCGAAACAATAACTAAGTAACCCTACGAACTGCCACTTTTTTGGTATATATATATTTCATAGAAAACGCAGTTCCCAGGGCCAACTAATAGTATCCATAACCCCTCGTACTGACTACATAATTCTATCTTTTCCAGACTCATATACCACCCCGTAGTTGCATCCCACCGCTGCCACCAATGTTATGCCCTGTTTTTCTACAGGTTTAACTTGGGTAATGTGAGTTCTAAATGACTGGGTATATAAGGCTGCATGCACAATACAAGATATGAGGAATAGAGAACACAAAGAAACACATGGTAGCAAGTTACATGATCACGTTTATTTATATACCACTGCAGAATACTCGTGCAAGACAATATAATAGAATCGAACAACACTAGCATAAGTGGATCTGGATGGAGCCTAGTCTCCCACTTCCAACGTTCAGGTATTAATCTTCTGATCACTGGCTTAATTAGCAAGTTTTATTTTCTGGAAGACCTCAATATATTCATGTAATTCAATTTCACTGATTTGATCTCTTACTGGCTGGTCGCGTGCCCAAGTAGCAGCTCACAGTTAGGATTAGACACGCGTATATTGTAGAACACGGAAATCTCTAGTAACCTCATGGGGGTACTGATCTAAGTTTTATATTCTTATGGCAGAAATGCGTAGAACACAAATCAGTGGGCGAACGTTAGATATCACTAGAGTTTTAATATCTGAATAAGGTAATTACGAGAGTCAATGTCGCCTGTTAATTAATGAGCACTGATCGCTTAGTACATCCCAAATGGAATGGTTAAATATGAGTTACACTGGGCAAGGTTTTAGCCACTTTATAGAAAGTTAATAAGTGAGTGTCAAACTAGTACTATAACACTTAGTACTAGCAACATGAATCTTGAATAGTATTTGTAGATCTGGTCCTAGTTATCTTGCTTCCGGTGATGTTGGGGGCTAACGACTGGTTCCACGGCCGTCCAGGGGGTCCATATGTGTGAAGTTCTCAAATACGTGGGCAGGTCCTTCTATCCAAATCTGCCACGGAGTCTGCCGGCTCTGGAATCTTTCAACTCCGGAACAACACAAGGGCAGAGCTAGAGGTTAACTGCAGGGTAGTGACCACTGGTTGGTGTCTAGCTTTCAACTGATTTGACTGGGGGCGGGAGCTAGATTTATAGGCTCGGTTCTGGACCCTGTAGACAGTAGGGATCTCGAGTCTTATGGACTTATTTGAGCTCTCAATAGATATGGGGACTAGGTAAGATGGTATTTACTGTTGTGGCACATGGCTATAGGAAGCCTTTATATTTTCATATAACTGAGCCTTAGTAAGAGGTACTATTTTGGCTATACTGGAAGTATTTAGGGGAGAGAGACTGGATCTACTTTGCGAGGAGGATGGGGACAGCTGTGATAGGAGCGTCTCTCTTAGATTGTTCAATCTTCATTCTATGGTATAGCTGAGGTGCTAATTTAGTGATCAGAGTATGCAAGAAAGGTAAATGGTTTATTGTGAGTTAATAGAGGTTAGTAAAGGTGTTAGTCATGCATGGTTAGTTCATTGATAGGAAGAATTCCTGTGCTACCTGGCAATGACTCAGAAGTCAAAACAGGGGCCAGGTATACCTCCGCGGGGGTGGGGGTCTCCCTCCTCGGGTGGGCAAAAAGGGGGAGCTGGGCGCCCTCTCTCTGTGATAGTCGTCCGGCGGCTGTGGCTAGGGGCTTGCCATATCACCAGTGTTTGTAATAACCCTCTGTGTATGAGACAGATGTGGGCGTCCTTAATACCAAAACCGAAGGTGCCTTGGCTAGCTGGTTTTACTCGGCTAGTTGTTAACTCTCCCAGACATATATGACGCGATCGCGTCATATGGCAGAGTGAACCAAAAACACATATGACGCGATCGCGTCATATGGACTTATTATATTGCTAGAAAATAAGTTTATGACGCAATTGAGCCGGTTTCTTGGCTGGTAAGTCCGATAAGTTAGATGTACATGTGGAAACATCTAGCAACCCCCTAGCGTCCCTGTGAGGGCCCCGCGGTGGTAGAGAGAGTCAGTTTCTTCCCATCAGCCAGCCTAGTAGGTGGGTGTGCACAGCCCTTTAAACCAAGGGGCCTCCATTTTGCCCAGCCTGGCTGGTATTACCGCCCTAATATAACCCAAACGAAGTGCTATATCGTTGGGTTATCGATGGATTATTGTGTTATTCTTATTTAGGGTATAAAAACCATGTTAGTGAAGTGTTTTGCTAGTCTGTTGTACGTGACCAAGGTGGGCTCCACGAGGGGCCATGGTTTCGCTTGTTTGTGGATCACTTTCATACCATATTGAGTCAATTATATTGCTATTTATCACTTGAAGTAGTGTATCTTACTTGTATAAGTGTTTCTTAGTGAAAAAACTTTTATTACTGGTCGAGCATTCTCTGGTGTAGGCTACGTGACCAAGGTGGTGGAGCCCACGAGGGGCCATGCTTTTTGCCAAACGTTTTGCTTGTTTGTGGAACACTTTCATATAAATATCAGTCAATTATATTGCTATTTATCCGTTCAAGTAGTGTATCTTACCTTGTATTAGTGTTTCTTAGTGAAAAGACTTTCATTTCTGGTCGAGCATATGTCGCCATGCTCCCTCAGCCCTGTGCATTTTTGCTCGATAATTTAGTGGTGGAAAGTGCTTGCATTTTTGCTCGATAATTTATTGGTGGAAAGTGCTTGGGAGGTAAGTTTTTTATGGGCAAAAGCACTCTACATATACGGCTTGGTGGCCACGAGGGAATCTCAGCAGTGTGAGTAAGTACAGTCAACATTTTTGGTGGTGGTGGTGGTGGAGATGGTGGTGGTGGTGGTGGAGATGGTGGTGGTGGTGGTGGTGGTGATGATGGTGGTGGTGGTGGTGGTGGTGGAGATGGTGGTGGTGTTGGTGGAGATGGTGGTGGTGTTGACACCAATAGGGTAGGGTCCCTTTTCTGACCGTGGGTCAGGTCAGAAAATGAACCCAACCCTATTTGTGTCAACACCACCACCATCTCCACCAACACCACCACCACCACCATTTTATTATTTTTATTATTTTTGTGTATAGGCCTATTTTATTATTTGTATTATTATTATTTATTATTATACCTGTTATTCCTGTGTATGGGATCACCCATAAAAAAGTATTTATATTTGTATTTCATTTATATTTTTGCTTTATTATATTATGATTTATTATTATTATTATTATTATTATTATTATTATTTATTATTATTTATTATTATACCCAACATAAATGTCCCCCACCACAAACTCTTATTATATATAATTATATATATATATATATATATTAGTGTAGCCAGGGAGGATATTTTCTTTCAGACAGGTGAGATTAAAATAATAGGCACAGTTTGCATTATTGAGTTTTTTATTGATACTCTCAATTTTTCGTATAGTTTTTCTGGTATTTTCAGGAAGTTGGTAAAGGAGGTTTGCAAATGGTTCCGACGTTTCAATGGGCGCAGCCATCATTATCAAGGAGAAGTGAAGTTAGAAGGTGATAAGTCAAGTTTATATAGGCGATACAAGATCAAGAAAGGGATTATTGTGTGCTAGCTGCACGCTGGTTGGCTAACCTAAGACTAGCTCTGGTAGGCTGGCCGGACGCAGGAGTGGGCGGGGCCTCTGCATCGTTCATCTGCGTGTGTGGAGGGGGCATTCATGGGGGGCCTCGCTGTGGAAGGGCGTGCCGAGGGTAGGATCTGGCTGTATTCCGCTTGTGTGTTTAAAGTAGGTTGGTATGTTTGTATATATATAGCTTCAAGAATGAATAGGCGGCGTGAGTCTATTTCTTTATCAAGAATAGAGGTGTGTTTATCTAAGTCGGGTCTGGTGAGTTCCTGATGGTGTGGGGATGTGTGGTAGTGGTCCTTACCTTCCACCTTCAAGCCGGAGCTATCAAGGACCACTACCACTACCATTAACCCTTAACTGTCGGCGAGCAACATAAGTCGAGTTAAATAAAGCTGGACTATGTGGCGGCGCTCGACATAGGTCGTGTGGCAATTTCAGCACGTAATGTTGCTGAGAGAGAGAGACAAGTGGTGGCAGGAGAGTAGCGAGCGTATAACTGCTCCAGACCACCGCGGCGAACCTACTGACACGAATCCCACCTCCTCCCTCCCTCTCTCACTCGCTATATACGGAATTGTATGGGGAAAGTGCCTAATTACATGCTCTTTGCACTCGCGTTGCACGGTTATTGCAAGAAAACTAGCCATCATAAAAGGATCGTTATGGTGTCATTCGAAAGCTCTGTTTATGCCCTTTCAAGGATAGATACTTGTTTTACGTTCTGGGTCTTATTTAGGCATGAAAATGATCACGTAAAGAGCCCTATTTTGGCTAAAAACACCCCGCTGGGCGGTACATATAAATAAACCGCATAGGCCGCTCGTAAGGTGTTAAGGATTATTATGTTTATAAATAAATAAGATGTTACTCTTTTTTTCCCAGATACACGATAGATCACTTATAACTGTGTTATGTTACTAACCCAACTGTTCCCTACTAACATCTCCTAATCCTGCAACGGACATTAGTTCCGGGGCAGTAGTTCCCTTTCCAATTTTCCCTTACCAACTCTAAACCAATGTTTGGACACTTGATCCTCAGTGTTTTGGAGGACAAGCAGCCTAGAGGGGTCGCTAGACCTGTTGTTGCTTGATTTCCTTTGTACTCCTTTGTACTCTCTCAGTACTAAATGATGGAAGTAAACTCTCGACCTGAGAGTATGAGTTTCAAGTAATCTCAAATGTTCACATCAGATTAATGAAGCTGCTAAGAAAACAAAACAGAATACTAGGTTCTGTTTAGCAAATTAACTTGCAAAGACAAAGATGTGATTATGCCATTCCATACTAACATAGCGAGGCCGAGGCCGCATATCTTTAACATATGTTTTTCTTTATTTTTTGTTTTTTCTTTGTAATATGATACATTTTTCACTAATTCCTGGCTACCTTTAGACGTTTCAGCTTGGATGACCTTTAGGAATTGAAGGTGTAAAGTTTATCAACATTAACATTCTGATTCGCATAATCCCTTCCTAAGCTAAATAAAATTGACTAACGATAACCTTAATATAAGAAGGAAATCGTCATCGTGTACTGGAAGGATTATTTAGCGACGTTGGTAAATTGGAATCAGTGTAAGAAAGAGCTACAAAGTTTATTCCCTTATTATTATATCCTTAGTATTATATTACGAGAAGGTATAGATTAACCTTTTCAGTACGGTGACTCTTTTCTTACTTTTACTCTGGGTAGCATTAGACGATATACATTAACTTAGGACCAACCTCTATGAATCAATGAGCACCTAAATATTGTAATTAACCTCTGAAATTCCGCAGCTTCTATTTTTTTTTTCTTTCTGTACAACCCCTAACTCTCAGTGAAATGTGTTTAGTGTATTGAAGAGATGTGTCTTTTTAATTTAAATGTAAATGTGCCATGGTAAATGTTATTAGTTCCACCAATATTTTAATTTTTATCCTTTGGGTACCGATTTTATTTTTTACTCCTAAAGGAAGCCCTACTGATGTCCGGAAAGCGGTAGCCCCCAGTCTAAGTTAGGTTGTCAGGTTAGGTTTATGCTTCCATTGATAATGCAAGTCGGCAAGGCAGGCATTCGCGGACATAAACAAATCCCCACCTGCCTCCTCCGACAATAATATTGCCCTCAGCAACAAGTTCATCACCTTGGATGACGAATGTGATGGTGAGGCTGCGAGTGCTTCCTTCGGCGAGGAAACCAGGAGAAAGGTAAGTAAGTTGCCTCCAAACACAGGGAATGCTGTGACTGCTGCCCCCCCCAGGAGTACCTTCAACTGCTGCCCCAGGAGTTCCTACCGCTGCCGCAGCTGCTACCAAGTCATCGACAAGGAGAGGCAAGTCCTTCTCAATTGTTGGGGACTCCATGGTCAGACACTTAGCTAGGTCCACCTGTACTGATATTAAGAAGCTTGTCTGTCTGCCTGGTGCCGGGGTTGGGAAGGTGTTAGAGGAAATTGATTACATCATGAAAGATATTGGAGATAGCCCCATTATCTGTCTCAGTACAGGGAGCAATGATGTTGGTAAAGGTAGGACGGAAGTACTGCTTCGGCAGTACAGGGAGGTGTTAGATAAAGTTAGGAGGAAGGGAGGCATACCTGTAGTACACAGTATCTTGCCACGGAGAAGGGTCAGCAAGGAATGGTCATCTAGGGCAATTGGTATCAATTGTCGGCTGGAAAAATACTGCAATGCAAATGCAATACCATTCCTTGATAACTGGACCCGTTTCTCTGGTAAAAATCAGTTGTACGCACAGGACGGGGTTGTCAAATTTAGCTAGGTCAATAGATAGGATTGTCGCGGGGTTTCGCTGAAAATAAAGCCTGAGAATATGAGTAAGAATAATTGTCTAGATAGGGTAAATTGCCGGACTGGTATATCAGAGGAATAGAAAATATCAGTCACAGGATTTTAATTGTACTGCTAGTAGAAATATTGAAGGTGTAACAGAATATGGGAATTCAGTTAGAAATAAAGGTAAATCCGATACCAGTAAAATAAATTCATTGCGATTATATTATACAAACTGTAGGAGTTTATGTAACAAAATGGATGAACTTAGAGCACTTGTTAGCAACGAAAATATAGACATTATAGCACTGACTGAAACATGGATTAATACAGAATCAAGACATTTTTTAGCAGAATTCCATATACCAGGATATAGTTTGTTTAAACGCGACCGAACAAGTAGGAGGGGCGGCGGAATAGCAGTGTTTGTCAGGAGTTCTTTAAAAAGCTGTATTAAATCAGGTATTAGACTAAATACTGATAACGAAAGTGTTTGGGTAGAGGTTAGCGAAGGTAGTGAGACCATAATTATTGGAGTTATTTATAGACCACCAAATATGAGTAGAAACGAAGGTACAGCTTTATGGCAGGAAGTGAAAATAGCATCAAGGTTTAGCAATGTGTGTATTATGGGGGATTTTAATTTTCCGAATATTGATTGGCAGCATCAAATCGGCGACTCAGATTCAAACGAGTTTATTGAGGCGGTACAGGATAGTTTTTTATTTCAATTCATAGACTCGCCTACTAGAGGTAATAATATCCTCGATTTAGTTCTCAGTAATAATGAACAAATTATAAATAATGTAGAGATAGGAGACCAACTAGGAAATAGTTATCATAAATCAATTTATTTTAACATACAATGGACAGGAAAGGCTAAAGAGAATACGACACTTATCCCAGATTTCAGAAAAGCCAATTATGGTGGATTAAAGAGCCTTAAGAGTCGATCCTATGGTTAAACTATTAAGTGGACCCAGGTGCGCTAATGAACATACTCTCTCTCTCAGATACCTGTCTTAACTCAGGATAATTTGACAGCTACATATAATCATTTTATTTCTTCACTCCACAATGCGCAAAATAAATATATCCCAAAAGAAAATTTAGATCAACACAGAACCAACCCAAATGGATGAATAATAGACTATTAGACCTTCTAGGAAAAAAGAGAGGAATATATCGAAAAATTAAGAAAGGCGGAATTCACCGACTTGCTTACTATCAGAATCTATCAAGAGAGGTTAAAAAAGGTATAAGGACAGACAAAAGAAATTATGAAATCAGGATAGCCAATGACTCAAAAAATAACCCTAAGGCTTTTTACCAGCTATATAAATCTAAAGTTAGAGATAAAATAGGCCCCCTTAAAACTTCGATAGGAGAAATGACAGAAAATTATTTAGAAATGTGCAGTACATTAAATAGTCAGTTTTTATCCGTTTTCACTAATGAAAATTTGGCACAGATTCCAGAAGTCCGTAAGGTATATAGCGATAGTATAGAAAATAGGTTAAGTACGGTTACTATAAGTAGAAATAATGTGCTTAAGGAAATTGACAGACTGAAACCTCAGAAATCGCCTGGTCCCGATGAGGTATATGCCAGAGTATTAAAAGAATGCAGAGATGAGTTAAGTTACCCATTAACATTTCTTTTTAACAATTCATTAGAAACAGGTCCCAGCGGACTATCCCTTATTCTTCAACAATTCAAAAATCAATCCTTCATCTTCTCTCAATATTCTTGGTGTCTCTTTTTCTTCTGCTCTCATTTGGAAGGACCATATTACCAGTCTTGCTAAGGCAGCCTCCCAGAAGCTGGGTGTGCTCAACCGCCTTAGGGGATTCTTTTCCCCTGCACAGCTTCTTGCTCTGTACAGGGGCATAGTGCGCCCTTGTATTGAGTATTGTTCACATGTGTGGGGAGGTTCCTCTCACACCGCTCTCCTAGACAAAGTTGAAAGGAAGGCCTTTCGTATCATTAACTCCCGTCCATTCACCAACTCTCTGCAATCTCTCTCTCTCCGCCGCAATGTTGCATCTCTCTCGCTATTCTATCGCTACTATAATAATCAGTGTTCCTCAGAGCTATCCCAGTGCATACCACCTCCTTTACGTAGGGCACGTGGTACCCGTCTTGCAACTCAATCCCACCCCTACTCTGTGCAACTCTCCAACCCAAGAGTGAAACGTTACTCTCAAACTTTCTTCTACTCAACAGCTAAGCTCTGGAACTCTCTCCCAGAATCAGTCTTTCCCTCTTCCTATGACTTAAATTGCTTCAAACTCCGTGTGTCCAGGCATTTTGGCTCGAACGTCCCTTGATTTTGGCCCTGTCACTCTTTCAACTATGGGGGAGGCACTCGCTATAGGCAGTTATGCCTTTTGCCTCCCTCAATCACATAGAAAAAAAAAAAAAAAAAAAAAAGGTATAGTTCCAGAAGCTGGGAAGCTTGCAAAGGTAGTTCCGATTTTCAAAAAAGGTGATAAATCAATAGCATCCAATTACCGTCCCATTAGTCTCACTTCAATCATAGGAAAGCTACTAGAGTCAAGTATTGCTAGGAAAATTAGAAACCACTTAGAAACATTTAACTTAATCAATTCTTCTCAGCATGGATTCACTCAGGGACGTTCTTGCCTTACTAATTTGCTTAGTATTTTCTCAGAGGTATATGAAGCAGTAGATAATGACAAGGCATACGATATTATATATTTAGATTTCAGTAAAGCTTTCGACAGAGTCCCTCATGAGAGATTGATGAGAAAGGTTGAGGCACATGGAATAGGTGGGGCGTTGTTGGGATGGATTAGGTCATGGCTAATTGGTAGGAAACAGAGAGTCGGCATAAATGGTACGAAGGCAGAGTGGGGAGCAGTCAATAGTGGTGTCCCCCAGGGATCGGTATTAGGTCCCCTGTTGTTTCTTATATACATAAATGACCTAGATTTAGGTATAACTAGTAGGATAAGTAAATTCGCAGACGATACTAAAATGGGGAGATCAATTGATTCAGATAGCGATATAGAGTGCCTCCAAAGGGATCTAGATACCTTACATGAATGGTCAGTAAATTGGCAGATGAAGTTTAACATTGACAAATGCAAGGTATTAAAGATAGGGAAGATGCAAACAAATGTAAAATATAAACTAGCTAATTTAGAATTAGAAAATTCAGACTGCGAGAAAGATCTAGGTGTGTTTGTTAGCAATGATTTGAAGCCTAGAAAACAGTGTATAGCCGTTCGTAATAAGGCAATCAGGATTCTCGGGTTCATCTCTAGGAGTGTGAGTAACAGAACTGCTGATGTTATCTTAAAATTTTACTTGTCATTAGTGAGACCCCATATGGATTATGCTGTCCAATTGTGGTGTCCTTATTACAGAATGGACATAGATTCATTGGAGAGAGTACAGCGTAGAATGACAAAAATGATCCATAATATTAGAAATCTTCCGTATAAAGAAAGGTTGAAGAAATTAGGTTTACATTCGTTAGAGAGACGCAGAGTTAGAGGGGATATGATAGAGGTGTTCAAGTGGGTTAGTGGGATTAACAAAGGGGACATGACAAATGTACTAAAGCTCAGTGATAGCGAAAGAACTCGTACCAATGGTTTCAAATTAGATAAATTTCGTTTCAGAAAAGATATAGGCAAATATTGGTTTGGTAACAGAGTTGTAGATGGGTGGAATGGACTACCAAGTGCTATAGTGGGATCTAAAACTGTAGGGAGCTTTAAGATAAAATTGGATAAGCATATGGACGAGAAGGGTTGGGTGTGAAGGGGGATCAGCAGGGTTGGGCCAATCTGCGCTCTGCAGACCCCCATAATCCTGCGTTAATCTCTAACCGTTTTGGTAAGATGATGCTCAGGGTATTAGAGTGTTGAGCCTATAATTGGGCTTTGTAATTGATTTGGGGTTGTGTGGGACAGGGATCTGCCTTGCTTAGGCCAATCGGCTTTCTGCAGACTCCCATTTTCTTATGTTCTTATGTTAACCTAACTGTAATGCTCTGTACTTAGCGGTTTTAGCGCTATTAATAGTACATAATAAAGCATTAATAAGATAGGGGGTTTCTGCTCTACTGAAGGTACTTAGATTTTAGAACAGAAACATGTATACAGTTTATATGGGCTTATTGACATAACAAAGTATTCAAAAGGCAAGTAAACATAACCGTACAATCATAATGGCAATTATAAAACGTGACAATAAGAATACATTTGCTTTAATAGACAGAATAGAGCCTGAGGGTTGTCTCAATGAGTTAAGGAGTTAGGTGAGCGTTTATTATATTTGCGAGCGGCTGTTGTGAAGAGGAGTTATTACTGTAACTGGATTATAAACATATCTCGATAGGCACTGGTGGAAAAATACCAACGGAAATCTGAGATATAAGTATATCAGATACGAGGCAAAGACAGTGTGTGGATTGTTTTAACTTTTACGTTAAATAGGGAACCCAGACTAAGGGGAGCAATTAAGACACTCATTATTAAATTAAGGCTCCATAGCTAAATGGCTATGAGGTGTAGGTCTTCTTTCTTCTCCTCGTCCCAGGCTGGCAGTTGTAGCTGGTGACTCACAAATAGGTAATTGTGGGTATTGTGCAGGGCAGGTAGCCACTGTACTTCCCCAGGACAATTAGTCAATGGTATGATCCACGATCAAAATGCGCGTATGTAGCATATGTATGTATGTATGTTTTTTTTTTTTTTATGTGAGTGAGGGAAGCCAAAAGCAGAACAGCCTGTAGCGAGTGCCTCCCCCATAGTTGAAAGAGTGACAGGGCCAATATCAAGGGACGTTCGAGCCAAAATGCCTGGACACACGGAGTTTGAAGCAATTTAAGTCATAAGAAGAGGGAAAGACTGATTCTGGGAGAGAGTTTAAGAGCTCAGCTGTTGAATAGAAGAAAATTTGAGAGTAACGTTTCACTCTTGGGTTGGAAAGTTACACAGAGTAGGGTGGGATTGTGTTGCAAGATGGGTACCATGTGCCCTACGTAGAGGAGGTGGTATACACTGGGAAAGCTCTGAGGAACACTGATTATTATAGCAGCAATAGAATAGCGAGAGTATGGGTATGTATGTTAGATTTACGTAGAGGGATGAGAGAGAGAGATAAATAAGTGCATTAGAAAAAGGGAATAAAGGAGTGGCTAGACATGATATAGACTATGCAATGTATGTGTGTGTGTTAGGGGGAGAGATTCGGTGATCGGCGGATATAGTTCAAGACAGATTGTCACTGTAATGCCCCAGAGCCATTAGTCGCTGGGTATGATTTACGATAAGTTATCGGTGAATATCGTAAAGGGCATGTAGCCGCTATACTTGCTTCAGGACCGGTATTCGCTGAGTATGACTCAAGGCAGTTTGCCGTTGAGTTTGAGCCGTATTCCAAATAAAGGTTTTATCCCAAACTGGTTGCCTTCCTAGGGTAGCTGGTCCCGAGGCTGATGTATCGAGTTCATAAATTCTTCGGTATGCCATAAGATTTCTTTCTGTCGTGCTGATCGTGTAAGTGAGGGAAAGAAAGTCCTCTTTGCCACTAGAGCGGATGTGTGGTGTGGCACTCGACAGGTGGTCTATGCACAAGTTGATTGGTGACTGGCCCGGGGGCATAGTCTCCCTCCTGTCGAAGAAGAAAATGGCGCCGTGCTCCAGATATTTTTAGAGATCGTCCCCATCCCTGGATGACTGATGTAAATCCTTCTTGATCAGTAAATGTATGTTAGATTTACGTAGAGGGATAAGAGAGAGAAATAAATAAGTGCATTAGTAAGAGTGAATAAAGGAGTGGCTAGACATGATATAGACTATGCAATGTGTGGGTGAGTGTGTGTGTTAGGGGGAGAGAAAGAGAGTATACTTCTATAATATTGTTGTTATTGTTATTGGAACAATAATCGAATTGATTCTTATTAATTGCATTTCTCTCCTGTTGCATGTTATAATTTTATTGGTGATACTCCTGTTATTTTATGTTGTTGTTAAAAGAAATAAAGAAAACGTTTGTTGATGTATACTTCATGGGTGACTCGTGTAAGCTACTCTGGTATGACATGAGAGAAATTAAAGTTGACGTTATAATATATGAGCACAGCACTAACAACCTAACTAAACCGGGAGGCTGCTGCCCCCAGACCCCCTCTGCTCTTGAAAATTATATGTAGAAGACGTCAGATTACTAAAAGACACAGCCGAGATCGCACGTCGTAAGAAGATCGGTCAGCAGAAGACGGGGATGGAGCGAGCATAGATTCGTCTGTGTTATTACAAAACAATAGAAAAAAATACAGGAATTCTATTCAAAACACCAATCCGGTCTTCAGTAAAGTTTCATAAGTAATATATAACAGAAAATATCCTCAACTTCCTCAAGGTAAATAAAGAAGAAATTTGGTGGAATTAATAACAACATCTACCTTACCTTACCTTACCTTACGGTGATACTGGACGCAGGTCTTCTAGTCCTCTATGTCCAGATCTTCATCGTCTTCTAAACTTAAACTAACATGGTGGCCCAGGGCGGTTATTATTTTTTCCTCAAAGTTATATTTGATGGCTTGATTATTCCAAAACTTGTCGAGGCATTTTTCGAAAGACACCACACTCCCTGCCTCAATCACTGCATTAGGTAAGCTATTCCACATATCAACGATTCTTGAGCTGAAGTACATCTGCCGCCTCTTCATTCTTGTTCTTTCTTTGGTCAGTTTCTTGCTGTTGCCACGGGTTGGTCCTACATTCCTCTAAAGGTGTCAGTTCACCTCTCCATCATACTTCCCATTCAATATTTTATATACCTCGATCATGTTACCCCTTACTCGTTGATAGGCCATTGAAGGTATTTCTAGTGCTTGCAGTCGATCAGAATAACTGAGGGATTTTAGCCCTGGTACAAGCTTTGAGGCTCTTCAAAGAAAATTTTCAATTATTGTTGTCTTTCTTCTAAAATGGAGACCATACTGACTGGGCATACTCCAAATTGGGTCTAACTATCGTTTTAACTCCCTCCAACATATTATGTTCCAATAAGTCCAAGTAGGCGCTTGACAAGTATTTTGGGTCTTGAATTTGGCTCATGAGTGTTGTCGAAGCCTTACATTTTTCGCGATTTCCATCCACCAGAATGCTGTTTATTGTGATGTATCATATATCAATGGAAAGAGGAATATTTATAGTACATGATAAAATAAAAAAAAATGTAAATAAATCGAAATATGAAAGTGTAAATGAGTCCGGAATACAATTATTTCCCATGCAATTGTCTTCACACCGTCCTAGCTCTAAATTGTGAGTGATGACCATATATTTTTTTTGCTCAAATAATAGTATTTTTTCTCCTCTTTCCAAATCTGAAAACAGAAATTGTTTATCTTCAATAGTTCTCAAGCAGTGACCGAAAAAAAAAATATATGATTTTGATTTATATGGTTTATAACATTTTCAATTTATTTCGTTGCTACGAAGTGTATGGTTTTAAATTTAGGCTGTATGAATACGGCAAATAATGCTGATGAGTATAAAACAAACTAGAAGTTCCTAGGACAAATACTTTTTGCGCTATGAATATTTGAAATGAAGAGCCAAAATGCGAATATTTACGCTTCACCCATCTCTGTTCCGGCGATGCTAGCCGGGTTCCGAGCTGTTCCCCACCTCGTGGTTGCGTTATTTGCTCGGATACGTATATAACTGTATATATCACCGGAATCGGAAAATTGTGCTCTTTCCAATGGTGAAAACAAAAATAATATAGCATAATTGGTTCGCGACCTATGCACAATTGTTTCCATGCAGTGACCGAAAAAAAAAAAATCTGATTTTGATTGATATGGTTTATAACATTTTCGATTTATTTCGTTGCTACGAAGTGTATGGTTTTAAATTTAGGCTGAATGAATACGGCAAATAATGCTAATGAGTATAAAATAAACTAGAAGTTCCTAGGACAAATACTTTTTGCGCTATGAATATTTGAAATGAAGAGCCAAAATGCGAATATTTACGCTTCACCCGTCTCTGTTCCGGCGATGCTAGCCGGGTTCCGAGCTGTTCCCCACCTCGTGGTTGCGTTATTTGGTCGGATACGTATATAACTGTATATATCACCGGAATCGGAAAATTGTGCTCTTTCCAATGGTGAAAACAAAAATAATATAGAGTAATTGGTTCGTGAGCTATGCGCAATTGTTTCCATGCATTGTTATTGTTATGAAAATATATGAGAATGTTTATACAGTTGTATATCTTTGCCACAATATACACCCTTTCCAACGAGAAGGGAAATGGCTCCTGGGTTGACACTGAAAAAACAAAATAAGAAAGCCAGGTAATCTTCAGGTAATAAATTCAGAAATAATTCTATTGTACACGTAAATAAAATAAAGTAATGTATATATATATATATATATATATATATATATATATATATATATACACAGTATATGTATATATAGACAGTATATATATATATATATTTATATATATATATATATATATATATATATATATATATATATAATTATATATATACAAGGTGTCAAACAAAATTTTAAGAATGCTAAATAGTAATGGTAATGTATGTGTGTGGATATATTTATATATATATATATATATATATATATATATATATATATATATATATATATATATTATATATATATATATATATATATATATATATATACAGTATATATATGGTGTCAAACCAGAGAAATATGTGCAAATTTCCAAGCCACCCAAAGAGGTACTGCACTGGACTCGTTTTTTTTAGAGTGGTTTCCCCAGGAGGCCTATATCCACTGTAGTGCAAATGTAGTAGAAATTGATTTTTTTTTTTTTTTTTTTTTTTTATGATGATGATGATGATGATGGTGATGATGATGGGTGAATGAAGGTGGGCCCCCAACCTCGGAAGTGATGATTGAATGAATATTATATAATAAATACATAAATACGAATTATATTAAAAAGGCTTCTGAATGTAGGAATATCTAGAGGTACAAATATTCGTCTTATCATTCCCATGATCTGGTTAGCCTTATTCAACTTTTCATGTATATGTTTTTCAAAAGTTAATAATAATAATTATAATAATAATAATAATAATAATAATAATAATAATAATAATAATATTTATTCAGTTAGCATTTTACAATGTTGGTACCACATAATATGTTACAAATATGACATGTACCAGCTTTGCATAATTCCAACTAAGGATAGCCCAATAAGGCCGTTAGGCGTATTTCCATTGGGGTCCTTGTGGGATTAGGTTAGCTGGGGATAAAGGGGAGGATAAAATAAGTAGATACTTTAGATAAAGTATTTCTAGGGGCTTATATTAAGATACCTTACATTCTATAGTTGGACTGGTCAAAATATTTCAGTAATCATTTCAGTTTGTTTTGCCTATCTCTTATGTCGTATTTAGTAGTAGACATAAGCTTGGTGCTCCCTTCTCGCAGCTGTCCGGTTCAGGTGCTCCTTCAAGTTACGTCTGAAGGAATAATAATAATAATAATAATAATAATAATAATATTTATTCAGTTAGCAATTTACAGATTTGGTACCACATAGACTGTTACAAATATGACATGTACCAGCCTTGCATAATTCCAACTAAGGATAGCCCAATAAGGCCATTAGGCGTATTTCCATTGGGGTCCTTGTGGGATTAGGTTAGCTGGGGAAAAATGGGGAGGATAAAGAAATAGATACTTTAGAGAAAGTATTTCTAGGGGGTTATTTTAAGATACCTTACATCCTATAGTAAATATCAGTAATCCGTAATCAGTAATAATTTCAGTTTGGTTTGTCTATCTCTTATGTCGCATTTAGTAGTAGACATAAGCTTGGTGCTCCCTTCTCGCAGCTGTCCGGTTCAGGTGTTCCTTCAGGCTACGTCTGAAGGAATACAGTGTTCTCTTTTCACGGACTGACTGGGGTAGGTCGTTCCAGTCTTTGATGGCGGTGAAGAAGAATGTTTGCTTACCCTGTCCTTGGATTCTCGGGACCTTAAAATTAAACATCCTGTTTCTTGTATTATGTCCACTCCTCTCATTTGCTTTAACAAAATCATTCTTTAGATACTCTGGAGCTCTGTCATAGAAAGTTTTGAAGGCATTAGTGAGCCTGATTTGTTTGGCCCTGTCAGCGACATTGAGCATACCTAGTGACTGAAGTTGTTCCTGGCCAACATGTGATCTGGGTCCTAGGTTCAGCATGAACCTAACCATTTTATTTTGAGTGACCTGAAGTTTGTGCTGTGCTGATTTAGATGATGCAGAGTACCAGGATGACACAGAATAGTCAAAATGACATTGAACAAGCGCTTGGCAGAGGGTCTTTTTGGTCGCCGCGGGCAAGCATCCCACCTGTCTATACAGGTATTTTATACGTGCTCTACACTTACTCAGGATAGATTCTAAAATTGTTTCACCTGACAAACTCGCGTCCAGTTTTAGTCCGAGATATTTAACTTGTGACACTGTTGTTATAGGAATATCATTACAGTTGACCGAGAAGCCCACAATGTCTTTCAGTTTGCGTTTTGTTCCACATAAGATGGCTTCCGTCTTGCCCAGGTGAAGAGATAGTCTATTGTCCACTAGCCATTCACTACATGATTCTAGTTCTTTGGAAAGTGAAGCGGCAATACTTATTGGGTCTTTTCCTGAAACCAGGAGCACGCTGTCGTCTGCATACAGTAATAATTTACATGAGACGCTCAGTTCCATGTCGTTCACATAACAGAGAAAGAGTAAGGGACCAAGGATGCTTCCCTGCGGGACCCCACAGTTAATTGGCATAGGATCAGATATATTATCGTAAATTTTGACTCTTTGGGTTCTACCACTAAGATAAGATTTAAACCAGTTCACAGATCCTATGCCCATTGCTTGTAGTTTATTACATAGGATATCATGGTCTACTGTGTCAAACGCCTTTTGTAGATCAAGAAGAACCATACCGGTGTAGTTACCTTTAGACATTTCTTTACGAATGTGATCCGTTAAGTGGATGAGACAGGAGTCTGTCGAGTACATGCATCTGAAACCTGATTGAAACTTATAGAATAGATCATTTTGTTTGAGGTAGTGTTAAATTTGGGTGTATACCGCTCTTTCAAGGATTTTAGATACAATACATAATATGCTAACTGGTCTGTAGTTACCAACTTCTAGTTTATTTCCTTTCTTGAATAGAGGGGTTACAATAGCTTCCTTCAGTTCAGCAGGTACAGTGTTGGTGTTAATTGACAAGTTGATGATGTGGGTTAGGGGGCCTGCTATACCAATGGCTCCATCTCGTAGAAATTTGGCAGGAATTTTGTCTGGTCCTGTGCTTTTATGTACATTTAGGTTAGACAGCTCGTCAAAAGTGTATTTTGGTGTAACATTTTGCAATCCAAATGTGTTTGGGTGTATGTTTTTATCTCTGTAGAAATTTCGAAAGGTGGCCGTTGTTGTCGTGTATTTATTGAGAGGTTGAGGTAGGTTCTGTGCAAGTGTGTTTGCTATGGAGGTGAAGAAGGAGTTGAAGTAGGTTGAAATTTGTCGTTTATCGTGGCAAATCTGATCATGGTGAGAGCAATATTAGTGTTAGACGAATCCCTTGTCTTGTTGCTGTAGCCTGTTGTTTTTAGGTGCCTCCATAGTTTATTTGGGTTATTCTGATATTCCTCTGCCTTATTGTGAAAATAATTAGTTTTCGCTGATTTTATTTTCCTACTTAGTTTATTCCTGGCCCTGTTGAACTCATGTTTCAGACCTTGATCCTGTCTATGTTTCGCTAGCCTTTTTAACAGATTGTCTCTGTGTTCCAGATGGTGTAGTATGTCATTGTTGATCCATGGGTCTGACCTTGCTTTAATTCGTATGTCTTTCAGAGGAGCTATTTCGTCTAGAATGTTTGTGATGATGGTTCTGAAGCCAACCCATGCGTCATTAACGTTTGTACTTCCAAACACTGGAGACCAGTCTGTATTCCATAAAATGTCCAGAAATGTTTCTTTATTGTAGTTTCTGAGTGACCTTGTTTTGATAATCTTGTGATTCTCTAGGGTAATTTTTTTGGTTTTTCGTGTGCAATATGTGACGAAGTGATCACTTATCCCAGTCTGTATAACCCCTGATTGGGATATTTTGTCCTCTCTGTTACAGTTTATGTGGTCTATTATTGTGGCAGTGTTCTCAGAGATACGTGTGGGGGTTGTGATGAGTTGTTTGTGATTGTGCATTGTCAGTATATGCCTATATTCTCGTACAAGCCTATCATTTCGTTGTTTGTAACATAGGTTAAAATCCCCTAGTATGATGGATTCATTCCGAGGGTCTAGCGATGACAACGTTCGTTCAAATTTGGTCAAGAATTGTGTGTCGTCTGGTGGCCTATAGCATACCCCAATTGTGATGGGTCTTGTCCTCGGCAGGTGTAGATCGATCCACAGAGCTTCGTGATTTTTCTACATGGAGGTCGGTCCTGGTTGTGTGTGTGAGGTTGTTTTTTACATACAGACATACTCCTCCCCCAGTGTTCTCTTTTCACGGACTAACTGGGGTAGGTTGTTCCAGTCTTTGATTGCAGTGAAGAAGAATGTTAGCTTACCCTGTCCTTGGATTCTCGGGACCGTAAAATTATACATCCTATTCCTTGTGTTGTGTCCAATCCTCTCATTTGCTTTAACAAAATTACTCTTTAACCCTTATTTAGCGGCGAGCAACATAAGTCGAGTTAAATAAAGCTGGACTATGTGGCGGCGCTCGACATAACTCGAGTGGCAATTTCAGCACGTAATGTGGCTGAGAGAGAGAGACAAGTGGTGGCAGGAGACTAGCGAGCGTATGACTGCTCCAGACCACCGCGGCGAACCTACTGACACAAATCTCAGCTCCCTCCTCCCTCTCTCACTCGCTACATACTCAATTATGTACTGAAAGTACCGAATTACCTGCTTTTTGCACTCGCGTTGTACGGTTATTGCAAGAAAACTATCCATCATACAAGGATCGTTATGGTGTCATTCGAAAGCTCTGTTTATGCCCTTTCAGGGATAGGTACTTGTTTTACGTTCTGGGTCTTATTTAGGCATGAAAATGATCACGTAAACAGCCCTATTTTGGCTAAAAACACCCCGCTGTGCGGTACACATAAATAAACCGCATAGGCCGCTCGTAAGGTGTTAAATACTCTGGAGCCCTATCATAAAATATCTTGAAGGCATTTATGAGTCTGATTTGTTTGGCCCTGTCAGAGACATTGAGCATACCAAGTGACTGAAGTTGTTCCTGGCCAATATGCGATCTGGGTCCTAGGTTCAGCATGAACCTAACCATTTTATTTTGAGTGACCTGCAGTTTGTGCTTTGCTGATTTAGATGATGCAGAGTACCAGGATGACACAGAATAGTCAAAATGACATTGAACAAGCGCTTGTCATAGGCTCTTTTTGGTCGCTGCTGGCAAGCATCCCACCTGTCTATGCAGGTATTTAGTACGTGCTCTACATTTATTCAGGATCGATTCCAAGATTGTTTCATCTGACAGAGTCGAGTCAAGTTTTAGTCCGAGATATTGCACTTGTGACACTGTTGTTATGGGAATATCATTACAGTTGACCGAGAAGCCCTCAATGTCTTTCAATTTGCGTTTTGTTCCACATAAGATAGCTTCTGTCTTGCCCAGGTGAAGAGGTAGTCTATTGTCCACTAGCCAATCACTACACGATTCTAGTTCTTTGAAAAGTAAGGCGGCAATACTTATTGGGTCTTTTCCTGAAACCAGAAACACACTGTCGTCAGCATACAGTAATAATTTACACGATACGCTCAGTTCCATGTCGTTCACATAACAGAGAAAGAGTAAAGGACTAAGGATGCTTCCCTGCAGGACCCCACAGTTAATTGGCATAGGATCAGAAAGATTATCATAAATTTTGACTCTTTGTGTCCTACCACTAAGATAAGATTTAAACCAGTTCACTGACCCAATGCCCATTGCTTGTAGTTTATTACATAGAATATTATGGTCTACTGTATCAAACGCTTTTTGTAGATCAAGAAGAACCATACCGGTGTAGTTACCTTTAGACATTTCTTTACGAATGTGATCTGTTAAATGGATGAGACAGGAGTCTGTCGAGTACATGCCTCTGAAACCAGATTGAAACTTATATAATAGATTATTTTCTTTGAGGTAGTGTTCAATTTGGGTGTATACAGTTCTTTCAAGGATGTTTGATACAATACATAATATGCTAACTGGTCTGTACTTACTAACATGTAATTGATTTCCTTACTTGAATAGAGGGGTTACAATAGCTTCCTTCAGTTCAGCAAATACAGTGTTGGTGTTAATTGACAGGTTGATGATGTGGTTTAGGGGACCTGCTATACCAATGGCTCCATCTCGTAGAAATTTGGCAGGAATTTTGTCTGGTCCTGTGCTTTTATGTACATTTAGGTTAGAGAGCTCCTCAAATGTGTATTTTGGTGTAACATTTTGCAATCCAAAAGTGTTCGGGTGTATGCCTTTATCCCTGTAGAAATGTTGAAAGGTGGCAGTTGTTGTGGTGTATTTATTGGGAGGTTGTGGTAGGTTCTGTGCTAGTGTGTTTGCTATGGAGGTGAAGAAGGAGTTGAAGTAGGTTGAAATTTGTCGTTTATCATGGCAAACCTGATCATTAATTTTGAGAGCAATATTAGTGTTCCCTTGCCTTGTTGCTGTAGCCCGTTGTTTTTAAGTGCCTCCATAGTTTGTTGGGGTTACTCTGATATTCCTCTGCCTTACTGTGGAAATAATTAGATTTCGCTGATTTATTAAGTTTATTCCTAGCCCTGTTGAACTCATGTTTCAGACCTTGATCTTGTCTATGTTTCACTAGCCTTTTTAACAGATTGTCTCTGTGTTCCAGATGGTGCAGTATGTCATTGTTGATCCATGGGTCTGACCTTGCTTTAATTTGTATGTCTTTCAGAGGAGCTATTTCGTCTAGGATGTTTGTGATGATGGTTCTGAAGCCAACCCATGTGTCATTAACGTTTGTATTTCCAAACACTGGAGACCAATCTGTATTCCATAAAATGTCCAAAAATGTTTCTTTGTTGTAGTTTCTGAGTGACCTTGTTCTAATGACCTTGTGTTCTCTAGGGTAATTTTTGGAGTTTTACGTGTACAATATGTGACGAAGTGATCACTTATCCCCGTTTGTATAACCCCTGATTGTGATATTTTGTCCTCTCTGTTACAATATACATTGTAGCAGTGTTATCAGAGATACGTGTGGGGGTTGTGATGAGTTGTTTGTGATTGTGCATTGTCAGTATGTGCCTGTATTCTCGTACAAGCCTATTATTTCGTTGTTGTAACACAAGTTAAAATACCCTAGTATCATAGATTCATTCCGGGGATCTAGTAATGACAAAGTTCGTTCAAATTTGTTTAAGAATTGTGTGTCGTCTGGTGGCCTATAGCACACTCCAATTGTGATTGGTTTTGTCCTAGGCAGGTGTAAGTCAATCCAAAGAGCTTCGTGGTTTTCTACATGGAGGTCGTTCCTAGTTGTGTTTGTGAGGTTGTTTTTTACATACAGACATACTCCACCCCCTTGTCTGTTACGATCATTATGAACCATATTGAAACCTTGAATGTTTATTTCACCATCATTTATACTAGAGTCCAACCAGGTTTCTGTAATTGCAATTATTGAAGCTTAGGCCTTATTAGCTAACAAGTATATTTCTGACAATTTATGATACATTGATCTGGCGTTGATGTGGATAAGATGGAGCCCTTTGTTGGTGAAAACTCTATATTCATCTTTGAATGTGTCCTGGCTGGATTCTGAGTTGTTATTTGGTTCATTTACATTAACATTCTGTAATAAATGCAAGGCACACTTATTGCATAAAAATTCATGTTCTTTACTGTCGGTCTTCTTAGTAATGCACTTCATGTGTGCTACAGCTTTACACTTAAGACAGGTTTGG
Source organism: Paralithodes platypus (assembly GCA_032716605.1). Lineage (NCBI taxonomy): Eukaryota > Metazoa > Arthropoda > Malacostraca > Decapoda > Lithodidae > Paralithodes > Paralithodes platypus. The sequence goes on along the minus strand of CM064543.1, from coordinate 20,589,523 downwards.
ATTCTCTGTCGCCGTGTTATGGGTGATTCACATACAGTATATCACAAATGTTTGCCTGAGTTCGTACAGCTGATGTCCCACATTTAACACATTCCACTTCGTTTCTACTGTTAACGTACTGTAAGTACATCGGTTATGTACAATTTCATTACAACTATTGCATTGTGAAAGTGTATTCCTATTGTTGAATCCAATAGCACAGACTATACATAATTTCCTTTTACTGTTTATCGTACGTCTGGAGCTGGGATTGAGGTTCGGTTGATCAGCTGGGCAGCGGCGACGTGGTGTGGGAGGAGGGGGAGCACATAGGCCTACGCTTCCTACCTTCCCATGGCACTGGCTCAGAGGTGGTTGGTTACTGTTGTTGTCGTTGTTGTTCGATGCTGTTGCTTCATTGTTGATGTGTTTGCTAGAGTTTCCTGTTTTTTTAGGTGTTCTGGTTGCATGTTGAGATACTTGGGTCGCCGATATATGTGGTAGTGATGGTACGGTTGGTGGCAGTGTGGTGTTTGCAGGGTATACAGGTATTGAGGTGGCAGTGTGTGTCTGGCGGCATCAGTTGTGTGGGTGAGGGGAGCCGCTGATGCTAGCTCGTTGTTTTGAACTTTGTTGCTAGGGACTGTTGAAAGGTCGGTGTCTTCCTTACTTGTTTCGTGGTGAGGTTTCTTCAATGTTGAACTAGGGCCTGGGTTGGTCTCTACATCTCCACAGCTAATTAGAGTGTAGCACAGCAGGTGTTGTAGCGAGGTCGTGCTAGCGTACTTGCTAGGACGCTGCGTCTTCCCCGATGTATGAAATTGACCAGGCAGGAATGGTGACAGAAATTGCATTTGTGTGTGATTTCTGTGTGACCAGGTCTCTCAATACTTGCTTAGTGTTGACCTGGTACACTACCGGTCCCCTCTGCACCTGTATATCGGCACAGCCCCTCTGGATGTTGAGAAGGATGAGACATAGGGAGAGAGCTACGCTCGCCCCCTTCAACCCTCCCGCCATCTTGACACACAGTGACTATCTGTTGTTATTCATAAATCCTTCTCGTAATTTACCTTCATAACTTCTGTTCTTTCATGGCTTTGTTTCTCAAGGAAGTAGCCAGTAACTCCCGGTGCTCTATGGCTACTACAAATTTAAAGATGCTTGCATTTTTCTGGGTGGAAAGGGAGGAGACTGTCTTCTGACAATGTTTGGAGTTTATTTAAAACCTCTTGCAATGCTATTTGATCGTGTTGTGACTCAATCTTTCGAAATATTTTTGTGTCGTCAGCAAATAGGTAAGTTCTTGATTTTACACATTCGGGAAGGTCGTTGATAAATAAAACAAAAATAATTGGTTCAAGCACACTACCTTGAGAAATTCCACTTAACACATCAGCCCAGTCAGAGTATACACCTATAATATGAACTCTTTGTTTTCTTTCCGTTAGGAATGACGTCACTATCCAATTGTAAATGTTTCCTGTGACACCATAGCCTGCCAGCCTGCCAGCCTGCACAAGAGTCGTTGATGTGGAACTTTAATGAATGCTTTTTGGAAATCCATATAAATAACATCCGCTTCTCCTTCCGCTTCAAGTATTCTGGTCCATTCATCCATAACATGTAGCATTTGGAAGACAGTTGACCTACCCTTTATGAACCCAAATTGCTTTGTGGATAAAAAAACATTATTAATCACATGTTTCATTATATGCTCACGTAATATTGCTTCCATGAGTTTACACACTATACTAGTCAAGCTAATTGGGCGATAATTACAGGCTTCAGATTTGTTTCCCTTCTTAAATATTGCACTCACATTAGCTATTTTCCAGTCCGTGGGTAGTTTTCCCTCAACAAGAGATGTGTTGTACAAGTCAGCAAGAACATCACACAATTCTTCCCTCAACTCTTTGAGGCTCCTTGGGTGAATACAGTCAGGGCCCTACATTTCGAATCCCATTACGCCATCAGACAGTAGCCTACACTAGGACCATACAGCTGGGAAAGTGTAGATAGCAGAGAAGGGGTGTTGTAGATAGAGGAAGCTGTTGGAATGGCTTTGTTATGTGTGTTGTTAGTGTACAAAGGAGTACAAAGTACAAAGGAAATCAAGCAACAACAGATATAGTGACCCTTCTAGGCTGCTTGTCCTCCAAAACACTGAGGATCAAGTGTCCAAACAGTGGTTTAGAGTGGGTAAGGGAACATTGGAAAGGGAACTACTGCCCTGCCACTAACGTGGCAGGACTAGGAAGTTAGTAGGGGACATATGGGTTAGTAACTGAGGGGAGGATAAAATAAAGTTATTCATTTACAAACGCAGTCAGTCGCGGGTTTGATGCGAGATATTTGTCTAGGCGGAATTTAAATGAATCAACGGTGCTGCAGTCTATAACGTCTATAACGTGTAAGGGGGGAGGGGGGGGATTTTTTTCTCCAATGGTCTATTATTCCTGGACTTTGCTGTCTTTGCAGACTCTTATTACTGGTTTACCCCCTCCTAATTTATTTCAAGGCCATTCTATTCACTGTGTAATTCTTACTTAACTTAGATGATTATACCAATTTATTACTCTGGTAGCTTAATGGTTGTTGCATGCAAAGAAATACATGTGAAATAAATGTAAAATATATAAATCACACGGGAGAAATAAAAACGCAATATACCGTTTGGTATTACTTAACTATATTCTAACACTGTAAAGGAAACTACACTTTTCACTGACATACACAAATCAATAGGATTATTACTGACACAATGAACTCATATGAAAACACTAAAATATATAAATGTCATTTTCCACTTAGTTAACCACGGAATAAATCGGTATTATTGGCCCAATGAACTACTTTTTATCACCACATCAAAGATAACTAAAACCTTCAACAGGTGACCCCAAGGCCACTAGTAAACACACACTTCAGTCACTAGGATCATAATTAAGGCGTACAACAGCTCACAATGGGGTGAAGGTTAGCTCAAGGCCCATTTACACCAACATATCATCCTGTCTCAGTACAGCCACTAAGTCCTGATCACTGGGGTGGACACTAGACTCTCTGCACCTGGTACTTATCTCCTAACCTGGGACTTGCCTCCTGACCTGGGACCTGGTATTACCCGTACAGTACCGGTGACGTTCTTTTGATGATTATATTCAACTTAAGAAGGACCTTTAGTAATAATATGACTTCAACTATCTCAACCAACCCTTTTAACTAAAAGAGATCCTTCCTAAGCTGCATAATATTGTCTAAATAAAGACAGAGAAGAATATAACAAACTTCGCAGGTACTCAAAGGGTTAACAATACCATTAACCCCGGAACGGCGAGAACACTCTTAAGAGGTTTTGGTGGTGAAAGGCGACGATCCTCTTAAGAAGTAAGGCCTAAAAAAAGCCTTTTAAAAGGCTCCAGTAGCACTTAAGACAAAAGAATAGGTGTTTAAGTGAGATAATACCCCTCCATACCTTCTATCACTCCTCCACATGTGTCAAAACCCCCTCCTTTCCACCCCCCCCCCCCCTCCTTCAATTACCACCTATTTTTCCTCTTATTCCCTTGTTTATCAGTTTATTTAACGTGCCAACATCTCCAATCCGGTTCTAAGGTGTGGTCATGCGCCTACCGAGTGCGTATTGTGAAAGAGAGAGAGACTCAGTCTGCCTCTAGGCTTGGGAGAGGGAGGGTGTACGTCGCGTTTGGCTCACATTTCATGAATGAACGGTCGGCAATAATTCACGATTTTCACCCTCCAAACACTATTTCCACTTGTTTTATTGCTGTTACATGTTAATATCTCCGTACTAAACGTAAAATAGGCGCATATGAATAAGTAATAACGATATTTATCGTAAAATGACGATTTTAGGCGGGAATGAAGCCTGTTATGGCCGCCCAGTAGTATGGTGTTCACTACATATAGCTCGCGCTTACCGGGTTAATAAAACTGACAAAATTCTATTCATATTACCAGTACAAAAGTAGTCAAATGTATCAAAGACTTTTTCTATTGCACTAGACATATCGAAAGCCTTCGATAGAGTCTGGCATAAATCTTTAATTTCTAAACTACCCTCCTTCGGTTCCTATCCCTCCATCTGTGCCTTTGTCTCTAATTTCCTTTCTGGCCGTTCCATAGCTGCGGTTGTGGACGGCCATTGTTCACTTCCTCACCCTATAAACTCCGGTGTTCCTCAGGGCTCTGTCCTATCTCCTATTCTCTTTCTAATTTTTATAAATGATCTCCTTAACTGTACCTTAATTCCCATCCATTCATACGCAGACGACTCAACCTTACACTACTCCATTAGTTTTTCAGAACGCCCCAGCCAGCAATCCCTCAACGACAAACGTAATGAAGCCATAGAACTCTTAAATTCTGATCTAAATACTATTTCCAATTGGGGCAGAGAAAACCTTGTTAACTTTAATGCTTCCAAAACCCAATTTCTCCATCTATCTACCCGTCAGGATCTCTCAGCGGACTATCCCTTATTCTTCAACAATACAAAAATCAACCCTTCATCTTCTCTCAATATTCTTGGTGTCTCTTTTTCTTCTGCTCTCATTTGGAAGGACCATATTATCAGTCTTGCTAAGGCAGCCTCCCAGAAGCTGGGTGTGCTCAACCGCCTTAGGGGGTTCTTTTCCCCTGCACAGCTTCTTGCTCTGTACAGGGGCATAGTGCGCCCTTGTATTGAGTATTGTTCACATGTGTGGGGAGGTTCCTCTCACACCGCTCTCCTAGACAAAGTTGAAAGGAAGGCCTTTCGTATCATTAACTCCCGTCCACTCACCAACTCTCTGCAATCTCTCTCTCTCCGCCGCAATGTTGCATCTCTCTCGCTATTCTATCGCTACTATAATAATCAGTGTTCCTCAGAGCTATCCCAGTGCATACCACCTCCTTTACGTAGGGCACGTGGTACCCGTCTTGCAACTCAATCCCACCCCTACTCTGTGCAACTCTCCAACCCAAGAGTGAAACGTTACTCTCAAACTTTCTTCTACTCAACATCTGAGCTCTGGAACTCTCTCCCAGAATCAGTCTTTCCCTCTTCCTATGACTTAAATTGCTTCAAACTCTGTGTGTCCAGGCATTTTGGCTCGAACGTCCCTTGATTTTGGCCCTGTCACTCTTTCAACTATGGGGGAGGCACTCGCTATAGGCAGTTATGCCTTTTGCCTCCCTCAATCACATAGAAAAAAAAATAAAAAATAAAAATTAAGATATTAAATAATGATTTTATAAATTGTTGGGATAGATACATTTTACTTAGTTGACCCTCAAAAATATATAAAGAAAATGGTCCATATAGAAAACGGGATGTATACACACAACTCGAAAAACTCAGGAATGTGGCTTACAAGAAGTTGAACTTGACATTAACATATTATCTTATGCATAATAAGGTTGGCAGGAAAATATGGAAATTCGAAAACTAGATTATCAACTATCAAACGGAGTAAATAATTTCACCTTCAATTATGACGTATAATTTTGTATTTCAATATAAGAAACTGGGCTTAAAAAAAATTCTCAAACCTTATCTTAAATACATCACAATTCATTTCAACTTACCTTCAACAGAAGGTTTTTGCTAAACGCAACACAAAAGGAAAATTTAGACCGAGTTTTAACCGAATATCTCCCCTTAATCTGCCGGAGGCTGGCGTTTGAGAGGAAGTGACGCACCTAGGTTGGGTATAGGCCTTGGTCCTCTAGGACTCTGGGGTCAACGTCCTGTGGCATATCAATAATACCACATACTGATTAAATGAGCTTTTCAATTTACTTACGATTTTAATAAGACTTTCAAAGGATACTCTAATTACTTTTATATGATGTAAACGAATTTCAGGCACAAACATGTTAACTATTACGTATGATATCCAAGGTAGGACTATAGTTTGTAAGGTGGAGCTAGAACATATAAATCTCGACATCTCGAGGTGGGGCATTGTCGCTATGGGCTCAGAATCTAGGGTATCACAGGAGAGGTTATGTACAAGCAATTATTAGGCCACATCCCAGCATTATACTAGATCCACAAAGTTACAGTCATGCTCTATAATTAACTTTATACCCCGAAATTGATTAAATGGCCAAAACAAATCAATTTCATTCTAATTTCAAAACAACATGGCTCTGATTGTGACTCTCCTTTTCTAAACTTAATATATCAATACCAAACAATACACTTTAATATATAAAGCTAGAATAATGACCCTCGTACCTATAAGACACCATTTAGGCCTATTTAGTTATTTCTTTTTAACCATTACAATTTAGTATCTCAACTGATATATTAATCACGATAATAACATAATAGCGAATATTTCAACTAATCACAACACTGACTGGGTCATCATTGGGCTGAAAGTGAGTGAACAGTAACAATCTTGGTGCAAATATTGCCAAAATGAAGCCTAGTCAATTTAGACCCTTTACATTAGTCTGTATACGTCGTCGAGGTGTCCACAGTCCCCCGACTGGGTGCAAGCATGTGAAACACGCCAGTACGTACTACCACACTCACTAAATAGTCCGCGTTGTCTGGGATCGAACCAAGGTCAAGCAGATTCACATGTGAGCATGCTCTCCACTCAACTAGGAGACTTTTCTGTCTTTAGCTTAAAGAGTTGTCTCATAACTTCTTATTTATTCATCCTCAAGTGTAAGCCCAACACTCTGAGGAACGTTAAATCGCTGAAAGGATAGCCTACGTAGTAATTTTTGTAAATGTCAATGTATGTTTGTGATTATATGGGACCATATAATTGTGTGTGTGTGTGTGTGTATGAGAGAGAGATAGAGTGTGTGTGTGTTTGTGCGTGTGAGCGTCTTGGTTTATATATTATTGCTTGAGTTGTCCCTAAACAAATATTTTCTTTCAATTCCAGAAATATAAAAGAAAACTCATATCTTAGCACTGACTATTAAGTTAATAATTTATCACTCTCACAATTAAACACTCACACATTTCGCATTTGCTTGCATGCACATATACGCTAAATAAATACGCACACCTTCAGCTACACTGTTCCCAAGGGTGTTGGGGCTTGTACTGGAGGTGAAATAAAGAAAACAAAATACATCATTACACTAGCTTGCATATAGAGTATACACACCCCTTCAGCAAAACAACGTTCTACAGAATATTAGGGATGGTTCTGAAGGGTAAATAATGTATACAGAAGGGTGATATTAAAGGAAAGTGGTGAACAAACTCAGCTATTTATATGTTACCTGTTATGCCCTGATTTTATTCAGGATTAACTATTGCGTAAGTGAGTTCTGCAAGACTGGGATAGCTCCTTTCACATACATACACATACGGGATCAATAGAACACGTTAAGTAGGATCACAGGATGATGTTTGTAATACAGCTTTATTTATTGAACACACTCACGGTATAGAAAAAGAATCACTTTCACTTTATAGAACATGAGTAAGAGTAATAAGTTCAGTGATAAGAGCTTGGTCTTTCAATAATTCTCCAAGCACAATCGTGGATCTGGATTAGAGTATGCACTGCCACTTCCGAGTCTCGGGTATTATTCTTCCGATACGGACATGATAAGAAGCGATAAGAAAGTCACTCGAAGGGGGCACGGATTTGATTTATACAATATCTGATACAGAGTGTTGCTTTAAGGCCTAAGGTTCTAGTTATTCGATTAAGTGGGGGCTAACGTTGAGTTTCGACTTTATACGATCTAGCAGAGTCAAGTAGGCAATTATATTTGTATACTTTTAACCGTTAATGCGCGGATGGGGATTCGTCACTGAGATTAAATCACACTTTACGACCTATCCCTTATTTATGGGATCACAGAATATCTATACCAAAAACATCCAATTTAGGAATAACGCGTGTCGTGGCTGGGGGTAAATATTGTTGCGGTAATATCTCATAATATGTTTACTGGAACGAATCTCTGGCAAAACAGGGGACTCTAGGCTCAAACTCGAAATCTCTTTATGGTTAGCGAATAACTCAAAGGTGAACATAGGCAAACACAACGGGTTGGTAACACGGTATCTATACACTGATACTATAATACGAAATCGTGCCAGATCAGGTTATCTTCTTTCTCCTCTTGAATCTGGTGTCGTCGGGGGCTTCTCGGCTGCTCCAGGGGGCCGTCCAGGGGGTCCAGTTGTGTGAAGAAGTTACAGATGGGTCGGTTGACCGGTGATGAAGTTGAGTTCAGGGTATCTCCTATGGATCTTAAATGGTCTGCTTCTGGGCTGAGGCCAGGGTAGCGTCTCGTCGGACAAACGTAAGCATTGGATCTGCACAAACCTTGCTTAACTATCTCTGATCCATGACGAGAGGTTCAACCAATCCAAGTGCACATGTGGAGATATATATATTTCTCTTAGGTCCCTATATTAACCTGTGATCTACCACGGTTAATACAGGCCCAGGAATATAATATATCAAGTCGTGGTGTTCAGCTTGTGGGGTGCCGGTCGTCTACTAACAGGTGGGTAAAACAGTCTTCCAACAGAGCGACGTCCCGCTCGGCAAAAAGCTATGTTTGTACTTCCCCCGCCCTCCTCCTCTCGTGGTTTATATATGGCAGGGTGACTCGGTGTTGCCGGAGCCGGGGGGCTGAGGGGTCCCTTCCAATTCGGGGCCAGGGCGGCTGTGCAGGGCTGTGGGGTCAACATCTGGCAATCTGGCCCTTCGTTCCCAATGCTCTGAATTAGATAACAGCGTTAGTTCACACACCGACATATAAGAATAGTTAATGGCAGGTGCTATGGCAAGCGAGCGACCCGTCGCCTTGTTGTTCACGGCGGCGAGGGAAGAAGCACCTCGGCCAGGAGGGTCAGTGGCTAATCGTTGACTTGATAAGTAGGTTACTTTTAAAAAGAAGGGGAACAAGGGGAAGAAAGGTAAGTGAACAGTTCTCTCGTACCCGTGGGTCGAGGTGACGTAACAAAATAACAAAATCCTGTCATATCTCGAGGGTGCCTGTACGTATACAGGTGTTGCTAGGGGAGGTTGCCCTAGTGGCCCCGCATGTCGGGGTCTAGGGGGGGCAATGCAGGTAGGGGTCCCTCCAGGATTTGGACACGGCTCGATGGTCGAGTTAATGTGTTGTTGTTGGGTTCCACCGGGGTCAGAGTGGAAAATAACCACGTAGCCCACGTGTGGACAAGGGAAGCTGCACCCAGAGAGAGGGAGAGAATATACAGACAAATGGTTGATTCCATAAGGTAGGCATGCGTAATCTGCAAATGGAAGAAAAAGGATAGGATTATGTGAACTGTAGGCTGAGAAGGAAATGTCTGACGAGGCGTGTAGAAGGCGTGTGGAAGGAAACTATAAAAGGGAAAGAAAACATGCTGGATTAGGTGGCACGAAAGTTATGGAAAAGAAAATACCGCATGAGGTTTATGGTTCATTCGTTAGGCTAAGTTAGGAGATTAGTTGGCATACGGGGTTAGTAGGTAATCATCATGCGGGGTTAGGGGGCTAAGCAACGAGTAAAAAAATGGACATGACATGGTCAGTATCTAATTGGCACAGTTATATTTTATACTGATATCCTCGCATCTCAGGCGGTAGACCCTGAGCATGGTGATGGGCAGTTTTGGTCACGTACCTGTGGCAACACGCGGCGCGAGGCATCAGTGGCGCTCCCGTGGCGTGGTCAGGTCGGTGTCTAGCCATGCACAGCTGGTACGGCCTGGTTGCAACGGAAAAAGGATAGGATCGTGTGAACTGTTGTCCTAGAAGGAAGTGTCCTGACAAGGCGTGTAGACGGCGTGTGGAGATGCTAGGAAAGAAAAACAGGCTGGATTATGTAATGCAAGGTCAGGGAAAAAAACAGATTGTGCGAGGTGGCGGTTTTTCCTTAGTATTCTACGGTTAGTAGGTCAGTCATCATGCGGGGTTAGTAGGTCAACGAAAGAAACAAAAATAAAAGGGTAATGACATTATCAATATCTAATTTGCATAGCTAGATATCTGTACCCTCATAATACAGAGAGTGAAAAAGGTGTCCTCCCTCTTACTTCTCCTGCAGGGGTTGTCATAGTTAAAGATAAACAATTCATTAATCATTAGTAGGTCAGTTATCATGCGGGGTTAGTAGGTCAACGAAAGAAACAAATATAAAAGGGTAATGACATAATCAATATCTAATTTGCATAGCTAGATATCTGTACCCCTCATAATATAGAGAGTGAAAAGGGTGTCTTCCCTCTTACTTCTGCTGCAGGGGTTGTCATAGTTAAAGATAAACATTTCATTAATCATATACATGGTAGTAACAAATACAATGGTAATGACATAATTAAATACAATGATTGGCATACTGTAGGTATATATCTGTACCTCTCATAATACAGAGAGTGAAAAGGTGTCTTCCCTCTTACTTTTCCTGCAGGGGTTGTCATAGTTAAAGATAAACATATTCATTAATCATAATATGTATGTATGGTCTGCATATTATATATGGTCTGCAGTCATGTTGCCTGTGGCGGTGGCAGTTGGGTCCAGCTGGAGCTAAACGCACGCGAAATTAATACAACAGTAATTATGACAGTCACAGGGACATGCATACGACGCGGCCATCACTGCTTACGTCATCAGAAAGTGAGGGGTGGATATCATCTAGTATATACTTAAGAATGGTGGGGAGGAAAGAGATGTGGTTTGTATAGCAGAAGAATGTGAGTTGAAAAAATGTGGAACATGTGGATTGGTGTGGAGGTTCAGTCTAGAGAGGTTGGAGGTGGTCGTCTGGGGTCGGCCATTTTGGGGTGAGTTGTCCAGTGTCGGTTTGCCGAGGCGGTAAGCTTCTAATTTGGCTGGGGGAGGAGTCAGTGCGAAGGGTGGAGTGCTTTTGTGTCCCTCTCTCTCCGACCGTGTGAGTGAATGTCTGTCTGTCTGTCTGCCTGGTGTTTTGGTAGGATATATACTTTGGTTACTTAGAAAAAGGGGTTATGGGGCAGGGGGGGTACACATGTACATACTGACAATGTAGAGGGAAACCAATATATACTTTGTGGGTATTCAAGAATGTCAGGGGGTAAGGAAGTGTGGTTTGTATACTCGAAGGCTGGAAATCAATGACGTGATTTTGTGGGGTGTTGTGCAAAGGTTGGATCTAGAAGGGTTGAGGGCGCACAGTCTTCCGGGAGGTTGGGGGTTGTGACTTGGAGTCGGCCATTTTGGGGTGAGTTGTCCGGGTTAGTGGCTTGGGTAGTGACTGCTTTATTTTGCAGGTGGTGACCTTGGTTTGGGGATAATCCTGAAGGGGAGGAGCTTTTCGCTTCTGCCCCGTCTCGGTTGGGTGCTGGTGCGTTTCCTCTGGTCTACTGTTGTTGTCTTGGTTGTGTGTTGTTTCTCGAGGGGGCCTGCCGTTTTCTCGTCTTCTCTGTATTTCACTTCCCTCCCCTTCGTCGTAGGTACGACCTCGTACCTTAAGATCGAATGCACAGATGTTGAAGTGGTGGCTAGTTAACGTTTGTTGGTGGAGAAACTCCCACCATTTGATGGATCGTTGGTCCGGGGTTTTGATTGGGTCTATGTTGACCAGGAGGGTTGTTTTTGTGGTATTGGTCAGGTTAGCGAAGATTGCTTCGTGAGTGTGCCGGATTCTGGTTAGGTGTCCGGCCTCTGAGGTTACTTTAACTCTCCGGATGAAGGGGTTTTGGTCTATGTTTACTGTAGGAAAACTGTGGTCGGTGCTGGAGAGAGATGTGAGGGTGGCGGTGGTAGCCAGGCATGTGGTGGTTAACGGTGGGGGGTTAATTAAGTTCCGTTGTCTGGCCGGGGGGTTCGCGGGGCAGGTGTCAGGGGTGTGGGTGGTTAACGGTGGGGGGGTAATTAAGTTCCGTTGTATGGCCGGGGAAGTGGTGGGGCAGGTTATTCCCGCTATTCTGTATGGGTGTGCTTGTTTTGGTTGTTTGATTTGTTTATGTGTAGGGTTTTGGTGGCTAGTGGTGTTGGTGGTGTGTGTTGTGTTGATTGACGAGAATCGTTCAGGTTGTTTACTTAGTCGGCCTGATCTTGTGCGTGTGTCTTGTTTAGTGGGGGCCTCGGGGCTCGACGCGGGGGGGATGACTTATAGCGAGTGGGTTTGGGGTTGGGGGTTGGTGTGGGGTAGTTAGGGGTTTGTTGGGGGGGTTGATTTGCCGTTTGGTGGGTTTTGAGGGGGTTAATGTAGAGGGAAAATGTTTTGAGGTTGGTGGGGCTAGGCGGGTGGGTAATTCGAAAGGTGTGGTGGTCGTGGAGGTGGTAGGCTTGGGGTTAGGAGTGGTGGGGGAGGGGGAAGATGGTACGGTCGAGGGGGAATTGGGGGTTGAGTTAGGTGGGGATTGGGAGGTAGGGGAGGAGGTTATTTGTCGGGGAAGGATGTGTTTTATGGGTAGTGAGGGGGCTAAGGCGGTAAGGGGTTTTGTTTTGTGGAGTTGTGTTTTTGTTTTGAGTAACCTCTTGATTCGGTGCTGAATGGGGAGTCGTGGTTGAGGTAATGTTTTGAATCGTAGTTCGTAGTGGTAGGGTTGAGTCAGTTTCTTTTGTGGGGTAAGGAGGGGGGTTTTGGGTGTGGTGTTGGAGGGGTCGGGGTTTGCTGGGAGTTGAGGAGGTGTTCTTTCTTGGTCGGTGTTTTGGGGATGTGGGGTTCGGGGGGTGTGTGGATGGAATTTCAAGGGGGCTTGGGTGGTGGGGCAGGGGGGGTTGGAGGTGGTATGTAAGGTATGGCTGGAGTAGGGATGACGGGGTAGGGGTGGTTTGGGGTGGTGGTGAGGTCATGGCTGGTTCCGGGTTGGGGTGTAGGGGAGGATGTTTCTATTGGTTTGTAGATGCGTATGAAACGGTTACGCATTGTGCGGGTTTCTCCGTGATAATTGATGGAGGTCTGGTAGGCGTTTGGGACATGGGATACTGTGTATGGACCTACGTAACGTAACGCGGGCCCAGTTTGTTGATGACTGACAGTTTGGCCACCATTACAGTATCGTTGATGGCGAAGGGGCTTTTGTCGTCGAGGGCGTCGTGTTTGGTGTCTTGGCAAACTTGGGCGGTGTGGAGAGTGTTCTTGAGTTGTTGCAAGGGGTCAAGGGTGAATTGGGTAGTGGATGGTGTGGCTCGGTGATAGAAGGGTAGTAGGAGGGGGGCTGTGCCATATACTCGTTCATGGGGGGAGATCCCGTCTTCTTTGGGGCAGGTGTTCATTCCCCATTGAATCATTTTGACTTGGGAGGCCCAGTCTGAGGTATTTAAAGCTATCATTCTTGTGCGGAGTTGGTTGTTGATGGTGCGGTGACTCCTTTTGCAGACTGCGTTGCCTTGGGGCCAATATGGGGAGGAGTGCTTGATTTTTATGCCACATAGCCTGGTGAACTCTTCCCAAATTTGTCCCTTAAATTCCGGGGCGTTGTCAGATAGCGTTGACAGGGGTATTCCGAAGACTGGCAAAATTTTGGTGGCTAGTAGTGTGGCGATGGTAGTTGCTGTGTGGTCGGAAGTGGGGCAGGCGATTAGGAATTTTGAGTAGATGTCGACGAAGGTGACGATGTAGCGTTTTCCGTGGCTAGCGGAAAAATGTACCATAACGTCCAAAGAGAGAGTTTGGAATGGTTTTTGAGCAGAGAGGGTCCAGGTGTGCGGCACCTGTCCTTGCCCAGTGTACATGGCTTGCAAGATTCGGTGACTTTTCTTGCAATTCCGGAGGGGTTGATGGTCCAGTATTGGTCTTGGAAGATCTTGAGCATTTTGTTCTGTCCTAGGTGGATGCCTTTTCCTTCGTGGATTGCAATCATGTACTCTTGAGCAACCGTTGGTTCGACGACGATGTGTCCAAGGTCGGTTGTTAATTGGTCGCCCCAGCGGGTCAATTTGGAGAATATAGTCTTGGGGATCCATTTCGGTTTGGTTTTTCTTTGCCAGGACTGGAGTAGGGTAGGTGGTGGTGGGGTGGAGTCGGGGCGGATGGAGGTATTTATGAGGTCGGTGTGTTGTAGGGCTGCGAAGTTGGTGGGGGTGTCCTCAGGTACAGGTAGGCGGGAGAGTGCATCGGCGTTGGTGTGAAGTTTTCCGGGGCGGTAGTGGATGGCGAAGTCGTATTCCTCTAGGGTTTCTCTCCAACGTACTAATAGTGCTGAGTTTGTCTCAGATCTTCTGAGCCATTGTAAGCTTGGTGGTCCGTAATGATATCTAATTTGGCGCCTAGGACAAAGGATCGGAAATAGTTTAGAGCCCAAATTACTCCGAGGCATTCACGCTTTGTGGCGGCGTAGTTTTGCTGGGCGGTGTTCAAGGTGGAGCTAGCATAAGCAATCACGTGTTCGGATCCATATCGGATTTGGGCTAGGACAGCTCCGATGGCGTACAGGGACACGTCCGTGTACAGGCGGTAGGGTCGGGAATAATCTGGGAAGGCGACTGTGGGTGCTTTTACCAGCTTGTCTTTCAGAGTCTCGAAGGCTAAGTGTCTTTCGGGGGTCCATGTGAATTCTGCGCCTTTGTGGGTGAGTTGGTGGAGGGGTCTGGCGATGTCGGCAAAATGTGGGACGAGACGTCTGTAATAGGTGGCTAGCTCTAGAAAAGAGCGTACCCCTTTTATTGTAGTGGGAGGTTGTTGGTCTTTAATGGCGGAGAGTTTCTTGGGGTCTGGGGAGATGCCTGCGGCGGAGATAATGTGTCCTAAGAACCCTACGGTATTCCTGGCCATTTTGCATTTGGATGGCGTAAGTTTCAACCCGGCGTCCCTGATGCGTTGCAGTACTTGTCGTAGCCGATGAAGGTGTTGGGCCAGGTTGCTGAGTAGACGATGATGTCGTCTAGGTAGGCTAGGCAGGTCTCCCAGGTTAGTCCTTTTAGTACGGACTCCATGAGGCGGGAGAAGGTGGCTGGGCCGTTACACAGGCCAAATGGTAAGACATTAAACTCGTACAAATGTCCACCACTTGTGGAGAAGGCGGTTTTTTGCTGGTGTTTGGGCTTGATGGGGACTTGCCAATATCCGGCTTGTAGATCTAAAGTGGTGAACCATTTGGATCCGTGGAGGGAGTCGAGGGAGTTGTCGATCCTGGGTAGGGGAGTGGCATCTTTGATGGTGGCGTCATTTAACCGACGATAGTCGACACAGAACCTGGTGGAGCCATCTTTTTTTTTCACGAGTACTACGGGTGATGACCAAGGACTGACTGAAGGCGTGACAATGCCGGCGTCCAACATTTCCTGAACCTGTTGGTCTTCCTCTTGGCGCTGGAGGGGGTTCTTCCTGCGGGAGGGTTGTCGTAGTGGGGGTCCTGTGGTATAAATGGCGTGTTGTTCCAGGTTCGTTCGTCCAATTTCTGTGGGGGTCTGGGCGAACACGTCACGAAAGTCATGCAGTATTTGTTGCATTTGGGTTTGTTGCAGGGGGGTTAAGGAGTCAGGGATGGTGGGTAATGTAGGAGTGTCGGTGGGGTTTGTGGGTGGAGTGACGACCTCGTCAAAGATCTCGAGGTCGCCGACGATTAAACCTTGGGGGAGGGTTAGTACATCGTCTGAAATATTTGCAATGAGAATGGTATTTTGCTGGGAAGATAATATGGCAGGTTGGATCATACATCGGTTTTGGGTAATAGATGAGTTAGAGGGAGTCAAAATCATGGTGTCATGGGGTATGGGTCTTAGGGGCACCCATTGCTGATGGTTAGGGGGAATGGTGATTTTCTTTTGGGTCATAGCGGGACTTATAATTGTCAGAGAAGGAGGTTGTTGGTCAGTGTTGCATAATGTGGAAAATGTGTGGTTTGTAGTGTTTTCTTTGTTTTCGTTTCGCGGTTTAGCCTGGGGTTGCGCCTTTTTTTTGGGGGGGATGGTGTTGGCGGTTGAGGTGGTCATGCAGGGTTGAGGGGTTAGTTTGTTTCTTTGGGTTGGTAGAATGGAGTGTGGGGGTTGGGTGATTAGGTTTTACTTTGTTCTGACTTTGTTTGGGGGTTGGGCAGGTTAGGCGTGGTTGATTTTTTTTTTTTTTTTTTTTAACGTGATCAGGCGTTGGCCACAGTCGACATGGGCCTGCAATTTGTGAAGTAGATCGAGTCCCAGGTACCCGTCATAATGTTGGCAGTCTGAATGAAAGATCACGAATGGGTGGTGGCATTTGGCGTAAGGGGCGGGGATGGTCACGTATAAAGTACGAGTTTCTCCCCTGACACTTAGGGGGGAGTCCCCGGCACTGATTAATTTGGACTTGGTTGTGTGAATGTTTCCGAACTTCCTATGGTGTTTGTCGTAGAAAGAGCTGAATATGCAAGATCGGGAAGCCCCGGTGTCTATTAGCAAACGGACAGGAATTCCCTGAAGTTGAGCTAGGTGGTAAATGGGGGGTGCTCGGTCATTTATAGTGTCCCCCGCCGACGCCATGGTTGGCGGGGGATGATTTAAAAATCCTGGGGATCGGCTTCTGCTTCTCCCAGGATTTCCTCCGTCCCTTGGTCTGGGTCGGGGTGCACAATGCTCTCGTCATCGAGGTCGTGGACCTCGTCGCCCCAGATCAACTCTTCCTCATTGGCAGAGATGCGGGGTTGGGCGGTGCAAAATTTAGCGGAGTCTCGGATGTCATGGAGAGCACATTTATGGTTACAGGCGGGGAAGTCATAAGGGTTGATAATAACAAGTGGGGTTCTTACTTTTATTGTTGTTGTAGGCCTGGTTTTTGTTGTAGACTCGGCGGATGGGGTTGGGGTTGAACCGGGGTCTGTTTGGTTGGGGTTTGGCCGAGTGGTAGGTAGGTGTGGTGGCCGATGGTCGGGTTGTGGTCAGGGGGTGGTTGGTGAACCTCTTAATGGCGGCGATGGTGCTAGTTTTCTGGGGGTGCACCGCTAGGATTCTCCTGATGGTGATGATGTCGCGTTGGAACCCGACCGGGTCGTGCACTGCGAAGCATTCGCGAACTGCTGAGGGCAAAGCTTGAACTAGATTGACCAGGATGTTTTGGTCTTGTTGCACTTTAGGGAGGGTGGGGAAAGCGGATTTGATTTGTTGTCAGACAGCAGTTAATGTGGCGTCTAGGTCTCCTTCGTACTTTATGTCTTTAATGCGAGCATGGGCAACGAAGATACCTAGTGAGGGGTTAATAGCCTCGATAACTATGGGCCAGAACTGGTCCCAAGTGAGCGTGGGGTTAACCTGTGATGCAACAAGGGAAACGGCTTTTCCCAGGTGCGTTAGCAGTACGGCGATTTTTTCTCGGTCCGTATTATATGCCAAGTCTAATACTGGTTTTACAATGTCCATGTATGTTTCAATTTCGTACGTGTCCCCATCGTATTTCGGGATGGGGATGTGTGAACGAGGTGCGGCCATATTTGCAATTTTTTTCCACTGTCCCTTTTTGTGTGGATGTAGTGAATTCTGTTATCCGAATCAAGAACCACCGCTGCCGCCAATGTTATGCCCTGATTTTATTCAGGATTAACTATTGCGTAAGTGAGTTCTGCAAGACTGGGATAGCTCCTTTCACATACATACACACACGGGATCAATAGAACACGTTAAGTAGGATCACAGGATGATGTTTGTAATACAGCTTTATTTATTGAACACACTTACGGTATAGAAAAAGAATCACTTTCACTTTATAGAACATGAGTAAGAGTAATAAGTTCAGTGATAAGAGCTTGGTCTTTCAATTCTCCAAGCACAATCGTGGATCTGGATTAGAGTATGCACTGCCACTTCCGAGTCTCGGGTATTATTCTTCCGATACGGACATGATAAGAAGCGATAAGAAAGTCACTCGAAGGGGGCACGGATTTGATTTATACAATATCTGATACAGAGTGTTGCTTTAAGGCCTAACGTTCTAGTTATTCGATTAAGTGGGAGCTAACGTTGAGTTTCGACTTTATAGATCTAGCAGAGTCAAGTAGGCAAATATATTTGTATACTTTTAACCGTTAATACGCGGATGGGGATTCGTCACTGAGATTAAATCACACTTTACGACGGGAATTCGTCACTGAGATTAAATCACACTTTACGACCTATCCCTTATTTATGGGATCACAGAATATCTATACCAAAAACATCCAATTTAGGAATAACTCGTGTCGTGGCTGGGGGTAAATATTGTCGGGGTAATATCTCATAATATGTTTACTGGAACGAATCTCTGGCAAAACAGGGGACTCTAGGCTCAAACTCGATATCTCTTTATGGTTAGCGTATAACTCAAAGGTGAACATAGGCAAACACAACGGGTTGGTAACACGGTATCTATACACTGATACTATAATATGAAATCGTGCCCGATCAGGTTATCTTCTTTCTCCTCGTGAATCTGGTGTCGTCGGGGGCTTCTCGGCTGCTCCAGGGGGCCGTCCAGGGGGTCCAGTTGTGTGAAGAAGTTACAGATAGGTCGGTTGACCGGTGATGAAGTTGAGTTCAGGGTCTCTCCTATGGATCTTAATTGGTCTGCTTCTGGGCTGAGGCCACGGTAGCGCCTCATCGGACAAACGTAAGCATTGGGTCTGCACAAACCTTGCTTAACTATCTCTGATCCATGACGAGAGGTTCAATCAACCCAAGTGCATATGTGGAGATATACATATTTCTCTTAGGTCCCTATATTGACCTGTGATCTACCACGGTTAATACAGGCCCAGGAATATAATATATCAAGTCCTGGTCTTAAGCTTGCGGGGTGCCGGTCGTCTACTACCAGGTGGGTAAAACAGTCTTCCAACAGAGCGACGTCCCGCTCGGCAAAACGCTATGTTTGTACTTCCCCCGCCCTCCTCCTCTCGTGGTTTATATATGGCAGGGTGACTCGGTGTTGCCGGAGCCGGGGGCTGAGGGGTCCCTTCCAATTCGGGGCCAGGGCGGCTGTGCAGGGCTGTGGGGTCAACATCTGGCAATCTGGCCCTTCGTTCCCAATGCTCTGAATTAGATAACAGCGTTAGTTCACACACCGACATATAAGAATAGTTAATGGCAGGTGCTATGGCAAGCGAGCGACCCGTCGCCTTGTTGTTCACGGCGGCGAGGGGAGGAGCACCTCGGCCAGGAGGGTCAGTGGCTAATCGTTTGACTTGATAAGTAGGTTACTTTTAAAAAGAAGGGGAACAAGGGGAAGAAAGGTAAGTGAACAGTTCTCTCGTACCCGTGGGTCGAGGTGACGTAACAAAATGACAAAATCCTGTCATATCTCGAGGGTGCCTGTACGTATACAGGTGTTGCTAGGGGAGGTTGCCCTAGTGGCCCCGTATGTCGGGGTCGAGGGGGGGCAACGCAGGTAGGGGTCCCTCCAGGATTTGGACACGGCTCGATGGTCGAGTTAATGTGTTGTTGTTGGGTTCCACCGGGGTCAGAGTGGAAAATACCCACGTAGCCCACGTGTGGACAAGGGAAGCTGCACCCAGAGAGAGGGAGAGAATATACAGACAAATGGTTGATTCCATAAGGTAGGCATGCGTAATCTGCAAATGGAAGAAAAAGGATAGGATTATGTGAACTGTAGGCTGAAAAGGAAATGTCTGACGAGGCGTGTAGAAGGCGTATGGAAGGAAACTAGAAAAGGGAAAGAAAACATGCTGGATTAGGTGGCACGAAAGTTATGGAAAAGAAAATACCGCGTGAGGTTTATGGTTCATTCGTTAGGCTAAGTTAGGAGATTAGTCGGCATACGGGGTTAGTAGGTAATCATCATGCGGGGTTAGGGGGCATAATAAGCAATGAGTAAAAAAATGGACATGACATGGTCAGTATCTAATTGGCACAGTTATATTTTATACTGATATCCTCGCATCTCAGGCAGTAGACCCTGAGCATGGTGATGGGCAGTTTTGGTCACGTACCTGTGGCAACACGCGGCGCGAGGCATCAGTGGCGCTCCTGTGGCGTGGTCAGGTCGGTGTCTAGTCATGCACAGCTGGTACGGCCTGGTTGCAACAGAAAAAGGATAGGATCGTGTGAACTGTTGTCCTAGAAGGAAGTGTCCTGACGAGGCGTGTAGAAGGCGTGTGGAGAGGGCTAGGAAAGAAAAACAGGCTGGATTATGTAATGCAAGGTCAGGGAAAAAAACAGATTGTGCGAGGTGGCGGTTTTTCCTTAGTATTCTACGGTTAGTAGGTCAGTCATCATGCGGGGTTAGTAGGTCAACGAAAGTAACAAAAATAAAAGGGTAATGACATAATCAATATCTAATTTGCATAGCTATATATATCTGTACCCCTCATAATACAGAGAGTGAAAAAGGTGTCCTCCCTCTTACTTCTCCTGCAGGGGTTGTCATAGTTAAAGATAAACATTTCATTAATCATTAGTAGGTCAGTCATCATGCGGGGTTAGTAGGTCAACGAAAGTAACGAAAATAAAAGGGTAATGACATAATCAATATCTAATTTGCATAGCTAGATATCTGTACCCCTCATAATACAGAGAGTGAAAAAGGTGTCTTCCCTCTTACTTCTCCTGCAGGGGTTGTCATAGTTAAAGATAAGCATTTCATTAATCATATACATGGTAGTAACAAATACAATGGTAATGACATAATTAAATACAATGATTGGCATAGGTATATATCTGTACTCCTCATAATACAGAGAGTGAAAAGGTGTCTTCCCTCTTACTTCTCCTGCAGGGGTTGTCATAGTTAAAGATAAACATATTCATTAATCATATAATATGGTCTGCAGTCATGTTGCCTGTGGCGGTGGTAGTTGGGTCCAGCTGGAGCTAAACGCACGCGAAATTAATAGAACAGTAATTACGACAGTCACAGGGCCATGCATACGACGCGGCCATCACTGCTTACGTCATCAGAAAGTGAGGGGTGGATATCATCTAGTATATACTTAAGAATGGTGGGGAGGAAAGAGATGTGGTTTGTATAGCAGAAGAATGTGAGTTGAAAAAATTTGGAACATGTGGATTGGTGTGGAGGTTCAGTCTAGAGAGGTTGGAGGTGGGCGTCTGGGGTCGGCCATTTTGGGGTGAGTTGTCCAGTGTCGGTTTGCCGAGGCGGTAAGCTTCTAATTTGGCTGGGGGAGGAGTCAGTGCGGAGGGTGGAGTGCTTTTGTGTCCCTCTCTCTCCGACCGTGCGGGTGAATGTCTGTCTGTCTGTCTGTCTGCCTGGTGTTTTGGTAGGATATATACTTTGGTTACTTAGAAAAAGGGGTTATGGGGCAGGGGGGGTACACATGTACATACTGACAATGTAGAGGGAAACCAATATATACTTAGTGGGTATTCAAGAATGTCAGGGGGTATGGAAGTGTGGTTTGTATACTCGAAGGCTGGAAATCAATGACGTGTTTTTGTGGGGTGTTGTGCAAAGGTTGGGTCTAGAAGGGTTGAGGGCGCACAGTCTTCCGGGAGGTTGGGGGTTGTGACTTGGAGTCGGCCATTTTGGGGTGAGTTGTCCGGGTTAGTGGCTGGGGTAGTGACTGCTTTATTTTGCAGGTGGTGACCTTGGTTTGGGGATAATCCTGAAGGCGAGGAGCGTTTCGCTTCTGCCCCGTCTCGGTTGGGTGCTGGTGCGTTTCCTCTGGTCTACTGTTGTTGTCTTGGTTGTGTGTTGTTTCTCGAGGGGGCCTGCCGTTTTCTCGTCTTCTCTGTATTTCATTACCATAGCCCAACAACTTAACCTAACAGATCGGGGCTCCCGCCCCCAGAGCCCGCTGGACTAACTGTACTTACTTTTTGTTTTCTTCTTCAATGTGTACTAAGGAGACAAAACACAGGTTGTCTGTAACGAGTGTCTCCCCCAAAGCCAAAAAATTGACAGAGAGCCAAATTCAAGGGACGTTGGGTTAAAATGCCTTGACACACGAAATCTAATAAAGAAATCTAAAAGTCATAGGATGAAGGAAAGATTGATTGATCGAGAGAGTTCCAGAGTTCACTTGTTGAGATGAAAAAGACTGAGAAAATTTGCATATTCTTGGGTTGGAGAGCTGGACAGAATAGGAGTTGGACTGTGTTGAAAGGTGGGTGCCTCGCACTCACCGCCAGGGAAGGGAATGCACTGAGAGAGCACTGACGAACATTGATTGTTGTAATCGCAATAGAAGAGTAAAAGAGATGCAACAGTGCGGCTTGTAGAAAGAGATTGTAGGGAACTAGTAAGTGGAAGTTAGTTGATGAGGCAAAATGCTTTTAACTCCACTCTTTTGAGAAGTGCAGTATGTGTAGAACCTCCCCACACATGCAAACAATTCTCGATACATGGGCACTCTGTGCCCCTAAACATAGCAAGAAGCAAGAGTGATCCCCGAAGGGGTGGCCACAAACAAAACGCCCCCATGCACCTCTGTCCCCAATCAGTCGATGCCCCTCCTCTCAACCAGCACCGCCTTCACTCATATACTTCTTCACTCAAACCTTCCACCTCTCTCTCGGTTTACCTCTCCCTCTCTGTCCTTCCACCTCGCTCTCATACACCCTCTTAGTCATTCTTTCGCTTCCCATACGTTCCTGAAGTAGAGAAGAAAAGCGTAAATGAAAGGAACGAAGGCGATGAGGCCCCGCAAATAACAACAACCAATGCCACCACGCCACCAAGATAAAAGGGCACAAGAGCCTCTTGACCAAGCTTCGCTCGGGTCGCATGTATTACCCAGGCACTTCCCCCGACCCCAGCAAAAAACACACCTGTGAGTATGTCAACAGATAATGATGCACAAACCAGAGATGGCCACTCAAGACATCGTGGGGAAAGAATAGTGCATACATCTCAACACACCACGCGCCCTTCATGCCCTCAGACGCACCTCCGCCATGGCACGGATTCCCAGAAGGGCTACCGCAGTCGACTGAGACTCCTCCAAGCACAGCCGCCCTTCTAGCCGCGAAATACCCCACCGAGGAGAACGACGGAAAGGGTAAGACTATCTCAGCCCACCTCTTCATCAGTAGAGTTGGAAAGATATCAACACCACACTGGTAGGGTTGATATCAAGAAAACTTGGGACTATTTACTGAGAAATTGCCTTGAGGGAGTAAGACACTGGTGGAACTACTCGACGCATTTCTCGAAGGTTTCTTGGATTTGCTTGCATTCTTGTTGGACCACACTGGTGACCACCCAACATCTTTACATTGCCTTGATACAGGATTTACTTTAGCTAGAGAATGCAGTACTGACCAAGCGCTCTAGTTTTTGTAAACTACAAAAATAGTTAAATTGGTTGGAAGAGCGTATGAAACTGGTGAAACGGCTTTCTTCTAAGTCAGGACTCGTAGTGGAGGGTGTAAGACACTGGCGAAACAACTCCCTACTTAAGTCCTACGATACAAGAGCGTAAGACACTGGAGAAATGGCTCGTACTCGTATAAACCCAAGATCCAACATCAAAGTTCTTCCAGAGACTACTGTACGAAGTCTGGGTCAAGGACTCGTAGTGGAGGGTGTAAGACACTGTTGAAACAACTCCCTACTTAAGTCCTAGGATACGAGAGCGTAAGACACTAGTGAAACGGCTCGTACTCGTATAAACCCAAGATCCAACATCTAAGTTCTTCCAGAGACTCTTGTAGGAAGTCTAGGTCAAAGACTCGTAGTGGAGGGCGTAAGACACTGGTGAAACAACTCCCTACTTTACCCAATTCTCTTCATTATTTTTGTCAATGATATACTAGAATACATAAAAACTTGCCTACTATCACAGTATGCTGACGACATACAGTTCCTTCACAGTGGTAAATTAAACTAATTAAATAATCTAATCGCTACGGATTGCAAATACTTACTTCCAAGAAAATGGTCTATTGCTGAACACCAAAACGACTCAGTGTATCTTCATAGGAACACGTCAAATCATATCAAAAATACCAAGCAACACCACCATTCAATTCGGTGATACTAAAATCCAACCCTCCATCCACGTAAAAAACCTTGGTATTCATTTGGATCAATATAATTATGGCCTTCGACAAACATATACGCCAAACAACAAAAGAAGTAATGGGGGCAATATTATACATAAATAGAACAAAACATTATTTTGATAAATCAACTCGAATTCGCAGTTGTACAACCACTAGTATTAAGCATTCTGAACTACTATACTGTAATATGATTTGGGGGACGACGAATGCATCACTAATCACGAAGGTTCAAAGGTCGCAAAACTTCGCGGCAAGAGTTGCAGATGGTAAAGCTAGGAAGTATGATCACGTTACACCCATTTTCAAAGAATTACAATGGCTAAGCATAAAGCAATCTTTATGTCCCCAGAACCAAGACTGACTCGGGAGCCAGAGCTATGTCTGTAACAGGTCCTAAGTTATGGAATCAACTACCATCGGATATCAAAGAGGCAAATACCGTACATTCGTTTAAATCAAAGTTGAAAAATAACTTATTAAATAATACATAATCTAAATATCGGGCTTCATTGTTCTCTATGGTAATATGATGTCCTTTATATTCTTATTCATATTTTTATGACTGTGTATAATTATGTGGGTATTTCAATGGATACATATAAACTGTATACAGTCAAACAAATATGAATGTGTGTGTGAAATTATGTAAGTCCACGCACATATTTATGTAATGTATGGACAGTATTCAATATTTCCTTATTTTGCAGTATGTATTTATGAATGTATTCAAGTATGTATATATGCTTCTATTAATATCTACAAGATTGTATGCATATATATGTTGTATGGGTATGTACTGTATGTTGTTGTTGTTGTTGTTGTTCCCCAAGCTGCCTGGCCGAACAGCCCCAAGGCCCCGAGCAAGGCCAAGGCCATAACCGAGCGCCCCCACAGAACCCTCCCTGCCGACCACAATAAAGCCTGGGTGACCGAAGCCACTCCATGGCGGGGAGCTGAGGAGGGTGCGGAAACGCCCGGGAAACCAAAGCCCCATCCAGGACCCTGTGCCCCTCAGCAATTATGAAGAGAAAGTTGAGGGGCAAAGGAAAAATGTGACACTTTGGCTTCCAATCTTGGTAGATTGGGAGGTCAATCCACGGAAAAGACGCCGTCACTTGAGATCTAGAAAATATATAAGTAAAAGGAACAGTCAGAGTAAGCTATGGGTATGGCAGAGATCGCTCAGTTCTCACTCTGATAGACCAGCCCATCACCACATGACTAGAACCCAATCCTCTTAGCATCGGCTAGGAAAGGCCCTAGAAAGCCGCCTTTGGCGGGGGGATAGCTCCCCTATTTCAACCCCTTTCGGGGTTGGGCACCCGCCATTACTGTATGTAATGCGTATGTGCGTATCTATGTGTATGTATGTATGTATATGTATGTGTTTGTGTATATATAGTTGTATCCATGTGAGTATGTATGTATATGTGTGTATGTATGTGTATATGTGTATGTATGTATATGCATGTGGGGTATGTGTATGTATAGTATGTGTATATACGTATATGTGTGTGCATGTATATGTGTGTATGCTGTATGTGGATATGTGTGTATATATGTGTATATGTATGTATATATATATATGTGTGCGTATGTGTATGTACGGTATATGTGTGAATGTATGGGCATATTGGTATATATATATGTATGTATTGCGTGTATATATGCATCTGAATGCGTATGTACAATCTAAGTTTATACCTTATACCTAAGTTTATACCTTATACCTAAATTTATACTTAAGTTAATACTGTGTACACTTTGGTATTGTAATTATGAGCAGAATAACCACTTTTAAGTGGAAACAAATTTTGTATTATTAATATTATTGTATTATTATCATTGAGCATCAGCTGATTTATATTAAATGTACAACGTGGGACCAGCAGGTTGTCATTTTATTTTCCTGAAAACACATGGGAAGGGTTAGTGATGAAAGAAAAACCACAAAAACACGCTCACCTAGGTCATTTAGGGGTCCTGCGGGGCGACGGAAAGTCACAATTAACATGGGGAAATGGGAAGGCAAAATACTAGAAAATCACTCACTTCCCATACAAATCAGAACCCTCTAGGTGCCATAGGACAAGTGTAATTAAAGTGAATACAACCATTGCGTCGCTGGGGTTTAGCGTTACATACATAGGCGACGCATAACGTGCGTCGCTGGTACTCAAGGGGTTAACTCCTACGATACGAGACCGTAAGACACTGGTGAAATGGTTCGTATTCGTATAAGACCTCAACATCAAAGTTCTTCAGAAGATCCTCAAGGAAGTCTTCACTAACTCTGCAACCGTCACACAGCAGGATCACCACCACGAACCAGGACTTCATCAGGAATACAATGCAGCTGCATCTTCAAAGACCGTCGGAACCTGCCCAACATCTCCCCCTTGAGGCGCCTAGTGGATTCTCGATTGTGCTGTTACATAATTACCTATCCATGTCTGATGTAACATTGTACCTTTAATCATATGTTACTGTCAAATAAGAACAATCTATGTCTATACTCTGTGTTATATTATCCTCTATTGCCTTCGTGCTTGTGTTTGTGTTGGTCTCATTTTCCCCAGTCAACTAAGAACCTACCTAATTAGTCAATACAACCCCAGTAAAAACCTGGTATAACAGTTCCATATGGCCGAACAATCTCAAGGTGTTCCTTTTCACACTTTCCACAACGTCTACATCCACACCACACCTCTCTCTTACTTACTTATGCGTCTGTCTATCCCTCCATGTAACTCCGCATGCACTCCTCAAGTTACTCATTTCCACCCCTCTCACTCTTGGTCTGAGTCTCTCTTCCAACGTCCATGCTTCACTTCCATAAGTCAATGTCGGGATTACCACACTGTCATGCAAGGACTTCTTATTTACTTCCATGCTGACCACCATATTTCTTGTTACTGCTTTCAGCGTTCCTACAACCTTCTTCCCCTGTTGCACCCTCTCCCTCACTTCTTCATCCATACTCCCATCTTTACTCAGCTCACTGCCCAGATATTTAAATGAGCTGACATTCTCCATAGCCTGACCGTTCAACCTCACCTCACACTCTGTGGCTTCACCCCTATCGAAGACCATAACCTTGCTCTTCCCCGCATTTACCTTCAAATTCCGTTTTTCACACACTGTTCCAAACATATTCACCAGACCCTGCATTTCCCATTCGCTATCGCTTATCAGAACTGTATCATCAGCAAACAGCAGTACAGGTAGCTTCCACTCGTTTCCCTCCCTCATCAGCGATAAACCAACATCCACTGCTCTTCCTTGTCTCTTTCATGACTCCATACACATATATAGTAAACAACCACAGGGACATCACACACCCCTGATTCAATCCAACATTCAGATCAAAGAACTCGCTCTGCTCATTCTCCACACATGCTGATGCCTTTGCACCCTCATACATGTTCTTGACTGCTTTCAGAAACTTTCCATCTACTCCGCATATTCTCAGTACTTTCCACATACCTTCTCTATCCATTCTGTCATAGGCCTTCTCCAAGTCCATAAAGGCAACATACAGTTTTTGTTGCTTCTCCAGATATTTCTCCACAACACATTTTAGGGTAAAACTCTGATCTACACATCTTCTTCCTTTCCTAAACCCTCCCTGCTCGTCATTTCATCCATTTCATCCATTTCTCCATTCTCGCTCTCACTCTCTCCCTACTGTACACCTTTCCTACTATGCTTAGAAGGCATATTCTGGTTACCACACACTCCTCTTTCCCCTTTACCCTTATACAAGGGGACTATTATGCCTGTCTTCCAGTCATCAGGTGCACTCCCCTTCTCCCATGTTAGTTTACACATTTTCCATACCCATTCGATCACTATCTCACCACCATACCTCAGCATTTCCCCACACACTCCATCTATTCCCGATACTTTCCCCATCTTCACTCTTTTCATGGCTTCACACACTTCTGACTTCCTGATCCCCATGTCCTCCTCCACCACTTCTCTCCTTCTCCCTCTCATATCCCATCCAACTATGTTTTCTGGCGCTTCATTCCTTACATTCAGCAGGTAATATGTTCTTTCCAAAAAAGGTTGTATGAAAAAGATACATAAAGAATATTGAGAGAAGATGAAGGATTGATTTGTGTATTGTTGAGGAGTAATTGATAGTCTAGTGGAAGGTTGTGACGATTAGATAATTATGTAACGGGGGTGTAAAGCGAATGTAATGCTATTTTTAAAAAAGGAAACAAATCACTACCTTGCAACTACCGTCCAATAAGTTTGACTTCAATCATATGTAAATTGCTCGAAATAATCATCAGAGATAAACTTGTAAACCATTTAGAAGAAAAGAATATATTAAAAGAATCACAACATGGCATCCGAAACAAGCGTTCATGCCTAACAAATCTCCTTGATTTTTTTCAGACATCTTCACATGTATGACGAAAGTAAAGCCATCGACATTGTCTACCTTGATCTCCAAAAATCATTTGATAAAGTCCCCCACAAGTGTCTCTTGATAAAATAATAAGCTCATGGCATAGAAGGATATGTACTTCGATGGATTGAGAATTGGCTTCCTGGGCGTAAGCAACGAGTAGTGATAAACGGTAAAGCCTCGGACTGGAAAACTTTCACAAGTGGTGTGCCTCAGGGGTCAGTGCTCGGACCCGTTCTTTTCTTAATTTATATTAAAAACATCGATGACGATCTTTCATGTAAAATTTCAAAATGTGCAGATGATACCAAAATGCCGAACATAGTAGTATCTCCCTTGCATGTTCAACAGATCCAAAATGATTTAGATAAATTAGCAAATTGAGCCCAAGCCTGGCAAATGAGTTTTAATACCGAGAAATGTAAAGTACTACATATAGGATACATGAATGAAAATTCAAACCGCTCAATGAATGGTAGTCAACTAAAAATACTGATAAAGAAACTGAATTAGGAGTAACAATATCAAGTACTTTAAAACTCAGCCAACAATGTGCCAAAGTAGTTAGGAAAGCAAACAAAATTATTGGCTTCATTGGAAGATCATTTGAATACAAATCTGAAAATTTCATTTAATTTATACAATTCTTCGGTTTGCCCCTATTTGGAATACTGTGTACAATTTTGGTGTCCATATTATCAAAAGGACAAAGATAAACTGGAGAGAATACAGCAGAGAGTGACAAAAATTATCCCTAGACTGAGAAAAAAGTCATATGAATAGCGTCTAAAAGAGTTAAATCTGTTTAGTTTAACAAAGCGCTGGCTGAACAAGGACCTAATTAAGGGGTTTAAAATTATTAAAGGTATTGACAATATGATGTCAAAAAAAATTCACAATCGATCATTCAAATTACACTATAGGAAATGGTTGCAAGATAATCGGATAGCATTTTAACTCCCATGAGGCAAAGTAATTATTTTTCAATCGAGTAGTAAACCTATGGAATAGACTACCCAGTCATGTCATTGAATGCAGTATATACTGTTGAAACTTTCAAAATACGCCTAGATAAATATTTTGCTCTTAACCCGAAAATGACGAGGAGGGGGGTATTGAACTAGCTCCCCATGGGCGAGCATATTGGCTCCATTCAAGCCTATAATTGTCATTTTACGATAAATATCGTTATTACTTATTCATATGAGCCTATTTTACCTTCACTATGAATATAGTAACCTGTAACAACAATAAAACTTGGCGATGGGCTGACCTATCAGAGTGAGACCTGAGCGATCTCTGCCATACCCATAGCTTACTCTGACTGTTCCTTTTACTTATATATTTTCTAGATCTCAAGTGACGGCGTCTCTTCCGTGGATTGCCCTCCCAATCTACCAAGATTGGAAGCTAAAGCGTCACATTATTCCTTTGCCCCTCAACTTTCTCTTCATAATTGCTGAGGGGCACAGGGCCCTGGGTGGGGCTTTGGTTTCCCGGGCGTTTACGCACCCTCTCAGCTCCCCGCCATGGAGTGGCTTCGGTCACCCAGACTTTATTGTGGTCGGCAGGGAGGGTTCTGTGGGGGCGCTCGTTTATGGCCTTGGCCTTACTCGGGGCCTTGGGGCTGTTCGGCCAGGCAGCTTGGGGAACAACAACAACAATAAAACTAGTGAAAATATAATTTTTCTGGTCAAAATCGCGAATATAGATGGACCAGCCCATTCATGAATTATGGAGAAAATTGAGGCAACCCCTCCCTCCACGAGGCCTCAAGCCACACTGAGCCTACTCATACACACACTCGGTCACGCTAGGCACGTAAGCACATCCTCCACACAGTTTGCTAATGTTATCACAAAAATATACCAACGAATTAGGGAATAACAGGGAAAATAGGTGATAATTGAAGGGGGAGGGGAAAGGGAGGAAGGAGGGGATGTGGAGGAGTGATAATATTATGAGGTATAGGGAAAAAAAAATAAAAATAAAAAAAGAATAAAAAAAAAATTGTTTAGTGCTACTGGGGCTGTTTAAATGTTTTTTTTAGGCCTCCCTCTTAAGAGCTTTGCCGCCGTCGCCCAGTAAAACCTCTTACGAGCTTTGCAGCCGTTTACGGGTTAATCCACGATTAACTGCGTTTACAAACGAATAGCAGCACTTTTTACTGATCTAACGTTATCTTTTTCTTACATAGGTTAGGTAGTTTAGCTACAAGCAGCCTCGAAAGGATCAATATATATATTGTTGCTTGTTTTCCTTTGTACTATCTGCAAGAGAGAGACTGGTTACTAAGAGAGAATAGAGGGAGGGAGTTTGAAGGAAGGATTTAAAGTGTAAAGGATAGATGATTTATGATGATAGAGAGGAGAAAGATGATGACAGACCCGTTACTTCATTCTAACTAACGAGAGGACAACCTGTTTGGTTGGTCCACACCAAACATCCTTCCAAGAAGGGGGAAACATTGCAAATCCGAAACGAGGATTAGGCCAAAGAACAAACACCCCACCGAGACCGAGCATGGTCTACAATTCTTAAGGTTCACGGGACGTTATAAGGTGTTTATTTAGAATTTGTACTCGTCCACCATTAGATGGACTACACGTCTAGGGGTAGATCCCCAGGTGGCTTTCATATTATTCATGCAACCCTTACTCACTTACGTCAACAAAATCTTGCTCAGATACCTTTATTTATTAGTGGCCCCTTCATCATTGACGATGCGCCTTAACGTAGGTAATGGCCAATCTTGAACTCTAGCTTGCTGTTCAAACTTCCCGCCCGGGGAGAACTCAAATACGATTGCCACACATCGTGAGCGAAACGCTCTTAAAATAAAACTCACAGACTCGTCCTTATGATGTGGGTACCACTACTAGAAAAAACTAGTAAAAAATAAATAAAATAAATTAAAATTTAAACTAGATCTCGCAATGCGCTTCCCGTGCGTCTGCTATTTTGGGTACGACACGCCACCCTCCTCGTAGCGGCTGTTCATTCCTTATTCTCCTCGGGCCCGCACAGTGTGGACGTGCGTCCCTGGCACTCTTGCCTAAATCTTGTTCGTCACCTTTCCTTAACACTAGTGAGTCTTTACTCATTTGTCCATGATAGTGCTGAAGCCAGGTTAGATTATCGACTAGGTGTAGGCTGAAGTGTTAAATACGGGCCCTGGAGACTGTTTTTCTGGGTCTAAGCATTCGTGTTAGGTGGTGTTCTTGTTGTGATAAAGCAAATCGCCCCTCGTGTTTTGATTTATTATCCTAGCCCACTATTAGTTCACTGTGTAGTCATGAGGCTTCTTTTAGGGTGAACTGGAGCCTGTTACTCGGTCCCTTCAGGGTGTGCAACATGTATGTGCAACAAGTATGTTTGTGCTATTGACGGAACTCATCGCCAAGTGCTCCCATCTAGTTGGCCTCATTAGGTTGCATATATATGGTTAGGGAGTGTTATCATTGATTATTGATTGTTTATGATGTATAACCATGCCATGTATGTACACGTTGTTCATCCCTATATATACTGAAGGGATGGCCCTTCCAGCGGGATTTTTTATTTTTCAAGTAAAACTTACATAACAACGTGT
Organism: Paralithodes platypus; assembly: GCA_032716605.1. Taxonomy (NCBI): domain Eukaryota; kingdom Metazoa; phylum Arthropoda; class Malacostraca; order Decapoda; family Lithodidae; genus Paralithodes; species Paralithodes platypus. The sequence goes on along the minus strand of CM064543.1, from coordinate 20,557,668 downwards.
CTCAGGGTGTTTCAAGTGGTTTCCCCGCCGGGAAACACTCTAAGTTATATTAAAATTCAGTATTCCTCGACTGGTACGGGATTGCAATGATTTTGGTTTGTGTTGTTTAAGGCATATAGTATGATTCCGGATGTACCGGCATGTTACTAAAACAAATCGGGTTTCGAAGGGTTACGGCTAAGCCTTCCCTCGTAATCGCGTTTTCCGCCGCCAACAAACTTCACTAAACAAACGTTCTTTTGCTTGGGACAGACGAACGTTACGCCGGCTGATGTTAAAAAGTGGGGAGCCACGGTCGCCACGCGAATAATGGCTGAGCCGGGAAACGAACTCACCCATCCCGATCTTGTAGCTTCCAGTTTAACTGTTTTGCTTTATCATTGGCGATTTGTCCGCCGGGCTTAGAATCAAAATTCCGTTTTAGCGTTGGTCGCCGGGGTTGATTCTTGCATCACAAGACGGGTTAAGTCAGTGTTATTCACTTGGGTAAGAAGTTAACAGATTTTAGTAGCACATGATCGGCTACACAATACTCAATTACATTTCTGAGTAATGTTTTAACGTAAGGGGAATTAAGATTATTTAAGTGTTATTCAAAACTTTATTCTTGTTTACGTGGAGATATATTTATCTTAGATTTTCCAGCCTAGCGTGTCCTTATGAGCATTGATTCTTGGAATTTTCTCTCACACAGGTTCGAAAGCGAGACACCTAGGAAGGTTAATATCTCTGTGGCGGTGGGGAGTATAATCATGGATAAGAGTATTTACTCTTTCTGTTCGGCTCTGGGCTGTCAAAGTTTAGCAATTATTGGTCACTTACTCTGTGTAAGGTGTGTCCCTTGCCTAGACCGTTCGAGAGGTCGTTGGTTATCACAATCTTGTCCAAAGTGTTCAGCCCTCCGCAGTGCCTTGATTAACCACGAAGATAGTCAATGCAAGACTATCCTACTACACATTAAATCTGAATTTATAACGTACTGTAAGACAGTTGCTCATAAATCCCTTCAATTAGATGACCAAATTCTTGAGGATTCATTAAAGAGTTCATTTGTTACTTCACCCCCTCCGGGATCTTCTTCGGATGACACTTCCTCCCGCCACCGAAAGCGACCTCGGACCAAAGATCCGCCGGAGAAACTAGCGAGAAACCAGCCGGCGAGATAGGTCAAGATCACCTTTGCCACAACCCAAGCCGCCGTCAGATGACCAGGTGGCTAAGAGGTCCCGCTCGAACTTTGACTCCGCATTATCCGCCGGGGACAAGCCAAAGTCAAGCCGGCATAGGAATTCCTCCTCATCAGGAAAGAAGACGGCTAAGGATCCGTCAAGATCGGGAAAGAAATCTTCCTCTAGGAGCGAGGCATCAAGAGACACATCTAGTTCTGTCTCAGGCTCTTCCCCCCGATTAACTATTCCCCTTAATCCTGCACCGGAACCTGCTGTTTTACCTGTGTTAGGAAGGGAAAGAAGTGGCAGTGTAGTTTCTCACCGGCGGAGACATGACAGCTCCCCAGACCGGCATTCACCTGTTCAGGAATCCACCATGTTTGAGATCCCAGATTTAAATTTTATCGATCTGTCTGGGCCCGGCGTTTCCGACCATTCACAAACAGATACATACGAAACCGCTGCCCGGGTTGACGAGTCTCGGTCGGAGACTGTACCAGCCCCCTTAACCCGGTCAATGGGTTCACACATACTGTATACCAACAAGGGGTATATACTGAGGAACTGGTGCCTAGCCAACGGCCAGTCTCTCAGCTATCTGGAACGCAGGGCTCAGAGATGTCACAGTCCGCATCCCAGTATGATCAGGATAGTGGGGTTTTTGTAGTAAAGGATCAGTTGGAAGAGCTGTTTGATTTTATGAGGCAGATTAAGAGTGAGCGACAGGCTGTTACCCCAACACCAGTAGCCCCAGCGGTGCGACCTCTTGGGCAAGTGTTAGTGCATCTTCAAGTTACCGTAACTTCTCCTCCCCCTACCTTCACTGTCAACCCTGTGGTTCCGACTCCAGGTACTCCTGCTCTCTTGCAATCTAACTTGAAATTGTTTTCGGAATTGTTACCCCCACACTAGACAGGTCCATCCCCAGCAAAAAAGGCCCTATGCCACTCTTGTATGGACCGGATACTTCTTGGTCAGTATGTCAGCCTTTGCGCCCCGAGCTCGCACAACCCACGGTTACAGGTGAGTTACCTGTCCCGAGTCACTGGGTTATAGAGGCAGGTGAAAAGAAGAAATTAAGGGCCAAGAACCAGTCGGGAGAGGTACTTTGATGTTGTTATTAAGGCCATCCCAACATTTTTCAATCCTGAATTCTTTGTGTACTCACAATCCCCCGCCTTGCCTCCTACTTCCGCCGGAAAACTGTTTTCGGACTGGACTAAAACTGATGTGATGAATTATTTAAAAGTGTTGCAGGGTTTGACCCCAGAACTAAGTTCCATTCCTTTCAGGGACTCTCATGGGGCCTCATTAGTTCATGTTAAGGGAAGGGAGCATGGGCAGTGGGTTGCCTGAGGACATGAGGCGCAGCTGTTTGCCAGCACCATTACCAACAAAAGTAGTCATTAACTTCCGTCAGAAGACAATCATTGGTTTTCTATGACAGTAGGCAAGGCGGACGGGATTCCCCAACATATTTTTTTATTTTATTGGGGCCCCGAAATTATCTTTGTGCCAGTTACCTGAACCATTTTGTTCCCCCACACAGGCTCAGATCGACAAAGATTATAAAATGAGACAGAAAGCCTGGAGGCTGGCATCTCAATACCTTCTCAGCCACCAACTTGGAGCCTCTCTGGCTCGGACGACTGAGTCGGTTAGGGACGCCAGAACCCAGAAGGCTCTTTCTCTGACCAGACGCCTCCTCCTCCAAAACTCGATTCAGTCTCTCAGCGACGTCCGGACAGCTATCTTTGAGGCTGTACGGGTGCGCCAAGATATAAGAGTGTATTTGGTGAGGAGACTTCCGGCGGAGATCGGTAGAAGGTTGCTCTTATCCAATACTTTCACATCTACCTTAGTCTCTGCAGAAGCATGGAGAACAGTTACTTTTCTCCTAGACGCACAACCTGCCACCACTGCTAAATTCAAGGGTGAGCAGGCAGCTAAACAAAATTTCAGAACTATGAGTTCCTTTCGTGGCCAGTCACAGTTCAATCAGTCAGCCAAGACTTTCACAACCCCTGCTCATACCGGGGCACCTAAGGGGCCCGGTAACTTCAGGGGTAGAGGGAGGTGGTTTCGGGGCCAACATAGGGGTAAACCCAGTAGCGATGGTAGCAAGTCCTCTCATCCCCCCATGCCAAAGTCAGAGTCACATTCCTCCTCAAAAAACTGAGACACCACAAGGCTCTCTCACTCCCAGTGCCAAGGCAAGGCGAGAAGGATCCGAGAGTAGTACTGCCGGACAAGACCAGTCATGTGACTGGCAACTTCCGAGATTATTTCCGGGCATGGCCCCGGCGAACATGGGCAAGGACAGTGGTCCGCAAAGGTCTCTCGTGGCGGTGGTCCCGGCGACCCTGTTTACGTTTCCCCACAGAATTCAATCATGTTTCATTGGAGGTGGGATCCATTATCAAAGAGATGGCACAAAAGCAGATCATAATCCCCAGTCCTACGTCAATGCCAGTGTTCATATCCCGGTTGTTTTTGGTGACAAAGAGGGACAGTGTTCAGATGAGGCCGGTTATCGACCTCTCATATCTCTACACCCACATTCACAATCAGTCATTCAGGATATTGACAGTGAATCAGATCAGGTTGTCACTCCCGCTGCAGGGCTGGATGTGCTCAATAGATCTGAAAGATGCCTATTGGCATGTCCCAATCAACAAACGTTTTCAGAAGTTTCTAGCCTTACACAACGGGGATCAAACGTTTGTCTTTCAAAGAATGCCCTTTGGATTAAATCTAGCACCCCGAGTTTTCACAAAATTAGTTCGACAGGCGTTGCTACCATTGCTCAAACAGGGAATCATAATTTTATGGTACCTAGACGATTGGCTAGTGGTAGCCCAATCCAAGATAATGTGCCTTCATCATGTTCAACTAGCATTAGACCATGTAGCGGCCTTAGGGTTCAGGGTAAACTTAGAAAAGTCCTCTCTCATTCCCACCAAGCAAATCCAGTGGGTGGGCCTTATCTGGGATACCGAGTTACTAACTCTGAGTCAGAGTGTGGACAACCGTCAGAGATTTCGCAGGAAACTCTTCCGGTTTCTGTATTCTCGGACGACAACGAGGAAGATCTGGGAATCTCTGGTAGGCTCACTCAATTGGATACAGCTGACGGTACCGTTAGGTCGTCTGAAGGTCAAAAGAATTATCTTGGAAGGAAACAGGTGCTTTCCACTTTCACCGGCGGAAACACTGAGGACAATTCCAACTTTAATCCACAACCTCTTGGCAGCTTGGGCGAAGCCAGAAGTAATTCACTCCTCCTTGACTTGGACAGCTCCACCTCCGACGGTTTGGGTAGATACAGACGCGTCAGGAACCCTGGGATGGGGTTACCAATCAAACTTAGGCCATCAGGGTCAGGGTCGATGGTCAACATCAAATCATCTTCATATCAATGCCAAGGAGTTGCTAGTCCCACTATTCTTTTTACAGGAGCACGGCATGAGCCTGGCAGGAAAGTCCCTAGCCTTCAGAATGGACAATTTGACTGCAGTGACATGCATTCAAAAGCAAGGGTCAGTGAGATCACGAGTGTTACAAGGGTTGTCGGAAAAGATATTTCGACTAGCTGCGAGGCTCGGGATTTATCTTCACGCAACGTATCTGCCCGGCGAGGCGAATGTATGGGCGGATACTCTGTCCCGGAGACAGAGCACTCAAGTAAAATGGGCTCTCAGACAAAACATCTTTCAAAAGATGATTGCAGAGCCCTACCATCCACAAGTGGACTTGTTCGCATCAGAGGCAAGCCACAGGCTGCCTCAGTACCTCACACGCCGGAGTCTGACTCCGGCGGGGGGTCCGGACGCATTTCTGGTAGAGTGGAACAAATGGAGCTCCATTTATCTGTTTCCAACTCCAGACGCATCCTTAATGTGCAAAGTAGTTCACAAACTACGGGATTATCGGGGCATGGTCTCGATGATCGCGCCCTTGTGGCCGGCTCAAGTGTGGTACAACCAATTGAAGATGTGGTGCGAGAACCCGGTGTCGCTCCCGATCTCGTACTTCCACTTAGAGACAATTGGAAACCTCAAAACCTCGCTGACTTTTGCCTTGTGGATATTCAGAAGGCCAAGTGGCTAGGCCAGTTTGGGGAAACCGTGACTCACAAGTTGATTAATCAGTATGCTCCATCAACCCGACGACAGTACCAATCACACTGGAAATCATTTACTACCTGGATTGTAGAAACTGGTCAACAGAAGTCCTCAGTGGCTCTGGTATTTTATTATTTAAATTACCTATTTGATATTCAAAAGTTGTCAGTTGTCACATTAAGGAATCACCTCACAGCAATTAGGACACCGTTTTTAGATTTAACTGGTCTGTCTGTACCGGAGTCGGAGGAAAAGGGTTTCATGAGGTCTTGCTTCAAGCTTCGCCCTCCACCTCGTCAACTCACACCCACCTGGTCTCTCGATCTGGCCCTTGAGATGCTTCAGTCCCGTAAATATTGCAAAGATCCTCCCTTTAACCTAATACTTAAAAAAAACCATTTTTCTAATGGCACTGGCTACGGGTGACAGGGTGTCTGAGTTGGCGGCGATGAGTTCGGAGCCAAACTGTTTAAGATTAAGATTTTCAAGGCGCAACATGGGTGTACATATTGCTCCTGCTCCTAACTTCATAGCTAAGAATGAAAATTATAATCATGTATTTACAGAGTTCGAAGTTCCGGCTCTGAAACAAGGTGACAGGCACCATTTACTTTGTCCAGTGCAGTCACTTATGTTATTTATGCGGGCTTCCCGGCCCTCACAGGCGGGAGCCCTCTGGGTTTCACGGAGAGGTAATCGTTTACAAAAATGCCGGCTAGCTGCGTTATTAGTGGAAGCCATTCGTGAGAGTAATCCCGGCGTGTTGGCAAGATCACACGATATCCGTAAATGGGCGGCTTCACTTCGATTCCTCCATAATTACTCCCTAGAAGATATTCAGCAGACCCAATTGTGGTCATCAAATCATACATTCCTCACACGTTACCTGTCCGTCAATCTCATGAAACCTTCTCGTACATGTGTAGCATTAAGGCAGAAAGTCTAGTTTTAAGCTAATTTTGTGATGAAAAAGGGGGGGGGGGGAGTATCCTAGCTAAGGACTCTACTTGCCTCTGAAGTGATACAAAATGTAACGAGTATCAAGGTCATGTGATAACCTGTTCCTTAGACTAAAGTAAGTCTACTCAGGAAATTTTTATTTTTATGTTAACACTATGGATGCAATAGGGTTTCCAATATACTCAATAATCTTAAGGATTAGGATTAGAGTGAGAGTACAAATATTTTGGTAATACAGTACCTGAGGCCATGAATATGTAGGCCAACATATTAACAAATTTGGATGATAATGAATGTTTCATTTACCTTGGGATGTATAAGCTAAATGAATAGTTTATTTTTGTGTTACACCAACTGTTCTATCAAACGTAAAGGTGCTAACACCATAGGCTTCCTTTAAGAAACGCCGCCTGTAACCCCTTTTATATTTTTCTTTGATATTAAACTGATCTGATTAGTACGTGTTTATTTGGACCATATCTGGTTTATTAATGGTATTCGATGTTCATGATGAATGTCCCCCTCCAGTCTTAAGAATTCAGGCGCATCGTCAATGATGAAGGGGCCACTAATAAATTATAGGTTTGAGTCCCGAAGGGAAGAAGGAAAACCTAATATTTAGTAGTGGCCCCGGAATCATTGACGATTTTGGCCCTCCCTTCCATCCCCTTCCCATCCATCTGCTACATTTTGAGAGTCTCGATATGTCAGATTAAGAATGAACAGCCGCTACGAGGAGGGTGGCGTGCCGTACCCAAAATAGGAGACGCACGGGAAGCGCATTGCGAGATCTAGTTTAATTTTTTATTTATTTTATTTATTTTTTACTAGTTTTTTCTATTAGTGGTACTCACATCATAAGGACGAGTCCGTGAGTGGTTTCTTAAGAGCGTTTCGCTCACGATGTGTGGCAATCGTATTTGAGTTCTCCCCGGGCGGGAAGTTTGAACAGCAAGCTAGAGTTCAAGATTGGCCATTATCTACGTTAAGGCGCATCGTCAATGATTCCGGGGCCACTACTAAATATTAGGTTTTCCTTCTTCCCTTCGGGACTCAAACCTATAACGTTAACTTCATATATAGTCAGGCAATTTTGACTCATTATCATTATTTCAAACAATTTATCATTAGAATTACAGGAGGAGGAGATCAGTGAAGAGCTCAAGAGAGCAGTAGAGAGACAACTAGGTAGGTTTGAACTGGAGGGTATGGAGGAAGTGGAAGAGGTGAGCAAAGTATTTAAGGAAGAGATATGTACAGCATGTGTGGAGGTATGTGGAGTAAGGAGAAGAGGGAGGGGAGTGAAGGGTACAGCATGGTGGACTGAAGAGGTAAAAATAGCTGTTGAAGACAAGAAGAAAGCATAAAGAGAGTGGTTGGGTAGTAGAGGGAACGAAGATCTGGAGAGACAGAAAAGAGAGAGGTACTTGGAGAAAAAGAGAGTGGTGAAGAGAGTAGTGAAGAAAAGTAGGAGAAGAGCAGATGAGGAATTTAGAAGGAATCTAAGTGTAAAATGGAGGGAGTGTAAGACACTGTTCTGGAAAGAGATCAAGAAAGTTAGGGAGGGTAGTAAAGGAAATAGTAAGGGTGTGAAAGATAAGAATGAGCGAGTGTTAGCAGAGAAGCAAGAAAAGATTGATAGATGGAGGGAGTACTTCAACGAATTGTTAAACATAAGGAATGAGATGCCAGCAAACATAGTTAGATGGGGTATGGGAGGGAGAAGAAGAGAAGTAGTGGAGGAGAAGGTGAGGATTAGGAAGTCAGAAGTGTGTGAAGCCATGAACAGAGTGAAGATGGGAAAAGCATCAGGAATAGATGGAGTGTGTGGGTAAATGCTGAGGTATGGTGGTGAGTTAGTGATCGAATGGGTATTGAAAATGTGTAAACTAGCATGGGGGAAGGAAAATACACCTGATGACAGGAAGACAGGCATAATAGTCCCCCTGTATAAGGATAAAGGGGAAAGAGGAATGTGGTAACCACTGGAGGATATGTCTGCTAAGCTTAGCAGCAAAGGTGTACAGTAGAGTAGTGATCAAGAGAGTGAGAGCGAGAATGGAGAAATGGGTAGGTGACGAGCAGGGTGGGTTTAGAAAGGGAAGAGGATGTGTAGATCAGATTTTGCCCTGAAATGTGTTGTGGAGAAATATCTTGAGATGCGATAAAAGTTGTATGCTGCCTTTATGGACTTAGAGAAGGCCTACGACAGAGTTGATAGAGCAGGTATGTGGAAAGCACTGAGAATATACGGTGTAGATGGCAAGTTGCTGAAAGCAGTGAAGAGCATGTATGAGGGTGCAAAGGCATCGGTGTGTGTGGAGAATGAACAGAGCGAGTTCTTTGATCTCAATGTTGGGTTAAAACAAAGGTGTGTGATGTCCCCATGGTTGTTCAATATACAGTATATATTGATGGAGTCATGAAAGAAATACAAGGAAAAGCAATGGATGTTGGTGTACCGCTGATAAGGGAAGGATACGAGTGGAAGTTGCCTGTACTGCTGTTTGCCGATGATACAGTTCTGATGAGCAATAGTGAATGGGAGTTGCAGGGTCTGGTGAATATGTTTGGAACAGTGTGTGAAAACGGAATCTGAAGGTAAATGCAGGTAGGAGCGAGGTTATGGTCTTTGAAAGGGGTGCAGCCACAGAGTGTCAGGTGAGATTGAATGGTCAAGTTATGGAGAATGTCAGCTAATTTAAGTATTTGGGCAGTGTGTTGAGTAAAGATGGGAGTATGAATGAACAAGTGTGGGAGAGGGTGCAACAGGGGAAGAGAGTTGTAGGAAAGCTGAAAGCAGTAACAAGAAATAGGGTGGTCAGCATGAAAGTAAAGAAGTCCTTGTATGTCAGTGTGATAATCCCGACATTGAATTACGGGAGCGAAGCATGGACGTTGGTGAAGAGACTCAAACCATGAGTGAGAGGGGTGGAAATGAATTACTTGAGAAGTGCGTGCGGAGTTACATGGAAGGATTAGACAGACGAATGAGGAAGTACGAGAGAGGTGTAGTGTGGATGTAGATGTGCTGGAAAATGTGAAAAGGAACACCTTGAAATGGTTCGGCAATGTGGAATCTATGGGAAGCGAGAGAATGACTAAGAGAGTGTGCGAGAGTGAGGTGGAAGGACAGAGAGGGAGAGGTAGACGGAGTGAGAGGTGGAAGGATGGAATTAAGGAGTATATGCATGAAAGCGGTGCTGGGTAAGAGGAGGGATGTCGATTGACTGGGGACAGAGGTGCATGGGGGCATTTCGTTCGTGGCCTCCCCTTCGGAGATCATGGCATCCGGCAAAAGATAGATAGATAGATTATTGGCATATTGTGACAGTATGATAAATCGAAGGTTAGCGATGACCGATCACAAACTTTGCCTTCTACGTTGACTGACATGACTTTATCTCTCGGTTACTGGTTACTCCTAGTCTTTTACAAGCTTACTATTGACGGCTACTATTTACCACCCTGACAGCACCTTTAGATCAAAATAAGCAAGGGGAAAAGAATACAAACTTATTAATCATAGTTTGGATAATATTAACACAAGGAAACATTTACCGATTCCAACAAATTGAAAAGGGTACAGTACATAACATGCACAAATAAAATGGATAGAATAAAGTACCCGTATCTTAAGCTAACTGAACATCACTGTGCTTCCATTTCTTTACCCACCCTAACCTGGTGGACTGTAACCGCCGCACCGCATTGTTCCTGTTAATTTTTAGTGGGATAACATACCTCGGGATATTTCTATTACTCTTTACCATACCGTTTCTGGGAGCGGGGGTTATAGACACTCCGTCCTGCGGTCCTGGGACCATCATACAAGGGTACCGTACTAAGGGGGATGTGGCTTCCAGTGTCCACCCATAAGCTGCTTTACTCTGAGTACGCGTAGACCCAGCCGCTGATGGGGGTTGAACTTCCACCATCAATAAGGCGCTGACTCCATCCCAACCTGGTTCCCTGTTAAGTTATACAAAAGAACTAACAGTCTGTCCACAGATTCATATCCCTTAATAATGGGGGGGGGGGGGCGAAAGGGGGCAAAGGGGTTACGCAGTATCATAACTATATGGTACAGTGTTATGACTGACAGTAGAGGCTTCTAGTCCTTGGACTTTCACAGACAATTGAATACATAGCACTTCTGTAACCACAACTCGTAACACAGCCTATCACAACAGAACAGAGCTCATACGCAACTTCCAGGCTCTCTGGGGACCAAAGGTGCAGACAATCCCCCAACTGGTTCCGTTATACAAGCACTGAAAACAACTGGAACCCCTAGTTGTGGTGAAAAGATATTTTGAGGCACAACTATCATCAAAACTCAGTACCGAATGGCAATACTGAGGAGGATCCTCTCTAAGCTGCACAAAAAAGAGAAAGCTCCGATTTAATTTACGTTAATAAAATTATGGTAAATACATGCCAACAATGAATGTCAAAATAATGATGCAAGTATCAAGCATAAACCAATTAATAAAGGATCAAACAAACACCTATCAACCACCACCCACCTAACTATTCTAACAATCGTTGAGGCGTCCTGAGCCGACTTCAACTCAATGGGTTTATATAATTGTGCTAGTGTTCGTGCTAAGCGGAAAAATTAAAACCAGGTAGGCAAACACAGCCTACCTGTGGTGCACTATAACACAAATATAAAACGCCAAAGTCTATTTCGACCAGACTATCAATTTGCCTGGGCCGAAGTAATCCTCCCTGTAACTGAAAGACTAATGAAGTCCTCCACCTTCTACTTCGAACCATGCATTCCCAATAGACTGGACCCCTAGCTAAAATAATGCACATAAAACTAATAAGGATCGGCTGGGATTAACACACGCCACAGCAGGAATAATTGGCAAATGCTTAAAGAATACCAGGTCTAGCTAGTATGCCAGCGAGGAATAATTTTCTTACCCCTCCACCAATACAAACATATACTGGCGTCACACCTTAACAAGGCCAAGGTTTGCGGCTCTACTAAGACTTGAATAAGCAATAGAGAAGTGAGCGATAGATGTTTCTCTCTCGATGGCTTCTTCTTGCTTGATTGGGAAGGCCATCAGCCCATCAGGACTATTAGGCCTCAATGGCTGAAATCGGACTGATTATAATACAGCCGGGGTTTACCAAGGACGGCCAAAAGATGGAGCTACTTTTTCCCAACATGGGTGATGGTTCTAAAATGTAACTCCTTACTTAACATAATACTACTACTATGACAAGTAGGATCATATAGGATTAAACAACTAATGCAAAATACTTATACAACGCATAAAATAATATGCAGACTGTATCAATATACCGGAAAAGAACATTAATAATAAATGGGTAACATAATATTTCGCGGGAAAATGACAGTGGCTCGCAGACGACAACCCACTGTTTAGAGAATGGTAAAATGACAGTGGCTCGCAGACGACAACCCACTGTTTAGAGAATGGTAAAATGACAGTGGCTCGCAGACGACAACCCACTGTTTAGAGAATGGTAAAATTACAGTGGCTCGCAGACGACAACCCACTGTTTAGAGAATGGTAAAATGACAGTGGCTCGCAGACGACAACCCACTGTTTAGAGAATGGTAAAATCAAAGAGAAAACGCAATTGACTGAAATAAAATGTATTTGAAACAGACGATAATATACAGATAATATTGATCACTACTTAATGTCTTATTGAAATTAAGATACAGGGGAAAAGAAAAACAGAGGAACAAGAAGAGGCAGAGAGAAGAAAGAGAAAGCCAAAAATACCAAAGATGACCCCACCCAAGACAAGAACGTCAAGGCCACAAAGAAGATTGCCCTATCACGCCGGGAAAAGCTGCTAGGAAGGAGGATCGCCCTATCACGCCGGGAAAAGGAATTTGCCAGAGGGGATCGCCAGCTCCAGCCAAGACAATTATATTCTCCCAACCCTTTTGAGAATATCCTGAATAAGCATATAAATGTATAATATTAAAATAAACAAATAAACATTCAAAAGCCCTTATGTACAATCGCGCTAAGAAGTCATGACTCGATTCCCAGTACCTTTTGTTCAGAAAGTGCTATCTGGCAACTATTGAGGCTCTACTATATTCATATATTACACACCGGGGAGAACTGTATTGAAGGACAAAATACCAAAAACACGATATATAAGTATTGTTACAATATATTTATCTCATTATGTGAGAGCAAACCAAATAATACGAAAGTTGAGACTAACCCGAACGAAAGAATGTGAAACTCGTAGTATTTCGTTCACTAGATTCAGGATTAAAATGTGGAGGAAGTCTCTTAATGCTTTTATTACTTTTTAAGCCAACAATACTGGGAGAAAAGTATCTCATAAAATTAAAACCAACCATTAAAAGTAATATTCAACCCATGAGTGTCAATAAATCACGTAAATAAACATATAACAGATTATTTTTTCCACATTTAATTCTCTATGTGGGACAAGTCTGCCTTAAAAAACAAAGCGGTCTCCAGTATATTTTGGGATAAAGCTTGAATACTCAGAACAGCTTGTAATTTGTATAGACAGACGATGAAATTTATCTTATAACATATTTAATAACCCATAGGGACACCCATATAGGAACGAAAGATGGAAAGGCATGTAGTAAAGGACAAAGTTGGATATATGAGCGGAAGAGATACACTCTCCCTCATATACTGGCAGTGACTGACTTGCATTTTTTTGCAGGCCTCCAGGCGGCAGGCCCAGGGAGTGTAACATGCTAGATAGCGCCAGGAAATTAAATACTTTCATTATTCTATAAAGATATTGAAAACAAACCTTACTTATATATATTCAAACAACAGCATAAATATAATTTTAAAGGCCTAAATAGGTTAATTTTGTCAGTAGGCCAATTATTGGGAATATCCGGAGACCTATAGTTATAAATTTGGAAATGACTGGGCTCTGACGGGCAGTGGAGAGTTGCCAGCGGTAGCCAGATTTGGGGACTTTTGTCCGAGCCTTAGAAAAATCGAGTCATGACTTCTTAGCTCGATTGTACAGAGTATAAATAATATTAAGGTAAACATGTCGCAAGATGGATTCAATATGTAATTAGATAAGTACATAGATGTAAATCATGTTGAAGAATCTCGTCACATTACGAGAATTATACAAAAACCATCCCCCAGGTATGCTTTCTATCTTTCCAAGAAATAATAAACACATATGTACAGTTGGTCAAATTCTAGCTGACCCACCCTCGCTCTGGGGCTCGCAGAATTATCTGGCAATACTGGTGTAGTGGTGCAGGGATACCACTTGCCATTAACCCTCTCCGACATATGACGCGATTTTGAGCCTATTAGGGATACTTTAAAGCCTTTGTTACCATCAGGGGTATTTAGAAAACTTTAGTTTAGTTGCTTCAACCTCTGCAGTTGTGTTTGAGTTAGCTCTGGGCAGAAAACTAATTTTGGAGAGGTAATTATAAGAGTGAGAGAACTCTATTTCTTATTGCTAATCTGGCAACCTCTGCGTCCTATGGTCGTGAGAGGGTTAATGTGTTACCTGTCTGTCCTGTATATTACTGCAAATTAGACTGTAATGTTCACGTTGTGAAGACTAAATGCTCCTTCACTAAGCAGCCACCAATAAAACAGAATTATGTATTCTTATAAAATCGAGTAAAGTATGTTGTGGCAGCCAGCAGATTTGATATGCGTTGCCAATCAGTGGATATAATAACTTGAATATTTAAGCAATTCTACAAACTTTGGGTGAATGTTCGAGATCATACATAGCGATGTATTCATTTGTATTTGAGATAGGCTTACTTTCCCTTGTTTAGTATATGTTCTAACAATGATACAGCCGAAATCAGATCTACAAACCCCAATCTTTGTAAGACACACCTCCTTCCTACACCAGTATTGCCAGATAATTCTGCGAGCCCCAGAGCGAGGGTGGGTCAGCTGGAACTTTGACCAACTGTACATGCCTTCTCTAAAAACTACAATTCTCTATATTAAATTCAAGCAACCCACCCATACTTCTTTCCCAGTTTTGAGCCAACGAACTTTGCCTTTCGACCTTAGATTAAGAAATTGACCATCAGACTTGCCAATGTAGCAAGTCGCTAGCCACAACCCTCAGTAACCATAAGAAACTGCTCTTAAAATAGTTTTATATCGGAGGGACCTCAGTCTACCTATACTAACCAAATTTAACATGATTAAGGATATTGACGCACCTTAAATAATTACTATAAAAGCCTTGTCTATCAATCGACAACTCGCTAACTAATAAAACGAGACACCGTGACCTAGCGGACACGCACTATTGCCAATTCACTCTCCAAGATTACGAGACATATAAACTAGGATATATACAGTAGGTTAGATATATAATTTTAAGCTACAAACTATATAGGTTCATTCTACTAAAGTAAATCTAACATTGATAGATACTATAAAGACTACTATGAAGAATACAAGCCTTGTTTAAAACTCCGTAGGAAAAGCACGCGTGCGAGGCTAGGACTCCCGCGAACCTACCATGACCCCCACGAATGTCAACCCAAACCTCTTGCCACCACACTAGTAATTATATATGAAACCTATGTTCTACATATCTAACTTTCAAAATAATAATTAGCAAATACTCCAGAAGCAACAACTAAACTTCTTCTATATCTTGTTCCCACATTAGTAGTGCACAACTCCTATAGGAATAAATAATATCTTCACGAGAAAGAGCAACACAGAGTCATAAAACCCCTTCCCCCTTTGAAATCTCATGCTCAGAGACCACCTAGCAACCCCCCTCAAAACTTTGTATTAAACCTCTATTACAGTCCTCCCCCTTACATCCTGTCGATGACTTAGACAGTAAAGTAAAGCTTCGACTTATCCTACATCTGCCCATTATATTCTTTTGAATAACTTTTCAAGGATAGTAGAGTATTGTTATACGATCAGCAAGATTCACCTTCCCTAGGACAAGAAGGGCGTCTAGTCCTTAGAAATCATACACTCCCAAGTCCTTACTATCCTTCGCCAGGGAATGCGTACCCTCCAGTATTGGTGCACATTAGGCCAGGAGAGTTGGAAGGAAAAGTAGGTAAATATAAGCTTTCTTGAGATTGGCTCCCCGCTCTGGAGAAAGATTAATTTGACCCTGTTCAGAAATAGTTATTGATAATGGCAACCCGAAGTCCTTATACTGTCTGTGAATATATAAACTTTATTTCAGGATCTTTGTTATTTGTTGCAACACAATCACTTAACATAGAGGCCTTTAGGAATTGTATATATATAAGTATTAACATCATAAAGTGTCCTCCTCAAGTTATGTTTTAATATCTTTAATAGTGCACCAGTAATCTTTATACGCATAACCTTATTATTTCTGGCACCCCAGAAATTAATATAGTTATATTTATTAGATTATATTTCGGTATAGTTAAAACGTTGAGAATTCCAAGGCAACCCTACCTTTCAACGCTTTTCTATTAAGTAATTATACTAGCATTACTCACAGAGATCTAAGGTAGAAAGATCTTTTGTGTTAGAAGGGTTTAGCGAGACACCCTCACGGGCACTCTGCATATATAAATACTAGGCACAAATTGTCTGTAGCACCCCACCAGGATTTGCGACTAAAAGGTTAACACCGCCCCGAGTTCCTTGAACCTCTTATAAGGGTTAGAGACAGTCAAGAAGGGCCATTACCTAAACTCTTCTTGCGTTAGTCCGATGTTATGTTAATCCGGCAAGACCTGAGACATAATATTTAAAACCTCATTTCAAGAGTACCTGAACAGAACTTCATCAACGGTTAATATAAAGGTCAGGATAGTCAAGTATTTGTTTGAAGCAACATGCTAGAATACTTGCGTTAATCCGATATGATGACCAACTGTTTCATTATTAGTTACGGAACCATATTCAAGACCCCAAGCCCATTAACCCAACTGTAACTTCTCCACACGACCGGCCAACCTGGACGGCCCACGGAGCATCAGAAGAAATCTTCAACTCCAACTAAGTGCATCTCTCCACCAAGAAAGGAAATATTATATAAATTACTTAAATTCAGTATCAGTGATGAGATACAAGAAAAGTTAGAGTTCAAAGTGACCGAAATTAACAGAGTTCTTAACCCTCTCACGTTCTTGACGCAATTTTGAGCCTATTAGGGATACTTTAAAGCCTTTGTTACCATCAGGGGTATTTAGAAACCTTTAGTTTAGTTACTTTAACCTCTGCAGTTGTCTTTGAGTTAGCTGTGGGCAGAAAACTAATTTTGGAAAGGTAATTATAAGAGTGAGAGAACTGTATTTATTATTGCTAATCTGGCAACCTCTGCGTCATAAAAACGTGAAGGGTTAATACCTCGAAATACATGAAAAGTTGTAAAAGTCTTCTACGAAGCTAATCTATAGAAAAAGATTTATATTACGACGTCCTACAAATAACCCTCTTTAGCACAACGTTCTAACTCAATAAATAACCAATATACTGAAATAAGACAGATTTTTACGCTTCCATCAACTCTGTCATATTTCCGCCAAGTGAAAAAATAAGCAGAGTCCGTCCAGAATTAAACTTTGAATTATGGAAAGTAAGTGTTAGAGTCTCCAGTGTATATCGTAATACAAATAAACAACCTGTTCACCAATAAATACGTCTTGAACACTTATACTACAAAATGTGTACATTTATATCAAATAAGAGGATTTCACACACCTTCAGGAACTCTGAAAAATAATCGTGGTCAGTGCCATAATATTTCAGAATCCATAAACTTGAACTCTAACTGAAAAAGTTTACCAATGCTTAAGCTTCCCTATTTTGTGCCAAGAAATAGAGGAACGTGTATTACATCGTCCACTATTATCCACGAGTAAGAGTTAACTCAAGACATCGTGAATATAAATAAAATCTGAACTTAGTAACTTAATAATAAACTTTCGAAAAGAGAAAAGTGCGTATAATTCTCAAGAAGAATACTGCTTAGACAAGTTGAATAGAATATACCTGATCTCTATCTAGATCCGCGATTGTGCTGGGAGAAATTAAAATAGAGTTGTGCCACCTATGATTTTCCCATGTTTAGTGTTTACAATTCATACATGTGTAACTAGTGAATAAGTGAATAAAGTTGTATTACAAACTATCTTTCGATATTATACATATCCTCTATTGTGTTATTTATATGTACTTGCATGAACTCCGATATTCCAGTCTCGAAGAACTAACCTTAATCAATCGTTAAACCTGCATAAAATCAGGGCATAACATTGGTGGCTAGCGGTGGTTCTTGATTCGGATATAAGAATTCATTGCATTTCATATCTACAAACAATAGAAATATTATAACATTGTAAAAATGGCAGCTCGCTCTCACATTCCCATCCCCAAATACGATGGGGAAACTTATGAAATTGAAACATACATGGACATAGTGAAGCCAGTGTTAGACTTGGCATACAACACGGACCGTGAAAAGATAGCCGTCCTTTTAACGCACTTGGGAAAAGCCGTTTCCCTCGTTGCATCGCAGGTAACCCCCGCACTAACCTGGGACCAGTTTAGGCCCATAGTAATAGATGCTATTAAGCCATCATTGGGTATCTTCATCGCCCATGCCTGGACACCAAGTACGAAGGAAATTTAGATGACACTTTAGCATCTATCACCCAGCAAATTAAATCTGCATTTCCTACTCTTCCCAAAGTGCAGCAAGAACAGCACATTCTTGTAAATCTTGTGCAAGTGTTGCCCTCGGCAGTTCAAGAGTATTTCGCCTTGCATGATACTGTTGATTTTCAACGCGACTTGATCACCATCAGGAGAATTCTCACTGTAGAACCTAAAGCAAACACTATCGCCACCATCAAGAGGACTACCACCCACCCTCAAAACTCCGGTAGACCCAGGGAATCAAGCCAGTTCCACCGACAACCCGCTACCACACCTAAACCACCCTATCACTCAGGGCAATGCCAACCCAGCAGGCCCAAATTTACCCCTAACCAACCAAGAAGGGTATACAACAGAAATCAGGCCTACAACAACAATTACAAAGGTAAGCATCAGACACTCGTCATTATCAACCCATACGATTTCCCTGCCTGTAATCATAAATGTTCCCTTCATGATATTCGGGAGTCTGCAAAATTTAGATCAAGTCAACCTCGTATTTCAGCAAATGAGGAAGAGTTTATTGAAGAGGAAACTGACGGGACTCAAGAAAATGAAAATATAGCTCACATCCTAGTTAGCGAGGAACAAGAGGAAATCCTGGAAGAAGAAGAAATAGACCCCCAGGATTTTTAGAACCTCCCCCCGCCTACGATGGCTTCGGCGGGGGATTCTACCAATGATAGACCACCCCCAATATATCATCTTGCAAAAATTAAGGATATCCCTGTCAGGTTATCAATAGATACAGGCACCTCTCGCTCTTGTATTTTTAATTCCTTTTATGATAAACACCGTAGACAATTCGGTGAATTGCAAGCCACACAAACCAATTTAATCAATGCAGGGGACACTCCTCTCCAAATTCGAGGGGAAACTAAACCACTACATGTAACCACACCCTTACCTCACGCCAACTGTTACCATCCTTTCGTAGTGTCAACTCAGACTGTCAACATTATGACGGTTAATTAGGGTTACATCTCCTCCACAAACTTCAAGCCCAAGTAGACTGTGGCCAATAACTGATCATTTAAAAAAAAAAAAAAACAAAAAAACAATCCCCGCAAGACACAAGCAATAAAATCCTCAGTCCCCAGAATTGATCAACAAGAAACTGTTACCCCTGTTTCTTCTCTGTCAGGGAAGCAGAAAGGTAGAGTAAAAAAAAAACAGTCACCCCGCCAACCCCCTCAAAGTAACGGCGTTGTGCAATACGACGAATTCATGTCCAAAGCTAATTAAAAACAAATAGTGCCAATAGAATCAAGCTAGTAAAAAGGACATCTGTGTTAAAACTGTTTTTCCTGAAAATGTAAAACTGCCAGAAACTTTGCCTTCTACCAACAATAATCACCCCACTCTAGTAGAAAATAGACATGTCAATTCTCCACATGAAAATAAATTGCAGCACTCTACTCCCTATATTTCCACTGAATCTGTCCAACTGATACCAAATTTGCCTCCTCCCACTATTATAAGCCCTGCTATAATCCAAACTCGAAATACCATTCCGCCTCAACACCAGAATTGGGTATCACTGCAACAAATGCCACAAGATACCATGATTCTGACCCTCACTAACACCACGACAGGTCAAGATAGGTGCATAATTCAACCAGCTATCATATCATCTCATCAAAATTCAATCTTGATAGCCAACATTTCAGATGAAGTTTTAACCCTACCAAAAGGCCTTATTATTGGCGATTTAGAAACTTTCGATGAAATTGCCCCTTCCCATGTCAAATCTAGCTCTCCCCTTGTATTACCAATATTCCTGACACCTTATCAAGTGTACAAAAACATCAGATGCAACAATTATTGCATGAGTTTAGCGATGTATTTACCCAGACACCCACAGAAATCGGTCAGACTACTTTAGAGGAACATTCAATACATACCACAGGACCTCCTCTTTGTCAACCTTCACGACGGAAAAATCCTCTGCAACGGCAAGAAGAAGATTAACAAGTGCAGGAAATGTTGGACGCCGGAATTGCCACGCCCTCTGTTAAGCCCATGGTTGTCACCCGTCGTAGTTAAGAAGAAAGACGGCTCGATAAAATTTTGCGTGGATTACCGACGTCTAAATGACGCCACGATTAAAGACGCCACACCTTTATCCAGAATAGACGACTCATTAAATTCCCTTCATGGATCCAAATGGTTCACAACTTTAGATCTACAAGCCGGATACTGGCAGGTGCCAATTAAAGCAGAACATCAACAAAAGACAGCTTTTTCGACCAGTGGAGGACACCTCTATGAGTTTAACGTACTACCATTTGGCTTGTATAATGGTCCCGCTACATTTTCTCGCCTTATGGAGTCTGTATTGAAAGGTTTAACTTGGGAAACATGCCTCGCTTATTTAGACGATGTAATTGTTACTCAGGAACATGGCACGAACATCCTCGCCGACTCCGTCAAGTGTTACAACGTATCAGGGACGCTGGATTAAAACTTAAGCCTTCCAAATGTGAGATCGCCAGGAATTCAGTAGGATTTTTAGGCCATGTAATTTCTGACCAAGGCATATCCCCAGATCCCAAGAAATTATCTGCCATTCAAAATCAACAACCCCCCACTACAGTAAAAGGAGTACGCTCATTTTTAGGATTAGCCACCTATTACCGACGTTTTGTTCCTCATTTTGCAGAAATAGCCAGACTACTTCATCAACTCACTCACAAAGATACTGCATTCGTGTGGACACACGAAAGAAATCTAGCTTTTGAAACATTAAAGGAAATGTTAGTCCAGGGCCCTACAGTATCTTTTCCTGACTACAAGCAGCCTTTCCGTCTATATACCGATGTCTCATTATATGCAATTGGTGCTGTATTAGCTCAAGTACAGGATGGAAAGGAACACAGCATTGCTTATGCCAGCTCAACTTTGAACACAGCACAACAGAATTACGCAGCCACTAAACGTGAATGTCTAGGTATTATCTGGGCATTGAACCACTTCCGTTCTTTTGTGTTGGGAGCAAAATTGGACATCATCACAGATCACCAATCCCTTCAATGGCTGAGAAGATGCGAGACCAATTCCGCTTTACTAGTCCGTTGGAGAGAAACTTTAGAAGAATACGATTTTGTAATTCATTATCGTCCCGGAAAATTACATACCAACGCTGATGCTCTCTCTCAGCTTCCCGTACCGGATCACATCCCCACGAATCTGGCTGCCTTACAACTAACCGATCTAATCAACACCTCCATCATCAAGACTCTAGCCTCTACAGAACCGACATTAATCCAATCTTGGGAGAAAAAGACCAAGCCGAAATGGATCCCCAAGTATATATTTTCACGTCTTACTCGCTGGGGTGATCAATTAACCACTGAATCAGGACACATCGTCGTAGAACCTACCGTCGCTCAGGAATACATGATTTCCATTCATGAAGGTAATGGAATTCATCTAGGACAAAGGAAAATGCTCAAGCTATTCCAAGACCAGTATTGGACCATCAACCAATCCGGAATTGCAAAAAAAGTAACTGAGGCTTGTAAACCCTGTGCCCTAGGTAAAGACAGATGTCTCACAGCAGGTCCAGCCGGAACTATTTCAGCCCAGAAACCTTTCCAAACACTTTAGCTGGATGTAATGGGTCCATTTCCGGTCAGCAACGGCAAACGTTATATAGTCACGTTTGTTGATATTTACTCTAAATTTCTAGTAGCTTGCCCCACCAAAGACCACAGTCCTTCCACCGTTGCTAATTTACTAGCCACGGAAATATTTCCTGTGTTCGGATTACCGGTATCTTTGTTATCGGACAACGCCCCAGAATTTAGAGGACAAGTTTGGGAGGCTTTCACAAAACAATGTGGCATTAAGATCAAACATTCTTCCCCATACTGGTCCCAAGGCAACGCAGTCTGCGAGCGGAGTCACCGCACAATTAATAACCAATTACGCACTAGAATGATTGCATTAAACACCTCTGATTGGCCGTCTCCCTCAAATATAGTGAGTAGTGAATGAAGGGGCAAAAATCTTACAGTTAAGCCAAACCCTACATCAGAGATACCAAAAGGGAAAGTCCAATTCTTCCTGTTACAGATAGCAAGAGAAATTGGGTCATAGAGGCATTGAAAGTAACAAGATTTTCTCTGCCCCAATCAGATATAATTAATAGATCAGAAGATAGGTGTGCCATGGCCCCGTCACGGGAGTTTTGGAGTGATTGTATGCTGGGTTCTTCTGAAAAACTAGTTGAATAGTGAAAGGTAGTCATCAGCATATGAGTGAATAGGACTAGAGGTACAGCTTAGGAGATCATTAATGAATATTAGAAGGAGAACTGAAGACATGACAAAACCCTGAGGAACACCGGAGTTGATAGGTTGAGAAAGTGAGCGATGGCCATCCACAACTGCAACTATGGAATGGTCAGAAAAGAGATTAGACACAAAGGCACAGATAGAGGGATAGAAACCGAAGGAGGGTAGTTCGAAAATTAGAGATTTGTGCCAGACTCTATCGAAGGCTTTTTATATGTCTATCGCAATAAAAAGTCTCGCCAAAGTCCCGAAGGGAGGATGACCAAGAGTTAGTAAGATAAGCAAGAAGGAAACCATATTGGTGATCTGAAAGTAAATTATGGGAAGATAAATGCTTAATAAGCTTTGAATTAATCAAAACTTTAGAGATACAAGAAATGAGAACAATTGGACGATAGTTGGAGGGTTAAGAGCAGTCACCCTTCTTTGGGACAGGTTGAACGAGAACAAACTTCCAACAAGAAGGAAGGATGTTAAAGGAAAGACAGAGACAAAAGAGTTTGCCTTGGCAGGGAGTCAGTCTTCTTAGTACTAAGCCCACAGATGGCAGGAAGTACATCCTTAGAAGAGATTATGATGTTAGGCATAAGTAAAGTGAGAGTGGCATAGAGAGGAGGGAATACTGCAGGAATCATCCAAGGTGGAGTTTTTAGCAAAAGTTTGAGCGAAGAGTTCAGCATTGTCAGAGGAAGGTGACAGTGGTGCCATCAGAGTGGAAAAGAAGATGGAAAGACGAGGAAGTGAAATTGTTGGAGAGGTTATTGACTAGATGCCAAAATGCTTGGGAAGAACTAGAGTTGGAAAGTTCAGATAATTTGTTATTGATGAAAGATATATTAGCAAGTCGAAAAATAGACTTGGCTTGATTCCGGGCAGAAGCATATAAATAATTAGATTCTTGAGTTTGAAGGTGACGGTACCATTTGAATGCATCTTCCTTATTGTGAACAGCAGCAGAACAAGCATGAGTAAACTAAGATTTTTGTGAGTTAGTTTGAGAGAAAGGAAATGGAATGTATGCTCCCATGCCCAAAAGGATTACCTCAGTAATGCACTCGGCGCTCTCTGAGGATCCCTGGCCACGGAAGCAAAACTCATTCCATTGAAAATCAAAGAAGAACTGCCGTAAGAGCCACCCAGCCACCAGCACCAAAATGCCACAAGTGCCACCCAGAACCTGAGTGTGCTCAACCGCCTCAAGGGGTCTCCTGCACAGCTTCTTGCTCTGTACAGGGGCACAGTACGTCCTTGTATTGAGTATTGTTCACATGTGTGGGGAGGATCCTCTCACATCGCACTCCAAGACAAAATAGAAAGGAAAACCTTTCGTATCATTAACTCCCGTCCACTCACCAGCTCTCTGCAGTCTCTCTCTTGTCACCGCAATGTTGCATCTCTCTCGCTATTCTATCGCTACTACAATAATCAGTGTTCCTCAGAGCTCTCTCAAAGTATACCACTTCCTTTACATAGGGTACATAGTACCCATCTTGCAATACAATCCCACCCTTACTCTGTTCAACTCTCCAACTCAAGGGTGAAACGTTATTCTCAGTCTTTCTTCTATTCAACAGCTGAGCTCTGGAACTCTCTCCCAGAATCAGTCTTTCCCTCTTCCTATGACTTAAACTGCTTCAAACTCCGTGTGTCCTGGTATTTTGGCTCAAACGTCCATTGATTTTGGCCCTGTCACTCTTTCAACTCTGGGGGAGGCACTCGCTATAGGCAGTTATGCCTTTTGTCTCCCTCACTCACATAGAAAAAGAAAAAGAAAAAAGAAAGGTAGCAAACACTGAATACTATGTTTATGGTAGGTACAGTACAAGGTTCATAATCAGTCTTTTGGAAAATATAATGGTAAATATTTTATACATGTTCATTATTTGTCTTAATTTTCTTCATTATTTGTCTTTACTGTTTCAGGATTGTTACTGAAATGTATTATTTTATTCTCACCAAAACATGTCCTAAATTCATGCCAAAAACTGATATCTATGCGTTTTGAGAGTCAATATGTGTTATTGTCAAGGTGCCTTTATATGAGAGTAATACTCTCAAAGGGTTCAGCCATTATCACTCATCAAATTATAGCATTATGTATAGAAAATGTGTTTGACTTGGCTAAATAGGAAAAAATAAATTTCGACTTTCAATTGCGTGTACTTCTCAGGTAATCGGGCATTTGGTGTGGGAGGAGTCACTAAATATTTATGGGTCTAGAACTTTTTTTTTTCAGCTCTTCCAATGTCATTCCAATGATGTAGAGAATGTTGCTTTGATGTAATAAACTTGGCTAATTGTACCACCACATTATGAGTGAATATAAATATATGTTTATAGTCACATTTAAATTCACAAATATGCATCCCTTCAGCTATATGGTTCCCCAGAGTGTTGTACTGAAAGGTGATTAAATAATAAATAAAACTCGAGGAAAAGCACTTTATTGACAACGTTCTCTTCTTCTTTGAGTCATTGGCCAAATGAAGATTGGCTATATTGTCAGTTAACCCACTGGAGCCCAAGCGATGTAATAAAAAGTGCACTCCAGGACAAGCCAGTTGTCAATTTTGTTTTTCCTGAAAACACATGGAATGAGTTAGTAAGGACGGAAAAACAACACAAAACCGCTCACCTAGGTCATTCGGGAGTCCTGGGGGGCGGAGGAAATTCACAATTAACATGGGGTGATGGGTAGGAAAAATACAGGAAAATCATTCCCTCGCGAGCCCACACGCACACGGCTCGACTTGGGGGGGTTGCCAACCATCGGTATTGTTCCTTGGAATCCTAAAGCAGTTCCCATGCAAATCTGAACCCTCTAGGTGCCATAGGACATGAGTAATAAACGGAGACGAAACCGTTGCGTCACTGGGACTGTGCGTTACATACATAGGCGACACATCGCATGCATCGCTGGGGTTCAGTGGGGATAATACTCATATATATACTTTTCGGAGATTATATTTCAACATGTATAGTCTGCAGCTAAAAGTGGTACAAAATATATTGGAGAATTCTGTCACGCTGAAGTACCGGTAACTATTTGGAAACATTCCTTCAACTATATACCCCGAATTTGTGCTTTCCTAATCAATGTTCAATGTCTTAGGTTTATCATATAGGAATGGACCAGTTACTTCGGCAGACCCTAGTACAGTTGCCCGCATGCATTTGTGCATACTTTCTAATGTTATGCATGCTAGTAAAAAGAGTATGATTGATATAATAAAATCGTTTTTAATAAAACCGTATATTGATCATATGAATTAACAGTTTCGAATCCCAATAGGATCACATTCTTTCATCAATTTCATTGGGAGGTGTTTGGTGTTGAGCGTGAAATTAATAAATTAGATTATATAACAAACTACAGTAGGCCTACACTCTTAACTCAATCATACTATTTTCCTTCCATAAAATATATACTGAATAATTGCTGAATGGATATAAATTCATGTGGCCAACAGTACCAAAAGGGTAGTTATTGGAATATGGAATGTGTCTCAGTATCACCTGCTCCCCTTTAAACATAACACTGAGAAAGGGAGAGCGAGGATAAAGTATAATTCATTCAATTCTGAAAAAAGCGACATGAAGTACTTGATCTAATTGCTGCGGTGTTCTTCGTGGGTTTCAGTAAAAATTGGCTGAATTATTTAAAGTTTTCAACGAAAAAAGAGAATGGCGATAATAATAAAGTAGGTGTGCAGTTCTCGCATTACCAAAAAAAATAAAAAAAAATGCATACGCAACTCTGCGACCTAGAATTCTGCAAGTAGTATTGAATCTCTTAGGTAAAATCGGTATATATATATTATATATATATATATATATATATATATATATATATATATATATATAATAAATGTTTTATTCTCACATCTGGACTTAACCACCAACAGTCAGAACAAGTGCCCATACTTTACTCCACTATACCACAGCGTGATAGAGGATACCTGTATGCAGTGGATTAAAGCATAGACACTCGTCCTGACTGTTGGTGGTTCATGTCCGCCTGGGAGTATATATATATAATTACATTTATGATCGCATTGAATCTTAACCATTGGAATATTTATCTATAATAAGGTCAGCGTAACATTATTTTGTAGCATTTTGAACATGGTGTAATTCAAATTTAGAATATATATAAGAAAGAAATAGTGACCATAATCTGTGACCTTCACCATTCACCTTGACCTTTGAATAACAAAAACACAAAATTTGGACAATCGTTGTATTGACCAACCGAATTTGCCAGCAAAATTTGGTGACGATACGTAACCCGTTCAGTACAGTTCTGTTAGTTTCATTTCATACTGAATATTAAGACGATTTTATTTAGTTTATGAAGGGCCTCCATAAAATTAGCAGGCTTTCGACTATCTTAATTAACCCTTTTTACTACCACAGATCCTTCATACGCTCCACAAAGGGTTAAACAGTCTAGGAAGAGTTTAACAAAAATTATTAACACTCTTCTTTTGGTCTTTGACCTTGACCTTTAACCTTAAGTTTTATAATGTATATATATATATATATATATACAGTATATATATATATATATATATATACCTGTATATGGGTGTCTCAATATAAATGTGACCCATTTGACTGTTAATAACTCTGCCAATATTAATGATATTATTCTCTTTTTTTCAGGTTTGGAAGATCATAGCATAATATTGAAAAATCATCTATCAAAATGCCTTGGACAATAGAGGAAAAAACTATGTGTGTCACTGCTTATCTGGAGACAAAATCCTTTAAATCAGTACAGGCAAAATTCCGCAGGGAATTCAACTTTAATAACTATCCCCATAAATTCCAAATTACCCTTTGGGTAAACAAATTTAAAGCAACAGGATCATTAAACAAGCTCAGTAAAAAAGCAGAACAATCCACAAGTGGCAGGAAGTTGACTGCAAGATGTCCTGAAAATGTGGATGCGGTGAGAGATTCTGTCGGAAGGAGTCCAAAAAAGTCCATCCGAAGACGTTCCCAAGAGATGGGTCTTTCTCGTGCGTCAGTGCACAGAATCTTGAAGAAGGACCTTAAACTCTATCCATACAGAATCCAGATTATGCAGAAACTCACGCCAGCTGACATGGAAAAACGTGTTGTGATGTGCCAGTGGTTCGAGACCAAGATCGAAGAGGATTCTGACTTTCTCGATAATGTTTGGTTCAGCGACGAAGCACACTTCTCACTCTGCAGACATGTCAATAGCAAGAACTCGGTGTTCTGGGGATCACAATCACCAGACGAGGTTCTTCAGAGACCATTGCACTCTGTGAAATGCACTGCTTGGGTGGCCATCTCAAAACATGGCATAATTGGACCATTTTGGTTTGAAAATGAAGCCGGGGAGACAGTCACTGTCACAAAGGAGCGTTACATTGTGGTGTTAAACAAGTTCTGGAGGACACTTGGAGCACGTCGTGGAGTGAATCGAGGTGTGCAATGGTTTCAGCAAGATGGGGCAACTCCATCCACATATTGCTAACATCACAATGGAGTGGCTCGATCATCGATTCCCTAATCGGCTGATCAGCAGACGCCGCGAACCAGAGTGGTGTCCGCGTTCACCCGATCTGAACCCCCCGGAGTTTTATCTCTGGGGGTTCTTGAAGGACAACGTGTATGGAAACAATCCTCAATCTATTGCCGAGCTGAAAGTGGCCATAACCCAGACAATACGTGCCATACAGAAGCAAGAGTGTGTGAGGGTTATCGATAACTTCGCTCGTAGGCTACAAGTGTGTCATCAGCGCAGAGGCACACATTTAGAACATGTGCTGTAATAATGTAGCGTTTGAGCAAGAGATACCAAATAAACATTTATTTTAATTGTTATCATGTCAGCTTCTAGGAAATATAATATTTTTTTGAGTTTCTTGTCTGGGCAATAAATCATGAACATATTAATGGGTCACATTTATATTGAGACGCCCTGTATATATATGTACAGTATATATATATATATGATTGAAATATATGATATTTAAGTAAAATGCAACTAACAGTCGTCAGTTTATCGAAAATTTAGTATTTTTATGATGAAGGTTAACTTACGACCTTGGCCTGTGACCTTGACCTTTATCTAGGATTACGTTTTTGTTTGCTTTGATGTAACCCTAGAAAATCAATTAAGTGTGTCAAATTTCATTAAAAATCATCAGTTTGTTTCAGAGGTATTAAAGGAATAGTTGACCTTGACCTTTGACCTTCATTTTGACCTTCATGATGTCTGAAAATTAAAATTTTAATTTGTCCTTAAAGCACAACTGTCTCAACGAATTTTGTGAAG
This sequence comes from Paralithodes platypus, assembly GCA_032716605.1. Taxonomy (NCBI): domain Eukaryota; kingdom Metazoa; phylum Arthropoda; class Malacostraca; order Decapoda; family Lithodidae; genus Paralithodes; species Paralithodes platypus. Next base: position 20,529,126 of record CM064543.1, on the reverse strand, counting down.
TTTACATGAATACTTCGACCTTAGAATTTCTTATCCATGATTTAGTTAGCCTAACAGCAATGTTCATATTAACTAGCATTATGAATATGGTGTAATTCGTATAAAAACATATTGATTACAAATAGTGATCATATACTGTGACCTTGACCTTTGACCTTTGACTTAAAATAAAATACATATATTTGGATGGTCGTCGCATTGACCAACTGAATTTGCCTATATAATTTGGTGACAATACATTGAACAGTTGTCTAGGAGGAGTTTACGGTAAATGACAAATACTCTTGTTTTGGCCCTGACCTCTGACCTTAACTATTACAATATTTATGTGAAATTTTATGTATATGATATTTAAGTAATAAGCCATAACACAGCCAGTTTTCCAAAATTTGAGTAATCTTTTTTGATAAATAATAAAAGTTGACCTCTGACCTTGACCTGTGACCTTGACCTTTATGTAAGAGTACATGAAAATCAAATAGGCATGCCTAATTTCATTAAAACCCATCAGTTAGTTTCATATATATTAATAGAATAGTTGACCTTGACCTTTGACCTTTATGTCTCAACATTTATTATTTTCCATTTCACTAAAAATGCAACTATTTCACCAAATTTGGTGAAGTTTGCATGAAAAGTAAAGAAAATAGCATATTGACCTTTTATTTGACCTTGACCTGTGACCTTGACCTTTCATATGGAATTGAATAGTTTCTTGTATGACCTTGGCCTAGGTATTCCAAATATACATGGTAAGCCTAGTGAGAATCTAACAGTTAGTATAAGAAATACTAGTAAAAAAACTATTTTGACCTTTGACCTTGAACTTTGACCTTACCCTTTAAAATATGTATCTAAGATTTGGGCAATACGATATCAAGGTTACCAGTAACTTGTATTGTGAAAATGAAGACATTTGAGTAAAAAGTAAAATAAATAGTAAAAGTTGACCTTTGACCTTGACCTGTGACCTGGACCTATATGTAAGAGTATTTTTGTTTATTGACATTGCCCTGGAAAATCAAATAAGCATGCCTAATTTCATTAAAACCCATCAGTTAGTTTCATATATATTAATAGAATAGTTGACCTTGACCTTTGACCTTTATCTTGACCTTTATGATATGTGTGTCCAAATGTATTATTTTCATTTTCATTTAAAGAGCAACTATCTCACAAAATGTTGTGAAGTTTGCATAAAAAGTAAAGAAAATAGCATATTGACCTTATATTTGACCTTGACCTGTGACCTTGACCTTTCATATGGAATTGTATAGTTTCTTGTATGACCTTGGCCTAGGTATTCCAAATCTATCTATATTATTAAATCAAATCATGTGTCTGTCTGTGTGTTCTTAATAGGCAGCTGCAGTTTTGGACCTGGGGAGCTGAAACTTTGCATGTGGGTGTCAATTGACCTAGGTCAGGTCATAGAGGGGGCGAGGCCACGATCGGAGGTCGTTTCGAGGCCGAAATTGAAAACAAATTGAAAAAAATTGCCGTTTGGGGCAGTTCGAAAAGGTGTATGGAACAAAAGTTGTTCGCAGCCCCCCAAAATGGGGGTACGGATGAGGTCAGATCCAAAATCGGAGGTCATTTAGCGGCCGAAATCGAGGTCGCCGTTTAATGAGGCACAGGGAGGTCGAAGCCGGTGATTATGGTAGTAGTAGTATTGTGATGATTGTGGTAGTAGTGATTGATGATGGTGATTATGGTAGTAGTAGTGGTGGTAGTACCCGGGCAACGCCGGGTACCCCTGCTAGTATACATGGTAAGCCTAGTGAGAATCTAACAGTTAGTATAAGAAATACTAGTGAAAAACTTATTTTGACCTTTGACCTTGACCTTTGACCTTACCCTTTAGAATATTTACCTAAAATGTTGTCAATACGATATTAAGGTTACCAGTAAATTGTATAGTGAAAATAAAGACATTTGAGTAAAAACTAAAAAACTATGAAATATTGACCTTATTTTTAACCTTGACCTTTGACCTTAGCCTTTAAGTTAAACGGAAAATTATTTTTGACTGACCATCGCATTGACCAAATGGATATACCTGTGAAATTTGGTGAAAATCCAGTGAACGGTCTAGGAGGAGTTTCCGGACAGACAGACGGACGACGACGACGACGACGGACGACGACGGACGACGACGACGACGACGACAGACAGGCTGGCTGGTGGTGCACAGTATACGGGCGGGATCTGTTTGCGTGATACCACTCTGCTTCGCAGAGTTGATAATATATAGGTGGACGGACGTACACATTATCTAGTCGCTCATTGTCACAAACATCACACCAGCCACTATAGTCTGTTTACTTTAATTAGGCCAGAAATCTGGATCGTTTGACCTTTGTAACTAGAAAAGGGCTTCAGCAAATGGCTGTAAATTTCCACACCTTTTTGCTGAGTGACTCTTCCTAAATGGTAAAAGATATCAACTCGATTGATGTAGTCCATTTTATGTTATAGAGGTTAGTGGTCAACTTAAATGAATAGACAATAATCACTAATCACTCTGGCAACTATAGTAAGTTTATTTCCAGCTGACGTTAAATTCAATGTCTTAGCACCCGATTCCTCGATACTTAACCCACAGGACCCCAGCGACGCACGTGATGTGTCAGCAATATATGTAACGCTAAACCCTAGCGCCGCAGCACCTGCGTCAGCAATTTCGACCTTATATACTCTTGTCCTATGGTAGCTAGAGGCTTGAGGATGGTATGGGATATACCTTATGATGTTGCCAAACAGTGCCGGTACTCAGCAATCCCCTAGTCCAGCCGCGCGGGTTAGTACGGGCGGATGGGGAAAGCCAGTTTACCCACTTATCTCACCGCCACTTTCGAGCTAATTTATTCTTGTCCTATGGTAGTTAGAGGGTTCAATTTCATATGGGATATACCTTATGATGTTGCCTAACAGTGGCAATACTTATCAATTAGCAATACCCAAGTCTCGCCGCGGTGGGGAGTGGGGAGAGAGAGCGCGGGAGGAGGGAGGGATTGGGAGGACTGGGCTGCCTGAGCCTGCCTCCCGCCTGGTCAGTTGTCTTGTGTACTAAGTGAGTGTCGGACGTATCTCGTCGCCTCACGATGTTTATTGCTCCCCTAATACTCCCCATGAAATAGTTGACTCCCCACCAAGTGGGGAAGAGGAGGAGGAGGATGACCCAGACACCATGGCATTCCTCAAAATTCCGCCAGGTCATGGTAGGGGTAAGAAGAGACGAGAGAGTGTTTCATGTTGCTACATACACAACAAGCTCGGCGATGTGCACACTGGTCCTCCACCACTCCCCCAGTGCCCCTACCCCTGCTTTCACCACCATCTCCCCTGTCTCCCCACTAAAAATACGTCAAAACCCATATTTCTAAGTCAAAAGTGCCTAAAACAATGTGTAACACTCATATCCTAACTATAAAACATACTGTAAAGTATAAAATCAATAAACAGTGCATGAGGGAGGCATTGAATGCAAGGGAAAGTTATGGGGGATGTCTGTCAGCTGGCCTTGCATGTACGTGCGTGAGTCCATGACCAAGATGGCTGCCAGCTCGCCAGTCGCCATGGTAACCAGGACGCCCGCGGGACTGGCCACTCCCTCGGCACTTATAAAACTTGAGTCTATGCACTTATCACACTGTAACTTCACTTACAATGACATTATGTGATACATGTTGCTGATATATGAACTATGAAGGCACACATGATGCTCGGGTGGTGTAAATAACCGTCACTCGAAAACTGGACGCATCATACATCTGCCATGCTGCAACGCTCAGCTGTGGTGGTGAGTGCGGGAAGTTTGATGACTGCCCTGCATCAGCTGATTGTTGAAGCTGCCCCCCCCCCCCATAGGACCCCCAAATGACCGAGGTGAGTGGGTTTTTTTTGTGCTATTCATCATTTCTCACCTATTTCAGCTATTTAAGAAAATATTATTTTTTTACCAAATCGGCTGGTCTCACAGCGTACTTTTATTATTAATTAGCTGGTGCTCAGTGGGTAAATTAAATAATATGAATCTACCAAGTCTCTGTAATATACTAGTGACAAGTTCTCATGATTTAAACGGCGAAGCTATGGTATTTGAAAGTGCCCGCCCGACGAAAATCGTCATTATCCGATATCGTTTTTACTTATTCATATGCGCCTATTTTACATTTATTATGAAGATATTAACATGTAACAGCAATAAAACAAGTGGGAATAGTATTTGGGGGGTGAAAAAGACGAAGTATTGCCGACCAGTTCATTCATGGGAGGAGAGCCGGCGAGGCGCACACCCTCCCCCTCCCACTTATCAATCGACATTGACGTCTTGCAAGTGAAGTCTCCCTCTTGCTACGATCTCTATATGCCTCCCCTTCGTCTTTGAAACCGGTTGGGGGATATTGGCGCGGAAAATAAACCGATAAACAAGGGAATAAGAGGAAAAGTAGGTGATAATTGAAGGGGGGACACATGTGGAGGAGTGATAGGAGGTATGGAGGGGAATGATCTCACTTAATCACATATTCTTTTGTTTTGAGTTCCACTGGGTTCTTTTAAAAGGCTTTCTTTAGGCCTTGGATCTTAAGAGTCCCGTCGCCTTCGCCCAGTAAAACCTCTTAACCCGGCAGCTACGGGGAGACTCTTAAGAGGTTTTACTGGGCGACTGAGGCGAGACTCTTAACCCGGGAGCAGCGAGAACACTCTTAACCCGGCAAGCGCGATAGGCCTCACGGAAGCAAGACCATAAAAAAAGCCTTCAAAAAAAAAAAAGGGCCTATCAAAACAAAGGATTTTGTCTCTAGGTGAGATAATTCCCCTCTAGTACTCATCCATGTGTTTCTCACCCCTCCCTCTCCCCTCCTTCCCCACCTTATTCCCCCCTCCCCCCCATCCTCAATTATCACCTATTTTTCCTCTTATTATCATCATTTATCAGTTATTTTTCTCTCCCGCGATAATGTAGCACAAGTGGGTTGCATAAAAGATCGTTATGCAACACCCAGGCACCGGCACACACCGCCCCGCTCGTCTCAGTTGACTCCCAGACAGCGAGAGGGGAGGGCTGCCTGTGGCTCTCTCTCGCCTGAGATTATGACCGGGTGGCCAATATCTTCGTTTTTCACCACCCAAATGCTTTTCCCACTTATTTTAGCACTCTTGAAGGTTCATATATACATCATATATGTAAAATAAAAGCATACCGAAAACAAATAATGCTTTATATTGTAAATATAACGAATTCTGTCAGAATCCAGGGCTAGAAATGCACAAATAACTACCCTAGCACCTAGGTCTATATCGCGCTTGTCAGGTTAAGAGGTTTTGGTGGGCAAGGGCGAGGACCCTCTTACGAGGTAAAACCTAAAACAAAATGTTAAAAGCCCCAGTAGCACTTAAAACAATTTTTTTTTCTCCTCCATACTTCATATCACTAATCCACATGTGTCAATATCCCCTCCTTCCTCCCCCCCCCCCTTCAATTATCACCTATTTTTCCTCTTATTACCATCTTTATTGGTGTATTTATCATGCCAATATCTGCAACCCGGTTCCAGGGTGTGGTCATGTGTGTTACGTAAGGTAGAGACTGGGAGAGTGTGAGGGAGTAGCTCATACTGCTTCAACCCTCGAGAGAAGAGGGTGTGAGGCCGGCTGGCTCACAATTGATGAATGAACCGCTCTGTAATAATTCGCGATTTTGACGATCCAATCGATATTCCCACTTGTTTTATTGTTGTTACAGGTTACTATCTTCATATTAAATGTAAAATAGGCGCATATGAATAAGTAATAACGATATTTATCGTAAAATGACGATTATAGGCAGTAATGGAGCTTAATATTGCCGCCCAGAAGTGTGGTGTTCAATACACCCTGCGCGCGCGTGCCGGGTTGAGATCCTTGGCCTAAAAAAAAAAACTTAAAACACCCCAGTGGCACTTCAAAAATTTGTTTTTGTTTAAGTTAGATAATTCCCCTCCATACCTCCAATCACTCCTTCACATGTGTCAAAGTCCCCTCCCCCCCCCCCCCTTCAATTATCACCTATTTTCCCTGTTATTCCCTTATTCATTGGTATATTTTCATGTCACCATCTCCATGCCGGTTCCATGGTGTTGTCATGTGACTATCGAGTGTGTTGCGATAGGGAGAGTGTGAGGGAGTAAGTCAGGCTTTTTAGCCCTCGAGAGGAGAGGGTGTACAGCCGGCTGGCTCACATTTGATGAATGAAACGCTTGGTAATAATTTGCGATTTTGACCATCCAAACACTATTCCCACTTGTGTTATTGTTGTTACATGTTACTATCTTCATATTAAACGTAAAATAGGCGCATATGGATAAGTATTAATTATATTTATGGTAAATTAACGATTTTAGTGAGGAATTAATCAGAATACCTACGCACAGGGGTATGGTGTATACTACAGGGGCTTGGCACTTTACGAGTAAGAGTCACGGCGCCTTTCCTGGGTTAACAACATAATTTGCTACAATATCTTCGTCATGGCTCAGTAATGGATCTGAAGACTTAGCAATTTATTATCAGCTGGATATAAACAGGCTTATTTTGTATAGTGTCTCCGATCATATTCCTAAACTTCCAAGACAATTTAACCTTCCTAACTTGGACCCACGGTAATATAGGTTAGTGTGACTTGTTCCCCTCCACAATCTTGGCGTAAATAAAAATGAACTAAGTTCATATTCGACTATCACTCATGGGAAAGATTATATCAGACAAGTGCACGCATTTGCGTTGTATGAATGATAATGATAAAACTGAAGTTATTCTCTCTCTCTCTCTCTCTCTAGCTATCTATCTATCTCACCCATCCTTGTATCCTGAAAAAAGTTAGGTGGATGAGAAAGTTAATTACTTTATTAACAAATTTCCAGACAATTGAATATTAAGAAAATGCTACATTTCTACTGCTGATAAAAATAAACTTAGATAAGTTGACAGAATGAATACAAACACCATTATTATGAGGAGGAGCATTTTATTGACCAGCAAAGTGCTCCTCCTCATATGGTATTTATATTGAGAGCATATGCCTTGGCACAACTTTCTGAACGAGAAACCACATTGGAAAATCCCTATAGTAACATAGATCGGCCAACATCCGCTATAATAGTGCCAGTGGTGTCATTAGCCTCTCTTTACACTCCGATTATTATGTATTACCTGCCCATAGCTAATATTCAGCAATACTGGTACAAGATATATGGTTTGGTCTTTGGAGTCAAATTCTACATGGTCCAACATAAAATATCTCCAAATTGTTTGATCATCAGGGTACCAAAATGGCGTCCAAAGAAAAAGATGACCGAGATCTCTTACTATTGGATCTCGTAACTCAATTTATTTGAACTTAGCGAAAATGTTACTCCCGGAGCAGCCCATTTTTCGATAACTAATGGAAAAATATGAAGGTACTATATTTGTCTGCATCATATTATTGACAAGTTTTCGTCTCAGTCTCTCTTCTACCCAACTAGTGAACTCTGGAACTCTCTCCCTCAATCAATTATCTTTCATTCTATGACTTAAACTGCTTTAAACTTCGTGGTTCCAGGCATTTTGACCCCAACATCCATTGAATTTGTCTCTCTGTCACTCTTTTGGCTCTTGGGGAGACACTCGCTACTGGCAACTTGCCTTTTGTCTCCTTCATACACATAGGACACAAATTGGCTATAAGAACGTTGTAATAGTCGAGTAATTAAGATGGGAAAAAGCCAATTTCTCGCCAGCTTAAAAAAAACTATACTACAGTGAATGTTGCCAAGATAACCCCAAACGACGCAGTAATAGTAATGTTTATGTAAGCTGAGGATGAATGTCTGTCTGTCTGTCTGTTTGTGTGATGTGCGGTTACGGCGTGGAGGTCAGGAAGGCGGTCAGTTCGCTCACAAGGTCGATCTTTCCAACCACAATGAAGCTTATATGCCCATACTCGATCAGCTTAGGTTCGAAATTAAGGAAGAACAGAATGAATGGATGCATAAAGGAAGGAAGGAAGGAAAACAAGAATGGAGGAAGGATAGAGGGGTGAGAATGAGAAGATTCAACAACATAAGAACATAAGAACATAAGAAAATGGGAGTCTGCAGAAACAAGGAGAGAGAAAATGCAGGAAGTAGGGAAAGAAGATACATAGGTTAGGGTAAATAACTTGTCTTAACCAAGCTTTAACTTTAGGCTTGCTCAGTTTTGACTAGGATGTGAATCAATACTATAAACCACTCAAATCTCAATGCTTACGAAGCAATTTCCGGCGAAGTGACCTTAGTGCAATGAGTCACCGAGCCCGGCAGTCACTCCACATAGAGATTGGTGATGCTGGGAGTGTTCTATTCTGGCGACAATCCGCTTATGGTGGCAGTCATCTGGTCTGAGTCACACTACTACCATGTCTTTTTTGTCTTTTTTTTTTTGTTAAAGACCTCCGTCTACGTATTGTGAAAAACCTGTTATCCTCCGGCAAATTGTGGGGTTGAGTGAGTGAAGGGGGGGACAGTGAATGAAGGAGGATGCATGTTTTTCATAATACGTGTTGCTAGCCCCAAACGCGCGAGCAACTGTGGCTTTCAACCATCCGACACATCCCCTTTTATTTATGTGCATCACACATGTTACATACAAATAAAGTTTATGTTTTGTTTTACACTACTGTGGAAAGACTACGGATACACCACTCCTGCCCGGGCCTCACACAGTGGCATGACCCAGTCCTGTCGAACTGAGCTCATGACGCTGGTGGCATTGCCCCGGAGGATAGCCATCCCTAGTCTCTTTGCTTGAGCCAGAGGGTTTCCCGGGGTTCTCCTGAAACTTCTCTGATTTTACGGCCTATTTCATTCACCATCTTAAGGGTGGTAGGGCCGAAGACTCCTGAAGTTTCGAATGCCAGGGGCTCGAACTGATGATTTCTGGCGATGGCTTGATATTTTTCTCGCTTTTTATTTTCTGCTATCCGGGCGGCTTCACCTGCTTCGTCGGCGTTTCTGGCGATGTTGGTTGTGGAGAAAGTGTCAACACATGTGGCATCCCACACGAGGCACCGGCCATGTCTACGGTCTTGGACACCTAAAGGTAATCTGTGATTGGAACAATATTTAATATGTTTTTCTATCTATCTATTTAGCTTGCTAGCTATATATATATATATATAAAGGAAAATAATTGACAGGGCGCCAGGCAACATCTTTATTTATCAAATTTGGGAGTGTTGTGTTTTTTGGGTTAAATCTCTATATTGGGTTGAATTTCAGTCTCATTTTGCTATGATATATAAGATTGATTTGGGCTTAGTTTATTGATATGTTTTCATGTGTTTGGCTAAGATTATCATTTTGTGTTTGGATTTTAGGTCAGGGGTTATGCAAGTTAATAAATTCCGGCTGTAGGAATGTCAGTCCGATTCCAACTATTAGGGGAGTAACAGCAACCTCTCGCTTTTCTCTAACTGGCATTTGTTTATTTACTTCTTTACTTATTCATTGGCATTATTCTTTATTTATTCAGTGGCATATTAACGTAACATCAGACGGATTCTAAGGGGTGTGTAAAATACAGAGAAAAAGGAAAACGTGTAAGGAGGGAGAGAAGCAGAAACAAACAAAACGAGATCGTTTCTTGATCCATTGTATGGTATTAGCCTGTGTTGTGACTTGGTTTGAATTTATGGAAACAATTTTTTGTATTCAAAAGTTAAAATATTTTGTATAGTTCAATTGTGATGGTCTCTATTTTGTTTTTCGGTATCTTCACTGGTTTTACATGGTTTGTGTACGGAATTTAATTGTGTATCTAGTATGACATTAATATAAGATTGTTTGTATTTAGTAAGTTTTACCTTATATAGATTCGATAATCATTTACCCTATTTTTTTACAAATTCCGTTGTTCTATTAGTATATTAATTACTTCTTTTTAGGGAATGTTGTTCCTGAAGATGGCTTAAGGTTAGCCGAAAATTTGAAAAATAAAGATGTTGCCTGGCGCCCTGTCAATTCTTTTCCTTTTGATATGGAGGTATAAGTGACCAAAATCTACTGCTGAAGTACTCATAACTCTCTCTCTCTCTCCCTCTCTCTCTCTCTCTCTCTCTCTATATATATATATATATATATATATATATATATATATATACAGTATATATATATATATATATATATATATATATATATATATATATATATATATATATATATAGTATATATATATATGCTGTGTATATATATATATATATATATATATAGATATAGATATTTATATAACTGTATATATATATATATTTTTTTTTTTTTTTTCTATGTGGATGAGGGAGACAAAAGGCAAAATTGCCTGTGACGAGTGCCTCCCCCAGAGTCAAAGGAGTGACAGGGCCAAAATCAAGGAACGCTCGAGTCAAAATGCCTGGACACACAGAGTTTGAAACAATTTTAATCATAGGATGAGGGAAAGATGGATTAAGGGAGATAGTTCCAGAGCTCAGATGTTGAATAGAAGAAAGATTGGGAGTAACGCTTCACTCTTGAGTTGGAGAGTTGTACAGACTAGGGGTGGGATTGTGTTGCAAGACGGGTACTACGTAAAGGAGGTGGTATGCACTGAGAGAGCTCTAAGGAACACAGATTATTGTAGTAGCGATAGAATAGCGAGAGAGATGCAACATTGCGGCGAAGAGAGAGAGAGATTGCAGATAATCGATTAGTGGACGGAATTTAATGATACAAAAGGCTTTCCTTTTTACTTTGTCTAGAAGTGCTGTGTGAGAGGATGTATATATATATATATATATATATATATATATATATATATATATATATATATATATATTTATATATGTTTATATATATATAATATATACAGTATATATATATATATATATATATATATATATATATATATATATATATATACTGTATATATATACTGTATATATAATACTTTTGCCAGAAACTCTACCTCGGATGATTCCGGTGCTATTCCTCCCTCTCCTACTTATGCCTAATATCCTAATATTTTCTAAAGATGTACTTTTTACCCTCTCTGGGCTTAATACTAAGAAGGCGTATGGTCCGGACGGTGTTCTTCCTGTTGTACTTTAAAACTGTGCTTCCGTGCTGACCCCCTGCCTAGGCAAGCTCAAATGACCTGCCTATAAAGCCAATTATTTTGTTTGCCTTCTTAACTACTTCTGAACATTGTTGATTCTGTTTTAGGTTACTTGATATTGTTACTCCCAGATCGGTTTCTCTTTCTAAACTCTTAAAATTAAGCTGAGTGCCATTCATCGAATAGTTTGCTTTCTCATTTCGGTATCCGATATGTAGTACTTTACATTTATCCGCATTGAAACTCATTTACCAAATTTGGGCCCAACATGACAACTTATCTAGATTATCGTCAACTTGTTCTTTTGAGAGTACACTATTTGCAATGTTTGTATCATCAGCAAACTTTGAGATTGTACAAGTGAGACCCTCATCTATGTCGTTGATGTAAATTAGAAAGAGAATTGGTCCTAGTACCGATCCCTGGGGTACCCTGCTACTTACATTGGTCCATTTAGATGCCTTACCATTTATGACTACTCTTTGCTTTCTGTCGCTGAGCCAATTTTCTATCCATTTCAACACACTGTCTTGTATTCCATGCAATTTTAGTTTTAGCAGTAATCGTTTGTGAGGAACTTTGTCAAAGTCCTTTTGAAAATCAAGGTATATAATATCGACAGCTTTACTCTCGTCATAGAGATTGAGGATATCGTGGAAGAAGTCTAAGAGGTTTGTTAAGCAGGAACGTTTGTTACGAAAGCCGTGTTGAGTATCTTTAAGTATGTTGTTTTCCTCTAAGTGATTTACGAGTCTGTCTCTTATGAGTGTTTCTTGCATTTTACATACAACTGAGGTTAAGCTAATTGGACAATAGCTACTGGGTAGGGATTTGCTGCCTTTTTTTAATATCGGTGTTACGTTGGCTAGCTTCCACTGATCAGGCATAGTTCCAGACTGCAAGGATTTATTGAATAGCAATGTCAGTGGTTTGGAGAGCTCATCCTTAGCTTTCTTTAGAACTCTAGGTGAGAGTGTATCAGGTCCGGGCGATTTATTTACCTTGAGTTTATCTAAACATTTCAATACTTTTCTCTCTGTAATGATGATATTGCTTAGAACATCAGAATTATCAATCTGAATTGGCAATGCTTTAGGGATATTAATGAGGTCTTTTGTTGTAAAAACTGATGCAAAGAAGGTATTGAGGCATTACTCATTTTTTGTACTTCGTCTTTGGTGTATTCTCCATTTTCATCGACTAACGGTCCAACAGTTGAAGTAACTACTTTCTTCTTTCTGATATAACTATAGAATTATTTCGGGTTTGTTTTACTTTGATTCGCAACATGTAACTCCAGGGTCTTTTTACTTTGTTTGATAAACTTTTTGGCCTTGTGTCGTAGTTCTACAAATTTCACCTGTTCTTCGTCATTTTGTGAGGATTTTAATCTATCATTAGCAAACTTTTTAGCAAGCAGACAGTCTGAAATCTCTTTATTCCACCATTTGGGCTATCATTATGGCCTGTACACCGTATTTTCGATGGTATGCAGTGTTGCACTGCTTTTAGGCAAGTGTTTGCGAATCTTCCCAAGATGTATTTATGTCGTTATTGTTAATTAGCCTTTAAAGGGCGAGCTATTAGTAGTGAACACCCTACCGTCAAGCGACGATATTAGGCTTCATTCTTGCCTAAAATCGTCACTTTACGATAAATATCGTTATTACTAATTCATATGCCTATTTTACGTTTAATATGAAGATATTAACATGTAACAGCAATAAAACAAGTGGGAATAGTATTTGGGGGGTGAAAAAGACAAATTATTGCCGACCGTCCAGTCATGAAGTGTGAGGCGAAGCCTAGAGGCAGACTGAAGCCTCTCTCTCACCACGCACTCGATAGACACAGGACAACACCTTGGAACCGGGTTGGAGATATTGGCGCAGCAAATAAACAGATAAACAAGGGAATATAAGAGGAAAAATAGGTGATAATTGAAGAGGGGATGGAAAGGGGGGAAGGAGGGGGTTTTGAGGAGGTATGGAGAGGAATTATCTCACTTAATCACTTATTCTTTTGTTTTAAGTGCTACTGGGGCCTTTTAAAAACATTTGTTTAGACCTTGGTTCTTAACCCCTTAAGGATGGGGCCGTTTGTTGACATGACCTAGCTGCCAGGCGGGTATTTATACCGAAAACAAGATTCATTCCATGCTCTTTTTCATACATAAACAAGAGCCAGAGCGTAATACAATTATGTATCCGTGAAAGGGCGATAATAGAGCTTTGCAATGACGCATGAATCATCCTTGTATGACCACAGGTTATCCTGTAGCGATCGCGCAACCGGAGGTAAAAATACCCTAAAATAGGGTAATCTCAGTAGTTTTTTCCTTGTCTCGCGAGAACGGGTGTGTGTAGGGAGGCGGCGGTGGTCCCACAACTGGACCAGTGGTGGTGCCGAACGGTCAGAGCTCGCCTATAGTCCTCCCAATGCGCGGACTCTCTCTCAGAGCACCTAATGTGCTCAGAATGCCGCCCGTCATAATTATGACGGGTACCGGAGCATAGTCCATATATCTCTCATCCGTCATATGACAGTCACCGCGGCTTGAGTGTTAAGAGGTTCGTCGCCTTTCACCACCAAAACCTCTTAAGAGTCTTCTTGCCGTTCTCGGATTAGAAAGCTCCAGTCAGTTTCTTTAAACATTGCTCTAAGTTTACGAAAGTTTGCTTTCTTGAAATTAGGGACTTTCTCGATGCTGCTATTTGGTTCGTTACTAGTAAACTTTAAACTGAAAGTTATCGTACGATGGTCGGTCGCTGTTACTGAATTCATCTCGAACATTCAAAGGGAAAGGGAGTGGGCGCTAACTCAATTTAATGTAGCATCTGTCGATGTTGGGTACACCATGGGAGTAAGAACTGTAGTAGAATAAAGGGACCCCTGCCGAAGGATAAGTCAGAAATAGAGACATTTTAGTGCGTAGTGTGCAAAGGCGAGCTTGTGTTAGGTGATGATCCTGTGGCTGTGAATTTTGGAAATGAGTCTTTGGAGCTGGTGAACAAGTTTTGTTACCTAGGAGATACCATCTCTGCCGGTGGTGGGGCCGAGGCTGCCACTGTTGCTAGAATTAGGTGTGGCTGGGGGAAGTTCAGAGAACTGATGCCAATCCTGACCATGAAAAGCATGCCTCTCCCCCTGAAGGGAAAGGTGTATGCCTCATGTGTTAGAAGTGTAATGACGTATGCCTCAGAAACATGGGCCGTTAAAGTAGAGGATGTCAACAGAATGGAGTGTAATGAGATGAGAATGGTGAGATGGATGTGTGGGGCCAGGCTACAGGATAGAATAACAAATGTTGAGCTGAGGAGACGTTTAGGTATAAAGTGTATTACCGAGGTGATGCGTACAAGTAGACTGGGATGGTATGGACATGTGGAGAGAATGGATGAACAAAATTAGGTGAAAAAATGCAGGTCTGTGATTGTGGAGGGAGCTGCACCAAGGGGGGGGGGGGAACCGAGGAAGACCTGGGATCGGACTATACGTGCCGATCTCAAATCCAAGAACTTGACAAGTAAAGCAGCCCTTAACAGGGTTGCCTGGAATGCCGCCATTAGGACAAGAGACTGAAACTGCACTTATGTGTGGAACACTCAGTCTTAAAATGTTATGTATGTATGTACTGTATGTATGTATCAATTCTTCTTTTGTTGAAAGTACAAGGTCAAGGACGTTATTTCCACAAGGTGGAGATCTAACAAATTGATATAACGAACTCTCTTGCAAGTTTGCATACAGGTCTTGTCCAGAGTGTGAAGTAATACTATCTTCCCACTTGGTCACAGGTAAATTGAAGTCGCCAAAAATTACGGTATCTTGAGAGTAACTTACGTCTGCAATTTGCTCATAAATTTCTCGGTCAGTTTGCACTGATTGAGCTGGAGGTCTGTATATTAATGCAAGTATTATTCTTGTACCTTTATTATTCTTTATTAGCACAAAGGATGTGTCGACGTTCACAATTTGAGGTTTTGACAAGAGGGTCAGATTAAATCTTTCTTTGATAAAAAGTAAAATGCCACCTCCATTTATAAAATGCAAAGCAACTACTGGGCGGTTTACCTAGCATTTAGCTACAGCTCATGCAAACAAATAAAAGAATGACCAATGTAATACTCAAAATATGGTCAAATTTCAAGCGGCGGGCGAAGTGGTGTTGGCGCTTCAAGTTGAACCGAAGTTGTACTGTATGTGACTGTGTGAGAGAGAGAGAGATTTTAAGATAGTATAAGTACCAGCTTATCAATTTCATGTGTATAACACGCATTTGCTATCCCTAAAAAGTATAAAAAAAAGGAACATGTATTTATGTGGACCATATTAACACAATGACTGCGGCACTTGTCATATGACAATTGCTTGGTCACCACTGTATGATACGGGGGTTTTGGACAAAAAGGAACCTTCATTCCCTGCACATTTTCATGTATAAGCAAGAGCTAGAACGTATTTCAATGATATATCCCTGAAAGCAGAGGAATAGACCTTTCAAATCACACCTGAATCATGTCTGTACGACCACTGGTTGCCGTGCAACGATATTGCACAGGTGACGCTAAATCGGTAAAAAATAGCGAGTTTGAGCGGTTTTCACTATCCCCGAGTCTGTAAGGGAGTTGGAGATGTCTCCCACTGCCACTAGTGATGGCTCAGACACGGAGGGCTATGGATGAAAACCGTTCCGCGCTGCTTATAAACGCTCGCCTGCCTCCCAGCCCTTGTTCAAGGCAGAAATTCAGCAATTGTCATATGACAAGTGCCGCAGTGATGACCGTATTTTTTATATAACAGCCCGCAGTCATTGAGTTAAAACCCAGGCTGAGGTACAGTCGGGATCAAAGGTCGGACAACAAATTAAAAATTGAAATTGAAATTGAAATATTTGTATTTAGCCAAAACAAATATTTATACATTGTAAAAATGTATATATTTCATATTGTTAAAAGGCTGAGCCTTATGAGAGTAAACTCTCTTAAAAAGGCACATACATGTTTTGCCTCGAGTTGAATCTCGCACAAAAGTTTTACTCATATTTTGGCTAATGCGGTACATAAACATATTGCACATATACAATATATACTCATACACACACCCACATATACATGCACTGCACATACATTCAGAGATACACAAGCATGTTCACATAAATATAAAATTATGCACACTCATCCACATACCATAGTACCGTACACACACGAAGCCTGTACATAGATTCAAACACATAGATACACTTACATAAATATGCACTTATTATACACATATAGCAGTTAGTGATATTACTCTTGTGACGCACCCCAGTGCTGGGCAACGCAACCTGATTGTACTCCTTGGTACTCCACTGTACCGCCCGTGATCTGGCTACCGTCAGCCGCTATGTATATTGAGTGTGACAACTTATAACTATGTTCTTTGTATCTCTGCAAAGGTCTCGTCATGTGCTAACCAGTGGTGGGTTTTGTTTTAAGCCATGTCGAGACCTTCCATTTAATATGTAGTATCAATAGAGAAGTTGATAGATAGGATAATGGGAATTCAGAGAGAGAGAGTGAGTTGGGCTTCAGAGCAAGAGGGTAGCAACACGCCGCGCTGCCGGCCGGGTGGTTGCCAGACGTATGGACTGGTTGGCAGCCTTGCCCTTATAGCTAGGCGCGATAGGGTTGGTAGTCCATTGTTGCCTGCCTGGGCTGGGCCCATGTTGTCGTACAGCACACTGCCTGGAGGTTGGCTGTGTGTTCCTGGACTAGGTTGCCTAGAACCTTTGAGATTCTAACATCCCTTGCTCTCTCTCCCCACTTCTCACGGTTGCACTCTTTCTCTCTGACGACATTACTCTCATTTCATTCTTCTCTCTATTTAAATGCATAACCTTCCCTTGAGGTCCTAAAGGAGTTTCAGCACTCACCTCTCGTATTACTCTTAGGACAAGCATATATTTACATGTATTAGATTTAAGGGGTTAATGTGAACAGCGATCTTCTTGATGAGGATAGTTGGTGAACGTTCTACATGTTCACGAGTTATATGCCCTGCTCATCATCCCATTTGTGACTAGACTGGTGCCATGTGTAAGAGCCCGACCATGCCCAGGAGTTGTCTGTAGAGGGACGAGGACTTAGCCTTGATTTGCATACCGAGCCAGGAGCGAGTGTAGCACCCGAGACTACAGCTCGCTCGTAGTGCCGGTATAGTAGAGTAACGTAATTTATCTGTCCTTGTGTTCTCTACAGTCTTCTCCTGGGTTCTCGCTTTCGGTGCTGGGACTCGTTGTTCCTGTGACTTGGCCTGCTAGCTAGAACACATGGGGATGATGAGTGGGATATATCTTTATTTTACTATGCATTGCAGCTCTCTTTAAGTATATATCTATAACACTTTACAATACACATTACTCACACACAAGACAACACTATTAATACTTTCATGTATCAATTAACTGCACTGTCGTTTTGCTGCTGTGTCCGGAGTTCTGTTGCGTAGGGCGCATACGGACTCGGAGGGGAGACAGAGTGAGAGAAGCGAAGTAGCCTATGCGGTAGTAGGCTACCGGCGCAGTACTGTTGCCTGCAACCTTTTAGTTATTCCAAGTATAGATTCATTATTATAATAAGTGACTACTGTTTATGTTCCTCCCATGTGTATTATTAGGTATCTACTGGATCATGAACATCTTGTATGCTACATGCTAGTGCATGTTAGTAGGGGACAGTTAGTGTAGTGCACGCGCTTTCAAGTAGGCGTGTACATTTGTCATTTAGCATTTCACTGTCATACCTTTAGCCTGCTTCTATTCTACATTATTAGAGGCTTAATATTAACGTAGTTTCTTGAGTATTGCATTTCTTTAGTAATAACGTAACCTATAAATGTCTGAGGGAGTTTAGCCTCATAGCCTACCCCTGTTGTACACTTTCGCCGAGTTAAGGTACCTCGTTACCGTAGACGATAACTCTGTAGGGCGTTGGTGCTTTTGTTGTCTGGAGCATATAGTATTTGGGACTGGAATCGAGCGTGTCGTTGTCACTTAAGCCATTTCTGTCCTACGATCAAGAATCCCGAATATGTATTGCCGATCCAGCCGTAACACTCTTCATTCATATTATTAACATATCACACTCATATCAACATATATTTACATGTGTATACATAATTATATTCACTACCATGCTTTCACACAATTCAAAGACATAAGCAATTGCTTATCTGTTCACTCAAGCATGTTTACATAATCATATACCTGTACATTTACATGCAAGTTTTCGCATGTACTGTAGAATATCTAGAGATTCATACACATACAAAAGTATTTAATAGGGCTCCTTCATCATTGACGACTTCGCCTATTAACCCTTTCAAACTCATATGACGCAGAGGTTGCCAGATTAGCAATAAGAAATAGAGTTCTCTCACTCTTTTAATTACCTCTCCAAAATTAGTTTTCTGCCCACAGCTAACTCAAAGACAACTGCAGAGGTTGAAGTAACTAAACTAAAGGTTTCTAAATACCCCATATGGTAACAGAGGCTTTAAAGTATCCCTAATCGGCTCAAAATCGCGTCATATGTGGGAGAGGGTTAATAATAATAGTCTCCATTCAACATCCTGCGCCAGAATTTTGAATAGCCCGCGCGGAAGTATCATGGAGTACTCGTCATAAGTGCACACTTAATTCCCTTATGGGATCGTCATTTTGATCGGGTACCCTACAGAAAAAAACTCCGTAAAATATAAAAAAGAAAAAAGAACTTAATATCTGTTATCATATGACTTGCCATATGCGTGGATTTCTCATGTTTTGCTTCCCCAACACCAGGCCCTCTAGCGGCCATCTTCGTCTTTCCTACTTCCGCGGCCTTACTGTCAACAAGGCTCTCGCCGTGCTCTACTTCATTCGACGTTCCAGAGCTTCTAGTGAGTCCTTACTCATTTGTATACATCTGTGTTGTAGTAACAAGGTTTAGATTAGCTAGCACAGCTGCCAGATTGGTATGTCCGCAGGAAGTGTGTGTAAAAATAGGATACTTTTGTAACAGGCGTCTACGAGTCCCGGATCATCGTACCACGTGTGTTATTTGTTGTGATATGCCTTTTAGCTGTTGTGTTTACTTAGCTAGGTGGCTACCACTCTACAAGGCATGATATAGACTGTCAATATTGGGGAAAGTACATGTCATATTATTCATATATCAGCAAATGCTCTGGTTTAAGGGTGTCTGCACGTGGTGCTCCACCTTCCAGAGTTCGTGTTTTGCTTTGGGCCCCTTGAGTGGGCCTCCCTCATCTGTGTGCTGTTGCCGGGTCTTCGGAGCGTCGTCTGCCGGGATGTTCTTCGTACCTCGTGGACAGCCTGAGTAGGGGTCTCCGGCGTAGGCTTCAAGAAAATTTAGGATGCTAAATTTTCTGTAATTGATTTTATGCCTATGTATGCCCCTAGTGTTTTTCATGCATGCTGGCATGTTTGGGGGTAAGGGAGACGTCCCTATATATATTCTTTATAATGTGTTATGTGTGGGACTTAGGTTGGTGGAGCTGTGCCAACTCCATTTTCCTATAGTTTTTGTCTGTTCCGGCGGCCCTGTGCGGTGGACCAGGTTATCCGTCTAAAACGGGTAGGAACATTCAAAAGATCCCGGCGTGGTTTGGCTAAACCACACTCTCCCGGCGGAACTGCATTCCTAAGGGGGCTGCAAACTCGGCCCGCCGAGTTAACTCGCCCTGACTGACCCAGTTACACGCTGAGACTTTCTCGCCCTGCGGCGCCACAAGTCGAGTGTACAAGAGTAATAAGATTAGTTTTGCAAACTTTGTCATTAATGATCAGACACTAAAGGTCAAGGGACCTGTGGCACTTGTCAGATGTAAGTAGTTAAAAGTCAGCTAGGCAAATCCAGCGGAAGGTTAGAGTAGTGGTGCACTATAGCTAATTTTCCGGCGGATTCGATTTAGGATGTATAACACCTCGCAGGTTATCCTTATGAGCATTGATTCCTGGAAAATGTGTCCAGACTCCTGAGACTGCTTCTCCGGCGGAGTTGGACGGATGATCCCGGCAGGGGGGGGAGCCTCCTATTATTGGCAACATGCCGAGGTTTGAAGTATGCATTACTCCTACCTGCTCCCTGTTGCCTATTTTTGCTCACAAACTATGCATCAAGTGCGTCAAGTGTTTAGATCGTTCTAGAGGCTTGTGGTTATCTAAACGCTGTTCAATTTGCTCTGAGTTGAAAACCGCCTTAGTTACCAAAAAAGACTTATCGTGTCTCGCGGCGTTACAAGAGATTAAGGCCTCATTTAATTCTCATGCCAAGGACACGGCCCATAAGGCACTTCACTGTGATGATGAAGTTCTGTGGGAAAATCTCATTATTAAGTCACCCCTTGTCAAACCCGATTCCTCTAAATCTGTCAGACTCAAATTCAAGTCGAAAGCCCTCAGCAAAGAGGTAGTGAGTAGTAGCAGTGAGAGGGTGGTCACCGAGGTTCCCCCCTCCGACCGTACCAAGAGGAGGCGATCACCCTCTCCGAGGCGGAAGTCGAGGTCAAGATCTAGATCCCCCCGCAAACAATCTAGACACTCTTCCACGGAGTCTTCCCGGTCTACCAAACGCCGGAGAGAGGACTCTGAGGAAACAATGAGTCAGGCAAGCAGCAGCAGCCGGCGGGACACCCCTCAGCTGCCGCCCCCTACCCCTCCCTCTGACACGCCTCAACGTGACTCTGGGGACTCGGAAGTAGGGTCTGATATGTTGGAATCCACACCTAGTCATGAACAATCTTTGAGTGTGCCTCCTAATGTTACCTTTGCCATACCAAAATTGAATTTTGTTCCCCGTAGTGTTAGATCGACAGGCCCAAGTAGGGTTCTGGCCGACCAGTACAGGGGTTATCCGGCGGGGTCCTAACTAAACTCTCAAGTGATTCCGGACTCCCAGCCCTCTGTGGCAGGGGGTTATTGGCGTCAATCTGAACCTTCTCAACCTCTGTTTAACGTCATTCCAGAACGAACTGAGGAAGGTAGCATGGACATGTTACCATCATCGGTTCCAGATTTACCGTGGCCCCCGGCGGATAATGAAATAGAGATACAACAGGATAATCCTGAGCAGAGTGGAGAGCCGGAGGATGGTATGTTCTCCCCGGCTCCCCAGTCTCTCACAGGTGAAAATTCTGAGGCAAGTTCCCACTCATCCAGGGACTCCCACAGTAAGTGTGTTACTTCTGATCAGATAAGTGATTTATTGCATAAGGTGATGCAACATTTTCAACTCCCTGCCTCTTCGGATCCCCCGGTTTCTAATCCAGCGGTGTCCCCTAGCACTTCTGTTGTCAGGTCCCTAGATCCTCCAGGTTTCCTTCCTTCTTGTCCAACCCCAGTGGTGGCCGCGTCCCCAGGAACTACAGTGCCGGCGACGCTAGCTACGTCCACCTTAAGGGTTATTGCAGACATCCCTCCCCCTCCTTTAGATAGGGCACCTCTGAAGAAGGGCCCCATGCCCCTCCTCTATGGCTCTGATTGCTCTTGGGTCCCTGTGATACCGGAGAACCCTCTTTTAGCTCAACCTTCCATGTCAGTGGAACTACCAGTACCCGGCGGATGGTTTATTGAAATCAACAAGAGTTGTAAATTTAGGGCAAAAGACAAGGCAGGGAGAGTGTTGGATGTGTTAATTAAGGGTGTACCAAGTTCGTACAACCCAAATTATTTTGTATATACGGCTGCCCCGGCAATCCCTCCCGCCGCATCTGCACGGCTGTTTGCGGATTGGTCAACAGCTGATGGTATCAACGATGTCAAAGCTTTGAATGCTCTCACGCCGGAGTTGGCTACAACTCCGGTCCTAGACCAGACGCATACTCCGGTCCTGCAGATGGGGCAGGTGGGATTAGGCCCCTGGGTAGATTGGGAGATAGAAGCTCAGGTTTTTGCTGCTACAATTACTTCTAAGTCTTCACATCAGATTCCACAAGAAAATCATGCTTACTTTTCTTTGCCAGTCGCCAAAGCAGGAGTGTCCTCAGATTTACTTACCTTTCTTGCGGCGTCCAAAGTGTCCTTGCACTCCCTTGATGAACCTTTTTCTCCTCCCCCGGCTGCTCACCTGGATAGGGACTTTAAATTACGAAATAAGGCCTACCGGATGTTCTCTCAGTACTTGGTGAGTCACCGGATAGCCGCCTCCCTTTCACAAACTATTTCAGCCATAGCTGACCCCCAAATTAGGAAAGCTACTGAACTGTCTAGGAGAATCTGGCTTCAAAATTCAATTCAGTCTTTAGGGGACATTAGAATTACGATCATGGAAGCGGTTCGAGCCCGCCAAGATCTGAGAGTCCATCTGGTTAGGAAGTTGCCGGGTAACTCTCTCTCCGGTACTTACTGCCACCCTACTTAACTCAGAAACCTGGAGTCTAGTGTTTAATATGGTGAATGCTTGGAAGCAGGTTACCTCCCAAGCTAGGAAGGACCCTGCTAAGAAGCCCTTTCATAAATCAAAGGGCGGTAACAAGCCATACCAGCCCCAAGCTAAACAATCACCACGAGATCCCAGACCCACTCCTCAGCAGGGAGGTTATCTGCACAAGCCCAAACAAGGTAAACATTCTGGGTATAAAGGTAAGGCCCCTCAGAAGAGTAATCGGGGCCAATCATCAGCCAAAGCTAGCCAAGCGTCAGATGCCAACCCACCTCCCCCTCCAAAACACTAGCCACTCATACTCTCAACATCCCGGTGCCGTGCTTAAGGACACAGGATTTGAGAGTTGCCTTGAAGGACGGGCCCCGGTTGCACCTGGGTTCGTTCCGTTCATTCCGCTCAGCCTGGCCCAAGAGAACCTGGGCCAGGAAGGTAGTGAGCAAAGGAATCACCTGGCGGTGGCGCCGGCGGCCTCGACTACATCAGCCGCGGGAATACACCAATGTGTCTCAGGAGGAGGAGGCCCTACTTCAGGAAATGATTACCAAACAGGTCCTTATTCCAGCAATGCCAATCATCCAGTATTCACGTCAAGACTCTTCTTAGTGCCAAAAAGGGACAGTGTGCAGATGCGACCAGTTCTAGATCTCTCGCACCTGAACACATTTATAGAGAATTCACCCTTCAGGATGTTGACTGTTCAGCAACTCAGACTCACACTTCCGCCGCAAGGTTGGATGTGCTCGATCGATCTCAAAGATGCCTATTGGTATGTCCCTATAAACAAGCGGTTCCAAAAATTCCTCGCTTTGAGGGAAAGGCACGAGACTTATGTCTTTTAAAGGATGCCTTTCGGTTTGAACCTGGCACCGAGAGTGTTCACAAAACTCGTCCGGTAAGCTCTTTTACCCCTGTTAGTCCAAGGCATACAGGTGTTTTGGTATCTGGACGACTGGCTAGTAGTGGCAAACTCTTTGGAATTATGTCAAGATCATGTAAACCAAGTGTTAGCTCATGTACAAACCCTAGATTCAAGGTGAACTTGGCGAAGTCTCGCCTTGTCCCCACAAGGAATATTCAGTGGATAGGGCTGGTCTGGGACACCGCCAATCTGACTCTTACTCAGAGTGTGGACAACCGCAACAGATTTCGCAAGAAACTGTTCCGGTTTCTCCACAGTCTGGATACGACCAGGAAGACGTGGGATTCCCTGATCGGCTCTCTCAACTGGATACAATTAACTGTAAAGTTGGGCCAGTTGAAAGTCAAGCGATTAATCCTGGAAGGCAACAAAGTGTTCTCTCTCTCGCCGGAGAAGAAATTATGGCCAATTCCTCCATTAATCCACAGCTTACTCTCGGTCTGGGCCAAGCAAGAAGTCCTCTACTGTATCATGACATGGGTTTCTCCCCCCCCTACGGTATGGGTAGACACAGACACCTCGGGGGCACTAGGGTGGGGCTATCAGTCCAGCCTGGGCCATCAAGGTCAAGGCACCTGGTCAGACGACAGTCAGTCACATATCAACAAGCAAGAACTTTTAGTCCCCCTCTTTTTTCTCCAAACTCACGGCATGACTTTGAAAAACAAATCAATAGCGTTCCGAATGGACAACCAAACTGCAGTTTTTTGTATTCAGAAACAGGGCTCAGTGAGGTCACGAGAGTTGCTGAAGGTTTCCGAACAGATTTTTGCCCTGATCTCTTAGTGATCTCTAGTGATCTCTAGTGATCTCTTAAATCCTATTATGTTATTTGTCTCTTATTTCGTGAGTCAATCTATTCCAGATCTTCACACCATGATATTTGATTGAATTTTGGGATTGGATTGATGCCATGAATGGGATTTCTAGTGGTGAACTGTTTCTTAGGTTCTACCGGTTGTTTACTCTATTTTGAAATATATTATTATGTATGATGTTATTTACAGATTTATAAACGATAGCCTAATTGCACAACAAATGAATGTTTATATCGTCAAGCTTCAAGATTTTCATCTTAAGAAATAAGTCATTTGTATGATCGAATCTTGCTTTGTAGGCCATTGTTCAAATTATTCTCTTCTGGGCTGTTACAAGTGGTCGAATTTTTGTTTTAGATGCAGTGCCCCATACGGTATGACAATAGAACAAATTGGAGTATACTAAAGAGTAGTAAATAGCTGCAGCGCTTTGTTATTGAAAGAATCTCATCTAAGATAAAGAATGCCGCACTGTTTATTGACTTTACTTACCAAAGTTTGTATGTGTGTGATCCAAGATAGTTTCATGTCAATAATGATTCCAAGGAATTTAGTTGGATCTACTTTTTTTTAATTCTGTGGTACCAATTCTAACCGTTCTAACACGTTCACACCTTGTCATTAGTTTTAGCCAGAGTTTTAGCAGGAAATAACTTGATTAATCACATACACACATTTTACGGTCAAGTTTTGTTCAGGTATATTTAATAAATTAAGTATTCCTCGACGCTGTATTTATTTGTATGCTAACTATTTCTAGATTTAGGGGAGGTGTGGTGGAGTGGTCTTGCCACTGGACTGGTAATCCAATGGACCCGGGTTCGAATCCCAATGTATCAATGGAAAGATATTATTCGGATCGAGATTGTGCTGTACCTATTATTAGTGCATTACCATAAAGCTCACCGAAACGCCAAACAAATACCCTCATTGACCCCTGATTAAATAGTACTTTATGAATATTACCATTTTCAAAATATGCTATAGGGATGCAATGCCCAGTGAGTTAATTGCTCAATTGGCGGCGTTCTGAGAGTGAGGGTCCAAGTCTTGGGGATGAGACAGTGAAGCACGAAGGCAAAGCAGCTCAAGAGATGGGGTTGCTTCGAACCGTGAGTGGGCAACCAAGCTCTAAGTGCTTCACATGTATCAATCCTAAGACTGGAACAAGACCCACGGGCTTCACCGTGTTGAACGGTTGAACGTACAGGCTCTCAGCCTATGCCCGAGAAGGAGTAAGTTGGAATATAGAAGAAAAAAAAAAATATATTTTTTTTTTATAGAGTTCAGAGAAGATATATGGGAGTCAAAGAGTTAATTGGGATGTATTATGCCCCTCTGATTCCTAGATATCCTTCCCAAGTTTAATCAAATCCATCTAATAATCTGAAAAAGACATCATCTTACAGAGAAGGTCAAGGAATCATGATATAATAAGCCTCCAGTGGATTGAGTAGAGATGTGTCATTAATCCAAACCCCCGACTATTCCTGTTGTGTCCAGCATACCATATTATAGGTTTGAGTCCCGGAGGGTAGTAAGAAAACCTAATATTTAGTAGTGGCCCCAAAATCATTGACGATACGCTTCTTACATAATAGCGCTCTTTCAAGCCCTTGCGTCAGCTCGTTTGAAACAACCGGCACAGGGAGGAAAAGAGGCCACATCATAAGCGTATGCTAATTCTCTTATGGAATCGTCCTTATGATTGGGTACTCACTACGAAAAAACTATGTAAAATATAAAAAATAAAATTTAACTTAATAAATGCTATAATTAAGCTTCCCAAACTTGTGGATGTCTTCCCGTGTGGATTCTTATCCGAGACGCTGATCTGCCCAGCGCCATTACGTCCTTCAATGATATATCAAGATTTAACTTAAGGACATCAACGAATGGGAAGGGGATGGAAGGGAGGGCCTGCATCGTCAATGATTTCGGGGCAATTACTAAATATTAAGTTTTCTAACTTCCCTTCGGGACTCAAACCTATAATTTATTAGTGGCCCCTCCATCATTAACGATATGCCTGATATCTCAAGACTGGAGGGGGACATTCGTGACAATATCCAACCACTAACAAATCAACAAAAGGCTGAGAAAACCCCCCAAAATAGCATTCTTAAATTTATTGTATACATACAATATTGTTGGTATAAAAAATGGAAAGAGAAGCAAACCGCGCACTTCAAAGATAGTCCGTTTGTACATGACCTTGCAGGTACATGTAAGTAATGAATATCATATTTGAGATTCATTAAAACATTGATCAAGAATTCCTGATTCTTTGACAAAAAATAAAGATAATCCTCTGATTCTCACTAGACGTCAGAGTTCTGTAGGAGATAAACATTATTTGATCACAAACATTTTCCCTTATAATTAAATTGTACGTATAACTACTGTATATTGTTGTACAACTTATTGCATATATCTCATAGTTGCAACTATTATTGATATATATCACTTAAAACTAAAATATAATTTGGAACTGTATAACCAGTTCAACACTATTAAGTATCACAGCTCGTATACTCATCACATTATCCGGCGGAGGGGCTGAAGGTCTTAGCTCTCCAGTATCCCCCACCCCCCTCTTTTTCATACTTAATATTATTCTTAATACTAATAGCACAAAGACCAATTAAACCCGTTGACGTAATGCCACACGGGTGAGTTTTGGTTTATTCAAGGCAGATAGTGCGTCAAGAATGTATGATTAGATGCCCATAAGCGTGTGTTAGCAATATCATATATCAAAAAGTGTTGTAAGAATCTTAATGACACTGCCTACTTTCTGATATCGTGGGCCCTCCCCACTAGACCGGAGTTACTTTCTCTAATAACCTCTACAAGTAAAGATGTTAATTTCCTTTTCATGATGCGCTTGCCTGTACTATTAACCCCGGGAGCTCCCGGTTGTTGAGGTTTGGATACTCTCAAAAACTTAATAAGAGAGTGTACTGGGCATAATATATGATGCGTATCCCCTTGCTTTAGCGCCGGGATCGTAAACTCAGAAAAACATGATCACTATGCTAATTTTTTGCAATAAAAGTGGGAGACGGCGCAATTTGGACATTGATATTGCGCCTCCCAAACCTGAAACAATTCGGTTCGTTGCTCATCGCCGCCAGCTCAGACACCCGGTTACCTGCAGCCAAAGCCATAAGGAACACAGCCTTCTTTAAGATTGAATCAAAATCTGGAGCGTGATTATATTTGTGAGAATTAATTTTTTGTCTAGCAACCAGGTAGGCATGAACTGATGGGGAATAACGTCAGGACTGGAGCCTCTCTGCGAAAATCCCAGTCCCTTGGTGACTAAAAAAAAAAAAAAAATTGTTTTAGCTTGATTGGGAAGGCCATCAGCCCATCAGGACTATTAGGCCATATTAAAGCAATATGTTAATTGCCAAGAACCTCATAATACTGGAATGCGATATTGGCAAGTATCACAATCCAGTATACGTCACAGGTCTAAAGCAATTAACAACAGGAAAATAATAAAGGCAACATCAGCTGAGAAGAATAGTGTCAGGACAAACACATTCTTAGGAGCATCAACTGTCAACCTCATTATATGCTAAGACAAAGGGGGAAAAGCAAAAAAGAACTGAAATCAACATTACTCTAAAATAAAATATAGATAAGATGAATTAATTTAACAAACAAAGCAACATAGGAGGTCCTGTGAACATAATACATAATGAGTGAACACAATAGCATAAAACAATATGCTAAAAAGGAACAGAGGAAATAAATAAAACATCACCACCAAAAACATAACTCAAGTTACAACCCTCTGAATAAATTGGTTTCTTTCAGGTAAGCCATCAATTTGTCGACCACATCAACATCCCCATCACACAGGATCGAGTCCAAAGTGATGGGGACGTTATTTTCCCTGCAGTACATCAGAAGAGGGCTACGTTCCTCCACAAATCTGCCACAGGACAAAAGTATGTGGTTGATCGATAGAATCCCTCTACAGGTGGTACATTGCGGCGGGAATACACGGTCAATATAAGGTTTCATGTGCGTTAGGAATGTACAATTCATCCTCAGTCGAGCTAAGATGACTTCCTCCCTCCGGGAGCGATGGGAAGCTGAGGGCCAAACCCCAATGGTGGGTTTGACGGTATGAATAATCAGGTCGGCCCACTGACTTTGCCACAGAAGATTAATTGATTTCTTACCGAAAGAGAGAATTGACTGTAGATCCCGAGGGACGTCCCACGGCCCTTCAAGTTCTACCGCTGATTTCGCAAGTGTGTCAGCCTGCTCATTGCCGAAAATACCAAAATGACCAGGCACCCAAATCAGAGAGAAGGACTTACAACTTGAGTGCAACTTATCAATAATGCGGCCCTGGATTTCAGATGAACCCGTCCTACACGAATCAATTGCCTGAAGGGCTGACTTTGAATCAGAAAAAATTACAAATTTGTCATGAGGAGAAGCCTCAGCAAAATCTATGGCCCGATCAATTGCAAAAAGTTCAGAAGTGAATACAGACGTATGGATCGGTAAACGGTACCTGAGGCGACATTCGGTCGACCAAACACTCGCACCCGCACATTCATCCGTCTTTGAGCCGTTGGTGTAGAGGTGAAAAGAAGCTAGGTGTCTAATGAGGACCGATCTAAAAAGCTGTTGAATTTCCACCTCCGGCGCCTCGCATTTGGGGGAAGGGAGCCACTGGGTATTGACGGTAAAAGTTGGTTGCTCCCAAGGCGCTATCTTTAACACTACCAGCTGGTCAACAGTAGAGAAGTCATAACCGAGCTTACGCGTCAGGAAGTGAAGCCGCACAGCCACTGACTTAAGTGCCCCATGCAGCACATGCTTGTTCTGCAAGAGGATCCCACAATAATGAGATACCAAACGAGAGGAGTATATGGTCACGACGAAGACGGAGGGGCGGCACGTTAGCTTCCGCTTCCATACGTTCCACACGAGTATACCGAAGGGCTCCAAGACACAAACGCAAACAGACATTCTGAAACACATCCAACCTCCTCAAGATACAAGCAGACGCCGACCCATACACCTGCGAGCCATAGTCAAACTTTGAACGAATAAGTGGCTTATACACCATCAGTAAAGACGTTCTATCGGCTCCCCAGTAACGGCCAGAAAGGTATTTAAGGACATTTAACTTTTTACTGCAAGACTTAATCAAATAATTGATATGAGACTTCCAATTGAGCCTGCGATCAAAGTGCAAGAACTTGACTGAATTTTGAAAAGGTATCGGCTCATTATCCAAAGTGATGCGCAAATTAGGTATGTCAAGTCTACGAGTAAATACTACGCCGACACACTTAGCAACGGAAAACTTAAAACCCACCGCAAGGCCCAAAGATGGATGGAATCAAGGGCCACTTGAACCCGCCCAGCCGAAAATTGCACATTGCGTGAAGAATGCCACAATGCGCAATCATCAGCGTACAGTGAGTATTTAAGATTCCTGGGGATCGGAGCGGAAGACAGAATAAAATTTATCATAAACAAAAACACTGAAGGGCTAAGCACACTGCCTTGCGGCACCCCATTCTCTTGGACATAAACGTCCGATGTTATGTGATGGGGCAACCTGACCGCAAAAGTACGGTCAGACATGAAGTTACGAATAAAAATAGGCAAATTACCTCTGAAACCGGAAGCATAGAGTTTCGTAAGTATTCCGTGTCACCAGGTCATATCGTAAGCTTTATGAATATCTAAAAAAAATCCTATCATGAATTCATTGTTGGCAAAAGCCTCGGCGATACAATGCTCCAAATTCATTAAATGTTCTAGTATAACCCTGTGTTTATGGAAGCCACATTGATGAACATTTAATAAATTCTTCGACTTTAAAACAAAAAGAAATCTGACGTTAACCATCCTCTCAAAGACCTTACATAGACACTCCGTCAATGCAATAGGACGAAACAGCTTGGGATCTGTAAGGCGGCCAGGGCTCTTCTGGATCGGTATGACGTGCGCAAAGTGCCATGAGTTTGGAAACGTTCCTGACGTCCAAATCTCATTGTACAATGCTAACAGCTTTGTCAAGTTGTCCGGACTAAGATGCTGAATCATACCGTAGGTGACTTGCGAAGGACCCGGACTCGAACCTTTACAGGATTTTAGGGCAAGGAGAAGTTCCTTCATCGTAAACTCACAGTCGTAATCAGAGTTTACGTCTTCTGTGGCAAAGTCAAAATTATGGAGTTCGGCCTGCCGCTTATGATCTAAAAAACGGGGATCGTAGTTGGCTAAACTGCTAACATCCGCAAAATTCCTGGCGAGTGTGTTGGCAACGTCGACGGGATCATCAATGACATTATCGTCCACCCTGAGAGTGGTAATAGGCGAACGGGTATACTTGTTGTTAAAAACATTTATTGTGGACCAGACCTCTTTAAGCGGCGTGAAGTGATTTACCATGGACACATAAGAACGCCAGGCACTACGCTTTGCGGACCGAATGACTCTCCTTGCCTCAGCCCTGGATTTCTTATAAGCAATGAGGTTGTCGTCTGAGGGCTGTTTATCAAAAATCCTGTATTGCCTATTACGTTTAGTGAGCGCTTGTCGGCAGTCCGGTTACCACTACGGAACTCTATGCTTCGTGTGGACCGTAGAAATTTTAGGAATAGCAACCTCGGCTGCGTGTAAAATGCAAGTCTGAATGTGAGTTACCTTGTCATTAATGTCACCCCCCGAAATATCAAAGTTGGCGATTCTAGAGAAGGCACCCCAGTCTGCTTTCTTAAAGTTAAATTTAATGGGTGGCGGTGGAGGAGCAAAGTCGCATGAATAAGAAAGACAGATCGGCAGGTGGTTACTTCCCATAGAATCGTCGAATAAGCCCCAAGTGATGTGAGATAGTATTACGGGAGAAGACAAAGACAGGTCAATGCATGATATATGGCTCGTACGTTCATCTACACGAGTCGCACTACCATCGTTCAAACGACAGAGGTCAGATGGAAGTAAAACATTAGCTATTTGTTTGCCGCGACCATCACACCTCAGACTACCCCATTGATGATGATGTGCATTAAAATCGCCTAAAATTAATTTTGAATTGGGCAAAGAATAAAAAAGAGAAAGGAAAGAATCATCATCAATCGGAACCTGAGGAGGACAATACAGCGAGCAAATAGACAGGTACGTGCCTCGAAATGTGACCCTGCATGCGACAGCTTCCAGGGCAGAATCAAGAGGCACTGCTGAGTGGGGAAGCGACTTATGGACATAAATCGCCACCCCATGACCTTCATGTCTTCTATACGAATGGTAGTGTTTAAAAGGAGGCGGATCAGCGTGATCCATCAAATTCGTCTCCTGCAGACAAACGACTGACGGCGCGTGTAATTGCAACAGAAGAGCTAAGTGTTGTAATTTATTCCTAATACCTCTACAGTTCCACTGAAGTATCTTGTACTCCATGGTTTAAGAGTGATTGGGATGCCCAGCGTGCTTAGATTTCTTACGATTATGTTTAGAATGAGGGAACCCGGGGATCTTTGCCGGGGCTTGCCACCGGCAACCTCCATCCTCTCCGTAGACTCCCCAAGGTGAGGCCGGGAGGCCCCCCTCGAGGGAGCCGGAGACAGGATGACGTGCGTATAAGATTGATGGCTGAGCGGGTAAGATTTACTTTATTCATATTACACTTGCCATTTTTCCCAGTAGGAGGGGGAGCAGAAGAAGCAGCAGCGTGGTAATAAGAGGACTTATCCCGCACTGAGGCAGAAGCAGGGGCAGAGGATGAAGCAACAAGAGGAGAAGAGGTAGATGGAGTAGGAGGGTCAGATACTGAGGTAGCGGTAGAGTCAGTGGAAGTGGGAGAAACAGTGGAAGTGGTAGAGTCAGTGGGAGCAGTAGAAAAAGTGGTAGTGCTAGCGGAGGAACAGTGGGAAAGAGGAGGCTGAGACTGAACAGGTGTAGCAGAAGGGAGAGGATCAGTCTGGGTAGACACAGAACAAATCTGAGTCCCAACAGAGCACATCTGAGGCCGAGAGATCGCCGCCAAAGCATAGGAAACATTTGGCCTAGGAGTTGCATGCAACTCCTCCACCTTCTTCCTAGCTTCGAAATAAGAGACTCCCGAAGTGGCCTTGACTGTACAAACCTCCTTCTCTATCTTCCACTTGAGGCAATCCCGAGAGGAAGAAGAGTGAGCACTTGCACAGTTTACACACTTAGCTGTCTCAGTGCACCCTACAGACTCATGACCCCGTCCACCACAACGTTCACAAACAACCTGGGGAGAACGGCAAGCTTCTTTAGCGTGCCAAAATTGCTGGCATTTAAAACAACGCAAAGGGTTAGGGATGAAAACTCTAACTGGGCAACGTTCGTAACCTACATGAACGGCATCGGGGAGCTTGGCCATACCAAAAGTCAAAATAACTGTGGGAGTCTTTACACGTTCGCCATTTGTAAAACGAGTAATAAATCTCGCGCCAACGACAAACTGATCGGCCATTTCATTGACAATGTCCTGCTCAGACAAGGGCAAGAAATCCCTACAATAGGTCACCCCCTTGCAGGAATTCATTGACACAGGGATCTGCGCAGTTACATCGTAGCAATGACATTTTCGTAACATGAGGAAGTCCTTAACCTGGGAAGCATTACGTGTTTTAATGAGGAGGTCACCACTGGCAAGCTTCTTGACCTGGTCCACTGGCCCCGCACATCCATCAATCACCTTCTTAATTAAGAAGGGATTGAGGGACGCTAGGGTCACCGAACCAGACGCATGAAGTGTTACAAAGGAGGCGTTCTCGGGAGCAATCACGGGCGTTAGAGGAGGACGATCGGGGGCCTCACCCCTCCCCCCTTCGGAGGGAGAGGAGGGAGGAACAACATCCATCCCACATCCCCTGATGGGGGAAGTGAGAACCGCACCGGCGACCTCAGAAGGGGAGGTAGGTAGGAGAGGAAAAATGAAAGTTTGCTCATAATGAGAGAACCAATTAGTCTGGAGAAGGTGATAGGATTGTTTTCTTTGAGCATATAGGATATGCAGTGAAGAATTCCTAGAGGAAGATATTAGATAATTATATAGTAGAAGCCTTTAAGAAACTATGCTATCCTGAAGGCATGCTTTGATATAGTTAAAAAGAAAAGAGAAAATGCGTGCACTCAATCAAAAAATGAAAACAAAAGATATATTTCTGTCCCTAACTCAGCCAAAACTTCATTCCTGAATAAATACTTACAGAAAGCAGGCCTAAGGATTGCAGCTTTGTCAGGAGTTAAAATAGGCGAAGTAGTCAAAGGCAAGCAAGATAGGATTTCTAATGAAAAGAGTATAGTCTACGGCATACCGTGTAATGGATGTTCAAAAATGTACATAAGAGAAACAGGACGAGCTATGGAGAAAAGAATATTATAACACAAGACCAATGTACGCAAACATAAGCTAGCTAATTCCCTAGTCGTGCACATAGATCAAAGCAAGCATATACATAAATGGGAAAGAGTTGCAATCATAGAGAAAGGCCTAGATAAACAAATGAGAAGAATGTTGGAGGCAGCACATATAAGTGTAAAGAATGTAACTAACCATAGGGATGTTTTTTGTTTTCTGTCTATCAAAACATGCAGCAAAAATAGCTTTAATAAAACGACGGGGGGCAGGGTAAGCTGGCAGGATTGACCTGAAGGTAGTGTGTCGTCTACCAGCGTGGGCAGAATCGCCTCTCGTTAGCCACTAGCGCTCGCCAGGGACATCGAAATGGGCTACAGTTATCTGAGAATGTTGTTCTTTCTTTCCTTGTGCTCGCATTGTCACAGCCAGTCCAGTGGTGGTCTTTGTTTTCGTCTGTGACAACGTGAAGTATTTTATATCATTAGTAGAATATAAGATGCATGGTGTAAAGTTAAGGAGAAAGAGCGATAGAGGCAGCGTGGTGGTAATACGTGCGTGTGCATGTATGTTGCTGCCTCCCTCGCTCGGTGGAGTTTTCCCCCCCACGAGCGGGCTTTCCCGCGCCCTTGATTGGCTGGCGGTTCCTGGCGCGTCCCAGGGGCCTGCTGCCTTGTGACGTATCGGCCCGTGATTGGCCGACCATCGCGCCTTTGTGGGCTCCTGTGTGACTTGCCTCCTGTATGAGGGTCCACGGGAGCTGTTCTCCTCAGGACAGGCTAGGCGTGCATGCTTCTAACATCCCTTTGCAAACTCTCTCCCGATCACCCCCTTTACCACTGTTTCTCTCTCTGAACTTCTTCTTTTCCATTGCTTCTCACCTTTATTCAATTACTTGTCCCCTTGGGTTCTGCATACGGTTTCCATAGCCGGCCCATTGTATTGTATGCGCCGTCCTCTGAGATATTTACATGTACTTAGAATAGGTTTTGAGGGTTCTTAGTTAGTAGAGGTTGGGAACTTTAGTGTGTCTCCATTATTGATTTAGTGTTTCTGCTCTTTTATTTAATGCTAGACTGGGATAAGGTAACTGTAGTCGTTGTCTCCGATGTGTGTATGGTTCGCTTATACCTACACGACTTCGACCGGTCCTGTGGTAGCCTGTGCTGTCTTTTCGGTTGTGTCCTTTGCGAGTGCAGCATTGTGTTGACTGAGGGTTTTGGCCTGTTCCAGTTCCACACTTTGCTGCCTCTTTGCTTGTCTTTAGAGGGTCGCCAGGGTAGAACCAGATACTTGTGATCTGGATCTATCAAGAGAGCACCCTACTCAATTAACGTAACTTAAGGGATGCAGTCTTAAGGACATCGCTAGGCTACGAGCTTGTCTTGCTCAACCACAGTTCCTTACCTAGAGTATTCCAGATAGACATTATTAATCAAGTAGACACTTATTAGTATTTAATATAAGCTCTTTGATATGTACGCATTATTTTTCACAGCATTTATTAGTCTAGGTTGTTGTTGAGTTGCACAACCATAGCAGACTGTTTCGTTGATGAGGAAGTACTTCTTTTAGTGTCGAGCATTACTACCGTTGCGCATTTATAGTATTCTCGTGTCAGTTAACATTATATGTCCTATCTTTTAGTGTATTCCATTTACACGTGTGGTGTCCTGCCTCCTGCCTTTATTTAGTCCAAGATTAGATACGAGCATCTTATGAGCATCAGACTTTCTTCAGAAGTTTCCAGGTCTATGCTGTAGGACTATACTTCACTTTCTTTCAGATAGGAGTAAAGAGTTTATTGTTATTTAGAGTAACTGTATTGAAGCATCTTTTTATTGTATTAAATCTTGCAGTGATTTAATTGATCTTTCCATAGATTCCTTTTTATGCATTTTAACGTAACTTGCATCTTGTTTATATCAGGCTATACCAGTGTAGGTTAGCCTGAAGTAGAGTACATTTATGCCCAGTTAAGGATACCCCGCTATCGCAGATTAACTCTGGAGGGTATAAGTGCTTTGTTCGCCGGCATATAAGATCGAGGGTTTGGATCTAGCGTACCGTTGTTGCATAGTGCCCTATTACTAGTCCAATCTTTAAGTGCCCTTGTTTTATTCGTAGCCCCGGTCGTAACAAATGGCGACCTTGCCTAGTATCTTATCTTAGTCGTCATACCAAATGAACTAAGAAATAATTGCAGGATTTTTGGACATTTGTTTTTTGAGGAATATTTTGGACACGTGGATTTTTTTTTTTTGGCAACGTAGTATAGCACTTGAGTTGTCTTCAAGCATTGTTTTGAGTGAATAGTGCTACATGAGAGTTTAGGTACTTCTTTTTTTTATAAACGTTGAGAATTTTCGGTGGACACTATGTCGAACGACGGATCAGTGTACAGTGAGGACACAGTACGGGAAGCAGGCGAGGAGGTGGAGAAGGTGGAATTGTCTAGGGGCGCTTGGGTGGTGAACAATGAGGAGGATGCTCGGATATTTTTGGAGGAGCCTGTGTCAGCGGATCGTGTGTCGGGGCTAGACCGGTACGGACTACAGTGTGTAGCCACGGTCTTAGGGTTTCCCGGTACTAGCGGTTTGTCGAGAAGTGAGCTGGTTACCTGTGTGCTCGGTGGGGTGCATGGGGCTTCGGGTGGAGCGGGAGCTGGGGCACCTTCTGCCCAGCCCCCATTCCACTCGACTCCTACCATGGCGCCCCCTCGGGCTCCGGAGCCGGGTACGGTCCCGCAGGCTGATGGCCGCTGGCGGTTGGGTATGCCTCTAGGTGATTCACGGGGTGGGTCCCCGATAGTAGCACCCCCTCCTCAAGGTTTGTCTGCCGAGATGTTGTTTCAGCTCGAACTCGCCAAACTTAACCAGCAGGCTGAGCAACGAAAGCATGAATCTGAGATTGAGATGGCTAAGATTCAGCAGCAGCAGCGGGAAACTGAGCTTAAGATTCAGCAGCAGCAGCGGGAAGCTGAGCTTCAGGTTGTGGCTACGAAGTACTGTGCAGACAGAGATCTTGAGAAGTCTTGGGTGAAGTCGACAGGGCAGCGTCTCGGTTCTGGGAATCGAGGTCTTGATCAGTCTTTATCGCGCCTTATTAAGTTAGTCCCTGCATTTGACAAGTCGGGTGTCACCGAATTTTTCCTGCGTTTTGAGAAGAAGTGCCGGGAGCACCAATGGCCCGAGGTTAAGGGGACCAACCAGTTAATTTAGGCTTAAAAAAATCGAAATCCTGAAAATACCAATAGGTGTTTACTCAACAAGAGTCATCATCCCTTCATAAGCCAGTGAAATGTTATTAGTGAAAACCCATTGGAAATCGTGTTTTTTTATGTTTTCCAAAATTTTCCTGTAATTCTAAAAACGTTATATAGCGAACTTTGAAATTAACATGCTCAGTAACTACTGGTCGTACGAGGAGCATACCTATATAAATCGAAAGAACGTAAGTTGTTGTTGTTGATGATGCTTTTATTTTATACTAGCCCACTGGGCCTAGGCCCTCTCAAGGCTATTTGGTATTGATAAATACGTTCAATGTAAGCTACTCTACAACCTCCCATACGCTTTATCTTCTACTTTGCCATGTTCCTGCATAAAATATTGGAAATCTAAAAAACAAAAGTAAAAAATTTCACCTAATTACCTTAGACTTTCACCTGTTTTCTCAGAACCTATATTGTCGCACTTTCGGATGTTATTCTACAGTTATTATTGGACTTATAGGAATGGTGTTTATACCATTGGAAAGGTAATTAAAAACACTACAAGGCCTATCAAGCCAATTTACTCTAGTAATTTTTTTGTTTTCACAATATGTCGTCAAAGTTGTAATTTTCTATAAATATATTCGCCTGAATTCGTAATCACCTAAATCAAACAAATACACAAAATATATAAAATGTTTTTTATAGCAACTACAGATACACCTTTTGTGAGTTGTTTGATCACATAAAACATGTGCTATGGGGATTTCTGTAGGAGTTTATAATTTTCTGCAGTGCTATGGTTTTCAACATTTTTTTAACTAAATTGCAAGAAGAAAAAAAGCTATTTTTTTTTATTTATTTTATCTAGTTTATGGTCATATACACCTGTGCCAAATTTCATTTAAATTGAAAGTAAGACCTGGAAGTTTGTAATTAACCGGTCGGTCCCCTTAAGTGGGCAGCCCTTGTTCCTCTAGGTTGGTTGGCAAAGGACTCAAGGCATATGATGCGTTGCCCTTGGAGTCTTGCATCGATTATGAGGTATTGAAGGAAGCTGTTCTGCGGGCATACGAGTTACAACCAGAGACATATAGGTTGAAGTTTCGGGGTGTTACGAAGGGTCGTGAGTGCACTTTTCTAGAACATGCCCGGGAACTGTCTGATGCTTTGAGAAATTGGCTGAGGTCAGAGAAGGTGACGACGTTCGGAGAGCATGATCAGTTAGGACTTCTAGAGCAATTTTTTAAATGCACAGGCGGCGACCTAACTTTGAACCTCAAAGAGAAACAACCTAAAACTCTACAAAAGGCAGCTGAGATGGCTGACCTGAGAATGTCGCTGATTCGTGGGTGCGGGTCTGCACAACGGACCGATGCAGTTAACAAGGGGCGCAACACTCTACCCCCCCGAGTCAGTGATGCAACATTTAATAACGAAAGTAAGAGCAATGATACCAATTTTGATCACAAACCTAAAACCGTCCCGTTTAAGAAAGGTCAGGGCCCTCCCCCACCTCAGGGGAAGTCCAAGGGTGAAGTAGAGTGTTTTAAGTGTCATAACAAGGGGCATTTTGCACGATCCTGCCCTAGTAACCAACCTACAGCAGTCGTGTCTTTGGCTAGCAACATTGGGGTGTCTCTGAGGCAAACATACCCTCCCGTGACAAACAATCAGCCAAAACATTATCAGTGCCCTTAACATGCCACACATCCAACTTGTGTTCCGGCAGCAAAACAACACCTGGCACTGATAAACTGCCCAGTTCATCACAAAACTGGCACTTCTCTTTGCTCTCTCCGGCAACGGGACCTGCCAATAACCTTTCACTAGTTCTACCTTCGTGATAAGCGATGCAACCCCGATGCGGTCTATGGTGTCGTCAACTCTAGGTAATGACTATATTGTCAGGGATAATGCACACACACTCTTTCAATCAACATACACACGGATCTTGCCACTCAACTCAGGTTGCAAACTCACTGGCAACGACCACTCACGATATCCCTTATCCCTCAGACCCTTTTTCCATATGTAGTCTAGCTCTGCTTTCACAACAGGCTGTCGAGCAGGATTTATACAGTAGGGAATTAACTTGAGCCTTGCACTGTCTCCAGCCTCCATGTCGGATTCTACCCCGTACATCAGGCCTGGAGAAGCAACAAACATGCGGACGTACTGCCACAGCCTAGTAAACAACTTCTCTTGACGATCAGGAACAAGAGGTTGCAACTTATCTCGAAGAACAACATGCCTAGTGCCCTCCCACAACCCAGCCGAGACCGCAGTTTCTACACTATAGTCTCCCTCCTTCTCCACCTTTGTCCCTAGAACAGCCAGGTCATGAGAGGGACAATCTGTACCACCTGTGCAGTCACTCCCATAGTTCATAATTGCTAAGGCTTCCCCGCCGATACCGTACATGCGCACCCCCGCATTCCTTGCGACTACATCTGCCTGCGCAGCATCAGCGCCTTCAGCGACATGGCCAGATACAGTCGGTCTATGGTAGGGCTGTTGCATCTTACTAGAGCAGCATTGGGAGGCTATGCGACGACCGGGCGCATCCACTCCACAGCCAACCTCACCAATCTGCTCAATGTGCGGATTCTGACCACCACCCATGGCAGCCATGGGTCGACCCTGACCTGACAACCATGTCAAAGCCTCGTCGCCCACCTTTAATCACTGAAACAACGAGGCCAACGGTCTATTCACACTCAAGTGACCTGCCAGCGGAACCACGTGCACCGCCTGAGTTGTGAGGCCTGAGTGCTCGGCACAAACAGTGGGGTATGAACCGAGCAGGAGCTGGAACGCTGCACACTGCTGCTCAGGCAGGTGCTCTAGCGCTTCCACAGCCACCTGGCTCGTGTCCCCCGCCCACTGCTCCACCGAGACATGACAATCCCAACTCTCCTCCACCTGAGCCCCACTGCCCCCTCTCCTTCTCCACCTTGGGGCTGCTGCAAGCCAACACAGGGACAGTAGGCTGCTCAGGTGGTTGCCTCACAAACTCCTTCGCCAAGTTCACATGAAATGCTTCCCCGTCCTCGAGATCAATAGCCCCGTTCCCACAACTCTCCTCCACCTGGGAACTAGTCTGTCGCGGAGTGCCATCACGCCCTACCATGTCCCTAGGGGGGACAGGTTCTGGGGCCACTCCGGAGCTCATCTCTGGTCGTAATACTGAGTCGCCAAGAAGAGCCGCTGGATTAAAACTCACAAAACTACTCCCAACTTTAGCTTTCTCCTTCCGACCATTCCTCCGCTGGTCTAGAGACTGAGGAATAGGCTGTGACATCTTAGATGCACGAGATAGGGTGTCAACACACTCCCTCTGCTGTGATTGACACCTCTCGACCAACTCCTGCCCCTCCCTACTCACGTCGGCCGCCCTCTCGGCACCGACTAAGGGTGGAACCTCAGAAGCAGGTACCGCAAAGTCGTTGCCGAGAAGAAGGTTGACGCCCTCTACTGGCAGTTTCTCTACGATTCCAACATCTATCTCTCGTGTCACACCATCAACCTCCAGCTCCACTCGAACCAACGGGTATGACCTTGTAGCATTAATACCCTGCACCACAACTACCCGTGCCGCGTTTATAGGTTTGCCTGTAAAGTTTTTCATCAGAGTCTGGGATGCACCTGTATCACGCAACAACTCCAACCCATGCTTGCAACCAGCCCAACTCACGCAGCCATGCCCTCTATGGTCGCAAAAAGCATCGTGGACAGGTTTCGAGCCTTCCGGACACTCCTTCACTGGCTGTGCCCCCGCATCTGACATATCACCCCGGGTAAATGCAGAAGACCTCAGAGACACCCCAATGTTGCTAGCCAAAGACACGACTGCTGTAGGTTGGTTACTAGAGCAGGAACGTGCAAAATGCCCCTTTTTATGACACTTAAAATACTCTACCTCACCCTTGGGACTTCCCCTGAGGTGGGGAAAGGCCCTGACCTTTCATAAACGGGATGGTTTTAGGTTTGTGATCAAAATTGGTATCATTGCTCTTACTTTCGTTATTAAATGTTGGATCACTGACTCGGGGGGGTGGAGTGTTGCGCCCCTTGTTAACTGCATCGGTCCGTTGTGCAGACCCGCACCCACGAATCAGCGACATTCTCAGTTCAGCCATCTCAGCTGCCTTTTGTAGAGTTTTAGGTTGTTTCTCTTTGAGGTTCAAAGTCAGGTCGCCGCCTGTGCATTTAAAAAATTGCTCTAGAAGGACTAACTGCTCAAGCTCCTCGAACGTCGTCACCTTCTCTGACCTCAGCCAATTTCTCAATGCATCAGACAGATCCCGGGCATGTTCTAGAAAAGTGCACTCACGACCCTTCGTAACACCCCGAAACTTCAACCTATATGTCTCTGGTTGTAACTCGTACGCCCGCATGACAGCTTCCTTCAGTACCTCATAATCGATGCAAGACTCCAAGGGAAACGCATCATATGCGTTGAGTCCTTTGCCAACCAACCTAGAGGAAACAAGGGCTGCCCACTTAACCTCGGGCCATTGGTGCTCCCGGCACTTCTTCTCAAAACACAGGAAAAACTGGGTGACACCCGACTCGTCAAATGCAGGGACTAACTTAAGAAGGTGCGATAAAGACTGATCAAGACCTCGATTCCCAGAACCGAGACGCTGCCCTGTCGACTCCACCCGAGACTTCTCAAGATCTCTGTCTGCACAGTACTTCGTAGCCTCAACCTGAAGCTCAGCTTCCCGCTGCTGCTGCTGAATCTTAGCCATCTCAATCTCAGATTCATGCTTTCGTTGCTCAGCCTGCTGGTTAAGTTTGGCGAGTTTGAGCTGAAACAACATCTCGGCAGACAAACCTTGAGGAGGGGGTGCTACTATTGGGGACCCACCCCGTGAATCACCTAGAGGCATACCCAACCGCCAGCGGGCATCGGCCTGCGGGAACGTACCCGGCTCCGGAGACCGAGGGGGCGCCATGGTAGGAGTCGAGTGGAGTGGGGGCTGGGCAGAAGGTGCCCCAGCTCCCGCTCCACCCGAAGCCCCACGCACCCCACCGAGCACACAGGTAACCAGCTCACTTCTCGACAAACCGCTAGTACCGGGAAACCCTAAGACCGTGGCTACACACTGTAGTCCGTACCGGTCTAGCCCCGACACACGATCCGCTGACACAGGCTCCTCCAAAAAATATCCGAGCATCCTCCTCACTGTTCACCACCCAAGCGCCCCTAGACAAGTCCACCTTCTCCACCTCCTCGCCTGCTTCCCGTACTGTGTCCTCACTGTACACTGATCCGTCGTTCGACATAGTGTCCACCAAAAATTCTCAACGTTTATAAAAAAAAAAAGTACCTAAACTCTCATGTAGCACTATTCACTCAAAAAATGCTTGAAGACAACTCAAGTGCTATACTACGTTGCCAAAAAAAAATCTGTGTCCAAAATATTCCTCCAAAAACAAATGTCCAAAAATCCTGCAATTATTTCTTAGTTCATTTGGTATGACGACTAAGATAAGATACTAGGCAAGGTCGCCATTTGTTATTACTGCAATAATAACAGATGGATACTAGGCAAGGTCACCATTTGTTATTATTGCAGTAATAACAAATGGCGACCTTGCCTAGTATCTTATCTTAGTCGTCATACCAAATGAA
The DNA here is from genome assembly GCA_032716605.1 of Paralithodes platypus. NCBI lineage: Eukaryota > Metazoa > Arthropoda > Malacostraca > Decapoda > Lithodidae > Paralithodes > Paralithodes platypus. The sequence continues at coordinate 20,486,596 of CM064543.1, read as the reverse complement.
CTAAGAAATAATTGCAGGATTTTTGGACATTTGTTTTTGGAGGAATATTTTGGACACCGATTTTGTTTTGGCAACGTAGTATAGCACTTGAGTAGTTCCCAGGTGGAGGAGAGTTGTGGGAACGGGGCTATTGAACACGAGGACGGGGAAACATGTCATGTGAACCTGTTAAAGGAGTTTGTGGGGCAACCACCTGAGAAGCCTACTGTCCCTGCGTTGGTCTGCAGCGGCCAAGGTGGAGAAGGAGAGGGGGGCAGTGGGGCACAGGTGGAGGAGAGTTGGGATTGTTATGTCTCGGCGGAGCAGTGGGCAGGGGACACGAGTCTGGTGGCTGTGGAAGCGCTAGAGCACCTGCCTGAGCAGCAGTATGCAGCGCTCCAGCACCGGCTCGGTTCATACCCCACTGGTCGTGCCGAGCACCCAGGCCTCACAACTCATGCGGTGCACAATGTTCCGCTGGCAGGTCACTTGAATGTTAGTAGACCGTTAGCCTCATTGTTTCGGTGGTTCAAGGTGGGCGACGAGGCTTTGGCATGGTTGTCAGGTCAGGGTCGCCCCATGGCTGCCAAGGGTGGTGGTCAGAATGAGGACATTGAGCAGATTGGTGAGGTTGGCTGTGGAGTGGATGGGCCCGGTCATCGCATAGCCTCCCAATGCTGCTCTAGTAAGATGCAACAGCCCTACCATAGACTGACTGTATCTGGCCATGTCGCTGAAGGCGTTGATGCTGCGCAGGCAGATGTAGTCGTAAGGAATGCGGGGGTGCGCATGTACGGTATCGGCGGGGAAGCCTTAGCAATTATGAACTATGAGAGTGACTGCACAGGTGGTACAGATTGTCCCTCTCATGACCTGGATGTTCTAGGGACAAAGGAGGAGAAGGAGGGAGACTATAGTGTAGAAACTGCGGTCTCGGCTGGGTTGTGGGAGGGCAATGAGCATGTTGTTCTTCGAGATAAGTTGCAACCTCTTGTTCCTGAGCGTCGAGAGAATTTTTTTACTAGGCTGTGGCAGTACGTCCGCATGTTTGTTGCTTCTCCAGGCCTGATATACGGAGTAGAATCCGTCATGGAGGCTGGAGACAGTGCAAGGCTCTATTAATTCCCTACCGTATAAATCCTGCTCGACAGCCTGTTGTGAAAGCAGAGCTAGACTACATATGGAAAAAGGGTCTGAGGGATAAGGGATATCGTGAGTGGTCGTTGCCAGTGAGTTTGCAACCTGAGTTGAGTGGCAAGATCAGTGTGTGTGTTGATTGCAAGAGTGTGTGTGCATTATCCCTGACAGACGCCTATCCATTACCTAGAGTTGACGACACCATAGACCGCATCGGGGCTGCCTCATTTATCACGAAGGTAGAACTAGTGAAAGGTTATTGGAAGGTCCCGTTGCCGGAAAGAGCGAAGAGAAGTGCCAGTCTTGTGATGAACTGGGCAGTTTATCAGTGCCAGGTGTTGTTTTGCTGCCGGAACACAAGTTGGATGTGTGGCATGTTAAGGGCACTGATAATGTTTTGGCTGATTGTTTGTCACGGGAGGGTATGTTTGCAGGAGAACCCTCGCCGTTCAGTCAGTGTGTGTTGAGAGTGGAGAAAAACCAGGCTTGCCCCTGTAGAGCAGCCGTCAAAAACAACATTAAAATTAAATACAAAAAATCACATAAAAACTCTTTCTTTTTTATAGTTAATTCTAAGTTGCCAATGTTATAGCTAAAGTCCTTATTTGAACCTGTCTTTCACTTTACTTAGTAGGCTGGGCTCTGTGAAGCTCGCTCAGGGAGCATAGCAGGCTAAAATTATACTATTATGTTTGGGAGGGGTTATAAGATTTTATTTATGTCAATATGTTGTGTTATGTAAGAATTGAGCTTTGCATTTCATTTCTGGCGGAGTGGCTAGGTGTGGCGGGCCTTGTCGGCATTCTGCCTTGTCAGATATGGTGCTCGCCTAATGTTGAGCGTCCTATATCTTGGGCAGGGTGTGACGTCTACCAGCGTGGGCAGAATCGCCTCTCGTTAGCCACTAGCGCTCGCCAGGGACATCGAAATGAGCTACAGTTATCCGAGAATGTTGTTCTTTCTTTCCTTGTGCTCGCATTGTCACAGCCAGTCCAGTGGTGGTCTTTGTTTTCGTCTGTGACAACGTGAAGTATTTTATATCATTAGTAGAATATAAGATGCATGGTGTAAAGTTAAGGAGAAAGAGCGATAGAGGCAGCGTGGTGGTAATATGTGCGTGTGTATGTATGTTGCTGCCTCCCTCGCTCGGTGGAGTTTTCCCGCCCGCGCGCGGGCTTTCCCGCGCCCTTGATTGGCTGGCGGTTCCTGGCGCGTCCCAGGGGCTTGCTGCCTTGTGACGTATCGGCCCGTGATTGGCCGACCATCGCGCCTTTGTGGGCTCCTGTATGACTTGCCTCCTGCATGAGGGTCCATGGGAGCTGTTCTCCTCAGGACAGGCTAGGCGCGCATGCTTCTAACATCCCTTTGCAAACTCTCTCCCGATCACCCCCTTTACCACTGTTTCTCTCTCTGAACTTCTTCTTTTCCATTGCTTCTCACCTTTATTCAATTACTTGTCCCCTTGGGTTCTGCATATGGTTTCCATAGCCGGCCCATTGTTTTGTATGCGCCGTCCTCTGAGATATTTACATGTACTTAGAATAGGTTTTGAGGGTTCTTAGTTAGTAGAGGTTGGGAACTTTAGTGTGTCTCCATTATTGATTTAGTGTTTCTGCTCTTTTATTTAATGCTAGACTGGGATAAGGTAACTGTAGTCGTTGTCTCCGATGTGTGTATGGTTCGCTTATACCTACACGACTTCGACCGGTCCTGTGGTAGCCTGTGCTGTCTTTTCGGTTGTGTCCTTTGCGAGTGCAGTATTGTGTTGACTGAGGGTTTTGGCCTGTTCCAGTTCCACACTCTGCTGCTGCCTCTTTGCTTGTCTTTAGAGGGTCGCCAGGATAGAACCAGATACTTGGGATCTGGATCTATCAAGAGAGCACCCTAGTCAATTAACGTAACTTAAAGGATGCAGTCTTAAGGACATCGCTAGGCTACGAGCCTGTCTTGCTCAACCACAGTTTCTTACCTAGAGTATTCCAGCTAGACATTATTAATCGAGTAGACACTTATTAGTATTTAATATAAGCTCTTTGATATGTATGCATTATTATTCACAGCATTTATTAGTCTAGGTTGTTGTTGAGTTGCACAACCATAGCAGACTGTTTCGTTGATGAGGAAGTACTCCTTTTAGTGTCGAGCATTACTACCGTTGCGCATTTATAGTGTTCTCGTGTCAGTTAACATTATATGTCCTATCTTTTAGTGTATTCTGCCTTTATATAGTCCAAGATTAGATACGAGCATCTTATGAGCATCAGACTTTCTTCAGAATTTTCCAGGTCTATGCTGTAGGACTATACTTCACTTTCTTTCAGATAGGAGTGAAGAGTTTATTGTTATTTAGAGTAACTGTATTGAAGCATCTTTTTATTGTATTAAATCTTGCAGTGATTTAATTGATCTTTCCATAGATTCCTTTTTATGCATTTTAACGTAACTTGCATCTTGTTTGTTATCAGGCTATACGTGTAGGTTAGCCTGAAGTAGAGTACATTTATGCCCAGTTAAGGATACCCCGCTATTGCAGATTAACTCTGGAGGGTATAAGTGCTTTGTTCGCCGTCATATAAGTTCGAGGGTTTGGATCTAGCGTACCGTTGTTGCATAGTGCCCTATTACTAGTCCAATCTTTAAGTGCCCTTGTTTTATTCGTAGCCCCGGTCGTAACAGTAGCCAATCAGGACGCTCGATCAGGCATAGGGCAAGGAGTTTTCGGTTGATATATATCTCTCAGATTTGTTCCTTCTCATTCAGTCTCTCTGCAGATGGGTTCTGCATAGCCCGAAATGTAAGATAAATATAGAATTCAAGCTCTTTCTTGTGTCTAACTTCCACCAAATATAATATATAGGCCTATATATATTTTTTTTTCTATGTGGATGAGGGATACAAAAGGTAAAACTGCCTGTGATGAGTGCCACCCCATAGTTGAAAGAGTGACAGGGCCAAAATCAAGGAGCAGTCGAGCCAACATGCCTGGACACACAGAGTTTGAAGCAATTTAAGTCATACGATGAGGGAAAGATGTATTCAGCGAAATTGTTCCAGAGCTCAGCTGTTGAATAGAAGAAAGATTGGGAGTGTCGTTTCGCTCTTGAGTTGGAGAGTTGCACAGCGTAGATGTGGGATTGTGTTGCAAGACGGGTACTACGTACCCTACGTAGAGGACGTGGTGTACACTGAGAGAGCTCTGAGGAACACTGATGATTGTAGTTGCAATAGAATAGCGAGAGCGATGCAACATTGCATCTTTGACTATCTAAACTATAAAGTAGAACACATTCTATCCAACTCTCCCTTCTCGGAAATCTCCATCTTAGGAGATTTCAACGTTCACCACCGCCAATAGCTCTCCTCTCTTACTACTGACCAACTTAGTGAACAAGCCTTGGTGTTTTCTATCCTAATTGACCTAGAGCAGCTGGTCTAACAACCCCCCCGTATTCCTGATCGTTTCGAAGATCGGCCCAACATTCTTGACTTATTTCTGACTTCTAGCGATTTTTCTTATACTGTCAATCTTTTCTCTCCTTTAGGCTCCTCCGATCATAAACTTATCTCTGTTACCTCTCCTATCTCTCCAGTACGGCCACCTGATCCTCTAGCCGGCGGCGCTTGTAGCACTTTGGCGCTGCCGACTGGGAGGCTCTTCAGCAGTACTTCTTTGATTTCCCTTGGAATGACTTCTACTTCCGTGGCCGAGGACCCTCGGAGAGTGCTGAACGCATTACCGAAGTAATCCTCTCAGGCTTGGAAGCATACATTCCATTTTCTTTCTCTCAGTCTAATGCAAAAAAATCTTGGTCTACTCACGCTTGTTCTACTGCTGTCCGCAACAAGGAGTAAGCATTCAAATGGTACTGACGCCTTAAGACTCAAGAATCTTATTCTTCCTATGTTTCTTCCTGGAATCAAGCCAAATCTGTTCTTCGACTTGCCAAGCACTCTTTCATCAATAATAAATACACTGAACTATCCAACTCTAGCTCTTCCCAAGCTTTCTGGCATCTAGCCAAAAACATCTCCAAAAAAATTTCTTCCTCGTCTTTCCCTCCCCTTTTCCACTCTGATGGTACAGCAATCACTTCTTCCTCTGACAAAGCTGAATTCTTCGCTCAAAATTTTGCTAGAAACTACACCTTGGATGAATCCGGTGCCATTCCTCCCTCTCCACCCCCCTCTCTCCTACTTATGCCTAATATCCTAATCTCTTCTAAAGATGTACTTTCTACCCTCTCTAGGCTTAATACGAAGAAGGTGTACGGTCCAGACGGTGTTCCTCCTGTTGTACTCAAAAACTGTGCTTCCGTGCTGACTCCTTGCCTAGGCAAACTCTTTCATCTCTGTCTCTCCTCTAACATCTTCCATTTATGCTGTTCAACCTGTCCCAAAGAAGGGTGACCGCTCTCAACCCTCCAACTATCGTCCAATTGCTCTCATCTCTTGTATCTCTAAAAATTTTGAAACTATTCTTGCTTCCAAATTTCTTAAGCATTTCTCTTCTCATAATCTGCTCTCAGATCGCCAGTATGGCTTCCTTAACCCGAGAGCGTCGCGCCATTGGTAGTTAAAAAAAAAAAAAAACGCCAAGCGAGGATATTTTGGTTCATTCCCGCCTAAAATCATCCTGTCACCTTTCCCCACCAAAACCTTTTAAGAGTCTCCTTGCCATTCCCGGGTTAAGGGTAGCTCTACTGGTGATCTTCTTTCATTATCTTACTAACTCTTGGTATTCCTCCTTTCGGGACTAAGGTGAGACCTTTTCTATTGCACTAAACATATAGAAGGTCTTCGATAGAGTCTTGCACAAATTATTAATTTAAACTACCCTCCTTTGATGTCTATCCCTCCATCTGTGCCTTTGTCTCTAATTTCCTTTCCGGCTGTTGTATAGCTGCAGTTGTATAAATGATCTTCTCAACTGTACCTCCAGTCCCATCCATTCATACACAGAAGACTCTACCTTACACTACTCAATTAGTTTTCCAGAACGCCCCAGCCAGCAATCCCTAAATAACAAACGTAATGAAGCCATAGAACACTTATCTTCTAATCTAACTACTCTTTCTAATTGGGGCAGAGAAAACCTTGTTGCCTTTAATGCTTCCAAAACTCAATTTCTTCATCTATCCTGTCTAGGTCTCTATTTCCAGAGCCAACGATTGAATTTCACGCGCCAGTTGGTCCAAGTCGATACCACTCTCCAGGTCGTTGCCACCCAACACCAAAAACGTGAGATCGGGGCTATACTATAGGAGTTCTTCCCATGCGCTGCTCTCCGTGACTGACGGTAGCCACCTTCTCTCTCTCCCCCCCCCCCCCCGACCAATGCACTTTACAATAAAATATAGGTCATAAATTGCGGGCTCAGGACTTAAAAGTGTCACATAAGAGTGGCCGAATATTGCCACCTTGCGTAAAGGAATGGGGTATGCAGCATGGGAGAGCTCAAATCCTAGCCCCCCGCCCTTTACCCCCATCCTCTACTATAACCTCGCCAGGAGCAGCATGTATCATGTAGCCTAGCTGTAAGCTAAACAAACACAAAAATATACAAAAAACTCCAAATTCCTATTTATCCGGGTCGAAGGACCAATTTTAACACAAATAGGGATTTAGCAAAATATGTAAAAAGCAATAAATGATGGGTAATACAAACTTAGGCTGGGGAGCAAAATAGGAAGTTTTGTGTTATTACCTTGGACATTATAACCCCTTAATAAATCATCCTGACCACCTAACATATAGAGTTCTAAGGCCTCGGAAAACTATTAAGTGGTTAAAGGATACAAAACATATCACGAGGTCTGGGGTGGTGTAAGCTGGTCCAGGGGGTACGGCCAGGCCGGGTGTGAGGAGACACAACAAAAATACTGTAGGTGTTATCGGAACGGAATCTAATGAGAGAGAGAGCGTGCATGAAGTAAATACGTAACCAAGAATATATATATATATATATATATATATATATAATTAATTTATATACACATTTTATCTTAACAATTGAAATATTTATCTATAATTTTGTCAGCGTAACACTAATTTTTAGCGTTATGAATATGGTATAATTCAAATTTTAAATATATAAAATAGAAAGAAATAGTGACCATAATCTGTGACCTTCACCATTCACCTTGACCTTTGAATAACAAAAACACAGTATTTCGACAATCGTTGCATTGACAAACCGAATTTGCCAGCAAAATTTGGTGATGATACATCAACCCGTTCAGAAAAGTTCTGTCATTTTCATTTCATACTGGATAATAATAGACGACTTTATTCAGTTTAATAAAATTAGCAGGCTTTCAACTATCTGAAATAACCCTTTATACTACCACAGATCTTTCGTAAGCTCCACAAAATCGTCAAATTATAGCTAGAATACAATAAAAAAAAAAAATCGCTGGTACAGAAAGGGTTAAACAGTCTAGGAAGAGTTTAGGGAAAATTATTAACACTCTTGTTTTGATCTTCGACCTTGACCTTTAACCTTAAGTATTATAATATATACTGTATATACAATATTGATATACTGTATATATTATTTAACTAACACAGCCATATTTACAAAATTTGAGTAATATTATTTTAATTAATACTACAAGTTGACCTTGACCTTTATGTAGGAGTATATTTTGGTTTGCATTGACATTGCCAAGGAAAATCAAATATGCATGACTAATTTCATCAAAACCCATCAGTTAGTTTCATATATAGTTATAGAATAGTTGACCTTGACCTTTGATCTTTATGATATGTCTCAAAATTTATGTTTTCCTTTTCATTTAAAGTGCAACTATCAAACCAAACATTGTGAAGTTTGCGTGACAAGTAAAGAAAATAGCATATTGACCTTTTATTTGACCTTGACTTGTGACTTTGACCTTTCATATGGTTAGTTTCTTGTATGACCTTAGCCTAGGTATTCCGAATATACATGGTAAGCCTATACTCCGTTCAGCATAAACAGTCCGTTGGTAGGGCAGAACTTGACAACACTGTTTTACCCTCGCTATCATCTGATAAGTTGATAATGGGGGCGAGAAACCATTTGCCCTCTCTCTCTCTCTCTCTCTCTCTCTCTCTCTCTCTGGGAGATGAAATTGTACTAACTTAATTATTAACGTGATTTTTATATACCCTAAATCTATATATATAATGTCTTAAATGATAAAATAAACTATTGGTCAAAATATTCTGTGTGGCAGACTTTAAAGTGTTTGCTTTTATTGTACGGTTTTCTGTAATCATAATGAATGGGATACTTCTCTATAGTAGAAAATTATCCAGTGTTTCTGATGTTATGACTTTTTTTACCACACCACCATTGAGGTAAAAGTCTAGGTGCGTTTATTTTTATAGAGGTTTCCCCAGTAGGCCTAATCCTCTCTCCGATTATTAGTCAGAATTGTCTTCATCAGAACTATCTGAGAGGTGAACTACCAATGAATCCACAAAATGTTCCACTGTCATATCTAGCTCAGCATCATGTTCTTGCAGCCGTTCTGCATGTTTCACTGCCTGCATCCAGTTGTGTTGTGTAACATGCTGCAAAGCCTCTTTGATGAGAAGCTTGAGGTCGGACATCTTGAAAGTGTTTTTCTTGGCGATATATGTTTTCACTTGAGCCCAGATGAGCTCAATAGGGTTGTACTGGCAATGGTATGGCGGTAGCCTTACAACCCTATGCACTGCTTCTGCTGCAATTGTGTCAATCACATACTTTTTGCCTTTGTAATATTTCTTTGCAAGGTCAAGCAGGTTTATTTTAAACAGATCATCACTGGGCTGAGCTCCCTTCTTAATTAGCCAATCCTTTATATCAGCTTTTTTCCAAGAGTAGTTTGGACATTTTTCAATGAGCATCGAATGGTACGAAGCATTGTCCATCACAATCACAGAGTTGGTGGTATGTTTGGTAGCAACTGATTTATAAACCAGTTTTCAAACACTGCAGCATTCATCTGATTGTGGTAGTCTCCATCATTTTTAGCTCGAAATATTAACTCTGCATTATTGACAAAACCAGATTTTCATCCTGCATGAAGAATTATGAAGCGACTTCCTTTCCCAGTAGGCGTCTTTATTCCTGTGGCTTTTGGAGATGCCGTATCAGTCCAACACTTTAAAACACTAATTTTGGTTCACCCACGTTTCGTCCAGGTACACAATATTTGGGTGGGATTGCTTGAGCTTTTGCATTTCGTACAAGAATCTGTTCCTGGCTGAAACAACATCTCTTCTCTCCATGAGGAATTTGCGGCCATCAACCTTTGCAAATTTAAAACCAATTTGCAATATAACTTTGCGAAGAGACGCTCTGGACCCTTTGTAGGAATTTTTTTCTCTGAGTTCTTCCATCACTTTGTACAATGTAGGAATTTCTTTTCTCTCATAGAATTCCAAGATAGTTCTTCCGAGTACACACTTATCAAAATCGTCAAAGTTCGTCACAGAGGAAGGGAAACCTCTATAAAAATAAACGCACCTAGACTTTTACCTCAATGGTGGTGTGGAAAAAAAGTCATAACATCAGAAACACTGGATAATTTTCTACTATAGAGAAGTATCCCATTCATTATGATTACAGAAAACCGTACAATAAAAGCAAACACTTTAAAGTCTGCCACACAGAATATTTTGACCAATAGTTTATTTTATCATTTAAGACATTATATATATAGATTTAGGGTATATAAAAATCACTTTAATAATTAAGTTAGTACAATTTAATCTCCCAGAGAGAGAGAGAGAGAGAGAGGGCAAATGGTTTCTCGCCCCCATTATCAACTTATCAGCTGATAGCGAGGGTAAAACAGTGTTGTCAAGTTCTGCCCTACCAACGGACTGTTTATGCTGAACGGAGTATAGTGAGAATCTAACACACATATATATATATATATATATATATATATGTTGGTAAAGCCAGGTAATAAATTTTCTTTAATACATACGAGGTTGAAAGAAATGGCAATTTCTGCGTTGGAAATTTTATTATTCAAAGTTTCCAGGTCTCTGATGAGTTTTCGCTGGGTGGCAGGAAGTAGATGAAGGAGATGAGCCAAATTCATGGTGGTACAGGGTTACATTAAAGTACATGAAGATACAGGATATACGACGCGTTTCACTGGACAACCAGCATTATCAAGTAAGGAAGGAATGATATAAAAGGTAAACAGGAAGGGTATATATAGAGGGTGGAGGATCAGAGGAGGCGGAAAACAGGGGGCAAAAGTCTGCTATTGGTGGAAGGGTAAACTAGGAGAGAGAAAGGGGTTAACCGCTTCACGCATGCGCACTGGATGCGGGATGGTGGTCAGTAGGTGGGGTCGAAGCTGATTGGCTGCGTGTCGAGGGGCGTGGCCTAAGTTGTGTGGCGCCTGCAGAAGACGAAGCTGAAGGAGGTAGCGCGGGGGGCTGCGTCAAGGGCACCGGGGGGCGAGGATGGGTGTTAGGTCCTGTAGGGTAGTGCCTTTTGGCAGAAGGAAGGATCTGAAGGTCCAGAGTTTGGTTGTTGATGTTGGGATGTAAGGCTTGGATATATAAACCTTCGAGTATAGGTAATCTCCTTGGGTCACTTTCTTTATCGAGTATGGTGGTGTGTTTCTCTAACTCGTTGCGTGTGAGGTGAGGGTGGTTAGGGGTGAGATAGTGGTCTTTGATGGCTCCAGCCTGAAGGTGAAGAGTTAACCGACGTGAAAGACGAGTCTGCGTCATACCAATATAGGAATGAGGTCCACAGTCCTCATAATTAAAGGTATGTTGGTAAATGACGTGATCGTCGGTCATCGGGCTCTTTATCTTGGTGGAGGCTGGTTTGTTGCGGAGAACGAGGTTGGAGGTCTTGGGGGATTTGTAATAAATTATTAATTTGATTTTGTTTTCCGGGTTGGTTGGGTGGACATGCTTGGAGATTATTTCTTTTAAGACGGCCTCGTTATTTTTGTGTTCAGAGGACATGTAATTGCGGTAGAAGATCTTAATTTCATTGGGGGGGTCAATGTTGGGAGGGCTTTGGGTGTACCATTTTTCAAGATGGTGGTTGATGGTGCTGGAGATGTCGGAGTTGGAGTATCCGTTATTTACTAAAACTTGGGATAGTCTTTTTAGTTCCTGGTGGGTGTCGGCCCAGGTAGAGCAGTGCGTGAGGGCTCTCCTAACATAGGCGGAGATGGAGGATAGAAGATAGCGGCGGGGGCATTCACTATCGCCGTTGAGGCATTGTCCTGTGTTAGTTGGTTTAATGTAGACGGTGGTTTTGAACCCATGGTCGTTCAGAGCTACGAGGATGTCGAGGAAGGGGAGTTGTCCATTGTTAGATTTTTCAAAGGTGAAGTTAAGTCCGGAGGAGGTCATGAAGCGACACTGGAGTTCCTGTAGTTCGTGGAGGTCCTTGATTTGCACAAAGATGTCATCCACGTATCTACAGTAGACGGCTGGTCGTTGGGCAGCTAGGAGCTCTTCCTCGATGGTTCCCATGAAAAAGTTCGCAAAAAGAACTCCTAGGGGGCTGCCCATCGCCACACCGTCTATCTGCTTGTACATGTTGCCCCGGGGGCAAAGGAAGGGGGCCTCCATGGTACATAGCTCCAGTAGTGTTTTCAGGGCCTTCTCCGGGATGTCCAGTGTAGGTGTATCAGAGCAATGATAAATTCAACGTAGAATCATGTAGATAGACGGTGTGGCGATGGGCAGCCCCCTAGGAGTTCTTTTTGCGAACTTTTTCATGGGAACCATCGAGGAAGAGCTCCTAGCTGCCCAACGACCAGCCGTCTACTGTAGATACGTGGATGACATCTTCGTGCAAATCAAGGACCTCCACGAACTACAGGAACTCCAGCGTCGCTTCATGACCTCCTCCGGACTTAACTTCACCTTTGAAAAATCTAACAATGGACAACTCCCCTTCCTCGACATCCTCGAAGCTCTGAACGACCATGGGTTCAAAACCACCGTCTACATTAAACCAACTAACACAGGACAATGCCTCAACGGCGATAGTGAATGCCCCCGCCGTTATCTTCTATCCTCCATCTCCGCCTATGTTAGGAGAGCCCTCACGCACTGCTCTACCTGGGCCGACACCCACCAGGAACTAGAAAGACTATCCCAAGTTTTAGTAAATAACGGATACTCCAACTCCAACATCTCCAGCACCATCAACCACCATCTTGAAAAATGGTACACCCAAAGCCCTCCCAACATTGACCCCCCCAATGAAATTAAGATCTTCTACCGCAATTACATGTCCTCTGAACATAAAAATGACGAGGCCGTCTTAAAAGAAATAATCTCCAAGCATGTCCACCCAACCAACCCGGAAAATAAAATCAAATTAATAATTTATTACAAATCCACCAAGACCTCCAACCTCGTTCTCCGCAACAAACCAGCCTCCACCAAGATAAAGAGCCCGATGACCGACGATCACGTCATTTACCAACATACCTTTAATTATGAGGACTGTGGACCTCATTCCTATATTGGTATGACGCAGACTCGTCTTTCACGTCGGTTAACTCTTCACCTTCAGGCTGGAGCCATCAAAGACCACTATCTCACCCCTAACCACCCTCACCTCACACGCAACGAGTTAGAGAAACACACCACCATACTCGATAAAGAAAGTGACCCAAGGAGATTACCTATACTCGAAGCTTTATATATCCAAGCCTTACATCCCAACATCAACAACCAAACTCTGGACCTTCAGATCCTTCCTTCTGCCAAAAGGCACTACCCTACAGGACCTAACACCCCTCCTCGCCCCCCGGTGCCCTTGACGCAGCCCTCCGCGCTACCTCCTTCAGCTTCGTCTTCTGCAGGCGCCACACAACTTAGGCCACGCCCCTCGACACGCAGCCAATCAGCTTCGACCCCACCTACTGACCACCATCCCGCATCCAGTGCACATGCGTGAAGCGGTTAACCCCTTTCTCTCTCCTAGTTTACCCTTCCACCAATAGCAGACTTTTGCCCCCTGTTTTCCGCCTCCTCTGATCCTCCACCCTCTATATATACCCTTCCTGTTTACCTTTTATATCATTCCTTCCTTACTTGATAATGCTGGTTGTCCAGTGAAACGCGTCGTATATCCTGTATCTTCATGTACTTTAATGTAACCCTGTACCACAATGAATTTTGCTCATCTCCTTCATCTACTTCCTGCCACCCAGCGAAAACTCATCAGAGACCTGGAAACTTTGAATAATAAAATTTCCAACGCAGAAATTGCCATTTCTTTCAACCTCGTATGTATTAAAGAGAATATAATTATATAAATATATATATATATATATATATATATATATATATATATATTATATATATATATATATATTATAATATATATATATATATATATATATATATATATATATATATATATACAGTATATACAATATTGATATATATACTGTATATGTTATTTAAGTAAAATGCAACTAACAATCAGCTTATCGAAAATTGAGTAATTTTTTATGAAGGTTAACTTTCTACCTTGGCCTGTGACCTTGACCTTTATGTAGGATTACATTTTTTGTTTGCTCTGATGTAACCCTGGAAAATCAAATAAGTGTGCCAAATTTAATTAAAAAATCATCAAAGTTCTCTAATGGAATAGTTGACCTTGACCTTTGACCTTCATGATGTCTGAAAATTTAAAATTTGAATTTTCCTTTAAAGCACAACTCTCTCAACAAATGTTGTGAAGTTTACATGAATAGTAAAGATATGAGGATATTGACCTTATATTTGACCTTGACCTGTGACCTTGACTATCAAATAATTATGTTTATTCATGTATGACCTTGGCCTAGGTATTCTGAATCTACATTATTAAATCAGTTTGTGTGTCTGTGCGTTCTTAATAGGCGGCCGCAGTGTTGGACCTGGGGAGCTGAAACTTTGCATGTGGGTGTCAATTGACCTGGGTCAGGTCATAGAGGGGGCGAGGCCACGATCGGAGGTCGATTCGTGGCCGAAATTGAAAAACAAAAAAAAAATTGCCATTTGGGGCAGAAGGAGGCCTCCGATCGAAAAGGTGTATGGAATGAAAGTTGTTCCAGCCCCCCAAAATGAGGGTACGAATGAGGTCAGATCCAAAATCGGAGGTCATTTAGCGGCCGAAATCGAGGTCGCCGTTTAATGAGGCACAGGGAGGTCGAGGCCGGTGATTATGGTAGTAGTAGTATTGTGATGATTGTGGTAGTAGTGATTGATGATGGTGATTATGGTAGTAGTAGTGGTGGTAGTACCCGGGCAATGCCGGGTATCCCTGCTAGTATACATGATATGCCTTGTGAGAATCTTACAATAAATATGAAATACCAGTAAAAACTTATTTTGACCTTTAACCTTGACATTTGACTTCGACCTTCGACCTTAGAAATTCTTATCTAGAATTTAGTTAGCTTAACACCAATGTTGGTATCAGCTAGTGTTATGAATTGGTGTAATTCATATAAACATGTATAGATAAGAAATAATTAACATATACTGTCACCTTGACCTTTGACTAAAAAGAATAAACACATATATTTGACTGGTCATCGCATTGACCAACTGAATTTGCCTGCACAATTTGGTGACAATGCAATAAACAGTTTAGGAAGAGTCTAGGGAAAATGACAAACACTCTTGTTCTGACCTTTGACCTTGAATTTTTACCTTAACTATTACAATATTTATGTGAAATTTGATATATATATTATTTAAGTAATAAGCAACTAACACAGCCAGTTTTCCAAAATTTGAGTAATATTTTGTTTAATTAATAATAGCCTAAAAGTTGACCTTGACCTTTATGTAAGAGTACATAATAATTTGTTTGCATTGACATTGCCAAGGAAAATCAAATGTGCACACCTAATTTCATCAGAACCCATCAGATAGTTTCATATATACTAGCAGGGGTACCCGGCGTTGCCCGGGTTTAAATTACCATCACTACTACCACCACTACTACTACCATAATCACCATCTTCAATCACTACTACCACAATCATCACAATACTACTACTACCATAATCACCGGCTTCGACCTCCCTGTGCCTCATTAAACGGCGACCTCGATTTCGGCCGCTAAATGACCTCCTATTTTGGATCTGACCTCATCCGTACCCCCATTTTGGGGGGCTGCGAACAACTTTCGTTCCATACACCTTTTCGATCGGAGGCCTCCTTCTGCCCCAAACGGCAATTTTTTTCAATTTTTTTTCAATTTCGGCCTCGAAACGACCTCCGATCGTGGCCTCGCCCCCTCTATGACCTGACCCCAGGTCAATTGACACCCACATGCAAAGTTTCAGCTCCCCAGGTCCAAAACTGCGGCCGCCTATTAAGAACGCACAGACACACAAACTGATTTAATAATATAGATTATAGAATAGTTGACCTTGACCTTTGATCTTTATCCTGACCTTTATGATATGTTTTGACCTTGACCTGTGACCTTGACCTTTCATATGGAGTTGTATAGTTTCTTGTATGACCTTGGCCTAGGTATTCCAAATATACATGGTAAGACTAGTGAGAATCTAACAGTTAGTATAAGAAATACTATTAAAAACGTTTTTTTACCATTGACCTTGACCTTTGACCTTACCCTTAAGAATACTTATCTAAAATTTGGGTAATACGAGATCAAGGTTACCAGTGACTTGTACAGTAAAAGTTAAGAAATTTGAGTAAAAGCTAAAAATAAATAGTAAAAGTTGACCTTTGACCTTGACCTACAGTATATACAAGAGTACATTTTTTGTTTTCATGAAATTACACAGGACAATTTCGATTCCACTTCACCGACCACTCTCTCCACACCTGGCAGCAACACCTCAACCCTCTCTCACCATGGCCACCCAGGAAGAACCCACCACCTTTTCTGGTGTGGTTAAATGGTTCAACATAAAGAGAGGATATGGATTTATCACCAGGAACCAAGATAAAACGGATTTCTTCACCCACAGAAAGAACATTGTGCTTAACACCAATAGCACAATAACGTCACTAGGTGAAGGAGAGCAAGTGCAGTTTACAATCAAGGAGGGAAGGAAGGGCAAGGAGGCAGCAGGAGTAACAGGGCCCCATGGCAGACAAGTAAGGGGCTCCAAACTATCACAAGGAAGGCAGAAGCAACCCACTACCACCGGATTGAAGTCTGGCCTCAAGACTGACGTCATTACAGTCATTGTCCACACAGCCATAGCTCTTGCTGGGGACGATCGAGGCCAACTTTCTGTGCTTCTGCCTGCTCTTCTGGCTGCCAATGGCCTGCCTACCATCATCATCCCTCCAGATCTCCTTGCCCGAAGAACAACCGAGAAGCCGCACAAAAAGAAGCCTTCCAACACTCAACTTCTGCCTCGACCACTCTGCCTTCAGAAGACTCGAACACCTAGAGTCCAGGAGGCAGCAACTTCAACACCGAGCCTGCATAAGAGGAAAGCTGAGGAGCTGACAACAACTCCGCCAGCACCAGCAACTCCAACTCCAACAACACCTCGGACCACCTCAAACCTCCAGTCTGACACCTCCGCTGTACCATCTCCATCTCTGCCACTACCATCTATGCCAATGGTCTTCGACGATGAGCTTTGCAGCTTATCTAAACAACGACGACTACGACCTCTCAAAAACTTAAACCAACACTAGCAAGGTGGTTAGCCCACCATCTTTCATCTCTCCAACTCTTCATACTCACCACTTTACCTTCAACTTCAACCTCTACTTTCTACACTTGTGGGACTCTACCTCACAGTTACCTACCTACACAGGACAATCAAATAAGCATGCCTAATTTCATTAAAACCCATCAGTTAGTTTCATATATATTAATAGAATGGTTGACTTTGACTTTTGACCTTCATCTTGACCTTTATGGTATATGTCTCCAAATTCGTTTTTTTCCTTTTCATTTAAAGTGCAACTATCTTACCAAATTTTGTGAAGTTTGCATGAAAAGTAAAGAAAATAGAATATTGACCATATATTTGACCTTAACCTGTGACCTTGACCTTTCATATAGAATTGTATAGTTTCTTGTATCACCTTGGCCTACTGTAGGTATTCCGAATATACATGGTAAGTGTTATGCGTCGCTGTAATCCAGCACACTTGTATTGGTCTGTAGCCTACTATCAGAACTTTATATTGCTCGACAGGAACATAACTAGCATTGACATAAATATTATTTGTTTCACTCAATCTTCACCAAAGACAATGAATACACAAGTTAGGTACCCAAGTTTTATTCCTAATACCTAGATACAGAATATTAAAGACGTGATTTTCCGGTCCCGTCGCAAGACCATCGTCTCAACCGAGCCGTCGCAAGATCATCACAAGACGGGAAAAACAACACAGGCTTGCTCCAAGTCAGCGCACCATTTTACAAATATATAGGCTAGGCTATACAACTTCCATTTCACCGGAATAACATTCACCGCCAATTTAATTATCATTAGGATTATACAAATGCAATTCTGATGTGAAAAAACAATCTGTAAATAGCATAGTCACAGCTGGGGTTTGTTGTTGTTTCGTGGACAAAATCTAACCAAGCGTACTGTCCGATTTAATTTATTATCAACAATTGGATATTCGTTAATGTGGGCTCTTATTACTCTACTTCCAAATAATAGGCAAGTAAATTATAAGATCATGTTTGGATAAACAAATATACCGAAATAAATTAGAATGAAGAAATAGTAAGTTGAGTGAGATGTTTCAGCTTGCCATCAACCCAGCTCCTGAGCTCTCTTGCCGTCGCAAGAGAATATTATATTGGTGTCTCGCTTGCTAAAGGTGGGCTTGCGACGGGACCGGAAAAACAGTTTTCGGGGTAGATCTTGCGACGATGGTCTTGCGACGCGACCGGAAAATCACGTCTTTAAAGTGCATCAGGATCTTAGGTATAATAACCTAATTCCAATGTTAAAGTGTGTGACGAGAATAATAATGTTTTATTCTTCAATAAATCATAGCGTCACAACAGAGTATAAAATTAGCTGACAGTAAGACACGAAAAAAAAACTAAATATGATGACAATATATATATATATATATATATATCAGAAATAAATGTACACAGAGAGGTACAAATAAATAAAGATGGGGTCAAACCGGTTTGGCCGCCCCAGGTAGAAGAGGGGGGGAAGCGCGGCTGGGTTAATGCATGGTGTGGGTCAAGCAGGTACACGCACCAAAGATACCGCGCCAAAAGGGTAGGTCAAGTCTACTGCGATGATATTTAAATCAATATTTTGAATATGTAAAGTTAAGGGGACCGCCCAGTATTTACTAGGGGAGTGACACTGAACTTCGTCCGATTTTAATTATATTTCCCACACTTATAGAGGATGATGTAAGGAGGAAAAGTATTTTTTTATTTTCCTCTCTAGGTCAATTAGTTCCTGAATTAGGGTGGAAATTAGTTCGATAATACAATACAAATTCTGACGTCAATAGGCTTGAAACCCAAGCACTGTATAATCTTTTCGGAGTGATCAGACAACTCAGGACATGTGGTTTTACAACTCTCTGGGCATATTTTTTTTTATTTTTTATCTAATTGCGGAATTAGGTGACTCGGAAATTAGGTTATTATTTTTTACTCTGTGGTCAGCTACCTATGCTAAGGGCCTGTGTCGCATTAAATCGGAAATGCAAAAAAAACGGCGAAAGAGATTTATAGAGCATTTCACGCGCTTTCAACGGTATAAGTACCATCTTTATACAATCAATAGTTACTGACTTATAATCGATCATAGGTCGAAAACATACATTTCGAGAAAAAGGCTTGTAAAGTTCAGTGATGTCTTCACTCTAGTATACAGTAAGTACATATAACGTAGTATACATGTTCTCCATTTCGGTTTTAGGCATTTATGCATCAGTTTATATATTCATATATAAGTTTTCCATTAATATTTAGCACCTGGTAATTTTTTCAATATACAGACATACCACGACCGCCGGGGGGGCCCCCCCCCCCCATATTTGTCCCGTTGTGGGGTGCTACGGCACCCGCGAAAGTTTGAAATAACATTGATTTAATTCGGAGCTGTGGTGGTCAAGCGGTGAGCATGCTCGCGTGTGAATCTGAAAGACCCGGGATCGAATCCCTGCCACGGCGGACATTTAGTGGGTGCGGTAGTACGTCCTAGCATGTTTCACATGCTTGCACCCAGTCAGGGGACATCCTGACGACGTATACAGACTAAACACACATAACAAAGCCACTCCAACACCTTCCTCTCTCTCCAACACCCCTTCTCCCCTCTCAACACTCTTCTCTGAGCTAGTGCCGATAAAAATGGCATGGTCAGTCCTGTAAAGAATCGTAAGATTCAGATAAAAATGGCATGGTCAGTCCTGTAAAGAATCGTAAGATTCAGAGTCGTAAAGATTCCAGGACGAGCTCATTAGCTGCGGATCCCCAGATCGACCGTGGTGATTGTCACCTAAACATCTTCAAAAAGTACAAAACAAAAAAAAGTAAGACCAATTGCCTGCTGTTATTTTATTTTTATTTTTATTTTATTTTTAAGAGACAATGAACGGAGGAAGGAAAAACACAGATAAAACAAAAAGGTCCATGTGCCTAAAGGCATCCTCCATTCATAAAATGTTTGTAACAACTGGATTTAAACTTTTGTAGATTGTAAGTTTGTGGAAAGCAACTCGAGGGAAGTGAATTCCAAAGAGTAGTAGTTCTAGGGATAAATGAATTTTGATAAGCAGAAGTTCTGCATTGTGGAGGAGAAAGTGTAAATTCATGGGCGCTCTCAGCTGCCCTAGTTCTACGGGGAAAGATGTGGAGAGGCGGCACAATTGAAGCAAGTTCCTCGGAACAATTGCTGTGAAAATATCTGTAGAATAATGCAAGGGATGCAACGTTTCTTCGTATGGATAATGTATAAATAATAATAATAATAATAAACGGTTTATTAAAGAATGGCAGCCTCAAGAGCTGAAAATACACATTTTACAATTTAGTGGATGAACATGAGATGTACAGATATGAAGATGGTAAGCTCAGTTTACAAACAAAATAAATAAATACAATAATGATGCAGGTGCAGAATACAAATTATCATAAAATATCCATGAGAGTAAGTGATATACAGTACATATACACATTTATTTACTTACTCATATACAGAACATACGTATATACACGTACATACGCACATACATATACATACATATATAGGAACATAAGAACATGCAGTAAGTGTGCACATGTCCGTATACACATACGCTCACGTATGCACACAAACATACATACATACAAAAACTGGTTTGGTAGGGTCAGGGTAAAGAGGTGAAGGGTAAAGAGGGTGCAGCAATTCAAGTCCGTACAGGTAGGGTCAGGTACAGCCTACTACAATGGGAGGTTAATCCTCGGTAGTGTAGGTGTGTGTGTGTGTGTTAGTTTGAGTGTGTGTGTGTGTGTGTGTGTGTGTGTGTGTGTGTGACAGAAGGCGAAATATGGAAAAGCTGGGCGTTCTATTGTTAAGGGTGGAAATACATGGATGAAGATACGCGAACACCTAATCATAGATAATGCTTAAGCATAGATTTATAATCAGAAGTTGCGCTAGTGAGCAATATGTTCTCGCTCATATGTACGTATATTTACATACATATGTGCATATGACCATATAAATACACGTACAGTACATATATATATTATATACCTTATATTCTCAACCGGGCTCGAACCATTGACAGCACATACACACAGACATACATATACATAAATATATGCACATTACATGCATATATGCTCTTCTCTTATCCTACCTGATACTCTCAGCCGGGCTCGAACCACAAACAAAGTAGGAAGGTCCTGTGTGATTGCAGGGTTATTGATTAATCTAATAGCTTTATTTTGAATTTTGTCCAACTGCCTCAATGCAACCACTCCACTTCCACTCCACAGAGGTGAACAGTAATCCATCTGAGAACGCACATGACTTTTATATATTACGGCCAACTGCTCGTCAGTGAAGAATTCTCGAACTCTGTACAGGAGTCCCAGTTTTTTAGAGGCATTCTTAGCAATGCTTCTAACATAATGTGTCCAGCTCAAGTTAGTAGTTAATGTTACACCGAGAATGTCAATACTAGGGGAAGTGGGAATATTTACATCATTAAAAAATATATGGGAGTCAGTGAGATTCTGTCGGTTAGAAAATTCAATGTACTTGGTTTTCTGTGCATTAAAGGAAACTAGATTCTTTTGTCCCCATTCATTAATTCTAGAAAGGTCCTGGTTCAGAGAAATTGCAGTGTTTATTTTTGAATTTATAAGATCGGGTTGGGTGAAAGAATTGGTAAATGTGAAGGAACTGTGGAGTGTTGAGTCATCTGCGTAGGAATGTATTGGATTATGAGTGGTAGATACGAGATCATTGATATGAATGAGGAACAGAGTTGGGGCCAAAACTGATCCCTGGGGAACACCAGCATTTATTGAGTGAAATTGAGAATAAAGGCCATCTACCATTACACATATTTTTCTGTTATGAAGATAAGAAGAAATTAGTGGAACTAATGATGCAAGGCCGTAGTGTGACATCTTCGACAATAAGGATTGATGCCAGACTATCAAATGCCTTTGATATATCCAGTGCTATTGTATGTGTTTCACCATGTTGGTCTGTAGCTTGGTTGATTTGATGCGTAAGAAAGCAAAGAATGTCTGCAGTTGATCGACATCGTCTAAAACCATATTGCCTATCACTGATTAATTTATTATTCTCAAGATGCTTAATTATGTGATTATTTAATATAATTTCAAAAACTTTACCAAGAGTGGAAGTTATAGCTATTGGTCTGTAGTTTGATGGATCTGAAGAGGCACCTTGTTTAGGAACTGGATGGATGTTTGCTTCTTTCCAGGGTACTGGGAAGCATGAGGTATGAGTACATAGACGGAACAAATTTGCCAATACAGGAGCGAGCACCAAGGAGCAATTCTTAAGTACTATTGGAGGAATTTCATCTGGACCAGGAGCCTTATCTACTGAGAGATTCTGCAAAATAGTTTTGACATGTCTGGTGTGGATCTTAAGTGAGGGAATTTCAGGCGAATTAAAATTAAGTACAGGGACATCTTGATTTATTTCATCTAAGGTTGAGTTGGTGGAGAAAATATCCGCAAGAAGGTTAGCTATACCTCGTGGGTCACTTACAAGATTGCCAGTCGGAGATTTTAATGGTGGAATGGATGAAGCAGTAGTGAAGTTGGATTTGAATGAGTTAAGAGTAGACAAAAAAAATTGTTATCATTTGGATTATTTAGAAGTTTATTTGCCTGCTTGTGGAGAAAGTTTGATTTAGTTAGGTTTAATACAGTTTTGGCATGATTTCTGATGTTTCTAAAGTAATTAAAGGCTTCATGTGTTTTTGATCTTGCGTATGCATTGTAGGCTATTGCTTTTTGTTCAGTTACTCTAGCACAATTATGGTCAAACCATTTAGGTGAATTAGATCTTTTACTGTACTTTTGATGAGGAATGAAAGTTTCCATTCCAATTTTTACAAAATCTTGTATGTGGCTCAAGGTGGAGTGTGCATCATTAGAAAAGAAAGAGGTCCAGGGAATATCAATAAAGAAACCTTGAAGACCCTCCCAGTCTGCCCTATCGTAATGCCATTTAGTCACCAAAACAGGTTCAGAGTGGGAAGGTGTGGTAGGTGATTATGCCTTGGGAGTTGCCACACTGACGGATGACTGACGTACAGTTGGCCAACTTAGTCCTGCGCAAAAATGTTGTGGTGTGTGGAGGTGTGTGGCATTGAGTCCGTAGTAAACAACGTAGTTTTATTAATGAATCCCTCAAATCCCATAGCGTGTGAAAGACGGGACGTGATTGAGTGAGACGAGAAACATCGGGAAACTCTATTTTCTTCATTAGTTGCATTACTGGAGGGTTAGTAGACGTTCTAGACTCTAGAATGATGTTAGATAATAAATGGATATGAAATGAAGAAGCTTACAGTTAGTATTAATACATATCCTATTCTTACTCAAATTTGTAGGCATGGCAGAAAAGGTGAGAGTGTCGGTGGCAGGTGGCTTGGGCTTCGTTTCACTTTAATCGAGACGGCACGGCTGGTATTAATGACTCACAGGTGAATGGCTGTATTATGCCTGCATATTGATTGCTTGGCATATAACTATTATGGACAGTAACATTTAAAACAAATTATAATATGAAGTTTGTAGTATAAATGTCTGAACTTGCTTTTGTATGAAAATTATACTTTAAGAGTTATGTGGTGGCTATTTATTACCGTTGCTTTATTGTATTGCATTAAGCTTAGGAAGGGCCTCTAATATTCATAAGTTAACAGACAATTTTAAGGATTTATATTTTTGTATTATCAATATAAAGATAAACAAAGTATGAATCGAATGTCTATTTTTACCGTGTGTTAGGAAATTCTATGTAGTAAAAATATTCTATTGACCTCGAAGTGGCAGAGTGTATTTTGTTCCTTATTATCTGAAGTTATGCTGTTCCACAGTAGATCTGGACTGGACACGAAAAGGGAACTTTGCAGTAAGGGACCCAAAATCGGAGAACGAACCGCAAGTTCGAACCTCGAAACCGCGAAAATTTGATATTTTCGTTGTTTCGAGGCTCGAACTTGGGGGTTCGTTCTCAGATTTTGGGTCCCTTACTACAAAGTTCATGTTTCGTGTCCAGTCCAGATCTACTGTAGTCTATGGCTGTTCCATATTATATTATGATCCTATCCTTATTTGTTCACTATATGCCGATCACATTGTTGTCTGGTAATCCAATTCAATGAATGTTGTTGTTTATGGGTACGGTATAGCGAATTAGTTAGCGTGACAATCCATTAGATATTTCACACAATCTTCTGGTAATTGCTAGGATTGCTCAATTGCTATTGGCGTCATCCTATTGCATAGGTTAAGAAGAAGGACCTCTCGTACACAGAGGAAAAATCCATACTTTACCAGGAAGCTTTTGTTATAGGTTATTAGCAATCTGTATACAAATAAAGCTTAAGACGGTAATTAATATATTTCAGAAACTATAAATGCATACAGGCATAAGTTCAGATCTCAATACTATTGGTA
The DNA here is from genome assembly GCA_032716605.1 of Paralithodes platypus. NCBI lineage: Eukaryota > Metazoa > Arthropoda > Malacostraca > Decapoda > Lithodidae > Paralithodes > Paralithodes platypus. The sequence goes on along the minus strand of CM064543.1, from coordinate 20,462,349 downwards.
ATAAGTCCGTACAATAAAATATTACTAAGCATTTTACTTTCTACAGGCTTTTGAAGCTAAATTATTGTAATCAGTATACAGGCATCTTGAAAACAACCATTCACTTGTTAGTTATCAAGTCCCGCCGCACCGTCTCGATTGAGCTGATTCGAATTATCTCCCTCCTGCCGCCACCACACTAACCTTCCTGCGAAGTTTATTTATATATTTATGTATAGTTATGTATTGATGTAAATTAGAAACATCTGTATTTAATTTTCCTTAATACTCAACGACTTTCTGGAAATTATACTAACCTGCAATAATGCAAAAATGAAAGAAAATTGAACTTCACGATATTCCTCACCTCTACCAATCATGTGCCTCCTTTTACACGCCTTTCGAATTGAGGGATTCATTCATAAAACTACGTTGTTTACTACGGATGAAATGCCACACACCTCCACACACCACAACATTTTTGCGCAGGACTAAGTTGGCCAACTATACATTGATGTTTCTAGGTTCAGCTAAATTTTCCAAATTCCATCGATTTTCACCCCCCAACACTGGGCGGGATCTGGATGGCTCCGCACGTATGGCAGTCAGTATGTACCATTCAGTAGTAGCAGGTTAGTACACTTCCGTACCTCAGTCGGGTACTGAAAGGTACTAAACACAGAGGTCCTTTTTTACACTACCTGCCTAGCAGATTGGACCGCTCCGCAATAGTACGGAAGGGTAATAAATACAACAGTCCTTCATTACACCCTACCTGCCTTGCAGATTGGAGCCTGGATCTAGTCTTACGTAAATGCACAATAAATATATGGTTATAGCCTTGTGATTTGTGATTGTATAAAACTGTGTGTGTATGTGTGACGATTCAATTTAGAAATGTCGTTTAATTAACAATATAACTAACAAATACTGTATATTTAGCCAATGCATTAAATAATCTATACAGTAAATATTTCATATCTAGGCATATGGACGAGATGGGTTGGGTATGAGGGGGGATCTGCCGGTTGTTGGCCAATCGGCGCTCTGTAGATCCCAATAATCTTGTTACGTTTTTGTGGGGTCGGTCCCCAGGGTATTGGTGAGTTGGGCCTATAATTAGGCCTTGTAATTGGGGTTGGGAGTGACAAGGATCTGCCTTGTGTGGGCCGATCGGCTTTCTGCAGTCTCCCATTTTCTTATGTTCTTATATATATATATATATATATATATATATATATATATATGCCGGTATATATAAAATTGAGTTGGGCCAATTATGTTAATTAACTTAACTTTTACAAACACACGCACACTATCAAGCACTTAAATACCTTATCTCACCCACCCACTCTCAACCAACTAATAGTTATTGCTTATACGCAAAGTGTACACACACACGTTACACACATCTTAAGAACATAAGAAAATGGGAGTCTGCAGAAAGCCGATTGGCCCACACAAGGCAGATTCCTCTCACACCCAACCCTAATTACAAGGCCTAATTATAGGCCCAGCTCACTAAAACCATGAGGACTGCCCTCACCAAAAACGGTCAGACGTCAGAAAACAGGGGTCTGCAGAACGCCGATTGTCCCACACACGGCAGATCCCTTTACACCCAACCCATCTCGTCCATATGCCTATCTAATTGTATTGCATATTTCCACATACACGTCATGCAGTTATACACACACATAGGCCTACTTTTACACACACACACACACATACACGTTTTCAAATACACCAAGACAAAATGTATAATAACAAAGTATTGTAATCGAGTTTACTGTAATATATTCATTGTAATGTACCACCTAACGTAAGAATAACGTAGCCTAACCTAATTATTGTAGTCGTTTTGTCCTGTCTATCCTACTCTGCACATTTCACTAGAAAACTCAATCATGTGCTCTCAGATCCCGGTGCGCTAATTTAGGTGTTGTTAGTCCCGATATTATTTTCTAAATCCAACCAAAATATGAGTATTCTGAGCCAACAGGTTAAACTCTTCTGGTCAAGCTTAAGTTTGATACCTATATGTATGAGTTGGGTTGGGTGTGAGAGGGATCTACCACATAGGCACTCTGCAGACACCTGTATTCTTATGTTCTTGTGGTCTTCCCAAGATATACAATGCATGTGCTGTATATGTATCGTATAATTTGGGTATAACTATAACAATATCAAAGATGTAGGTGGGCCGTGAAGGCTATAATATAGCTTTACCAGGTGTAAAGACAACAAGATAATTGGTCAAGTACCACTAAGGTGCCAAATGTGGAAACGGGTCATAAAAGCTTTAGTAAAATTATACTGTAGACTACCCAGGTGTCGGCTACAGACTTGTCTTCGAAATGCAATAATTGGATGGGTACTTGCAAAAGAACATACTAATTTCGTTTCAGGAAAGATATAGGCAAATACTGGTTTGTTAACAGAGTCGTAGACATGTGGAATAGGCTACCTAGCTCAGTTTACAGTCTTTTCGCTCACAAGTCTTTTCACCCAAAATCCGTTCGCCCACACTTTCCAGTCCGTTCGCCCAATTGAGAAGGTACGTTCGCCCAATCAAGCAAGTTTGTTCGCCCAAACAATAAAGTGCGTTCGCCCCCACCTTGAAGTCTGTTCGTCCCCACAGACTGTATTTTTTCCAGATAAATAATAATAATAATAATAATAATAATAATAATATTTATTCAGTTAGTATTTTACAATGTTGGTACAACATTATAGGTTTGATTCCCGAAGGGAAGTAGAGAAAACCTAATATTTAGTAGGGCCCCGTAATCATTGACGACATCGCCTATTAGTATAATAGTCTCCATTCAACAATCCGCACCAGCATTTTGAATATCCCGCGCGGAAGTTATCATGGAGTACTCGTCATAAGTGCACAAGTGCATGCCTAATTCCCTTATGGAATCGTCATTTTGATCGGGTACCCTACAGAAAAAAACTCCGTAAAATATAAAAAAGAAAAAATAGCTTACTATCTGTTATCATATGACTTGCCATATGCGTGGATTTCTCATGTTTTGCTTCCCCGACACCAGGCCCTCTAGTGGCCATCTTCGTCCTTCATTGATATACCAAGATAAAACTATAGAAATCAAAGAATGGGAAGTGGGATGGCCGGGAGGGACTGTGTCGTCAATGATTACGGGGCCCTACTAAATATTAGGTTTTCTCTACTTCCCTTCGGGAATCAAACCTATAATTTAATAGGGCCCCTCCATCATTGACGACATCGTCTGATTACCAAGACTGGAGGCAAATTTCGTGACAATATCCTAACCTCAGGGGAAAAAAATCCGTATAACATTTTTTAAGTTTTATTGTATGCAAACAATATATATAAAAAATAGAAAATATTTACAAGCAGTGCGTGACATTAAGAAACTGCTTGCTCATGGTCAGATCTTTACATTAGATCGTATGCATGAAAAGTTGGGACTAGAACTATAACTCTGCAGAAGTTTTTGTTCCAATCTTTTTAAAAATATTTGTACAGTAAATATATTTGTACCATTTGATAAAATGTGCATAGTTGCAACTATGCTAGATATCTTCTTAGAATTAACATAAAATTAACTAATGGACTTGTAGAACCAGTCCTATCACAGCTCGTGAGTCATCACAATCTCTAGGGGCACAGAGGGATATGGACTATCCCCCCACCCCCTTTTATTAAAAGAAAAACTTACATAATAGAACATTACCTACTGTATCCGTTGTCGTAAAGCTACACCGGTACGCTTTGGTTTATCTAGAGCGACAGACAGGTAGCCTGTTAGGAACATATGATTGGAAGCCCATAATTGAGTATTAGCATTTTTTAATGTCCTCTACCGAAAAAATTTGGAGAAATCTGAGAGAGACTGCACATTTCCTGATATCGTGAGCCCTGCCTATCACGCCGGGATTACTTTCCCTAATAACGTCAACAAGCAAGGAAGCTAACTTTCTTTTCGTAACACACCTACCTGTCTGGTTGACCCATAATGCACCTGGTTGGCGAGGATGCGCAGCCCTCATAAACTTAGTGAGTGCTTGCACAGGACATAAGAGGTCAGGCCAGGACGGAAAATTCAGAAAATACATGGTCAGAATGCTCGTTCTTAGCTATAAATGTGGGGGACGGCGCGATTTGAACATGATCGTGTAATCTCCCAAACCTAAGGCAATTAGGTTCGTTGCTCATCGCCGCCAGCTCAGACACCCTGGTTCCGGTGGCAAGAGCCATGAGGAATATAGCCTTTTTCAAAAGTGAATCAAAATCCGGCACATTATTATATTTGCGCGATTGAAGTACCGATAAGGCTTTGTCAAGTGACCAGGTAGGCATGAGCTGACGGGGTGGTGGGCATAGCTTGAAACACGTCCTCATAAACCCTTTCTCCTCCGCCTGCTGTATGGAAAGGCCAGTGAGATCAAAAAGGGAGTTCTAATGGCAGACAAATGATTTTTTAAAGTGGTTACTGAAAACTGTTTCTGTTCGAATAGGTAGTCTAAATATTTGAAAATTAAAGCTCCTGAGGCAGTCGTTTGCCCTGACTCTACAATCCAGGTTGTGAAGGTTTTCCAATGTGATTGATATTGTCTCCTGGTAGACATAGTGTATTGGTTCATTAGTTTATTAGTGACACTTTCCCCAAATTGAGCTAACCATTTGGCATTGTCCATAAGGCAAAACTGAGCGAGGTCCGAAGGTTGCCAATTGTTTCCAAGTGGAACGCGGAGACCGGGAGGGACACTGGGTTCCTGCACCACTGTTGCAATTGGTGGTACCATACCTGGGCTGGCCATATCGGAACGATCATTGAGACTAGGCCCCGGTAACCCCTCAGCTTGTGAATCACTTTGCACATTAGCACAGAATCTGGTGGAGGAAAAAGATAGATTGACGTCAACCTGGTCCAATCTACCAACAATGCATCGGGTCCCCCCGCCGGGGTTACCTCCTGACGAGTAAGGAAGAGAGGGAGTCTGTGGTTCTCTTTGGATGCAAAAAGGTCCACTTGTGGACGGTACGGCTTTGCAATCATCTTGTCGAAGATGGCCTGTTTGATCGTCCATTCCACTAGAGTGCTCCGCCGGCGAGAGAGAGCGTCTGCCCAGACGTTCGTCACGCCGGGGAGATATATTGCATGCAGGAAAATGCCCAGCGATTCGGCCAGGGCAAAAATCTGTTCAGAAACCTTCAGCAACTCTCGAGACCTCACTGAGCCCTGTTTTTTAATACAATAAACTGCAGTTTGGTTGTCCATTCGGAACGCTATTGATTTGTTTTTCAAAGCCATGCCGTGATTTTGGAGAAAAAAGAGAGGGACTAAAAGCTCTTGCACGTTGATATGCAACTGATTGTCGTCTGACCAGGTGCCTTGCCCTTGATGGCCCAGGTTTGAGTGATAGCCCCAACCTAGTACCCCTGAGGCGTCTGTGTCTACCCATACCGTAGGAGGGGGAGCAACCCATGTCGTTATTGAGTGGAGGATTTCCCGGCTGGCCCAGACTGAGAGTAAGCTGTGGATTAATGAAGGAATTGGCCATAATTTCTTCTCCGGCGAGAGAGGGAAAACTTTGTTGCCTTTCAGGATTAACCATTTGACTTTCAACCGGCCCAACTTCACAGTTAATTGTATCCAGTTGAGAGAGCCGATCAGGGAATCCCATGTCTTCCTGGTCGTATCCAGACTGTGGAGAAAACGGAACAGTTTCTTGCGAAATCTGTGTCGGTTTATTATTATTATTATTATATGAGATGCCGAAGTCTCCAACCAGGGTGCAGATACACCATCAAGATGAATCCACACAAAACACCCGGAGGCACTGGAGAGAGACTACGGCAACTTAGGAAAAAATAAAAACATATACTGTATACTGTACTGTACATATACACATATCAAACACAGATAACATATTATGCAGGGGAGGATATCAAATATAAATATAATTCAATAAAATAGAATAAAATAAGTTTAAAAATTAGAATTAATGCTGCAAAAAAGCATTAACTCTAGACTTAAAAATGGAGATATTAGCTGAATTGACTAGCTCATTTGGCAACTTATTCCACAAGTCAACCATGGCCGGCACAAAACACTGTGAAAACTGTGTAGTAGAAAAATTAACACGGCTCATGGCAAGATCATTAAGATTGCTTGTGAATCTAGTTGAACGAGCCCGGACATAGGGCCCAGGCAGAACCCCATGTAAGGGATGCTGAGGGTTGTTAAAAACTTTAAATAAAAGACTAAGGGCACCAACTTTACGTCGATGACACAGATCAAGAGACAAATGAGGTAGAATAAAACTGATGGAATTTAGCGACCTGTCAAGCAACTTGAGATGGCAGTCAGCTGCTGACAACCAGACAGGTGAGCAGTACTCGAAATGTGGCAAAATAAAAGCATAAAGAGACTTGATAACTGTGGCATCACAAGCAAATGTTTTATAAACCTTGCGAAGCAGACCAATTTTTTGGGAAATGGAAGAGGAGAAAGAACGAATATGCTTTTCAAAAGTAAGTTTGGGATCAAGAGTAACTCCTAACAAACGCAGAGTATCCACATTCTCAATTTGCTCGCTAGAAACTTGTAGATAAGGATGGGGAGGATCCAAGGTACGAGATCTGCTGATGATAATGGAGTGTGTTTTACTAGCATTAAGTTTCATGCCCCAAAGTTCACACCATGATGTAATTTTGGCTAAATCCCTATTCAGAGCAGTAGCAGTTGTCCACACTCTGCGTAAGAGTTAGATTGACGGTATCCCAGACCATCCCTATCCACTGAATAGTCCTTGTGGGGACAAGGAGAGACTTCGCCAAGTTCACCTTGAACCCTAGGGTTTGTACATGAGCTAACACTTGGTTTACATGATCGTGACATAATTCCATTGAGTTGGCCACTACCAGCCAGTCGTCTAGATACCAAAACACCTGTATGCCCTGGACTAATAAGGGCAAAAGGGCTTCCCGGACTAGTTTTGTGAAAATTCTCGGTGCCAGGTTCAAACCGAAAGGCATTCTTTGGAAGACATAAGTCTCTTGCCTGACCCTCAGGGCGAGGAATTTCTGGAACCGCTTGTTTATAGGGACATGCCAATAGGCATCTTTGAGATCGATTGAGCACATCCAACCTTGCGGCGGAAGTGCGAGCCTGAGTTGTTGTACTGTAAGCATCCTGAAGGGTGAATTCTCTATAAATGTGTTCAGTTGCGAGAGATCGAGAACTGGTCGCATCTGCACACTGTCCCTTTTTGGCACTAAGAAGAGTTTTGAGGTGAATACTAGGTGGTTGGAATTGACTGGGATAAGGACATGTTTGGAAATCATTTCTTGGACTAGCGTCTCCACCTCCTGAGACACACTGTTGCATTCCAGCGGCTGATGCAGTCGAGGCCGCCGGAGCCACGGCCAGGTGATTCCTTTGCTCACTACTTTCCTGGACCAAGTTTTCTTGGGCCAGGCCGAGCGGAATGAACGGAACGAATCCAGGTGCAAACTGGGCCTGTCCTTCAAGGCAACTCTCAAATCCTGTGTCCTTAAGCATGGTACTGGGAGGCTGAGAGTATGGGTGGCTAGTTTTTTGGAGGGGGAGGTAGGATGGTATCTGACGGCTTGCTAGGTTTGGCCGACGACTGCCCCTGACTAACCTTTTGTGGGGCTTTACCTTTATACCCAGAGTATTTACCTTGTTTGGACTTGTGCAGATTGCCTCCCTGCTGAGGAGGGGGTCTGGGGTCCCTTGGTGACTGTTTAGCATGTGGCTGGTACTGCTTGCTACCGCCCTTTGACTTATGAAAGCGCTTCTTAGCAGGGTCCTTCCGAGCTTGGGAGGTAACCTGCTTCCAACCATTAACCATGTTAAACACTAGACTCCAGGTTTCTGAGTTAAGTAGGGGGGCAGTAAGGACCGGTGAGAGAGTTGCCCGGCGACCTATGTCCGCCAGCAACTTCCTGACAAGATGGACTCTCAGATCTTGGCGGGCTCGAACCTCTTCCATGATCGCAATTCTGATGTCTCCTAAAGATTGAATGGAATTTTGTAGTAGGAGTCTCCTAGACAAGTCAGTAGCTTTCCGAATTTGGGGGTCAGCTATGGCTGAAATAGTACGTGAAAGAGAGGCAGCGATCCGGTGCCAAACTAGGTACTGAGAGAACATCCGGTAGGCCTTATTTCTTAATTTGAAATCTCGCTCGAGGTGAGCAGCAGGGGGAGTAGAGAAAGGTTCATTAGGGAGTGCAAGGAAACTTTGGATGCCGCAAGAAAGGTCAGCAAATCTGAGGACACTCCTTCTGCTTTGGCTACTGGCAAAGAAAAGTAAGCATGATTTTCTTGGGGAACCTGATGTGAAGACTTAGAAGTAATTGTGGCAGCGAAAACCTGAGCCTCTATTTCCCAATCCACCCAGGGGCCTAACCCCACCTGCCCTTTCTGCAGGACTGGTATATGCGTATAGTCTAAGACCGGAATTGTAGCCAATTCCGGCGTGAGAGCATTTAAAGCTTTGACATCATTGACGCATCAGCTTTTGACCAGTCAGCAAAAAGTCGTGCAGAAGCGGCGGGAGGGGCTGCCGGAGCAGCTGTATACACAAAATATTCTGAATTGTAAGAACTTGGGGTAGCTTTAATTGACACATCCAACACTCTCCCTGCCTCATCTTTTGCCCGAAACTTTTTACTCTTGTTAATTTCAATGTGCCATCCGCCGGGGACCAGAAGTTCCCCTGAAACTGTAGGTTGAGCTAGTTGTGGGTTCTGTGGTGTCACGGGGACCCAAGAACAATCAGGGCCATAGAGGAGGGGCATGGGGCCCTTCTTCAGTGGTGCCCTATCTAAACGAGGGGGAGTGATATCAGCAATAACCCTTACACTGGAGGTAGTAAGCGCAGCCGGCACTGTAGTGCCTGGAGCTGTCGCCACCACCGGGGTAGGGAATGACGGAAGAAAACCTGGGGGATCTAGAGGCCTTATGACAGAAGGACTAGGGGCCACTGCTGGTTGACAAGCCAGGAGGCAGGGAGTTGATAATGTTGCATAACCATATGCAATAAATCACTTATTTGATCTGAAGTGACACACTTACTGTGGGAATCCCTGGACGATTGGGAGCTTTCTTCAGAGTCCTCACCTGTGAGTGATTGGGGGGCCGGGGAGAACAGCACTTCTTCCGGCTCCCTACTCAACTCAGAATTCTCCTGCTGTACCTCTAAGTCATGATCCGCCGGGGGCCACATTAAATCTGGAACCGATGATGGCAACATGTCAATGTTACCGTCCTCAGCTCTTTCCTGACTTACGTTAAAAAGAGATTGAGATGGCTCAGACTGACGCCAGTAGCCCCCTGCCACAAAGGGCTGGGAGTCTGGGATTACCTGAGAGTTATCCTCTACTTGTGGCCCTGACGGATATCCCCTGTACTGTTCGGCCAGGACCCTCCTAGGACCTGTCGACCTAACACTGCGGGGTACATAATTCAATTTTGGTATGGCAAAGGTAACATTGGTAGGCACACTTAAAGATTGATCTTGACTAGGTGTGGATTCCAGTACGTCTGCCCCTACTTCCGAGTCGCCAGATTCGAGCTGAGGCGTGTCAGAGGTAGGGGTAGAGGGCGGTTGCTGAGGGGTGTTCCTCCGGCTGCCGCTGCTTGCCTGACTCGTTGATCCCCCAGAGTCCTCTCGCCGGCGCTTGATGGACCGGGAAGCCTCGGCGGAAGAGTGTCTAGACTGTTTGCGTGGGGATCTAGATCTTGACCTTGACTTCTGCTTAGGAGAGGGTGATCTTCTACTCTTGGCACGGTCGGAGGGGGGAACCTCGGTGATCTCACTCTCGGTGCCACTGCTACTACTCACTACCTCTTTGCTGAGGGCTTTCGACTTGACTTTAGGTCTGACAGATTTAGAGGAACCGGGCTTAACAAGGGGTGACTTTTTAATTAGTTGGTCCCATAGGGCCTCATCATCACAGTGAAGCGCCTTATGGGCAGTGTCTTTGGCATAAGAGTTAAACGTAGACTTTATCTCTTGGAGTGCCGCCAGACACGATAAGCCTTTATTAGTATCTAACGCGGTTTTCAAATCAGACCAAATTGAACAGCGTTTAGATAACCACAAGCCTCTAGAACGATCCAAGCATTTTGCGCACTTAATGCATATTTTGTGAGCGAAAATAGGCAACAGAGAGCAGGTAGGAGTAATGCATAGTTCAAACCGCGGCATGGTGCAAAAAAGGGGGCCCCCGCCGGGATCAGCCGCCCAAACTCCGCTGGAGTAGCAGTCAGGAGCCTGGAAATTAAAAATGTCCAGGAATCAATGCTCATAAGGATAACCTGCGAGGTGTTACACATCCTCTCTCGAGTCCGCCGGAAAATTAGCTATAGTGCACCACTACTCTAACCTTCCGTTGGACTCGTCTAAGCTGATTTTAAACTACTTACCTGTGACAAGTGTCACAGGCCCCTTGACCTTTAGTGTCTGATTATCTATGAAACAGTTTGCATAACTAATCTTTTCACACTTGTACACTCGACTTGTGGCGCCGCAGGGCGAGGAAGTCTAGCCGTGTAGCCTGGTCAGTCAGGGCGAGTTAACTCGGCGGGCCGAGTTAGCAGCTCCCGTAGGAATGCAGTTCCACCGGAAGAATGTGGTTCAGCCAAACCACGCCGGGATCTTTGATTGCTCCTACCCGTTTTGAAGACGGATAACCTGGGCCCACAGCATGGGGCCGCCAGAAAAAACAACCAAACTAAGGAGAGGGGAGACAAGGCACAGCTCCACTCACCAAAGCCCCACACATAACACATCAACACACACGTAGGGACTTCTCCCCTACCCCCCAAAACATGTAAACACACATGTTCAATCACTAGGGGGTATACATAGGCATATAATAAAAAATACAGAAAATTTTGCATCCTAAATTACCTGAAGCCTACGTCGGAGACCCCTACTAAGGCTGACCACGAGGTACGAAGAACATCGCAGGTAGAAGACGCTCCGAAGACCCAGCAGCAGCACCCAGACGAGGGGAGGCCCATTCTAGGGGCCTACAAGCAATACACGAACTCTGGAAGGTGGAGCACCACGTGCAGACACCCTTAAACCAGAGCATTTGCTGATACTTGAATAATAGGACATGTACTTTCCTCAATACTGACAGTCTCTATCATGCCTTGTAGAGTGGTAGCCTCCTAGCTAAGGAATAACAAAAGCTAAAGGCGTAACACAACATAATAATAAACACACACGGTACGAAGATCCTGGGACACGTAGACGCCTGTTACAATAGTACCCTAAATTTACACACACTTCCTGCGGACATACCAATCTGGCAGCCATGCTAGCTAATCTAAACCTTGTTACTACAACACAGATGTATACAAATGAGTAAGGACTCACTAGAAGCTCTGGAACGTCGAATGAAGCGGAGCGCGGCGCAAGCCTTGTTGACAGTATGGCCGCGGAAGTTGGAAGGACGAAGATGGCCGCTAGAGGGCCTGGTGTCGGGGAAGCAAAACATGAGAAATCCACGCTTTTGGCAAGTCATATGATAACAGATATTAAGTTCTTTTTTCTTTTTTATATTTTACAGAGTGTTTTTCTGTAGGGTACCCGATCAAAATGACGATCCCATAAGGGAATTAGGCATGCACTTATGACGAGTACTCCATGATAACTTCCGCGCGGGATATTCAAAATGCTGGCGTGGTATGTTGAATGGAGACTATTATACTAATAGGCGATGTCGTCAATGATGGAGGGGCCCTATTAAATAATATGTTACAAATATGACATGTACCAGCTTTGCATAATTCCAACTAAGGATAGCCCAATAAGGCCGTTAGGCGTATTTGCATTGGGGTCCTTGTGGGATTAAATTAGCTGGGGAAAAAGGGAAGAATACAAAATATATGAATACGAGTAGTAATTAATTTAGAGAAAGTATTTCTAGGGGGCTAAACTAAGATACCTTACATTCTATAGTTGGACTGGTTTAAATAGTTAGGTAATCATTGTTAGTGTAAAGGAAAATACATGTATCGATGGTACTCGGAAAAAAAGGCACCGGAAAAAAACGGCACAGGATTTTTGTTTACAATTTACGGACTTTGAAAAAATGGCACATAAAGCAAAATGTTGTATTAAGAAGTAATAGATCAATAAAATGTGTTTCGATGCAATATGAAATATTGCATAATGTAATTATATATATCTGGTAGTGTACTCACCAAAGGTTAGGTTAAGTTAGATTAAGTTAGGTTAGGTTAGGTTAGAACTTAAGAAACCGGAATTCTGCATAAGGCCGACCGGCCCACACGAGGCAGATCCCATTCACACCCAACCCATATTATTCATATGACTATCAAGTTTGCACTTGAAATTTTCTACCGTTCCTGAGCTATCATATATCATATCTCCTATACATCTTCGTCTTTCTAATAAATGCAAGCCAAGGGTTATCAGCCTCTCCTCATATGATAAATTTCTAACAATGTGGATCATTTGCGTCATTCTTCATTGGATTGCCTCCAGAGAGTCAATAAAAAAAAGAAAAAAACAAGTGATAAATCAATAGCATCCAATTACCGTCCCATTAGTCTCACATCAATCATAGGAAAGCTACTAGAGTCAGTTATTGCTAGTAAAATTAGAAACCACTTAGAAACCTTTTTTCTTTTTAATAACGTTGCCTAATTAAACATTATGACAGATTTTCATAATATGCCATTTTATCCTACCCAGAAGAATATGCCATTTTTTCCTGTGGCTTTTTTTCCCAGTGCCCTTATTTCGGGTGCCTTTTTTATTATTATTTTTATTAGTATTATTATTATTATTATTATTACAATTATTACAATTATTATTGTATTTTTATTATTATTAAGTTATAGAGGTATTAGTTTATTATCAGTGGTTGGAAAGCTGTATGGCAGGGTGTTGATAGAGAGGATAGTAAAGTGTACGGAAGTGGCAATAGGAGAAGAACAGTGCGGTTTTAGGAGGGGAAGAGGGTGCTTGGATCAGATATTTGCAGTAAGACAGTTATGCGAGAAGTATTTAGAGAAGCATAAAGAGATATTTTGAGCTTTTATGGATTTGGAAAAAGCGTATGATCGTGTGGATCGTGAAGCAATGTGGAAGGTGTTAGGGATTTATGAAATTGGAGGAAATTTGTTAAAAGCAGTTAAGAGTTTTTATGAAGGGAGCAGAGCATGTGTTAGAATAGGAAATGGTGAGTTGAGTGAATGGTTTGAGGTAAAGGTAGGTTTGCGACAGGGTTGTGTATTGTCACCATGGCTGTTTAATATGTTTATGGATGGTGTGGTGAGGGAGGTGAAAATGAGAACTATGGGAAGAGGATTGGGTTTAGTAGGAAAAAATGGTAGAGATTGGGAGTTGAATCAGTTGTTGTTCGCTGATGAGTACAAAGGAAATCAAGCAACAACAGGTCTAGTGACCCTTCTAGGCCGCTTGTCCTCCAAAACACTGAGGATCAAGTGTCCAAACAGTGGTTTAGAGTGGGTAAGGGAACATTGGAAAGGGAACTACTGCCCTGGAACTAATGTCCGTGGCAGGATTAGGAAGTTAGTAGGGGACAGATGGGTTAGTAACTGAAGGGAGGATAAAATAAAGTTATTCATTTACAAACGCAGTCAGTCGCAGGTTTGATGCGAGATATTTGTCTAGGCGAAGTTTAAATGAATCAACGGTGCTGCAGTCTATAACATCTCGGGGAAGCCCATTCCATAAGTTGACAACTCGATTGAAGAAGAAATGTTTAGCTTCGTGTGAGTTAAAAGATTTACCAATAATTTTGCACCCGTTTCCCCGCGTGTAATTAGAATGGTCGATAGTGAAGTACTTACTCCAGTTCATATTGTCGATGCCTTTGATGATTTTGAAAACTTGAATTAAGTCGCCTCTTAATCTGCGCTGGGTTAAAGGAAATAGATTTAATTCTCTAAGAAGCTCCTCGTATGGTTTGTTCTTTAGGCTAGGTATCATTTTGGTAACTCTACGTTGAACTCGTTCTAGCTTGTCTATATCTTTTTTGTAATAAGGGCACCAGGATTGAACGCAGTATTCCAGAAGAGGGCGGACTAAGGAATTGTAAAGGGTTAGGATATCGTCTTTGGATTTATGCTCAAATGACCTGCCTATAAAGCCAATTATTTTGTTTGCCTTCTTAACAACTTCTGAACATTGTTGACTCGGTTTTAGGTTACTCGATATTGTTACTCCCAGATCGGTTTCTCTGTATACATTCTTAAGCTGAGTGCCATTCATCAAATAGTTTGCTTTCTCATTTTGGTATCCGATATGTAGTACTTTACATTTATCCGCATTGAAACTCATTTGCCAAATTTGGGCCCAACATGACAAGTTATCTAGATTGTGTTGCATATCGTCAACTTGTTCTTTTGAGAGTACGTTATTTGCAATTGGTGGCGGATTCTGAGGAGAAATTGCAGTAGGTAGTCAAAGAGTTTGGAGTGGTTTGTGGGAGGAGGAAACTGAAGGTGAACGTCAATAAAAGTAAAGTAATGGTGTGTAATAGGGGTGATCGTAGGGTGAATCTAGATGTGAGGCTGGATGGGGAAATATTGGAACAAGTAGAGTGTTCTAAATATCTAGGAGGAACGATAAGCAGGAGTGGAGGTATGGAAATGGAGGTAAAACAGAGAGTGTGTGAAGGAAGGAAGATTTTCAGAGCAATGGGAAGTATGTGGAAGATGAGAAATCTCGGAATGAAAGTAAAAAAATGCAATGTATCAAGGAATTGTTGTGCCAACAGTGATGTATGGAGCTGAGACATGGGCTCTGAAGAAAAAGGAGAGAAGAAAGCTGGATGTGATGGAGATGAGCTGCTTGAGGAGTATGTGTGGAGTTACTCGTAGAGACGGATTGAGGAATGAAGAGATACGTAGGAGAGTGGGGCAACAGGAACATTTGTCAGCCAGAGTGGACAGAAGGGTGCTGAGCTGGTATTGTCATGTTGAACGAATGGGAAATAAAAGGCTTGCAAAGAGAATATGTGAGTCAGAAACAAGGGGAGATAGAAGGGCAGGAAGACCCCCATTGAGATGGAGAGACTGTGTAAGACAAGCTTTGGATGATAGAGGAATGACTATAGATCAGGCAAAGGAAGTGGTAATAAACAGGAATGAATAGTTGAGTGAACTCGTGGTCATTTGGGGGAAGGGGTCGGGCGCAAGTTGGACTAGATAATAGTCCATCAGGCGCCTGGCCCGGGGAGACGATTAATTTGAAGGGCGCGCCTGGAAGTGTGGTGGGCGGGCTTGTGACTTTGGCTCCGCTGCATGTCTGCCTGCCGAGATCGGAGCCTCTCCGGGTGGTCGGGGGCCGGGGGAGTGCTGGAGAGACCTTGGTGACCCTGGTCTCTGGGTGTTCTCCTGGGTGACCTAGATGTGTGTGAATTTTGTGTTTTGCCTGTGTTTGTTCGTTGTTCTGTCTTGTGTTTTGTGTTTTCCCTGTTCATGCTCTGTCTTGAGTCGGCCACCCCCAAGAAAATAAAAACAAAAAATAATAAAATAGAGTAAAATAGAAAATAAAAATATAATTAGGAAAAGTGGGGATTGGGCCTGAGCATATACAGTACATACATACATACATACATACATACATTATTATTATTATTATTATTATTATTATTATTATTATTATTATTATTATTATTTGTTTATGTTGTACTATATTTCACTATCTACAATTTACAAGTCCAATGACATAATTATGGCTACGATATACCCGCAAGTTTCATTAAATATAATTATAAATTGTTCACAAAGGTGAGAACAATTATAAGTTATTCACAAAGGTGAGAACAATTATAAGTTTTTCACAAAGGTGAGAACAAGTATAAGTTTTTCACAAAGGTGAGAACAATTATAAGTTTTTCACAAAGGTGAGAACAACTATAAGTTGTGTTCATCGCCATTAATAATCCCAGGTGGGGCGGGGGCGGTTCACTTAACTCGTTAAGAGTACATTTGACCTTGATCCCACACTCTCTCCCTTATCTTGGTCTAGTACTCTCGACTCTAGACAGTAACTATATATCATATACTTATATATTTTACTGTATGTGTGTATAGGTTATTGAAATATGTATTACAATATCGAATGGGGGGAAGAAAGCCCAAACATCTTCATGTTCTTATATATATATATATATATATATATATATATATATATATATAAATGGAGGTAAAATCACAAATACGTGTGATCAAATTATGTAGTAAAACTCGCTAGGAAAATTGAAACAATGGAACACCAAGCTTTCGTCTATTCTCTCAAGACATCTGTTTTCTTGTATTACCCTGAAGATGTCTTGAGAGAATAGACGAAAGCTTGGTGTTCCATTGTTTCAATTTTCCTAGCGAGTTTTAATATATATATATATATATATATATATATATATACAGTGTATATATATATATAATATATATATATATATATATATATATTGAGAATATATCACAAATACACATGAGCCACTAAATGTTTCTAGTCTCTCAGTGGGGATCGAACCATCGACCATCAGGATGATAGCCGACGCTTTAATGAATTACACCACGGCAGTCTAAAAGACACTCAGCCTTCTATCCTATTTATGTTAGGGAGAAGGGAAACCCACTAGGCGAATATTTTTCAATTCAAACCTAGTTGTAGGATCCATATTTCCAGAATACCATACACGCATTTTTGAGTGTCCCGACGCAACTCGGGTAGAAATTGATTTCATTTAATTCTAACCCACAAAGCATGAGAGTTACAAATATTGAGAATATATCACAAATACACGTGAGCCACTAAATGTTTCTAGTCTCTCAGTGGGGATCGAACCATCGACCATCAAGATGATAGCCGACGCTTTAATCAATTACACCACGGCAGTCTAAAAGACACTCAGCCTTCTATCCTATTTATGTTAGGGAGAAGGGAAACCCACTAGGCGAATATTTTTCAATTCAAACCTAGTTGTAGGATCCATATTTCCAGAATACCATACACGGATTTTTGAGTGTCCCGACGCAACTCGGGTAGAAATTGATTTCATTTAATTCTAACCCACAAAGCATGAGAGTTACAAATATTGAGAATATATCACAAATACACGTGAGCCACTAAATGTTTCTAGTCTCTCAGTGGGGATCGAACCATCGACCATCAAGATGATAGCCGACGCTTTAATCAATTACACCACGGCAGTCTAAAAGACACTCAGCCTTCTATCCTATTTATGTTAGGGAGAAGGGAAACCCACTAGGCGAATATTTTTCAATTCAAACCTAGTTGTAGGATCCATATTTCCAGAATACCATACACGGATTTTTGAGTGTCCCGACGCAACTCGGGTAGAAATTGATTTCATTTAATTCTAACCCACAAAGCATGAGAGTTACAAATATTGAGAATATATCACAAATACACGTGAGCCACTAAATGTTTCTAGTCTCTCAGTGGGGATCGAACCATCGACCATCAGGATGATAGCCGACGCTTTAATCAATTACACCACGGCAGTCTAAAAGACACTCAGCCTTCTATCCTATTTATGTTAGGGAGAAGGGAAACCCACTAGGCGAATATTGTTCAATTCAAACCTAGTTGTAGGATCCATATTTCCAGAATACCATACACGGATTTTTGAGTGTCCCGACGTATTCGCCTAGTGGGTTTCCCTTCTCCCTAACATAAATAGGATAGAAGGCTGAGTGTCTTTTAGACTGCCGTGGTGTAATTGATTAAAGCGTCGGCTATCATCCTGATGGTCGATGGTTCGATCCCCACTGAGAGACTAGAAATATATATATATATATATATATATATATGGTGTTTATCGGTAATTATAATTTAAAACTTGCAAAATAAACAAATCAAAACAGGGACGACACAATATTAAGGCAAAATAACTTTTCAAAATCGCTATGTGGAAATAACGCTTTAATAAAATAAAAATTTGAAATAATAGAACACAAAACCACCACATAGGGTGTACATCACTGCATTAGCAAGTTAATTTGTTTCCCAAGCAAATTAGTCGCACACACAACAACGCACTCTCGTCACGTTCAAGGAATTAGTCAAATTGGGAAGTTCAGGCCGTTCTGGTAAAATCTACTATATTTTGTATGAATAATGATACTACAATTAATGTCAAAGTTTTCTATTAAAGCAAGTTTGTAATTCAACAAGATATTAACAATAGTACAAAATACGTACAGCATTCACTAACGATATTGCTATTGGGTAGGTAGGTAGCCTACCTGTCAGCATAGCATGGACAGATGAACCCTACCAACTGCTATCCTAAAAGCAACCTACATTTATAGTACAGATTAATTAAGGAAATCATAAAGGCAGGCAATTGATACTATCGTAAGCCTTACAGTCATTAGAGAGGCGCAGAGTTAGAGGGGATATGATAGAGGTGTTCAAATGGGTTAGTGGAATTAATAAAGGGGACATGAAAAATATACTAAAGCTCAGTGATAGCGAAAGAACTCGAACAAATGGTTTCAAATTAGATAAATTTCGTTTCAGAAAAGATATAGGCAAATATTGGTTTGTGAACAGTATTGTAGATAGGTGGAATAGGCTACCAAGTACTATAGTGGGATCAAGAACTATAGAGAGCTTTAAGAAAATAATAGATAGGCATATGGACGAGATGGGTTGGATGTGAGGGGGATCTGCCGGGTGTGGGCCAATCGGCGCTCTACAGACCCCCATTGCCTTGGTGAGGTCGGTCATTATGGTATTAGTGAGTTGGGCCTTTAATGAGGCCTTGTAATTGGGGTTGGGTGTGAGAGGGATCTGCCTTGTGTGGGCCAATCGGCTTTCTGCAGACTCCCATTTTCTTATGTACTTGTGTTCTTATGTAAGTTAATAGATACAATATAATAGTTAAATAATTGCAAAAATAAGAAGAAGCAACAACACATATAAACAAAGAGTTCTCTTTTAATTAACAAGAACAATGAATTTTATAAAAACAAAATCAACACTAACAATATCAAAAGTTGGGTCTATAATTAGGTCTTGTAATTCGGGTTGGGTGTGACAGGGATCTGCCTTGTGTGGGCCAGTCGCCTTTCTTCAGACTCCCATTTTCTTATGTTCTTATGTTAATTTATCAGCCAATTTACTGACCACTCATTTAATGTATATAGATCCCTTTGGAGGTATTTTGTAAAACCGCATTTTGAACGACTGTACACTGTAGTGTAAGCATAATATAACATTACACTAGCTGAATTTATGTTTTTCTTAAATCCTGCTTTTGTGTTAAATTCATTGTTGAAAAAAAAATACAATATCAATAAAGGAATGAATAATAATACAAATATAATTAGCTCACTAGCCTATCACAAAAAGGTATACATTCGGACATGGCAAAATAATGATTATCCTTTGTATCATTAATTAAAATATTATCTAAGAATGAACTTTTTAAGTTAGTGTTAGAATATATCGTGTGCATAATAAAGCCAAGGTTATTCTTTAATTTAAAGTTATATATATGATAATTTGCTTAAGCGACCACAAGTCTATCGTTCAGTGTTTTAAGATTGGTATATTTTCTTATCAGCATTACAAAAGAAAAAAAAACTTTGGGAAATATATTCCTTATGCATATATCAAGTAGGCTACAAATTAAAATGTAACACACACACACACACACACACACACATATATATATATATATATATATATATATATATATATATATATATACCGATATATATATATATATATATATATATATACCGGGTATATATATAATTTCAATGTTGAATCAGTTTAGTTAAAATTAACTTATGGTATTGTGTGCCTAATTCAGACTTGGATAACTTACTAAACATGATAATTAAGTAAAAGTTGATAAAAAACCTAACTGATATTATTCTCAATTAACTAATTAATTCAATCAAATTTTCTAGATTTTTTCCTTTTCTGTTAACATATTGAATTATAGCCTTCAACAAGAAATGAGACTTGCCAAATGTCTCCAAACGTTCTATTGTATAACTAATACAATAATAAACTATGAACATTGGTAATTATTAACAATTGTAAATACTCTTTGCTATGATATCAAAATATCAAGTATAATTTTATATACATTTTCCTGCATTATGTTTTGTAGCAAAAATAAATTATATATACTGTATATATACAGTATATAACTGTTATATATATATATATATATATATATATATATATATATATATATATATATATATATATTTAACAAATGTCTTTCTTTCATTAGATGCCATATCATTACACATCAGATGCTGATTGGTTCGTTGATTTATATATGATTGACTAAAGTGGGACATGTTCATTATTCTCTTCTGTAACGGCGACATATTTGTAAGTACATTCTAGCTATATTTAGAAGACTGTGCAGTTTAAGAAGAATCGTTGGTAGTAAAAATTGTTAAGTGAGATAGTTCGAAGCATGTTATTTGCTGGAGGCACTTTTTAAGGTCAATGGAATCGTCTAATAATAGCCAGAATAATGTGAAAAAAATACGTCGCTGGTGCATAAGGGGTTAACACTTCATTTTTGTTTTATGTGAGTGAGGGAGACAAAAGACAGAACTGTGTGTGGCAAGTGCCTCTCCCAGAGTTGAAAGAGTGACAGGGCAAAAATCAAGGGACGTTCGAGCCAAAATGCCTGGACACACGGAGTTTGAAGCAATTTTAGTCATAGGAAGAAGGAAAGACTGATTCTGGGAGAGAGTTCCAGAGCTAATCTGTCGAATAGAAGAAAGATTGAGAATAACGTTCCACTCTTGGGTTGGAGAATTGTACAGAGTAGGGTGGGATTGTGTTGCGAAACGGGTGCTACGAGCTCTATGGTATAACCTACACTGAGAGAGCTCTGAGGAACAATGATTATTGTAATAGCGGTAGAATAGTGAGAGAGATGCAATATTGCGGCGAAGAGAGAGAGAGAGACTGCAGAGAATTGGTAAGTGGACTTGAGTTAATTTACAAGTAATATAAACAAAGGAATAATATTTTAAAGATATATCCAAACCGGTGATATGATATATGTTATATAACACAGATTTGCTAGAACAAGTTTACATGAATATGTTGTAAGCACCTAGCTGCTTACATGTACTGTACAATCGCCAATAAAAGTAGCTGGTACACTACGTGTTGATATGTTTGACACAGTGAACATCGAACGCTGTAAAACGCTGAATAAGTGTTTCAAAGGATACAGATAAAAATGTAAGCCTCACTTGAGCAATGTGCAACCATTGTTGCACCTATATATATGCTTAGGCCTATTATATAATAGACCACATTAGCCTTTTATAATATTTGTTATACCGTATTATATCAAACCATGAGAGCCAAAAACATGTAAAAGAATAATTGTGGGTAAAATTATTCCGTCCTGAGTAACACAAGAACAAATAATAATGCACAAAATAACATACAATTATGCAAAACTGCCAAATGGTCAAAATTGCAATCACAAATTTGTATATGAAAACAGCAACTGCTATACGAATTATGAATTTAAATAAGGTAAACCCAAAAACTGAAAATAATTGTATTGTATATAGACGAACTCCACTTGAGCCGTTCTCGGGTGTTAGATTATAATATACAGCGTGTATATTTATAGGGGAAGGGGTTATAATACCGTTATATGTGACACATCAGAAGGGTAGAGGGGAGTGAGTGCATGGTAACAGAGTTCTAGACATGTGGAATAGGCTACCGAGTGATACAGTAGGATCGAGAACGATAGGGAGCTTTAAGATCAAATTAGATAGGCATATGGACGAGATGGGTTGGTTATGAGGGGGGATATGGCTGGTGTGGGCCAATCGGCGCTCTGTGGACCCCCGTAATCTTGTGTTGATCTCTGACCGTTTTGGTGAGGTCGTTCCTCAGGGTATTGGTGAGTTGGGTCTATAATTAGGCCTTGTAATTGGGATTGGGTGTGACAGGGATCTGTCTTGTGTGAGCCGATCGGCTTTCTGCAGACTCCCATTTTCTTATGTTCTTACAGAGAACACAGAGTGTTGCCATACAGCGGAATATGGAATGCATATAGATACAAGTATTTATGAATAATACATTATAAACACATGGGAACAAAAACGGATAGGCAGTACATGGGTTCATTGAAATAATTTAAAATACATTTAGGTAACTATGTGGTGTGTGTGTGTATCTGTGTACAAAAGTACCATACAGTAGCCTACCTGACCAGGTAACTGAGAGATAAATTTCGTTTCAGAAAATATATAGACAAATAATGGTTTGGTAACAGAGTTGTAGATAGGTGGAATAGGCTACAGAGTGCTATAGTGGGATCAAGAACGATAGAGAGTTTTAAGATAAAATTAGATAGGCATATGAACGAGAAGGGTTGGGTGGCAAAGGGATCTACCGTGTGTAGGCCAATCGGCTCTCTGCAGACTCCCGTTTTCTTATGTGCATATATATATATATCACAAAGACACGTGAGTTAATAAATGTTTGAATGCCCCCAGCCGGGATCGAACCTCCTACTTTCAGAAATAGTGTCCAAGCTTTTAACCCACCATACCACGGCGTGATAAAGTAATCTTAAAATTTTCCTATGTATAAATTTATAGAAGGGAAATCCTACTTGAAGAATATACCTGTATGGTATCCTGGAATATGGATCGTACGACTTGTGTATGAATTGAAATACATTCTCCAAGTAGGATTTCCCTTCTCCTTAATATATACAGGAAAAGGTTAAGATTTTGCAAAGAGCCGACAATTTTTCAATTTTAACTAGTGGTAGGACTGACACTGACCTATTGATATTAGAGAGCATTACCCAGACAGTTGAGCGCCCGACCATCGGCGAAAACGAGTCCTCGATGCCACTCCTTTGTTTCTAATGCCCCTTTCCCACTGGTGAGACAAGTCACGATTTTCGTCGCCGACACCAATAAATTGGCACATTCGTGACATGTCTCAACACCTCTCATGAACAATCGTTTGACTTTCAAGGCCTCTCAAGGCCTCGCAAGGGCCTTCGCAAATGTTCGGACAGTTCAAAATTTTGGACGAGGACTCACGAGGAATGGTTACCCTCGCAAGCATCGTCGAGCATCGCCGAAGGATCTGCGAGGGTATCTGCGATCATCTGTGACATCGGCGAGTTTTCTTTCATCCTTGCATGATTTCATGATTTCGCAAGATATTTTTGAAAATGTGACATGCTTCGCAGAGGTCATCGGCGAAACATCGCTCACTTCGCCGATAACGTCGCAGAAGGTCGGCGATTGCGTCGCCGACATCGGCGGCATCTTCGCTGAGTATAATTTGTCATCTGTTTGTAACGGTCAAAATCGTGAACGTCGCACGTATTCTTGCGAATTTGACAAAACTAAGTCATCGGCGACAGAAAATCGTGACTTGTCTCACCAGTGGGAAAGGGGCATTAGTGCTATTTGAGGTTTGTACTATTTTATATATTTAGGATATATTATTTATAATTTTGTATAGTGTATTTGCGTAAGATTCTCATTTAGGTCATAATCATTGTCTTCTTTACATTTCGCGATAATCTAATGCGTCTATTAATTTATATGATTTAACGTTAAATCTGAACTTTGAATTTATTAGTTTACTCACAAATTTCACTTCGTTATCTGTAATTTTCTATGAAAGGCATGTATAATTTTAGTAACTATAACTATGTAATATAAAGGTATATTATTTATCTAGCCTGATGATGGTACGTGACTGTGCCGAAACGTTGCAACAATAAAAATGTTCGTCATAACCCTGGTCCTGCTTTTCCTTATTCGACTGCTCTTTCCACGCAATAAGCCCCTCACTGATATATATATATATATATATATATATATATATATATATATATGCTTCCAAAACCCAATTTCTCCATCTATCTACCCATCAGGATCTCCCAGCGGACTATCCCTTATTCTTCAACAATACAAAAATCAACCCTTCATCTTCTCTCAATATTCTTGGTGTCTCTTTTTCTTCTGCTCTCATTTGGAAGGACCATATTACCAGTCTTGCTAAGGCAGCCTCCCAGAAGCTGGGTGTGCTCAACCGCCTTAGGGGGTTCTTTTCCCCTGCACAGCTTCTTGCTCTGTACAGGGGCATAGTGCGCCCTTGTATTGAGTATTGTTCACATGTGTGGGGAGGTTCCTCTCACACCGCTCTCCTAGACAAAGTTGAAAGGAAGGCCTTTCGTATCATTAACTCCCGTCCACTCACCAACTCGCTGCAATCTCTCTCTCTCCGCCGCAATGTTGCATCTCTCTCGCTATTCTATCGCTACTATAATAATCAGTGTTCCTCAGAGCTATCCCAGTGCATACCACCTCCTTTACGTAGGGCACGTGGTACCCGTCTTGCAACTCAATCCCACCCCTACTCTGTGCAACTCTCCAACCCAAGAGTGAAACGTTACTCTCAAACTTTCTTCTACTCAACAGCTGAGTTCTGGAACTCTCTCCCAGAATCAGTCTTTCCCTCTTCCTATGACTTAAATTGCTTCAAACTCCGTGTGTCCAGGCATTTTGGCTCGAACGTCCCTTGATTTTGGCCCTGTCACTCTTTCAACTATGGGGGAGGCACTCGCTATAGGCAGTTATGCCTTTTGCCTCCCTCAATCACATAGAAAAAAAAAAAAAAAAAAAAAAAAAAAAAATTATATATATATATATATATATATATATATATATATATATATATATATATACAGTATATGTATATATATATATAAGGTAAATATTATTGGTCCTCACCACCTACTAATTAGTGCTCCGGTGTAAATCCCTTAAGTTCCCAGACACCTACTTCGCACCTTTGTTTGGTGTAGGACATATATAATTATGGACTAAGATATAATTGGCAGCTAAAGATAGATAAAATTAGAACCTAACCACTTGGTCTAAATACTGCAGCGCATTGGATTTCACTCAGTCTGAGTGACTCGTTTCATAGAAAATAAATACAAATATGACAGTTAATTAATTTCCTTGAAATCTCATATACATTAATCTAAACATGTTTTGCTGATTTAAATATAATACAAATTAAATGTATAATAATAATAATAATAATAATAATAATAATAATAATGAAAAGGTTAAGTTAATTAACTTTTATTACCCATCTTTGAACAAGTAAACTGCAGATCAGGGTTTATTCTGAATATTTACACCTCTGGGAAGTACGTGTTCACCATCCTTACAATAATTGGCAATAATGGTTTAATCGCAGAGCAATTCACACAATAACAGTTTTAAACGAAACCTCTAATGTTCCTATGTTGTTCGTAATTATGCAATGTTCAAGCCTTTTCATTGTCTACTGTATTAATTTTCCCAGTTCACTTAAACATACTACTGTACTGTATAAGTATATATTCATCCAATTACTATTATTTACGTTGTCTTAAGTTTCAATTAAATTCGAACTCAGCTTCATCTGCCTCTCTTCTACATAGATACTTAGATTTATAGTTAGATGAAACGCTATGATGGAACTTAATTATTGTTGACATTAACAATATAAATGACCAGTGCACCTACACTTTAAACAAATCTCCATAAAATATACACTAGAAGACCGTAAAATACAGCTACCGAAAACAGCAGGCCTATTAAATATTACGTAATATGTGTAGCTGTGGTCTACCTTCAGAATACAACACTGAGACCGTAAATTGTATAACTATAGTCTGTTGTATTTCAGCTGAAGGTAAATTACATGTCTTCATTTTGATTACTCAGCTACCGTGAAGATTCTGTAGCCAAATACGTTGTTGATTATTATAATAATTTCGTATAAGCTAGATAATTATAAAATACGTTTGATAAATATAAGCTATAGTTTAAATGTGATAAGTAGTTTCAATTAAGTGTGCTATTTTAACTTAGCTTATAATAATAACTGTTCACCTCTGTGGAGTGGAAGTGGAGTGGTTGCATTGAGGCAGTTGGACAAAATTCAAAATAAAGCTATTAGATTAATCAATAACCCTGCAATCACACAGGACCTTCCTACATTATCCATACGAAGAGAAACGTTGCATCCCTTGCATTATTCTACATATATTTTCACAGCAATTGTTCCGAGGAACTTGCTTCAATTGTGCCACCTCTCCACATCTTTCCCCGTAGAACTAGGACAGCTGAGAGCGCCCATGAATTTACACTTTCTCCTCCACAATGCAGAACTTCTGCTTATCAAAATTCATTTATCCCTAGAACTACTACTCTTTGGAATTCACTTCCCTCGAATTGCTTTCCACAAACTTACAATCTACAAATGTTTAAATCCAGTTGTTACAAACATTTTATGAATGGAGGATGCCTTTAGGCAAATGGACCTTTTTGTTTTATCTGTGTTTTTCCTTCCTCCGTTCATTGTCTCTTAAAAAAAAAAAAAAAAAAAAAAAATCTCTGTAGGCTAAATACCGTAGCTTCATTATATATTTTGCCCTCATCATCTGAAGAAAGGTAGTTTGTAAATGATGATAAGATGTCGATAGCCTTAATTAGACTATATGAGTCTGATAAAAACAGGCTAGACATATGATTTACTCTAGGTTATTTAAATAAGGCTAGACATAATTGATTTACTCTAGGTTATTTAAATAAGGCTAGACATAATTGATTTACTCTAGGTTATTTAAATAAGGCTAGACATAATTGATTTACTCTAGGTTATTTAAATTAGGCTAGACATAAATGATTTACTCTAGGTTATTTAAATTAGGCTAGACATAAATGATTTACTCTAGGTTATTTAAATTAGGCTAGACATAAATGATTTACTCTAGGTTATTTAAATGATTTACTCTAGGTTATTTAAATTAGGCTAGACATAAATGATTTACTCTAGGTTATTTAAATTAGGCTAAACATAAATGATTTACTCTAGGTTATTTTGCTAATTAACTGACATGCCTGAATTAGATAACTCAGACCGTGAGAAAGATTTAGGTGTGTTTGTTAGCAATGATTTGAAACCTAGAAAACAGTGTATAAGCGTTCGTAACAAGGCAAACAGGATGTTCGGGTTCATCTCTAGGAGTGTGAGTAACAGAACTGCAGATGTTATCTTAAAACTTTACTTGTCATTAGTGAGACCCCTTATGTATCATGCTGTTCAATTTTGGTGTCCTTATTACAGAATGGACATAGATTCCTTATAGAGAGTACAACGTAGAATTAAACAAAATATCCATAATATTAGAAATCTCCCATATGAAGGGAGGTTGAAGAAATTAGGTTTACATTAGTTAGAGAGACGCAGAGTTCGAGGGGATATGATAGAGGTGTTCAAGTGGGTTAGTGGGATTAATAAAGGGGACATGGTAACAGAGTTGTAGATAGGTGGAGTAGGCTACCAAGTGCTATAGTGGGACCAAGAACGATAGAAAGTTTTAAGATAAAATTATATAGGCATATGGACGAGATGGGTTGGGTGTGAAGGGGATCTGCTGTCGTGTGTGGGCCAATGGGCGCTCTGCAGACCCCGTTTTCTGACCTCTGACCGTTTTGGTGAGGTCGGTCCTCAAGGTGTTAGAAAGCTGGGCCTCTAATTAGGCCTTACAATTAGGGTTGGGTGTGAGAGGGATCTGCCTTGTGTGGGCCAATCGGTTTTCTGCAGACTCACATATCTTATGTCCTCATGTCTTATTTTAATCGTCACCCTTACACACAAAGCTTTATACAATCACAAATCATAAGGCTATAACCATATATTTATTGTGCATTTACGTAAGACTCGATCCAGGCTCCAATCTGCAAGGCAGGTAGCGTATAATAAAGAACTGCTGTATTTATTACTCTTCCGTACTATTGCGGAGCGGTCCAATCTGCAAGGCAGGTAGTGTAAGAAAGGACCTCTGTCACTGGGCGGTCCCCTTAAGGGGGGTGACCTGCTTTTTGTTATTTCTGTCCTTTTCTCTCTTTCTCTGGCTTGTATCCATTCGGCCCCATTCAGCCAACTATTTTAAGACGTTTATCCCCATCTAGGTGTCGATTTCTTCCTGGCGAGCAATAGCGAGCCAGCATTATATGAAGAAATCTGGCTTCGCCGGAGACATTTTTCTATCGAAAAATGTAAAAATTTAGCCTGCTGTCAAACAAAAATAAAAAATATGCTGGCTCGCTACCACTCACCAGTAAATTTTGTACACCTGGATGGGGATAAACGTCTTAAAACAGTAGGCTGAATGGGGCCAATTGGATACAAGCCAGAGAAAGATAGAAAAGGACAGAACAAAAACAGGTCACCCCCCTTAAGGCTAGGATGACTATGCGTAAATTTTACGTTGATCCTAGGTATACGCAAATATTAATTAAGTTCAAACGATAATGTCTGAATAGTAAATAAATATATAACAATGCAACTTAGCCGAGAACGTGGCTGAATAGCACGGAAATCAAGGAACTTAAATTCACTGAACATGTAGTGAAATAAAATTAGCCAGATGAGGCCGTTAATACAGTAATAAGGAATTAATATTCCTGGAACTGGAAAATAAAATAAGAATCGACAAAATAAGTGGCGGAACGAATAATAAAATAAAATTAATTCACAGAACTAGTAGTGAAATAAAGTTAGCCGAATGGGGCTATGAACACAGTTAGGTTGAATGTAAATTCCCGAAACTGGAAAATAAAATAGTATTAGCCGTATAACGTGGCTGACCGAATTATAGAATAATGTTATAGCTGTATGGAGCGGAGCATAAATTACGAGAAGCCAGAATGAATGGCTTAAACACTCGACGTACAATCTTAGATTGGATTATACAGGAGTTAAATGGAGAATAAGAATTACTCTAAACAATATAAAATGAATTTAGGAACGTTAGAGATTAGTTAGAAACTGTGTAAATGAATGAAATAGTTAAATACACTTTCAGTGGACACTTAAATATACACTTTCTTAACCAACAGATAATAACACAAATGAAATACGATCTGTGAGTTTTTGTTGTTGTTGTTGTTGTTGTTCCCTAAGCTGCCTGGCCAAACAGCCCCGAGTCCTTAAGGAAGGCCATGGCCACGGTCGGGCTTTCCCACAGAGCTCTCAAAGAGTGTAAATTGTGTTGTTGGCGTAAGTGGTTGTGTGAAATGCAGTCTTCTATGATGTGTTTAATGGTATGGGGTGCTGTGTTACAACCCGGGCAGGTGTCGACGACGGAGTCATCCAGTCTCTTCTGATAGCTCAGAAGAGCTGGACGGTGTCCGCATTTCAGCCTGGCCAGGTGGACTCTGTCCTCGCGAGGAAGGAATGATTCAGAAAGATGGATTTCGGGAAGTCGTGCTTGCAGCTGCGTGTTGTCTATGAGTGAGTGGATGGAACGGCGAGTGATATGAGTATGGATGTGCTTCCGGAAGTTGGTTTGGGGTGGGCAGGGAGGGAGAAAAGACAGTATTTGTGTGTGATAGCGTGTGCTGGGTGTTGTTTTGATATTTCTTGGTGTCTGTGGGTGTGTTGCCATGTAGTGTAGTGGGTGGTGTTGATTCGTGGAGGCTGCTGCAAGGAATTGTGTGCCTCTCATGTCTAGATGATCTTTGACTTTGAGGACTTTGGTTTCTTGATGTAGGTGATCTGTGGGTGTCGTAGCTGTGCATCCTGTGATGATTTTCAAGGCTTTATTTTGAATAGTCTGTAAGGTCTTATGATGTGTTTCAGCTAGGTTAGAAGCCCAGGCCGGGCTTGCGTATTCCATAACTGATCTTATGTATTGTTTGTAGACTGTGGTGGTGGTTTCTTTGTTGTGTCCAAATTTCGTGTGGGCAAGTGATCTGAGGGCATTAAGTCTGGGTGTCAGTTTCTTTTTCGTGTTTGTGGTGTGCTGTTTGAATGTCATTTGGGTGTCGTATGTTACTCCTAGGATTTTGGGTGTGTGTGTGTGTGTTAGGGGTTAACTCTTCCGCCAAGGTTCGGAGGTATGGGGATCATAAACCCAGTGGAGGCGGCACTGCATGAGTACCAAAATTCCCTTAAACTTACTACGTCTCTGACAGAAAAAATACGGGAGCAAAATGAAAATGATGAGGTGGACGAAGAGGAACAACGAAATGCAAGACAGGAAATTACAAAGAGCAGAGAAGAGAGACAGAAACATAGCCTAGAACAAATTAAGACCAGATGTAGGGAAGAACTGAAAATGAAAGTTGAGATGGCACAAGACACGGGGGCTTCAAATTGGCTCACATCATTACCATAAAGGAGAAAGGCTTCAGCTTAAATAAACAAGAATTCAATGATGCCGTAGCCTTGAGGTATGGGTGGCCAGTTTCGAACCTGCCGCTGAAATGTGCATGTGGTGAAATAAACAACCCAGACCACTGTATGACCTGTAAGAAAGGAGGATTCATCTGTATCCGGCATGATGAAGTATGAGACATCACTGCACAAATGCTGGATGAGGTGTGCCATGATGTCAGAATTGAACCGGAACTTCTGCCTATGGACGGACAGCGCTTGGCCCACAATACTGCAAATACTTCAAATGAAGCAAGAGTGGACGTAAGTGCTCGAGGTTTTTGGACGAGGGGACAACGGGCTTTTTTCGACATCAGAATCTTCAACCCAAGAGCACAAACATATCGTGAGCGAGGACACAAGGCGGCATACTTGAGAAACGAAAGTGAGAAAAAACGCGCTTATGAAGAAAGAATTTTGAACAGGGATCAAGGAAGCTTTACTCCTCTGGTCTTCTCATCGTCGGGAGGTATGGGACCTTCTGCAAGTGTCTTCTATGCCAGATTAGCTGAACAAATATCGGAGAAAAAGCGCCAGCATAGAAGCCAAGTCATAACTTGGATGAGATGCCGGCTCTCTTTCTCTCTTCTCAGGTCTGCACTCCTATGTCTCAGGGGTACAAGGTCCTCCCCGCTACAGAGGACAAGAGTGAGAGACTTGGACTTTGAAATGGTCGTGGCGGAGGGACGAATTGGGGAACAACTAGGTTGATTGTAGGGAGGTACTAGTACAATAAGATAAACTACAATGTAGCTAGAATAAGATAGATTGTACACCACTTTGTAACTGTCACCTTAATAAAAAAAAAGTGTGTGTTAGGGGTGTGTTGTTTATGTTAAGTCCCGGGGACGTAATCGTGCTCTCCTGTCCAGCTTGTGAGGAGGGTTGCAGTGGATTTAGCTGGGGCTAAATTGAGTCTGTTTGTAGTGCACCATTCATGTAATGTGTCGAGATAGTCTTGAAGGAGTCTTGTTGCTGTGTCTGGGTTTTGGTGTGTGCTTGTGAGTGTTATGTCGTCTGCGTAGGAGGCTATGGTTATTTGGGGTGAATTTGGTGTATTTATATCATGCATGTACAGATTGAAGAGTGCGGGCGACAGGACGGATCCTTGCGGGACTCCGTTTGGGAAATTTCTAATGCTAGATGACTGACCGGCAAAAGATACGTGTGCACATCTGCCTGCTAAGAAGTTGGCCAGCCATCTTTTTGTGTTGTTGTGCATGTTTTGTGTTGTAGATTTTGTTTGTTAGGTTGTGGCGGGGGATGGCATCGAAGGCTTTACTAATGTCGAGTGTGGCAAGTACTGATTATCTTTTTCGTCGGATGACACGTCGGTCGTCTTTGTGGGGTTTTAGGTGACTGACATGAGAGAAGTGATTGATGAGAGTGTTTGCTTGTTGTTTACGTGAAGGAGTAGAGTCTGTTGTTGTGATTGCAGCATGTGATTGTGTTGTGTTGCTGTTGGAAAGTGTGATGCTGTTTAGTGTTTTGTAGAGTTTTTGGGGGGGGTTTTTGTGATCGAGTGTTTGTAGGAAGTTATTCCAATTTAGTGTTTGTTGTTCTTGTATTTTGTTGTTAATCTGGATGTTGAGTGCTTGAATTTGTTGATTGATGTCTTGTGTGTGGGGTGCTGGGGAGTGTTTCAGTGTGTCGCGTTGTATGATGAGGTTTTGAATTTCTGGTGAGAAGTTGGGGTTGTGTTTTTTTATGTTACCTCTTGGAATGTGTTTCTTGTCGGCGTTTTGGATAGTCGTGTTGAATGTGTGTACAGCATTGTTGATGTTAGTGATGGGTGTACTGTTTAAGGTTTCAAAGTGTTGTTCTGTCTCATTTGTGAAAGCTTCCCAGTTAGCTCTTTTATAGTTAGTGTAAGTGTGTCTGTGGCTAGCTGGGGTGAGTCTTGTTTTGGTGGTGATAATGATCGGGAGGTGGTCTGAGCCCAAGGTTCTGCCCACCTTCCAGGATGTTGTGGGGGCGAGTTCAGGGGAACAAAAGGTGATATCAGGAGATGATGGGGTATAGAGGGCTTGGTGGGGAGTATGGGTATGCTGATGAATGTTATTGAGGATATATAGGTTGTCTGTTTGGTGTTGTAAGACCAGCCCTCTGTCTGTGTCGGGGTTGTCGACAAACCAGGCCGACGTCTTTGCATTGAAATCACCACCCAGGATGATGTGTGGGGTGTTTTATGATGTGTTGTATTTGTGGTCTGTAATCGTTTGGTACTGTAGGGGATGTTTGGGGAGGGATGTATGTGTTTATGATGGTAATGTTGGAGCTGTTGCCAGTGCGTATTTTAATTGATTGTATTTCTGTTGTGTTATCCTTTGGGGGGAGGAGGGATTTGGTATGTGCACTGGTGTCTATATATATGTTATATCTTTGTGTACCAGGGTGATGAGTCCACCGCCAATGCCGACGGCCCGGTCTTGTCGTATAGTGGTGAAATTGTGAAATGTAGGTGTATTTTGTGTTGTACGGAGTTTTGTTTCTTGTAAGATGGCAATGTGTATGTTGTGTTGTTTGATGAAGTGTGTGAGTTCGTGTTTCTTTGTGTTGATGCCAACTATGTTTAGTTGAAGGATATTAATGTTGTGTGTGCGGTGTATGTTGGGTGCTGCTGCACGAGGATGGGGTGGGGGTGGGGGAGGGGGAGGGGAGGGGGTGATGGTGGGGGTGGGGGTGGGGATTGGGGTGCAGGAGATGAGGGTAGAAATGGATTAGGTTGGGGTGTGGATGGGCTGGGTGGGTTGGGGAGGAGAGGTGGACGGGTTTTAGGAGTGGGAGTGGATGTTATGGGCAGGTTATGTAGATTGGGGAGGAGAGGTGGATGGGTTTTAGGAGAGGGAGTGGATGGTATGGTAAGGTTATGTTGGTTGGGGAGGAGAGGTGGACAGGCTTTAGGGGAGGGATTTGACTGGGAGTGCTCACTGGTAATTACGTGTGGTGTATTACTATAATCTTAGTTATAATAATCTTAGTTATAATATATATATATAACATTAGTTTGGAATATAAATTAGTTATATCCATAGTGTTATAGATAGAGCAAACCGAAATTAAAGTGTGATTTGTTCTCTTAACACGAAGGAAAAGTTATGGAAAGGAGAGTCCGAATATGGGCCTCTAAAGTTACGTTAATTTGAACACTAACATATCTTATATAACCTTTACAACAATTCCAACACACAGTAACACAGAAACACTTAGTCTGGGGTGATGGAGGAGAAGTAGGACCCGTGAGAGATCTGGTCGACGTAACACTCGTAAGTCTCTCAGTCTGTTGACACCAGAGGGGGACACCGTTCTCACACACAATACTAGAATGGACACTTCTAGCTCGTCTACACTCTCTCTCCTGGTCACTGCTCCCGGGATACCTTTTAAGGGGATTATGGCTAGCCCCTACGGAAGTATTCTCCTAAACTGGTGTACACAATCCATTCCGCTCGAAAGCTAACAGGAAAGTATTGTCAGTTTATTGCCTACCTTTCCTTGATTTCTCTCAGGTAGTATTACACTTTACAGATGGTGACCTGGCTGATGGATGTCGGTACATGAGGGGCATGAAAATTTTGGTTTCTGAATTACGGTGTAGTTAATAATGGCCTTAAAAATATAATATACATAGGGATATATGGGAAATGTTATTCTTTATTTCTTAATATTAAACTCAGATTTTTAGACAGCTTGTATGAGGGGATAATAATTATTGTATCGTTTTGCTGACTTTTGTCTATTTACGATACTTTATAAAAGGTTTTTGTTACCAGATAATGTCTGAATAGTAAATAAATATATAACAATGCAACTTAGCCGAGAACGTGGCTGAATAGCACGGAAATCAAGGAACTTAAATTCACTGAACATGTAGTGAAATAAAATTAGCCAGATGAGGCCGTTAATACAGTAATAAGGAATTACTATTCCTGGAACTGGAAAATAAAATAAGAATCGACAAAATAAGTGGCGGAACGAATAATAAAATAAAATTAATTCACAGAACTAGTAGTGAAATAAAGTTAGCCGAATGGGGCTATGAACACAGTTAGGTTGAATGTAAATTCCCGAAACTGGAAAATAAAATAGTATTAGCCGTATAACGTGGCTGACCGAATTATAGAATAATGTTATAGCTGTATGGAGCGGAGCATAAATTACGAGAAGCCAGAATGAATGGCTTAAACACTCGACGTACAATCTTAGATTGGATTATACAGGAGTTAAATGGAGAATAAGAATTACTCTAAACAATATAAAATGAATTTAGGAACGTTAGAGATTAGTTAGAAACTGTGTAAATGAATGAAATAGTTAAATACACTTTCAGTGGACACTTAAATATACACTTTCTTAACCAACAGATAATAACACAAATGAAATACGATCTGTGAGTTTTTGTTGTTGTTGTTGTTGTTCCCTAAGCTGCCTGGCCAAACAGCCCCGAGTCCTTAAGGAAGGCCATGGCCACGGTCGGGCTTTCCCACAGAGCTCTCAAAGAGTGTAAATTGTGTTGTTGGCGTAAGTGGTTGTGTGAAATGCAGTCTTCTATGATGTGTTTAATGGTATGGGGTGCTGTGTTACAACCCGGGCAGGTGTCGACGACGGAGTCATCCAGTCTCTTCTGATAGCTCAGAAGAGCTGGACGGTGTCCGCATTTCAGCCTGGCCAGGTGGACTCTGTCCTCGCGAGGAAGGAATGATTCAGAAAGATGGATTTCGGGAAGTCGTGCTTGCAGCTGCGTGTTGTCTATGAGTGAGTGGATGGAACGGCGAGTGATATGAGTATGGATGTGCTTCCGGAAGTTGGTTTGGGGTGGGCAGGGAGGGAGAAAAGACAGTATTTGTGTGTGATAGCGTGTGCTGGGTGTTGTTTTGATATTTCTTGGTGTCTGTGGTTGTGTTGCCATGTAGTGTAGTGGGTGGTGTTGATTCGTGGAGGCTGCTGCAAGGAATTGTGTGCCTCTCATGTCTAGATGATCTTTGACTTTGAGGACTTTGGTTTCTTGATGTAGGTGATCTGTGGGTGTCGTAGCTGTGCATCCTGTGATGATTTTCAAGGCTTTATTTTGAATAGTCTGTAAGGTCTTATGATGTGTTTCAGCTAGGTTAGAAGCCCAGGCCGGGCTTGCGTATTCCATAACTGATCTTATGTATTGTTTGTAGACTGTGGTGGTGGTTTCTTTGTTGTGTCCAAATTTCGTGTGGGCAAGTGATCTGAGGGCATTAAGTCTGGGTGTCAGTTTCTTTTTCGTGTTTGTGGTGTGCTGTTTGAATGTCATTTGGGTGTCGTATGTTACTCCTAGGATTTTGGGTGTGTGTGTGTGTTAGGGGTTAACTCTTCCGCCAAGGTTCGGAGGTATGGGGATCATAAACCCAGTGGAGGCGGCACTGCATGAGTACCAAAATTCCCTTAAACTTACTACGTCTCTGACAGAAAAAATACGGGAGCAAAATGAAAATGATGAGGTGGACGAAGAGGAACAACGAAATGCAAGACAGGAAATTACAAAGAGCAGAGAAGAGAGACAGAAACATAGCCTAGAACAAATTAAGACCAGATGTAGGGAAGAACTGAAAATGAAAGTTGAGATGGCACAAGACACAGGGGCTTCAAATTGGCTCACATCATTACCAATAAAGGAGAAAGGCTTCAGCTTAAATAAACAAGAATTCAATGATGCCGTAGCCTTGAGGTATGGGTGGCCAGTTTCGAACCTGCCGCTGAAATGTGCATGCGGTGAAATAAACAACCCAGACCACTGTATGACCTGTAAGAAAGGAGGATTCATCTGTATCCGGCATGATGAAGTATGAGACATCACTGCACAAATGCTGGATGAGGTGTGCCATGATGTCAGAATTGAACCGGAACTTCTGCCTATGGACGGACAGCGCTTGGCCCACAATACTGCAAATACTTCAAATGAAGCAAGAGTGGACGTAAGTGCTCGAGGTTTTTGGACGAGGGGACAACGGGCTTTTTTCGACATCAGAATCTTCAACCCAAGAGCACAAACATATCGTGAGCGAGGACACAAGGCGGCATACTTGAGAAACGAAAGTGAGAAAAAACGCGCTTATGAAGAAAGAATTTTGAACAGGGATCAAGGAAGCTTTACTCCTCTGGTCTTCTCATCGTCGGGAGGTATGGGACCTTCTGCAAGTGTCTTCTATGCCAGATTAGCTGAACAAATATCGGAGAAAAAGCGCCAGCATAGAAGCCAAGTCATAACTTGGATGAGATGCCGGCTCTCTTTCTCTCTTCTCAGGTCTGCACTCCTATGTCTCAGGGGTACAAGGTCCTCCCCGCTACAGAGGACAAGAGTGAGAGACTTGGACTTTGAAATGGTCGTGGCGGAGGGACGAATTGGGGAACAACTAGGTTGATTGTAGGGAGGTACTAGTACAATAAGATAAACTACAATGTAACTAGAATAAGATAGATTGTACACCACTTTGTAACTGTCACCTTAATAAAAAAAAGTGTGTGTTAGGGTGTGTTGTTTATGTTAAGTCCCGGGGACGTAATCGTGCTCTCCTGTCCAGCTTGTGAGGAGGGTTGCAGTGGATTTAGCTGGGGCTAAATTGAGTCTGTTTGTAGTGCACCATTCATGTAATGTGTCGAGATAGTCTTGAAGGAGTCTTGTTGCTGTGTCTGGGTTTTGGTGTGTGCTTGTGAGTGTTATGTCGTCTGCGTAGGAGGCTATGGTTATTTGGGGTGAATTTGGTGTATTTATATCATGCATGTACAGATTGAAGAGTGCGGGCGACAGGACGGATCCTTGCGGGACTCCGTTTGGGAAATTTCTAATGCTAGATGACTGACCGGCAAAAGATACGTGTGCACATCTGCCTGCTAAGAAGTTGGCCAGCCATCTTTTTGTGTTGTTGTGCATGTTTGTGTTGTAGATTTTGTTTGTTAGGTTGTGGCGGGGGATGGCATCGAAGGCTTTACTAATGTCGAGTGTGGCAAGTACTGATTATCTTTTTCGTCGGATGACACGTCGGTCGTCTTTGTGGGGTT
The DNA here is from genome assembly GCA_032716605.1 of Paralithodes platypus. Classification (NCBI taxonomy): domain Eukaryota; kingdom Metazoa; phylum Arthropoda; class Malacostraca; order Decapoda; family Lithodidae; genus Paralithodes; species Paralithodes platypus. Next base: position 20,425,014 of record CM064543.1, on the reverse strand, counting down.
TTAGGTGACTGACATGAGAGAAGTGATTGATGAGAGTGTTTGCTTGTTGTTTACGTGAAGGAGTAGAGTCTGTTGTTGTGATTGCAGCATGTGATTGTGTTGTGTTGCTGTTGGAAAGTGTGATGCTGTTTAGTGTTTTGTAGAGTTTTTTGGGGGTTTTTTTGTGATCGAGTGTTTGTAGGAAGTTATTCCAATTTAGTGTTTGTTGTTCTTGTATTTTGTTGTTAATCTGGATGTTGAGTGCTTGAATTTGTTGATTGATGTCTTGTGTGTGGGGTGCTGGGGAGTGTTTCAGTGTGTCGCGTTGTATGATGAGGTTTTGAATTTCTGGTGAGAAGTTGGGGTTGTGTTTTTTATGTTACCTCTTGGAATGTGTTTCTTGTCGGCGTTTTGGATAGTCGTGTTGAATGTGTGTACAGCATTGTTGATGTTAGTGATGGGTGTACTGTTTAAGGTTTCAAAGTGTTGTTCTGTCTCATTTGTGAAAGCTTCCCAGTTAGCTCTTTTATAGTTAGTGTAAGTGTGTCTGTGGCTAGCTGGGGTGAGTCTTGTTTTGGTGGTGATAATGATCGGGAGGTGGTCTGAGCCCAAGGTTCTGCCCACCTTCCAGGATGTTGTGGGGGCGAGTTCAGGGGAACAAAAGGTGATATCAGGAGATGATGGGGTATAGAGGGCTTGGTGGGGAGTATGGGTATGCTGATGAATGTTATTGAGGATATATAGGTTGTCTGTTTGGTGTTGTAAGACCAGCCCTCTGTCTGTGTCGGGGTTGTCGACAAACCAGGCCGACGTCTTTGCATTGAAATCACCACCCAGGATGATGTGTGGGGTGTTTTATGATGTGTTGTATTTGTGGTCTGTAATCGTTTGGTACTGTAGGGGATGTTTGGGGAGGGATGTATGTGTTTATGATGGTAATGTTGGAGCTGTTGCCAGTGCGTATTTTAATTGATTGTATTTCTGTTGTGTTATCACTTGGGGGGAGGAGGGATTTGGTATGTGCACTGGTGTCTATATATGTTATATCTTTGTGTACCAGGGTGATGAGTCCACCGCCAATGCCGACGGCCCGGTCTTGTCGTATAAGTGGTGAAATTGTGAAATGTAGGTGTATTTTTGTGTTGTACGGAGTTTTGTTTCTTGTAAGATGGCAATGTGTATGTTGTGTTGTTTGATGAAGTGTGTGAGTTCGTGTTTCTTTGTGTTGATGCCATCTATGTTTAGTTGAAGGATATTAATGTTGTGTGTGCGGTGTATGTTGGCTGCTGTTGCACGAGGATGGGGTGGGGGTGGGGGAGGGGGAGGGGGAGGGGTGATGGTGGGGGTGGGGGTGGGGATTGGGGTGCAGCAGATGAGGGTAGAAATGGATTAGGTTGGGGTGTGGATGGGCTGGGTGGGTTGGGGAGGAGAGGTGGACGGGTTTTAGGAGTGGGAGTGGATGTTATGGGCAGGTTATGTTGGTTGGGGAGGAGAGGTGGACAGGCTTTAGGGGAGGGATTTGACTGGGAGTGCTCACTGGTAATTACGTGTGGTGTATTACTATAATCTTAGTTATAATAATCTTAGTTATAATATATATATATAACATTAGTTTGGAATATAAATTAGTTATATCCATAGTGTTATAGATAGAGCAAACCGAAATTAAAGTGTGATTTGTTCTCTTAACACGAAGGAAAAGTTATGGAAAGGAGAGTCCGAATATGGGCCTCTAAAGTTACGTTAATTTGAACACTAACATATCTTATATAACCTTTACAACAATTCCAACACACAGTAACACAGAAACACTTAGTCTGGGGTGATGGAGGAGAAGTAGGACCCGTGAGAGATCTGGTCGACGTAACACTCGTAAGTCTCTCAGTCTGTTGACACCAGAGGGGGACACCGTTCTCACACACAATACTAGAATGGACACTTCTAGCTCGTCTACACTCTCTCTCCTGGTCACTGCTCCCGGGATACCTTTTAAGGGGATTATGGCTAGCCCCTACGGAAGTATTCTCCTAAACTGGTGTACACATCCATTCCGCTCGAAAGCTAACAGGAAAGTATTGTCAGTTTATTGCCTACCTTTCCTTGATTTCTCTCAGGTAGTATTACACTTTACAGATGGTGACCTGGCTGATGGATGTCGGTACATGAGGGGCATGAACATTTTGGTTTCTGAATTACGGTGTAGTTAATAATGGCCTTAAAAATATAATATACATAGGGATATATGGGAAATGTTATTCTTTATTTCTTAATATTAAACTCAGATTTTTAGACAGCTTGTATGAGGGGATAATAATTATTGTATCGTTTTGCTGACTTTTGTCTATTTACGATACTTTATAAAAGGTTTTTGTTACCAGATAATGTCTGAATAGTAATAATAAATATAACAATGCAACTTAGCCGAGAACGTGGCTGAATAGCACGGAAATCAAGGAACTTAAATTCACTGAACATGTAGTGAAATAAAATTAGCCAGATGAGGCCGTTAATACAGTAATAAGGAATTACTATTCCTGGAACTGGAAAATAAAATAAGAATCGACAAAATAAGTGGCGGAACGAATAATAAAATAAAATTAATTCACAGAACTAGTAGTGAAATAAAGTTAGCCGAATGGGGCTATGAACACAGTTAGGTTGAATGTAAATTCCCGAAACTGGAAAATAAAATAGTATTAGCCGTATAACGTGGCTGACCGAATTATAGAATAATGTTATAGCTGTATGGAGCGGAGCATAAATTACGAGAAGCCAGAATGAATGGCTTAAACACTCGACGTACAATCTTAGATTGGATTATACAGGAGTTAAATGGAGAATAAGAATTACTCTAAACAATATAAAATGAATTTAGGAACGTTAGAGATTAGTTAGAAACTGTGTAAATGAATGAAATAGTTAAATACACTTTCAGTGGACACTTAAATATACACTTTCTTAACCAACAGATAATAACACAAATGAAATACGATCTGTGAGTTTTTGTTGTTGTTGTTGTTGTTCCCTAAGCTGCCTGGCCAAACAGCCCCGAGTCCTTAAGGAAGGCCATGGCCACGGTCGGGCTTTCCCACAGAGCTCTCAAAGAGTGTAAATTGTGTTGTTGGCGTAAGTGGTTGTGTGAAATGCAGTCTTCTATGATGTGTTTAATGGTATGGGGTGCTGTGTTACAACCCGGGCAGGTGTCGACGACGGAGTCATCCAGTCTCTTCTGATAGCTCAGAAGAGCTGGACGGTGTCCGCATTTCAGCCTGGCCAGGTGGACTCTGTCCTCGCGAGGAAGGAATGATTCAGAAAGATGGATTTCGGGAAGTCGTGCTTGCAGCTGCGTGTTGTCTATGAGTGAGTGGATGGAACGGCGAGTGATATGAGTATGGATGTGCTTCCGGAAGTTGGTTTGGGGTGGGCAGGGAGGGAGAAAAGACAGTATTTGTGTGTGATAGCGTGTGCTGGGTGTTGTTTTGATATTTCTTGGTGTCTGTGGGTGTGTTGCCATGTAGTGTAGTGGGTGGTGTTGATTCGTGGAGGCTGCTGCAAGGAATTGTGTGCCTCTCATGTCTAGATGATCTTTGACTTTGAGGACTTTGGTTTCTTGATGTAGGTGATCTGTGGGTGTCGTAGCTGTGCATCCTGTGATGATTTTCAAGGCTTTATTTTGAATAGTCTGTAAGGTCTTATGATGTGTTTCAGCTAGGTTAGAAGCCCAGGCCGGGCTTGCGTATTCCATAACTGATCTTATGTATTGTTTGTAGACTGTGGTGGTGGTTTCTTTGTTGTGTCCAAATTTCGTGTGGGCAAGTGATCTGAGGGCATTAAGTCTGGGTGTCAGTTTCTTTTTCGTGTTTGTGGTGTGCTGTTTGAATGTCATTTGGGTGTCGTATGTTACTCCTAGGATTTTGGGTGTGTGTGTGTGTGTTAGGGGTTAACTCTTCCGCCAAGGTTCGGAGGTATGGGGATCATAAACCCAGTGGAGGCGGCACTGCATGAGTACCAAAATTCCCTTAAACTTACTACGTCTCTGACAGAAAAAATACGGGAGCAAAATGAAAATGATGAGGTGGACGAAGAGGAACAACGAAATGCAAGACAGGAAATTACAAAGAGCAGAGAAGAGAGACAGAAACATAGCCTAGAACAAATTAAGACCAGATGTAGGGAAGAACTGAAAATGAAAGTTGAGATGGCACAAGACACAGGGCTTCAAATTGGCTCACATCATTACCAATAAAGGAGAAAGGCTTCAGCTTAAATAAACAAGAATTCAATGATGCCGTAGCCTTGAGGTATGGGTGGCCAGTTTCGAACCTGCCGCTGAAATGTGCATGCGGTGAAATAAACAACCCAGACCACTGTATGACCTGTAAGAAAGGAGGATTCATCTGTATCCGGCATGATGAAGTATGAGACATCACTGCACAAATGCTGGATGAGGTGTGCCATGATGTCAGAATTGAACCGGAACTTCTGCCTATGGACGGACAGCGCTTGGCCCACAATACTGCAAATACTTCAAATGAAGCAAGAGTGGACGTAAGTGCTCGAGGTTTTTGGACGAGGGGACAACGGGCTTTTTTCGACATCAGAATCTTCAACCCAAGAGCACAAACATATCGTGAGCGAGGACACAAGGCGGCATACTTGAGAAACGAAAGTGAGAAAAAACGCGCTTATGAAGAAAGAATTTTGAACAGGGATCAAGGAAGCTTTACTCCTCTGGTCTTCTCATCGTCGGGAGGTATGGGACCTTCTGCAAGTGTCTTCTATGCCAGATTAGCTGAACAAATATCGGAGAAAAAGCGCCAGCATAGAAGCCAAGTCATAACTTGGATGAGATGCCGGCTCTCTTTCTCTCTTCTCAGGTCTGCACTCCTATGTCTCAGGGGTACAAGGTCCTCCCCGCTACAGAGGACAAGAGTGAGAGACTTGGACTTTGAAATGGTCGTGGCGGAGGGACGAATTGGGGAACAACTAGGTTGATTGTAGGGAGGTACTAGTACAATAAGATAAACTACAATGTAACTAGAATAAGATAGATTGTACACCACTTTGTAACTGTCACCTTAATCAAAAAAAAGTGTGTGTTAGGGGTGTGTTGTTTATGTTAAGTCCCGGGGACGTAATCGTGCTCTCCTGTCCAGCTTGTGAGGAGGGTTGCAGTGGATTTAGCTGGGGCTAAATTGAGTCTGTTTGTAGTGCACCATTCATGTAATGTGTCGAGATAGTCTTGAAGGAGTCTTGTTGCTGTGTCTGGGTTTTGGTGTGTGCTTGTGAGTGTTATGTCGTCTGCGTAGGAGGCTATGGTTATTTGGGGTGAATTTGGTGTATTTATATCATGCATGTACAGATTGAAGAGTGCGGGCGACAGGACGGATCCTTGCGGGACTCCGTTTGGGAAATTTCTAATGCTAGATGACTGACCGGCAAAAGATACGTGTGCACATCTGCCTGCTAAGAAGTTGGCCAGCCATCTTTTTGTGTTGTTGTGCATGTTTGTGTTGTAGATTTTGTTTGTTAGGTTGTGGCGGGGGATGGCATCGAAGGCTTTACTAATGTCGAGTGTGGCAAGTACTGATTATCTTTTTCGTCGGATGACACGTCGGTCGTCTTTGTGGGGTTTTAGGTGACTGACATGAGAGAAGTGATTGATGAGAGTGTTTGCTTGTTGTTTACGTGAAGGAGTAGAGTCTGTTGTTGTGATTGCAGCATGTGATTGTGTTGTGTTGCTGTTGGAAAGTGTGATGCTGTTTAGTGTTTTGTAGAGTTTTTTGGGGGTTTTTTTGTGATCGAGTGTTTGTAGGAAGTTATTCCAATTTAGTGTTTGTTGTTCTTGTATTTTGTTGTTAATCTGGATGTTGAGTGCTTGAATTTGTTGATTGATGTCTTGTGTGTGGGGTGCTGGGGAGTGTTTCAGTGTGTCGCGTTGTATGATGAGGTTTTGAATTTCTGGTGAGAAGTTGGGGTTGTGTTTTTTTATGTTACCTCTTGGAATGTGTTTCTTGTCGGCGTTTTGGATAGTCGTGTTGAATGTGTGTACAGCATTGTTGATGTTAGTGATGGGTGTACTGTTTAAGGTTTCAAAGTGTTGTTCTGTCTCATTTGTGAAAGCTTCCCAGTTAGCTCTTTTATAGTTAGTGTAAGTGTGTCTGTGGCTAGCTGGGGTGAGTCTTGTTTTGGTGGTGATAATGATCGGGAGGTGGTCTGAGCCCAAGGTTCTGCCCACCTTCCAGGATGTTGTGGGGGCGAGTTCAGGGGAACAAAAGGTGATATCAGGAGATGATGGGGTATAGAGGGCTTGGTGGGGAGTATGGGTATGCTGATGAATGTTATTGAGGATATATAGGTTGTCTGTTTGGTGTTGTAAGACCAGCCCTCTGTCTGTGTCGGGGTTGTCGACAAACCAGGCCGACGTCTTTGCATTGAAATCACCACCCAGGATGATGTGTGGGGTGTTTTATGATGTGTTGTATTTGTGGTCTGTAATCGTTTGGTACTGTAGGGGATGTTTGGGGAGGGATGTATGTGTTTATGATGGTAATGTTGGAGCTGTTGCCAGTGCGTATTTTAATTGATTGTATTTCTGTTGTGTTATCACTTGGGGGGAGGAGGGATTTGGTATGTGCACTGGTGTCTATATATGTTATATCTTTGTGTACCAGGGTGATGAGTCCACCGCCAATGCCGACGGCCCGGTCTTGTCGTATAGTGGTGAAATTGTGAAATGTAGGTGTATTTTGTGTTGTACGGAGTTTTGTTTCTTGTAAGATGGCAATGTGTATGTTGTGTTGTTTGATGAAGTGTGTGAGTTCGTGTTTCTTTGTGTTGATGCCATCTATGTTTAGTTGAAGGATATTAATGTTGTGTGTGCGGTGTATGTTGGGTGCTGTTGCACGAGGATGGGGGGGGGGGGGGGGAGGGGGAGGGGAGGGGTGTGGGTGGGGGGGGGGGTGGGGATTGGGGTGCAGGAGATGAGGGTAGAAATGGATTAGGTTGGGGTGTGGATGGGCTGGGTGGGTTGGGGAGGAGAGGTGGACGGGTTTTAGGAGTGGGAGTGGATGTTATGGGCAGGTTATGTAGATTGGGGAGGAGAGGTGGATGGGTTTTAGGAGAGGGAGTGGATGGTATGGTAAGGTTATGTGGGTTGGGGAGGAGAGGTGGACAGGCTTTAGGGGAGGGATTTGACTGGGAGTGCTCACTGGTAATTACGTGTGGTGTATTACTATAATCTTAGTTATAATAATCTTAGTTATAATATATATATAACATTAGTTTGGAATATGAATTAGTTATATCCATAGTGTTATAGATAGAGCAAACCGAAATTAAAGTGTGATTTGTTCTCTTAACACGAAGGAAAAGTTATGGAAAGGAGAGTCCGAATATGGGCCTCTAAAGTTACGTTAATTTGAACACTAACATATCTTATATAACCTTTACAACAATTCCAACACACAGTAACACAGAAACACTTAGTCTGGGGTGATGGAGGAGAAGTAGGACCCGTGAGAGATCTGGTCGACGTAACACTCGTAAGTCTCTCAGTCTGTTGACACCAGAGGGGGACACCGTTCTCACACACAATACTAGAATGGACACTTCTAGCTCGTCTACACTCTCTCTCCTGGTCACTGCTCCCGGGATACCTTTTAAGGGGATTATGGCTAGCCCCTACGGAAGTATTCTCCTAAACTGGTGTACACAATCCATTCCGCTCGAAAGCTAACAGGAAAGTATTGTCAGTTTATTGCCTACCTTTCCTTGATTTCTCTCAGGTAGTATTACACTTTACAGATGGTGACCTGGCTGATGGATGTCGGTACATGAGGGGCATGAGAATTTTGGTTTCTGAATTACGGTGTAGTTAATAATGGCCTTAAAAATATAATATACATAGGGATATATGGGAAATGTTATTCTTTATTTCTTAATATTAAACTCAGATTTTTAGACAGCTTGTATGAGGGGATAATAATTATTGTATCGTTTTGCTGACTTTTGTCTATTTACGATACTTTATAAAAGGTTTTTGTTACCAGTGGTTCATCTTCTTCTTTTGATGTTTGCTGTCATCGTCGCTGTAGAGGTGATTATTCTGGTCGAAACAATTATTCATAAACACTGGTGGTTGATGGAGTATTTGCATAAAATATTCCTCATCATATTTCAGATCCAGTCCTAGTTGTGGACGCTCTCCTGTGTAGGGGAGCAAGCCGTGTGTTGGACGCCCGGTCGTACAGGTTTGTCATTAGGGAGCGGTGTGTATCCTGTGAGTACAGGTAGTGGGCTTTGTTGTGGTATGGGGCACTGCGGTATTTTTTTCTCTGCAAGGGCCTTTTTCTTAACTCTTCTCCTTTCCCTGATTGTCGTTATTCTGGATTTTGGCAATGGTAATACTTCATGATGTTGGGGGCAGATATGGTGGTGGTTCTGATCTTGCTCCTTCCAACTCCGTCATTTCACCACCTTCTTATAAATAAAAATATCGTCCCCGAGCCTGAAGATGGTAGGTCCTGTGGGTCTTGGTCAGGACGCATGGTGTGAGGCCCTTGAGGAATCGGCACCAAACTACTGTTGATGCGTCGTTTAGTGCGTTCGAGTCGTAGGAAATGGTGAACTTTCAGTGCCCTCTGTTATAGAGGGGAGGGGCTTGCTGTAGTTGTGGTCACTAATCTGACCAGGTGACTGCGTGACAGGTGAGGTCATGACTTGGGTAGGGTATGAAACTGTGGCTGGCATGGTAGGTGCTGTTGAGGTGACAGGTATGGCTGGTGTAACAGGGCCGGCAGGAACTGGAAAATAAAATAAGAATCGCCAAAATAAGTGGCAGAACGAGTAATAAAATAAAATGAATTCACAGAACTAGTAGTGAAATAAAGTTAGCCGAATGGGGCTATGAACACAGTTAGGTTGAATGTAAATTCCCGAAACTGGAAAATAAAATAGTATTAGCCGTATAACGTGGCTGACCGAATTATAGAATAAAGTTATATCTGTATGGAGTGGAGCATAAGGTGTGACAGGTGTGGCTGGTTTGTGTGAGGTCCTCCTCCGGTTTGTTGGAGTAAAGGTAGGAGCCCGACGTTTTGTTTGAGTCACAAGTCGGCCAGATCTTCTGCAGGGAGGTTGTGAAAGAGATGGGGTTAAGTATGATGAAGGTTTCAATCTTTGTTCTTGAATGCGTGAAGGTGGGGGGATGGATGTAGTGTGTGATTTGGATGATGAAATACTTTTAGTGGTGATGTTTAAAGGTGAAGGAGTTGCTTTAGAGGTAGCTGAAGTAGAAGTAGAATGATGATGTGAGATTGTGGGAGAAATTGTGGATTTTCGTAGTTGATTGGTAGATGCGGATGGCTGAGGGGATAAAGTGATTGGTTTGGGGAGTTTTGAAGGTAAGTTGTTTAGATATAGTCGGTTTGGTATTGCTGGATGGAAGGTGAGATATTACAGGAGGGGTAGGTTGAGTAATAGGTGAAACAGAGAACATAGGGATATCAATTTCTGATGAGTGGGTGGAAAGAGGTGTAGTAGGTGTGGTTGAGGCAGATGAAATGGTGTTTTATTGATGAGTTTAGGTGGAGCTGAAAAAATGTGAGGTGGAGGTGATTGAGTATTTGAGAGACTAAGGCGATAGGGATTAGATGGAGGAGGAGGAGGAAAATTGATGGTTGAGTCATCGATAGTTGGCACAGGTGATTTCAAATGAGCTGAGTCATCAACAGTTTGCACAGGTGATTTTGGCAGAGGGGGAAAAGGGGTGATGGGTGGAATGAGGTGAGGTGATAATGGTTCTGTGGAACTTAGAGTTTGGTCATTAGTTGCAGGCAATGTATCATTATCATTTGGATCAGCGAACATAGTGATATTGTCATCAATTGGTTGAAACCTACGTACATATCGATTCCTGTAGGTGCGTGACTCTCCGTAATAGTTAATAGTGACCTGGTAACAGTTTGGTACGGTGAGGATTTCGAAAGGTCCTTTGTATCTTGGCTTGAGTTTGGAAGGTACAGGAAGTTTGGCTACCATAACTAGATCGCCGATGTGGTGAGGACTGACTTTTGGGGTCTCATTAGGTTGGAGATCCTGCAAGTATTGTAGTTGTCTTAGCCGGTTCTTTAAATGGACTAATGATTGATCGAAGTTAGAGGAGGGCTCGTAAGGAACAGACAGGTGACGTAAGGGTGACAGGTGATTGGCGGGGGCAGGTATTTATTCCCCACTGGACTATCTTGACTTGACTGGGCCAGCAGTCGGTGGTGTTCATCTGTTGCAGTCGAGTCCTTATCTGATTTGCAATGGTGCGGTGGCTTCTTTCGCAGATAGAGTTTCCTTGGGGCCAATAAGGAGATGAATGGCTAAATTTAAACCCGCACATTTGGGAAATTTGCGTCCATATGTGTCCTGTGAACTCAGGGGCATTATCTGAGTGGATGGCTTCTGGTAGACCAAAATAAGGAAACACCTGTTGTATTATTATTATTATTATTATTATTATCAGATACTACATGTGAGCCCAACCGAAGAGCCAGGGGGAGACTATATACCCCGAAGGGTCTCAGTGGGGGGCACAAATAGCCAGGAAGACTATATACCCCGAAGGGTCTCAGTGGGGGCACAAATAGCCAGGAAGACTATATACCCCGAAGGGTCTCAGTGGGGGGCACAAATAGCCAGGAAGACTATATACCCCGAAGGGTCTCAGTGGGGGGCACAAATAGCCAGGAAGACTATATACCCCGAAGGGTCTCAGTGGGGGGCACAAATAGCCAGGAAGACTATATACCCCGAAGGGTCTGAGTGGGGGGCACAAATAGCCAGGAAGATATAACTAGCTAACTAAAAAGGCGTTAACCCTCGTCTTGAAAACCAGAGAGCTCTCCTCATTCACTATTTCATTAGGGAGAGTATTCCACAATTTTTGATTGATGGGATAAAACATCTTGAATATTGTGACGTGTTACAATGCACATGAGCACAGGCCTAATTATATAACTCCAAGGAATATCTAGTCACACGAACAGGCCGAAAAGGTGGTGAAATTTTAGAATGTAATGGATTATCAGCATTAAGAAATATCTTATGAAATAGAGTCAAAGACCCAACAAGGCGACGATGATCAAGGCTAACATCCAGGTCAGGCAACAGAAACTTTATCTGATTAAAAGCACGATCCAGAAGCCTCAGGTTGGAATCTGCGGCAGAGAGCCACACAGGAGAGCAGTACTCAAAGAAGGGTAAAATTAAAGAGTAAAAACAGTTCCGAACAATATCATCACTTGAATAAATCATTTTGCATTTACGTAGTAGACCAACTTTCTGAGATATAGAGGAGGCAACTGAGCGTAAGTGTGCCTCAAAAGTAAGTTTTGAATCAAGAGTCACACCCAGTAACCTAAGTTTGGTACATTGATTGATTACAGAATCATTTATTATAATTTCAGGATGCAAAGGAAAAGGTGTCCTAGATCTAATTAAAAGGCTATGTGTTTTTACAGAGTTCAGCTTCATACCCCAACGATCGCACCAACTAATAATTTTTAGCATATCATCTTTCAGAGTATTGGCGATCAAATCTCTCTCAGCAGGAGAAGTAATGGGTGCATATAATGAGGCATCATCTGCATAAGCAATCATTTTAGAGGAAACTCCACACCACATATCACTAGTAAAAAGGATAAAAAGCAGAGGGCCCAGTACACTACCCTCACGTACACCGGATTTAACAATGTTAGAAGAACTAAAATTGCCATCAACTACCACACGTTCTTGTCTGTTAGTTAAAAACGTAGAAATTATATTTAAAACTGAACCACCAATCCCCATGGAACTGAGTTTGAATAATAGAGCTTTATGATTAACTAGATCAAAAGCGGAACTAAAATCTAGAGATATTAATCTCGATTTATGTCCAGCATCCAGTATCATGGCTTCAGCTACTGCAAATGCAGTGTGTTCTTTCGCTGGACAAGCAATTACATATTTTGAATAAGTAGGCCTATCCACGAAGGTGATGATATACTTAAACCCTTTGATGCCTTCTATTGGTCCCAGGATGTCAACTGCTAGTAATTGCCATGGGTTTGAGGCGACTAGTTTTCCTGTAGGTCCTGCGGTGCGGGTACGATCTTTACCTAAGACACATGCTCGACAAGCTTCAGTGACCTTCTTGGCAGTGATGTAAGTAAAAGGGGTCCAATAGACTTGTTGGAAGGTCGATGTTAATTTTCTTTGAGCCAAATGAATGCCATTGTGGGAGTGCAGGGATTGCATGGTTGGTAGTGCAGAGTTGGGGGTAATTACAATTTTTCCATCTGGAGTAGATAGGTTATCTCCTTTTCTTTGTAGTTGTGAGAAAAAGTGTCTAGGTATCCAATCCGGTTTTTGTTGTCGTTGAAATTGTTGCAGGAGGTGTTGTTGATCTTGATCTGCAGAATCTTGGTGGTGAATTGCTAGAATGGGTTGGTCGTCACTTTCTGTAGTGGGTATATTGATTGTTGACTCTAGAGGGAGTCTGGAGAGAGCATCAGCATTTGTATGCAATTACCCAGGCCTGTAGGCTATTTCAAAGTCAAACTCTTCTAGAGATTCACGCCATCTGACGGTTAGAGCGTTCTTAGTGTCAGACTTACGGAGCCATTGGAGGGCGTGGTGATCTGTAATTATGGTCACCTACCTATGTCACCTATGTGGAGCTCGCCACTCTTGCTAGTGATATCGAGGAGCGCACCGCCCATCGTTGTTGTTTGAAAATTGGTGTAGCAGACTGTTCGAAGGGGCGGAGCGTTCCCCTGCGAAGATGGGCTCGTCTGGCACTTTTTGTATTTCGACATCGAGGGCTCTCTTGAAGCTGTCTAACGAGATGCCTCTCATGTCTCTTACTCGCCGTGGGAGTTTGTTGAAGAGACGTGCTCCTCTATGTGATAACCAGCCATCTCGCAGAGAGCCCATAGCACCCCGATTTTTCATCTTTGGGATATCGCATTCCCAACCTCTCCTATCACTGCACTTCATTGCTATTGGGGTATGTAGATTTGGTACAAAACCCTCTGAGATTTCCCATGTATATATTATTAAGTATCGTTCCCTTCTACGTTCCAACGAATACAGGTTTAGTGTTTTTAAACGCTCCCAATAGTGTAACTATTTTACAGAGTTTATATGTGAGGTGAAATTCCTTTGTACACTTTCTAAGCCATTAATTTCACCTGATTTGTATGGGGATGTTAATACGTTACAGTATTCTAGCCACGGTAGCACCAGGGATTTGAAGAGTGTTATCATAGGCAATTCACCGCGAGTTTTGAATGTACTTAAAATCCAACCTGTTAGCCGTTTCGCAGCTGCAACTTTGACCTGGTTATGCTCTTTGAAGCCCATATTTTCAGACATTATCATCCCAAGGTCTTTCACATTGTCTTTACGTTCTATTATGTGATTGGATTCTGTTATGTAACTTGTGTTCTCTTTAACGAAACTATTATCTCTGTATCGTATTAGGCCCTAATTGGAATTTTTCTTCATTAAACTGCATGTTATTTTCCCTGGTCCACTGGAACACCTTATTTATGTCCTCCTGCAGCCGGCCCGTGTCTTCCTGTGTCTTTACTATCATACTCAGTTTCGTTTCATCCGCAAAGGAGGATACTGTACCGTGTCTTGTATTAGCATATATATGTCACTTATTAGAATGAGGAAAAGAAGAGGCGCTAGCACTGTTCCTTGGGGAACTGAGCTTTTGACGTCCGAAGGCTCAGATGTTACTTGGCTTACTGCTACTGATTGTTTTCGGTTCACTAGGAAGTTGTATATCCACCTTCTAATTTTACCTGTTATCCCTTTTGCTTTAAGTTTGTGTTCAATAATACCATGATCACATTTATCAAATGCCTTAGCAAAATCGGTGTAAATGACATCCACGTTTTTCTTTTCTTCTAGGGATTTAAGAATTTTGTCGTAATGTTCCAACAGTTGCGAGAGACATGATCTTCCTGCTCTGAACCCATGTTGACCAGTTTTGTGCAGTTAATTTTTTTCCATAAGTGTTGAGATTTTGCCTCGCAGGACTCGCTCGAAAATGTTAATGATGAGGGAGGTCAGAGCTACCGGGCGATAGTTTTTTGGTAGTGCTTTACTCCCTCCTTTATGCAAAGGGGCAATTATTGCATTTTTCAAACTATCCGGTATTTCTCCAGTATTTAGACTCCTTCTCCACATTATAACCAGCGCTAGGGGTTTCGAGAGGTTTTCCTTACATTTCTTTATTAGGATCGAACTCCAAGAGTCTGGGCCTGGTGCCGAGTGGGATGGCATGTTGGCGATGGCTTCTGCTATGTCTTTTGGCCCGAAATTAATATCCAGAATATGGGGGGTTTCCGTGGGGAGGTTATTCATGAAAAATTGATTTTGGTCTCTGATTGCTTTTGTTTCGTCAGGCTTACTGAAGGCTGTTTCATATGGTAGACATAATAGTTCACTCATTTCTTTTTTGTCCCATGTGAATGACCCATCAACTTTACTTAGTGGGCCGATGTTGATGTTGTTTTAGTCTTATGTTTAGCATATGAAAAGAAGTACTTGGAGTTTTCCTTTATGCTTGCAATAGCTTTGCTCTCCTCTTCTATTTATTGTAGTTCATATGAGATTCTTAGTCGTTGTTCAATTTCCACAATTTCTCTATCTATTTTGACCTTTTGTCTTTCCTGTAGATTTTGTGTGCGTCTTTGTGTTAGTAATTTTCTTCTGTACAGCTTCCTTCTTTCCCATTCTTGTTTGCTTCTTCGTCTTGTTTGTTTTTTCTGGTATGTGGTGGCTACAGATTTGGGTCATGGTTTCTGTTAATAGGACTAGGCATTCTGATCGTGTCCGGTTGTTCATTAAATCTTCCCAGTCTATTTCCTCCATTTCTTGGTTTACCTCTTCCCACCTCATATTTTTGCTATTGAAGTTAAATTTGCTGAATGGACCAGTTTTTAGTCTAGCTTCTGAGGTGTTCTGTACACTTGCTAGGGTTGTTTTGATCTCAATTAATTTATGATCTGAGTATGTTGTGTCCGATATGTTAACACTGTGTTCTAGAGAGTCATTGTTAGTGAAGACAAGGTCTAAGATATTGTTTTCACGTGTGGGTTCGGCAATATGCTGGCTAAGACTAAAAAAGTTGCAAAGTTTAAAAAGTTCTCTTGCATTTGCTTCTCTGGAGTTATTCGACACTACTTGGTTTTCTAGTTGCCTCCATCTGATGTTTGGAAGGTTAAAATCTCCTAACCACATAATATTTGGTGTCGGATTTCCCAGGGCTTCCATTTCTGATTTTATCATGTTGAGCTGGGTTTTGAATTCTTCTAAGGATGAGTCAGGAGGTCTGTATGTGACAATAACTGCTAAATTTAGGGA
Source organism: Paralithodes platypus (assembly GCA_032716605.1). NCBI lineage: Eukaryota > Metazoa > Arthropoda > Malacostraca > Decapoda > Lithodidae > Paralithodes > Paralithodes platypus. The sequence goes on along the minus strand of CM064543.1, from coordinate 20,409,627 downwards.
TTCTATTTGAACTCCAAGTATTTCCACTACTTCATTACTGTTCTTTAGAAATTCAGTACATATCAGAGAGTCATGAATGTACAAGGCTACACCTCCACGAGTTCTATGCGTTCTGTCCGCCCTATGTACAGTAGGTTATAACCAGGAATCCATACTTCACTATCTGCCTAATCTTTAATTTGGGTTTCTGTGAGAGCCACAAATATAGCATTTCCTTCTTCTAGCATGCCTCTAATAAATGGTACTTTGTTGGTGGTTCTATTTTTTAAACCTTGGATGTTTGCAAGCAAGACGGGGGAGGGGCTATTTATTCTACTATGTTTACCTAGAGTAGTCCTCGGGAGCTATTTGGTGTTGCTCGTAGAGCACATCCTTGTACCACGCTCGGGAGGACAAGGGGTACTCTAGCTGGGCTATTTGTTCTTCCAATTCTCGCACTTTGTTCATCTTGTTCTGCCATTTCCCATAGTGTCTTCTTCCTCTGTCTCGTCCTCGCAAAACTGGAGTTTTTTTTATTAGCATTTGTGTTGTTTCTGGCTATCCTCCAAGTGTCCCTAATATGGAAATCTGAACATTTGCTATCGTAGCATTTCTTATTCCCTAGTGATGACTGGCAGAGGGGTGGGTGGTGGTATTTGCAGTTTTCACCAAATCTGCATTTGCCATCTCTGATCATAATGTTGCAAATTTTGGGGTGCTCAAATCTGCATTTTACGTCATTAAGTTCACCTTTTGGTCCAAAGTGGCACATTCTTTTCAGGTGATATCTGCATTTTGTTTTTTGTTTTTTTCTATATTCCAACTACTCCCTCTCGGGCATAGGCTGAGAGCCTGTACATTCCACCGCTCAACACGGCGAAGCCCGTGAGGTCTTGTTCCATTCTGGGGAGTGAGACATGTGAAGCATACATCATGGCTCGAAGCAGCTCCATCTCTGAAGCGGCTGGTTGCTTCGTTCAAGTGCTTCACCGTCTCACCCTCCAGACTCAGACCCTCACTCTCAGAACGCCACCTATTGAGCAGTGATACAGGTGTAGCTGATCCTTGTGTGCCTGAGTGTGTTGATGTAGTGATTGATGTTGCAATTTCCTTTGTATCGGTATGCATATGTTGCCTTGGGACCAGTCCAGATACTTCTGAGTGGCACTACCTGTCTCTTGATTGGTTGTGGTTGGAGCACCCTGTACTGCCGTGGGTGTGGTAGATGGCAGTTGGTTTTGATATTGAAGGCTATCCCCTTCATTCCTCTTACGTTATTGTTGCTCGGGGGAGTTGGTTACAAAATAAAGTCCTGCCTGGGTACTGGTTTTGGGTGACATAAGGGTCTCAGTTGGGCAGATAGAGGGTGGAGGTGGCTGAGAGGTAACTTGTGGGGGTGTGGTTGGTTGTGATGGGCAATGTGGGGGCAATTGAAGTTGAGAGTCACGTGGGGGTGTAGGGGGCTAAGAGTTATGGGTATTTGAGCGTGAGGGAGACTGTGCGCACACAGGTATGACCATAGCCGCGTTTTTCTTTACCACTACTATCTCCGATAGACTGGAAAAGGTGTCGTATTACACCATTAAGGGTGTCGAATATCAAACCAAGTCAAACCTGCTTTTCCACAGGGTCCAAACTCAATCCGATTCAGACTTTATGAGTTTGATAATTGTTCTGAGACTTTTTGTTTATATCCATAATAAAGTAATCAATTTGGATGTGGTTAATATAAAATAATGTACTTAGCCATATCCTCAGAATGTCCGAAAGAAGCGTCATAATCGTATGGAAGGGTGATAACCTATATTAGACTTTGTATACATATTATACTCAAAAGTAGGCAATTATATTATATGCATACCCATCACAAATATTGTACAAATTCAAGTAGATCAAAATAATCCCGAAATAAGGACTCAAATAATAATCTTAATATGTAAAATTAATTTGTTTAGAAAGGTCGGAACATTGCCGCAGCCGTGGTGCCGCTACATTCGTGTTTAATCAGTAATCATGATTATATTTTGATGTATTTTACTTGATTTTATTGGATTAGGTTAGTTATCATTGGTTAGCTTAGTCAATAAAATATAGCCAAGTAAGAATATATTGACATAGAATCGTGATTAGGCACGAATGTAGATCGGGCATAGCGGCTGCTTTACCATAGGGGGAGAGATATTCCAAGACACCGGTATTCGTCTGCTATCGCCGGGAGGTGGACTGTGAGTTTCGGGATAGCCTTTGTACCGGCTGCATGGTAGTGTTCGTCACCTACAATATTCTGCCACTCAAACTCAAAATTATTGACATTTTAACCTAAGCAATTATTTATTACTTTAATGTTACAAAGATTTTTTTTTTTATAATTCCACCTCATATATGATGTCACAAACAATCTTCAATTGTATATATTCTAAGTTATTGCCGATATGTCTAGTTGTCGATCTTTGCAGTTCCTGAAATACCACATAATAAATATTATATTACGATATTTCGTCTTTATATATTCTTTGTTATACTTTGTAGTGGTCATTTTGTAATATATATTTACATTCATGTTCAACAATAGTAAGCAAATGTTTTTGTTGTTGTTGTTGTTGCTGTTCCCCAGGCTGCCTGGCCGAACAGCCCCAAGGCCCCGAGCAAGGCCAAGGCCATAACCGAGAGCCCCACAGAACCCTCCCTGCCTACCACAATAAAGCCTGGGTGACCGAAGCCACTCCAAGACGGAGGGTGCGGAAATGCCCGGGAAACCAAAGCCCCACCCAGGGCCCTGTGCCCCTCAGCAATTATGAAGAGAAAGTTGAGGGGCAAAGGAAAAAAGTGACGCTTTGGCTTCCAATCTGCCAACCTCCAGGTTGGCAGATTGGGAGGTCAATCCATGTAAGAGATGCCGTCATTTGAGATCTAGAAAATATATAAGTAAAAGGAACAGTCAGAGGAAGCTATGGGTATGGCAGAGATCGCTCAGCTCTCACTCTGATAGACCAGCCCATCACCACATGACTAGAACCCAATCCTCTCAGCATCAGCTAGGAAAGGCCCTAGAAAGCCGCCTTTGGCGGGGGGGGGGGGGGGGATAACTCCCCTATATCACCCCCTGGGCACCCGCGCTGTAAGCAAATGTTGTATATATTATGTAGGCCTATACATTTTGAAGGCAGGCTCGTAAAATGTGTACATTTTGTGCCACCCCACTGATAAGAGGGTGGGTTATCAAACTTTGGGGTAATAGAAAATACAGCTAATGTATCACTGTAGTGTGACAGCCAGTAACTAAGATCTTTTATGAATTGCGAGCATGATGTTTAATTTATTGAGGACTGTGTTTTGTTGTCAGAATGGGGTGAAATATTTTAAGTTAGCAAGGCCATTTGGACTTTCTGGACAATTTTCTCCATTACATCAGTACATTTTTCTTGTAGCATAACAATACTGACAATACTGAAATTATTTTCTTTAGTTTAACGCTTTACGAGCGGGCCCGTCAGTAACTTCTACTACCCGCCAAGCGGGTGGTTTTACCCTAAACGACCTTGTTTCCGTGCTCTTTTTCATGCATAAACCAGAGCCAGAGCGTAATACAATTATGTATCCCTGAAAGGGCGATAATTGAGCTTTCCAATGACACCAGAACCATCCTTCTACGACCATGCGTTCTCTTGCAACGATCGTGCAAGACGAAGGAAAAATCGCTAAAATACGGTAATTACCTTACATAATTCCCTGTGTAGCGAGGCAGTGAGTGTGGGTGTGTGTGGAGGCGGGCCCAGTGCTGGCGCGGGAGCCGTGCCGAATGGTCAGAGCCGACCTATGCTCCTCCCACCGCTCGTCTCTCTCTCAGAGCCAAATATTGCTCAAAATTGCACACCGCCTGAAGTCGGTCCCCGCCACATAGTCCTTTCTTCTCTAAACCGACTTAAGTCCGGCGCTGCCAGACAAGGGTTAAGTTAATTTAATTCATTGAAGCAATTTACACATGTAAGTCCTTTTTTTCCTTTGTTGTGCTTACCCATGCATTGCTGATGAAATAGCAATTTACATTCTTCACACTTGGCAGTTTGGTCATCGGACTTTATCTTGCATTTAGTACATGTATTGGTATCCATCTTTGATCGTAGTTTAGTTTACTTTACTTATTTTATCTTTTTCTTTACTGATTTATATATCGAGGTGGAGAGTGTGGAGTACTGTGATGCATGACACTGTGTGGGGACCTGAGGGAGCCGTGGTGGTGGCGTCGTGTAGTGTCGGATGTCAAGGTCGAGCAGGAGGGAGGCAATTTTATTGGTATTATTATTTCAACGTACGGCTGTTTAAAAGTTTATCTTTTAGGCTGTATGGTAGGTTTTTTGTGGGCCAAAATAAATCGTCAGGTGGGCTGGGAAGTTTGTCTATTATATATTTATGTATCTAGCCAGGTATTTGAATGTTTAGTTCGGTACTGGTAGGTACTAGGAAGAGGGTGTCGTGTGGAGGGACGCACTATGGCGGCTCGCGGTGGGAGTGTTGGCACTGTATGGGTGACCGTTTGTATTTTTTACTCAAGATTCTCATTTATTTTTACTTGGTCACTTTTACATGACTGGATTTCACTTTAAATTTACCTATTGGTACTACTGGATAATCCACTATTGATATACGTTAAGAGGAAACGTGTATACATTATTACGATTGACGTTAATGGCAATTCGATTTTCGCCAGGTCAGCATTTCTTTCTGGGCACCTACTTGAAAAAACGTTAGAAACAACACTAAAACAGGCTCTTCTTCACTATCCTGGTCGTGATTTAATATACAGTATGTTGCACTCAATTTATTCACTATGACGAACTAGGTCCGCTTGCGAAATATTGTCTATTTATCTCCATTATCTCCCTGGTAAAATGCCCTACACCGGAGAGCAAAATCGACACTCCCTCCCACGACACTGCCCTTGACACCTGCGAGATAGGCTTTGAAATGTTGCAGGGCCCAAATTATTCCCAAACATTCTCTTTTGGTGAGAGGGTAGTTCACTTCAGCTGGATTGAGAGTTTGGCTGGCGCACGCGGTAATATGTTCGTGTCCGTCTCTGGTTTGAACCAGAACTACCCCAATACCAAATTGTGAAACATCGGTGTAGAGACTGAATTATTTGGTATAATCAGGAAAAGAGACAACTGGAGAAGCTACTAATAGGTCCTTGAGGGAGTTGAAGGCTTGGATGCGTTGAGTTGTCCATAAAAATGGCTCTTCATTCTTAGTTAAATCGTGTAGAGGTTTGGCAATGGTGGCAAAATTCTTTACAAAGCGATGATAGTATGACGCTAATCCAGGAAATGCTCTGACCCCTTTAACGTTGGTGGGGGGGTTTATGGTACTTATTGCTTGTAATTTTTCTGGGTCTGGGGCGATTCCTTCTTCAGAGACGATGTGGCCTAGGAATTGAACTTTTCTCTGGGCTAAGGTGCATTTAGAAGGTTTGAGTTTCAACTGGGCATCCCGAATTCGCTGGAAGACTTGGCGAAGGCGTTGGATATGTTCTGCCCAGGTTCTACCAAAAACAATTATGTCATCTAAGTACGCCAAGCAAGTTTCCCAGGTTAACCCTTGTAATACGGATTCCATGAGTCTAGAAAAGGTGGCAGGACCGTTACAGAGGCCAAAAGGCAGCACGGTAAACTCATACAGTCTCCCCTGGCTGGTAGAGAAAGCTGTTTTCTGTTGGTGTTCCGGAAGTACGGGTACTTGCCAATATCCGGCTTGCAAATCAAGGGTAGTGAACCATTTTGCACCTAGCAAGGAGTTTAGTGTTGCGTCTTTGATGGTCACGTCATTAAGTTGTCTGTAATCTATACAGAATCTAGTAGATCCATCTTTTTTTTGTACTAGTACCACAGGGGAGGACCACAGACTCTTGGAGGGTTGTACTACTTCTGTGGCTAACATGTCTTTTACTTGCAATTCCTCCTCTTGTCTTTGGATTGGATTCTTCCTGCGGATGGGTTGTTTAATTGGCTGTCCTACAGTATGGATGGAATAGTGAAGTACGTTGGTTTGCCCGACGTCTCGATTGGATGTGGCGAAGATGTCTTGAAATGAAGTCATCAAGTCACGTAAGTCCAGTTGTTGTTGAGGAGTCAAGTGAGAAGGAATGTCAGGTAGTTTAAAAGGTGGAGAAGGTTCATTATCAGTGGGCAAGGATAGTTCTTCTGTATGTGTTTCTAGCTCTCCAATAGCTAATCCTTTTGGTAACGTGATAGATTGATCAGAGATGTTAGCAATCTTAATGTAATTTAGTTTACTAGGGATAATGGTTGGAGCGGTCAGGCAATCTCTGTCGAAAGGACTTTGGATGTTCGGGGTTATTATGACGTCACCAGGTAACGTAGGGAGGATAGGTACCAATTTTTCATGATGAGGGGGGAGTGTCACTGCCTTTGAGGTGATAGCATGGGTAATTTTTATGGTGCAGATGGTTGGGTTGGGTGATTTCTCCTGATTGTTAGTAAAATTTAAGTCAGGTTTTACGTTAATCAGGGCTGGATTTACGTTAGGTTGTTTGATTTTCTTGATTGTATCCATTGGTCTCTTGGGGGTTATATATCATTAAAGAATGACTTGTCCCATGTTCAGTGTAATGCCCTCGCAAAAATCCCGCAACCCCAATACTTTACTACCCGAGTTGACGTATGGGATAGTGTAAAATAATCGTTGATGGCAAAGTCTAATAAACCCATCACGTGAATCATCACGAGACTATCACCTGGTTCTTTCAAGGAGAACTAAGGTTACTATCCTATTGTACGTCCGTGGTAGTACAGTGGGTTAGCGCTCGGATCTGGTTGACCTACTGAGGTCACTAACCCGGGTTCGAACCCCACGCAAGGCATCTCAAAACCCGCAGAGTTTTCAGGAGGGTTAAAATCCCTCCAGGGTTCGAGCCCCGCGCCAGGCATCTCAAAACCTGTGGAGTTACGGGATGGTTAAATTCCCTTTGCACCCAGCATTTCATTGGTAGCAGTCACGGAACGTTATCTGGTAGCTACATAGAGCACCCATCACGCGGACCCTGAAAATATTGAGATTGCTGAGGTGATATGGCTACGATACCTTACAACCTCAAAGAGGCTAGGGACTAGCCTTGTTAATGAAGGATGTAGTGTAATGTCCTCGCAGAAATCCCGCAACCCCAATACTGTACTACCCGAGTTGACGTCTGGGATAGTGTAAAATAGTCGTTGATGGCAAAGTCTAATAAACCCATCACGAGACTATCACCTGGTTCTTTCAAGGAGAACTAAGGTTACTATCCTATTGTACGTCCGTGGTAGTACAGTGGGTTAGCGCGCCGGTCTGGTTGACCTACTGAGATCACTAACCCGGGTTCGAACCCCACGCCAGGCAGATCAAAACCTGCAGAGTTTTCAGGAGGGTTAAAATCCCTCCAGGGTTCGAGCCCCGCGCCAGGCATCTCAAAACCTGCGGAGTTTTCAGGAGGGTTAAATTCCCTTCGCACCCAGCATTTCAGTCAGGAAGGGGGGTGTTAACATAAAGTGGGACAGTTTCCCCACAGTTAGGGATGATGCGATCATTAGCGTCTATTAAAACTATGGTGGAGGGTTGAAGAAGGCCAAAAGAGTTGTGATGTCAATTAGAAGTCGGGCTTTCACCCCATTTAGAGTGAGATGATTATAGATGGGAAGTTTTACTGTGTCTGTCCCATCCTGAGCCCCCGCCAGCTTGACGATCTGTGGATGGGGGCGGATTAAAAATCCAGGTTGTCCTGAATATCTGTAGTATCTTTTACTACCTCAGGTGCTTCAACGTGTTCCTCTTCTTCATTTTCCTCAATTCCTGCAGTCCCATCGTCATTTATGGTGGCCACGCGTCGGGGCTTAATCCATGGAATCTGAGCCCAAAGGGTAGGCATTCTAAACCGACGCTTGTTTAATTCTAAAAATGACCTTTTTAGAGACATTAGAGGACAGTTTGAAGTGCATGGCTTCCAGTCAGAGGGGCGGATTCTGGCCCATTCCTCTATTTTGTCACTTGGACGGGGCACTGCAGGGCTAGCTGAAGATGTTGCAGAAAGGTGAGGGTGAGTGATAGTTCGGCTAATGACGGCGATCTTATCGTGTTCCTTAGTCTTCCTCAGAGCCAAGATACGCCGAATTACTGGCATGTCCTCATCGTAACCCTTGGGTTCAGATACAGCAAAATTATATGATACTGCGGTAGGTAATATCCTCAATAGTGCACTGAACACTCTTTCTTTACATTGAGCACCAGTATTCTGGGGGAAGGCTGTCATGGCCAGCTGATTCAATTGGCTGATCGTGTTATCTAAATTCCCTGAATATTTGATCTCATGGAATTGTCAGTCTGCTATTGTCTTAATAATAATAATAATGATAATAATAATAATATTTATTCAGTTAGCATTTTACAATGTTGTCTTACCCAACGATGGGCTAATAGCTACCTTTGTATAACTCTCAAACTGTGCCCAGGTCAACTGAGGATTGTCACGCACATACCCGGATACGAGAGCTGCATGCTTGCCTAATTTCATCACAACAGTGTGAATCTTGGCATTTTCATCTTCCCTGAATATAATAACCAGGACAGGTTTCACAATTTCAAGGTACGTATTGATATGGTGATCATCTTGCTTGAAAGGAATAATGTCAAGCGATTTACCAGTCATGATGATTCTTGCATTTGGGGTTGATTGAGCAAATTAAAAAAATCAAAGCTGTAATGCCGTATCGAGACCCCGCTGCCGCCAGTGTTATGCGTCACTGTAATCCAGCACGCTTGTATTGGTCTGTACTATTCCTATTTTAGGAAATTCAGAACTTGATATTGCTCGACAGGAACATAACTAGCATTGACATAAATATTATTTGTTTCACTCAATCTTCATCAAAGACAATGAATACACAAGTTAGGTACACAAGTATTATTCCTTAATAGCTAGATACAGCATATTAAGTGCATCAGGAGCTTAGGTATAATAACCTAATTCCAATGTTAAAGTATGTGATGAGAATAATAATGTTTTATTCCTATTCATAAATCATAACGTCACAACAGAGTATAAAATTAGCTGACAATAAGCCATGAAATAAAACCTAAATATGATGACAATATATATATATCAGAAATAAATGTACACAGAGAGGTACAAATAAATAAAGATGGGGTCAAACCGGTTTGGCCGCCCCAGGTAGAAGAGGGGGGAAAGCACGGCTGGGTTAATGCGTGGTGTGGGTCAAGCAGGTACACGCACCCAAAATCCATATACACCAGGTCAGCCAGGTAGGCAAACCCGCGCAGGTGACACGGGAAGGGTGCAGGTGGCGTGACGTCACGAGTAGTCTAGACCAGCATGGTCCAGTATCATATACGTACTCCTAGTCAGTCTCCCAGATTATCGCAAGAGAAAGAAAATTCAGTACTTGTTTGTCCTTTGTTCAGTAAACATGTGGAACACTTGGAGTTCTGTCTGACATGTTAGTATTCCAGAGATATTTTGTGGTTGGCTAATAATCATAATGCCTACCCAGTGTGCAGTATTTGGCTGTAGCAATAAACCGCGTACAGTGGACGGGAAAAATATAAGAACATTCCGATTTCCAAGGGATGCACATTTCAGAAGCGTGCGGATAAACTTGTGTCGTCGCCAAGATGGTATTAATGCCCAACATGCAGTTGTATGCTCTGTACACTTCACCAATAACGATTATATTGATGACATGAAAAGTCGTTTACTAAGCATTGAGAGTCCAAGAAATACACGACTTCTCAAAGACGATGCTGTACCTTCACTATTTCTACCAAAGAGTAAGCATTGTTTATTTGTGTTTGGTGTTACAATTGAAATATTACTGTGATCAGTGTTTAATTAATAAGGATGCCAATGTAGAAAGAGAGAGAGAGAGAGAAAGAGCTATATTATTGATTAGACTTAATATATATATATATATATATATATATAATGTGATGTCACGGTATCGTGCCTGAGATATAGATAGCTAGACATATTAGAGAGTCGAGGGGGGTGCGGGGAGAGTATAGAGAGAGAGAGAAGAGGGGGTGGGGACGTGCGGTCAGTAATTTGGTCAAGAAGGTTCTCGGACCTTCGAGAAGGTTCGAGAAGGTCCTAGATGTTCTTTCCTTTTCCCGCCAATTCTCCAAGCATACGCTTGTTCCAAACCGAGGGTATAAATAAAGCAGGAGAGGGGAACGCAGTCCTCAGTCCCCAGTTGGTGCCAGCGAGTGAAGTGCTTGTGAGTGTGGAGTGGCGACCAGGGTGACGCGGCACCCTCCTTCGACCATGTGTAAAGGTTAGTATATAGTGTTATTATATAAGTAATCTGATGTGCTAGACGCGGTCATTAATATGCGATAAGGGTAAATTCAAGGGAGGGTTAATTGTTTTGCCTGGTGTATAGGACTCCGTTAGGCTAGTGGTATCAGATTAGTGACGGGTAATTTTAGGAGTGAGTTTGACTGAGTGTGGCTCAGTTAAGGCTCTAGTTAATTAAATTAGAGGGGTTAATTAAGTTAGTTAAACATTTGGGTAGAAGGAGCGAGTGGTGTGTGAACGTAATCTCCGATTCATTTTCATCAATTTGTGTCTCTTATTCAATAAACCGTTTTAATAGAATGTTTGTTTAATTTATCATTGTTAATTGTTAAATAACAGTTTTCTAATAACATAGTCCCATCGCGTTAACAATTGAACAGCCTTTTTATATCTATATAAATCTATATATATACACACCGTTAATCCTGTAAGCTGGCCGAACAACAAAATATACTGTATCGATCGGTATAAATATATTGGATAGACGTGTCTTTGATTTGTATCCCGGGTAATTAATTAAGGAATATTTTCCTACGAGATCCTTTATCTTAGTGGCCCAATTTATATACAAATCAGGGAGGCGACCTATTACAACTGGCGACCGTGATCAGGACCAGTTTCCGATGCGGATGTGTTAGATAAAAATAGATAGGCATAGGCTAGGATAGCATTGTTGTTGTGTTAGAAAGAAGGTGAGCCGTGGGGGAATTTTTCCCTCCCTCCTTCTTCTTCCACCCGCGTGGTCACTTCTGACCGTGGGCTTGGGAAAATTCTAAACATCTTTTCTCATCGCTGGTGTATAATAATAATATTTATAGATTATACAATTTAAGCTATCGAGAAATAATTGTGTTCCATCAATTTTGTTTCGCTTGTATAATAATTGATTTCTGCTTGTTTTTTTTTTCTCGTTAAGAATTTCGTCCGTGTGATTTTTTTTCTTTCGCCATTCGTGCGTCGTACGCAAGTGCTGCGATCGTCCGATTAAATGGAGGGAAGGGGATTGTAATCTAATTAACTGTTGTCGGTTTTCATAGTTTTTTTTTTGGTTCGAAATTCTTGCGCAGTTGCAGTTATAGGGGTTAATTTTTTTTGTAGAGCGTAAACATATTTTTCTCCTTGTCTTGTATCCGTTGTTCCTCTTTATCAATTCCTTCCTTTATTCCTCCCTCACATAACTCGTTCCAGGGGTAACGGAACCGTGCTATCTTAACTTTCTTTTGTCGTTCGTTGTTCATCTCAGATTAGGCTGATAGGATAGGGCTGGCTAGTTTTTTTTGTTCCTTTCGGTGCTATTTGATTAGGCAGATAGGATAGGACTTGCTTTTCCTAGTTCCTTTCACTCTTCGAGGGTACAATGGCGTCAATAAAAACCATCTACGAGGAAGCTGTGGAGCTAGGCCTCACTGAGGAGAACCGAGAAGGCTACATAGATAGTAGAAAGGCTGAGGAGGAAGAAAAGAGGGAGAGGGAGAGGGAGAAACGAGCACAGGATAGGGAGGAGGCTAAGGCAGCGAGGGAACACGAGGTGGCTATGGCTGAGAGGGCTAGGGAGGCTCACAGGGAAGAGGTGGCTATGGCTGAGAGGGCTAGGGAGGCTCAAGGGAAAAGGCGGCTGAGGCAGAGAGAGAGCATCAGAGGAAGCTCGATCTTGTTAAAGCTAAACCAGGGGATACGGGGGTCAACGGTCATGTGGATGCTCCTAAGGGGTTGCCACGCATCAAGCAGCCCATGTATAAGGTGGGTGATGATATAGAACCTTTCATAAGGAGGTTCGAAAGAACCGCAACGGCATATGCTCTTGACGAGACAGCCAAGGAAATACAATTCCTTTCACTCTTTGAGGGCCCGGCGCTCACACTGTTGAATCGCTTAGGGTCCGACAAGTCCGGTTATGGTGATATGAAGGCTGCGTTGGTCGAGGCATACGGGCTCACGGCACAGGCTGCCCGGCGGCATACGTATCTGCTAGGTTAGCTGAAAAAGAAACCGCTACCCAGTTCCTGGCTAGGCTTGAGGGTTATCTGGATGTCTGGGTAAACAAGGATAAGACTCCTGACAGTAGGGATGGGTTACGTGATCTCTTCCTGCGAACGCAGTTTGAGCTGTCGGCTCCGAATGACCTCGTGGCCCAGTTCAAACTGAGCAAGGTTACCTCGGCTAAGAGTATGGCGGCTGAGGCAGACGCATATTTTGAGGCCCACGGGTACCAGCGGCGGAGAATGTTGAACGAGGGCGGTAACAAAGGCAAAGGCAACCCTGACCCGGGCCCCAAACAGGCCCAAGCAGGGGCACACGGGAAATGGAAGGGTCAGGGACCTCACAAGCCGAAATATTACTCCAACTTAAAGGGTCAACAGGGTCAACGGTGGTCTGGAGATAACCGTCAACAAAGTTCGGCCGCTGCTTCTCAGACTGTACAGGCAGACAGCAAGAATGGGGTGCCGACTAAATCACAAGGCACGGCCCACGACTTGTGACTTATAGCAGGGGGTGCTGGGATGGGAAAACAAAACACAGGATTCCTAGTGCAGCCAGGTAGAGTAGGGGGGGTACCCGTAGAGGCGCTTAGAGACAATGGGTCATCTGGGTGTATCGTGCGGGACACTCTGGTCAAGCACCACCAATTCACGGGGCGAGGAATCAACGTTCGCATGATCGATGGTTCCACCACCACAGTTCCTGAGGCGAGGGTGGAAATTGAATCTCCGTTTCTTTCTGGTAGCATCACAGCAGCCGTAATGCATGATCCAATTTATGACTTGATAGTGGGGAACGTCCGGGGTGCCAAGTACGGACCCACGAGCGAGATAGCCACCCAGACGGGGGCCGCAGCAGTCACTAGGGGCGTAGCCAAGGCACGGAAAGACCCGAAGCCGCTGGCGGTCACGACTTCCTCAGAGCTCGCGGAGAGTCAGGATGTTGTCCATGAGCAGCAGCAAGACGCATCCTTGGCAAGTGTTAGGGCAAAGCTTGGTGAGGCTGTCGTTGAAGGTGATAAGGGGCGTAAGTCGTGGATTGCAGAGAAGGGAGGTCGGATCTACCGTGTAGTGCAGTACCCTCACTCTGAGGAGCAGTGGCAGTTTGTGGTTCCCTTGAAGTATAGGACAGCCATCCTCAGGATGGGCCATGAGGGTAGCCTTGGAGGTCACATGGGTAGGCAGAAGACGCAGGATAGGGTTCAGGCGCAGTTTTATTGGCCTGGGATCGCGAGCGACGTCCGCAGATGGATTCGCTCCTGTGACGTGTGCCAGAAGACCTGCGACCGAGGTCGAGTCAAGCCCGCACCGTTGAGTCCGTTGCCTGTCATCACAACACCCTTTGAGCAGTTAGGGGTGGACATTGTGGGTCCAATTCACCCTAGAGCCAGTGATGGGTCCCGATTCATCCTCACGCTAGTCGATTTCGGAACGAGGTGGCCAGAGGCGGTCGCTCTGAAGAATATCGAGACTACAACTGTTGCCGAGGCAATGTTGGAGGTCTTCTGTCGAGTAGGGATCCCCAAGCAAATACTGTCTGACAGAGGGACGCAGTTCACCTCTGCAATGATGGGGGAAGTACTCAGGCTGTTGTCTGTGAAGGGTCTGAAGACGACACCATACCACCCACAATGCAACGGGCTGGTCGAGCGTTTCAACGGGACACTCAAGAAGATGCTGCGGCGGATGACAGCCGACCAACCAAAGGAGTGGCCTAGGTTCATTGCTCCGTTGCTCTTTGCATACCGGGAGGCTCCCCAGAGTTCGCTGAAGTTCTCTCCTTTCGAGCTTGTGTATGGTAGGACAGTCCGGGGTCCATTGCAGGTGTTGCGAGAGCTTTGGGACGGTGACGAGCCCAGCGAGGAAGTGAAGACCACTTACACCTATGTTCTCGATCTGGCTGAAAGGTTGAAGTCAACATGTGAACTAGCCAAAGTCGAGCTGACAAAGGCGAGAGAGGTGCAGAAGTCTTACTTCGATAAGAAGGCGAAGGTGCGCAGATTGGAGCCAGGTAGCAAGTGCTTGCTCCTTCTGCCCACTGCTCATAACAAACTGCTGGCCCAATGGAAGGGTCCATATACGGTCATAGACAGAATGTCGGATGTAAACTACATTGTTCAGGTCGGGAATCACCAGAAGAGATTCCACATCAACATGCTTAAGGAGTACCACACGAGAGAAGTGAGTGGAGCTGCGATGATGGAAGGCTCGTGGAGGCGGCAGGTTGCTACTCCCGAGATGGCGGAAGCCATAGATCTAGTGAGGGGCCACTATACTAGTGGGGAGGGTCATATCACAGCAGCAGCGGCAGTAATCTCCGAAGTTGATGGTGATGGTCCCGAGACAGTCCAGCTAGGGCAAGAGGATGATCTCTCGCAGGTTCGTCGGGGCGCTTAGTTGTCAAGTCATGAGGGGCGGGAATTGGATTCGCTCCTTGGTAAGTACAGGGGCGTTTTCTCGGATAGGCCCGGAATCGCACGAGTCGAGAGTCACGCAATCGAGCTGACCAGTTCGGTTCCGGTACGAGAAAAGCCGTATCCCATTCCGCTCCGTCTGCACGACCAAGTCCAGAAGGAGATCAGGGAAATGGAGTTAGCAGGTATCATCGAGAAATCCTCTTCTCAATATTGTAGTCCGATGGTGGTTGTCAAGAAGAAGGAGGGCGGTGTACGCATCTGTGGGGATTACCGTCGGCTGAATGCTTTGACAAGGGTTGATGCGGAGCCTATGTGCGACCTCCGTGCCATCTTTGCCAGGCTTGCAGGTTCAACGATCTTTTCCAAACTAGATCTCACCAAGGGGTTCTTCCAGATACCTCTGGATCCAGCTAGCCGCAAGATCACCGCTTTTGGTACGCCAGACGGGCTGTACCAGTACACTGTGTTGCCTTTCGGTCTTATGAATTCGCCGGCGGTGTTTAACCGTATGATGCGTCAGGTCCTGCGAGACATACCTGGTGTGGAGGTCTTCGTTGATGATGTTCTTGTTCACTCACAGTCTTTCAGAGAGCATATGTCAATTCTGGAGAAGGTCTTGTCTAGGTTGCAGGAGTACAACTTGAAGGTGAAACCTAGCAAGTGTGAAGTGGGCCAGAAACGGGTGCACTACCTAGGACATGTGGCCTGGGCTGCTCAATGCGGCTGTCAGGGTGATAAGATCTCTAAGATTCGCGATGCTCCTAGGCCCACTACAAAGAAGCAGGTTCGGTCATTCTTGGGACTTGCCGGCTACTACAGGGAGTTCATTCCACATTTTGCTGCGTTGGCTACTCCGTTGTACGACTTACTAAAGAAGCATGCTCAAAACAGAATTCCGTGGGGTACGGAACAGCAAGAGGCTTTCAACGCACTAAAGACTCAACTCTGCAAGGAACCTATCCTGAAGTTGGCAGACTTCAAGAAACCATTCATTCTAAGGACTGATGCTTCACAGGATGCAGTGGGGGCGGTCCTGATGCAGGAGGAAGATGGAGAGTTATTCCCCGTTGCATACCACAGTAGGCGACTCAAGGGAGCTGAGCTGAATTACAGCACGGTGGAGCTGGAATTGTTGGCGGTGGTCGAAGGGGTCAAGAAATACTACTTCTATTTGTTCGGAGGGGAGTTCACGCTCGAGACTGATCATATGCCTCTGACAAGCCTCAAGACCTCGAGGAATGCTAATTCCAGACTCATGAGGTGGACGCTTTTCCTGCAGCAGTTCAGCTTCGTTGTAAGGTACATTAAGGGTAGTAACAATGTCGGTGCTGATTGGTTGTCACGGTTGACTAATGATGCAGAGGATCGGGAGTAAGTAGCTTGTAGGTGCATATGAGAGGGTTGGAAATTTTGTTTAGAACAATGATCTGCCGCCCACTTATATTACAGGAATGAGTTGTCCAGGCGAGCTGGCGAGACGCGACGCTGAGCAGACCAAGAATCAGACCAAGCAGCTACAACCAAGGATCCCCACATCAAATCCCGGATAACCGTGAAAATCACCGTATTCAGATAAGACATTACTACTCCCATTTACCCACGAATATCCCAAGTACACCATGTATTCAGACATCTCCTCACATAACAGTAGCTCAGCTAGTTGTCATTGTATATGACTCGCGTTGCCACTAGAGTTAAACCTCACTAGGTGCATTGCCACCAGGACCTTGTCGCTGGCCAAAAATGCGAACTCAGGAGTTTTCCCCTTTCAGTGTAAGTTTAACGTAAATGTAGAGGGGTTTTTCTACTCAAGGGGGACCATTGCATGCGCCAGTGATTGTTAGACTCACACTACAGTATGGAAGACACTGTGAATGACGCTAGGTGATTTAACGGAGTAAAATCAATTTTAGTGGGGAGGGATGTCACGGTATCGTGCCTGAGATATAGATAGCTAGACATATTAGAGAGTCGAGGGGGGTGCGGGGAGAGTATAGAGAGAGAGAAGAGGGGGTGGGGACGTGCGGTCAGTAATTTGGTCAAGAAGGTTCTCGGACCTTCGAGAAGGTTCGAGAAGGTCCTAGATGTTCTTTCCTTTTCCCGCCAATTCTCCAAGCATACGCTTGTTCCAAACCGAGGGTATAAATAAAGCAGGAGAGGGGAACGCAGTCCTCAGTCCCCAGTTGGTGCCAGCGAGTGAAGTGCTTGTGAGTGTGGAGTGGCGACCAGGGTGACGCGGCACCCTCCTTCGACCATGTGTAAAGGTTAGTATATAGTGTTATTATATAAGTAATCTGATGTGCTAGACGCGGTCATTAATATGCGATAAGGGTAAATTCAAGGGAGGGTTAATTGTTTTGCCTGGTGTATAGGACTCCGTTAGGCTAGTGGTATCAGATTAGTGACGGGTAATTTTAGGAGTGAGTTTGACTGAGTGTGGCTCAGTTAAGGCTCTAGTTAATTAAATTAGAGGGGTTAATTAAGTTAGTTAAACATTTGGGTAGAAGGAGCGAGTGGTGTGTGAACGTAATCTCCGATTCATTTTCATCAATTTGTGTCTCTTATTCAATAAACCGTTTTAATAGAATGTTTGTTTAATTTATCATTGTTAATTGTTAAATAACAGTTTTCTAATAACATAGTCCCATCGCGTTAACAATTGAACAGCCTTTTTATATCTATATAAATCTATATATATACACACCGTTAATCCTGTAAGCTGGCCGAACAACAAAATATACTGTATCGATCGGTATAAATATATTGGATAGACGTGTCTTTGATTTGTATCCCGGGTAATTAATTAAGGAATATTTTCCTACGAGATCCTTTATCTTAGTGGCCCAATTTATATACAAATCAGGGAGGCGACCTATTACATGTATAAACCTATTGTTACCGCATGTGTAGTTATACGACTAATTGTAAGGTTTAGTTATAAGACAAATTTTAAGGTGTAGTTGTAAGACTAATGTTAAGGTGTAGTTATAAGAATGATTTTTAAGTGTAGATATAAGGCTATTTGTGAAGTGTACCGTACATATTATAAGAACATAATATAGCGGGAAACTGCATAACGCAATGCGGCCCACACAAGGCAGCTCCCATTCACACACAGCTCATATCCATATGAGAATCCAACATACGTTTATGCTTTCAACTGTTCCTGAGTTAATCACTGATCTGGGCAGTTCATTCCACATGTTAGCAACTCTATCACCAAACAGGTGTTTTTCTATATCTTTCCCAAATCTAAACTTATCTAACTTGAAACCATTTGAGCGGGTTATGTCACCGTTCTTTAGCTTTAATACCTCACCAATATTGCCCTTAGTTATACCATTTATCCATTTAAATATCTCTATCATGTCCAACTATACAGTCTAGTTTTAATTTCGCTTCTAAATTACGATTTATATTATAGCCTACTTATATGACTAATTTATATTATATGACTAATTTATATTCTAGCCTACTTATATGACTAATTTTAAGGTTTAGTTATATGACTAAGTTCAAGGTTTAGTTATAAGACTAATTTTAAATTTTAGTTATGTGACTAAGATTAAGGTTTAGTTATAAGACTAATTTTAAGATTTTGTTATATTATTAATTTTAAGGTTTAGTTATAAGACTAATTTTAAGGTTTAGTTATAAGACTAATTTTAAGGTTTAGTTATATGACTAATTTTAAGGTTTAGTTATAAGACTAATTTAAAGGTTTAGTTATAAGACTAATTTTAAGGTTTAGTTATAAGACTAATATTAAGGTTTAGATATATGAATAATTTTAAGGTTTAGTTATAAGACTAATATTAAGGTTTAGTTATAAGACTAATTTTAAGGTTTAGTTATAAGACTAAGATTAAGGTTTAGTTATAAGACTAATTTTAAGGTTTAGTTATAAGACTAATATTAAGGTTTAGTTATATGTCTAATTTTAAGGTTTAGTTATAAGACTAATTTTAAGGTATAGCTATAAGACTAATATTAAGGTTTAGCTACTGTATAAGGCTAAGTTTAAGGTGTAGTTATAAGACTAGTTTTAAGGTGTATTTATAAGGCTATTTTTGAGTTGTACTTATATGGTACACCTATAAGACTAATTTGAGTGTGTATCCTACTTATAATACTATTTTTAAGGATAGATTATAAAACTAATTTTATGGTGTAGCCTAGTTAGACTACGGTATCCCAAAGGTATACTGGGATTAATAATTATTTGTATTAATAACATAATAGTCACACACTTGTAAGAGCGGCCTTGTAAACAAAAATTATTTCTATTGCTTCAGCTCACCACCCAACAGAGATGTCTGGAAATAGAGGGTCGAGAGTAGAAAAGCGAGGACTGAAGAGGAAAGTAGAAGAGTTGCTGAATGATCATAATCCAAGTGACTGTGTGCCCTGTGATAGCTCTGAGATAGTAAATAACCAACTTCCAGTATGTGTGAGTGAACAATCAGGTGCACAAAGGTCACATCATGACATAATGCCGATAAGAAAAGAAACTACTTTGCTGGAAAGTGAAATCAGTAAAGCACCATCATCCTGCAAACAGTGCCAGAAAATCCAAGAAGATTCACATAAGGACAAATGAAGTTGCATGATGAAGTAAACTTTTGGCGAAACAAGTATTTAAAACTGAAAGAAAGTGTTGCAAATACTATAGGCAGTGAAGTGAAAAGAAAAGTGGATACTATGTTAAAGCCTATTTTCACTCAGACTCAAATTGATGTCATCAGCAATCAAACTAAATATGTGAAATGTTGGCCAGAAGAGGATATAGCTCGTGCATGACAATAAGGAGCATTAGTCGAAAATGTTATAAGTATCTTAAAGACATTAGAAGCTTCCCACTACCATCAGAGACCACTTTAAAAGACAGAGCAAAGAGTTTTGATTGTGAGCCAGGCATCTTGTCATCTGTCTTACAACTAATGAAATCAAAGGCAGATACCTTACACGAATGGTCAGTAAATTGGCAGATGAAGTTTAACATTGACAAATGCAAGGTATTACAGATAGGGAAGATGCATACAAATGTTAAATATAAACTAGCTAATGTGGAATTAGAAAACTCGAATTGTGAGAAAGATCTAGGTGTGTTTGTTAGCAATGATTTGAAGCCTAGACAACAGTGTATAAGCGTTCGAAACAAGGCAAACAGGATTCTCGGGTTCATCTCAAGGAGTGTGAGTAACAGAACTGCTGATGTTATCTTAAAACTTTACTTGTCATTAGTGAGACCCCAGATTATGCTGTTCAATTTTGGTGTCCTTATTACAGAATGGACATAGATTCATTGGAGAGAGTACAACGTAGAATGACAAAAATTATCCATAATATTAGAAATCTTCCGTATAAAGAAAGGTTGAAGAAATTAGGCTTACATTCGTTAGAGAGACGCAGAGTTAGAGGGGATATGATAGAGGTGTTCAAGTGGGTTAGTGGGATTAACAAAGGGGACATGACAAATGTACTAAAGCTCAGTGATAGCGAAAGAACTCTACCAATGGTTTCAAATTAGATAAATTTCGTTTCAGAAAAGATATAGGCAAATATTGGCTTGGTAACAGAGTTGTAGATGGGTGGAATGGACTACCAAGTGCTATAGTGGGATTAAAAACGATAGGGAGCTTTAAGATAAAATTGGATAAGCATATGGAAGAGAAGGGTTGGGTGTGAAGGGGGATCAGCAGGGTTGGGCCAATCAGCGCTCTGCAGACCCCCGTAATCCTGCGTTAATCTCTAACCGTTTTGGTAAGATGATCCTCAGGGTATTAGAGTGTTGAGCCTATAATTGGTCTTTGTAATTGGGGTTGTGTGGGACAGGGATCTGCCTTGCTTAGGCCAATCGGCTTTCTGCAGACTCCCATTTTCTTATGTTCTTATGTTCTTATGCTAAAGAAAAGTTAGTTGTCATGAGCTTTGATGAAATGAGTATCAGCAAACAATGGTCTAATGACAAAGGTAAAGACACCTTATACAGGCCACACAGCAATGTACAAGTTGTTATGTTAAGATGTCTTGTAGGTCAGCGGAAGCAGCCGATTTATTATAAGTTTGATGAATCGAACATGCATAATATTATACTGGATTTAATTAGACAAGTAGAGTCAGTAGGGTACTCAGTGATAGCGATAGTACATGATTTAGGGCCATGTAATCTTCGTGTATGGAAGGCAATGGGCATAGATCCTGTTAAAGCTAAGGGTATGTCTTTCAAAAATCCATGTGCTGACAGGGATGTGTTTGTCTTTGCTGATGTCCCACACATGATTAAACTAATTAGGAATAATCTTCTGGATTCTGGATTTTTGCTGGAGAATGGTGATATAGTGTATGATGAATGTATTCGTGAGATGTTAGCAAAGACAAAAACAGAATATGGTTTGGCCTATAAAATATCGGATATTCATCTGAATGTAGCTGGTCAACAGAGGCAGCGAGTTAAGTATGCAACACAGCTGCTGTCAAAGAGCTGTGCAAGTGCAATTCAATACTTAGGTGAGAGAGAACTCTTGCAGACTCAAAATTGGGATGTCACAGCAAAATTCATATGCCTTGTTGATCAGTGGTTTGATGTAATGAATTCACATATGTATGGTGATAAGCAAGAGCGCTGTGCATTTGGAATGCATTTTGATCTCCAAGCAGACATACTACACAAAATGGTTAATTTGATGTCAACCATGAGAGTATATTCTGCAGCAAAGACTAGGCCTATGTATAATTATCAGAAGGGCATAATTCTCTCTAGCCAGTCTCTCTTAGGGCTGTATGAAATGATGAAAGTAAATTATGGGTTTGATTTCATAATGACTAGGAGGCTAAATCAAGACTGCATTGAACAGTTTTTCGGCTGTATCAGGCAAATGAGTGGTCCCCATGATCATCCAGATGCTCTTAGTTTTAAGTATCGGATGAGAAAATTCATATTGGGGAGAGAGTTTGTTGTGGTTAGTGAGAAGAGTAATATTAGCCACAATGAAGAAAACCGAGACTGTTTTTCTAACGAAGTACCCAGTGAACCAAGCAGTAAATCACACTCTTATGATCGTGAACTTTACTTGGAAATTTGCTTAACTAGCCTTCTCTTTAAAGACATGGATTTTGATATGGAAGAAGTGGATGGTAAGCTGTCTATGGAGTTGCAGGAAGTTGATGTAAATGAGGATAATGTAAATGTATCAGTTTCTGGTCTGGTATCAGTTTCACCTAGCACAGTCATAGAAGAACAGTCTCTACACTATATTGGTGGGTACATGGTGAAAAAGTTTGTGAATAAACATCCAGAACTAGGACACGTGGCAGGGAACTGTGGGTCATCTACCAACTCATGGACTGAAATTATCAGTAGAGGTCATTTATACATTCCCTCTGACAGTTTCTACTCCAAGTTACTAGTTATGAGGGAAGTGTTTAAAGCCGTGCATGGTGAGGGCTTGCGAGAAGGAGTAGTATGTGTACAGACTCTTACAGCAGAAATGAAAAGTGCTGGAGTAGATTTGCCACTTGAGATAATATCGTTCTATGCAAGAATATCCATATTTTTTAGGATGAGACATCTTAATAAAATACTCAGAATGAAAAAAAAAAAATTGGAAACAAAGGAATGCCAAGGAAAATTATGAAACTTGTAACTTAGGCTTTAAGTTCCATAATCGTCCTTGTAGAAAACTGTAATTACTACCATTATGCTACAGTTAATGGGAGGCAGACCGATTGTTTGGTCTATTAATTAATGTATTCATATATTGTGTTTAGTTTCCTCCCTAGACCTCCATCAAGCGTAGGAAAAGAAAACCCTAAACCCCCTTCAAAATAGATTTGTACATTTTTCGATAGAAAAATATCCAGGCCAAAGGCCGATTCCTCCTAAATTAACAGGTCTGCTATCGCTCGTCAGGAACAAATCAACACCAAACGGGGACGAAGGGCCTTTACAATCTCCCCTTAGGACATGAAGTATTCCCTATGTTATGTTAGAATTTTATGGTATGTATTCACCTGGCTTCTAGATATAGTATTTTATGTTGAATTATCTACGGATTTATGGTAGCTTTTACTATTTTTGCTATACCAGTGATCACAAGCTACATTTTGACCTGTCTTAGTGTATAATTATTGATCTATCTGTGTATTGCGATGTTTGTATCTATAATTTTTTTACTAATAGGCTACTAGCTTGTTCTGCCTTTCTATATTGAGTTATGTGTTTATATATCGCTCCCTCTCTCTCTCTCTCTCTCTCTCTCTCTCTCTCTCTCTCTCTCTCTCTCTCTCTCTCTCTCTCTCTCTCTCTCTCTCTATATATATATATATATATATATATCTATCTATATATATATATATATATATATATATATATATATATATATTTTCTTTAATACATACGAGGTTGAAAGAAATGGCAATTTCTGCGTTGGAAATTTTATTATTCAAAGTTTCCAGGTCTCTGATGAGTTTTCGCTGGGTGGCAGGAAGTAGATGAAGGAGATGAGCAAAATTCATGGTGGTACAGGGTTACATAAATGTACATGATGATACAGGATATACGACGCGTTTCACTGGACAACCAGCATTATCAAGTAAGGAAGGAATGATATAAAAGGTAAACAGGAAGGGTAACTCGCAACGAGTTAGAGAAACACACCACCATACTCGATAAAGAAAGTGACCCAAGGAGATTACCTATACTCGAAGCTTTATATATCCAAGCCTTACATCCCAACATCAACAACCAAACTCTGGACCTTCAGATCCTTCCTTCTGCCAAAAGGCACTACCCTACAGGACCTAACACCCCTCCTCGCCCCCCGGTGCCCTTGACGCAGCCCCCCGCGCTACCTCCTTCAGCTTCGTCTTCTGCAGGCGCCACACAACTTAGGCCACGCCCCTCGACACGCAGCCAATCAGCTTCGACCCCACCTACTGACCACCATCCCGCATCCAGTGCGCATGCGTGAAGCGGTTAACCCCTTTCTCTCTCCTAGGTTACGCTTCCACCAATAGCAGACTTTTGCCCCCTGTTTTCCGCCTCCTCTGATCCTCCACCCTCTATATATACCCTTCCTGTTTACCTTTTATATCATTCCTTCCTTACTTGATAATGCTGGTTGTCCAGTGAAACGCGCGTCGTATATCCTGTATCATCATGTACATTTATGTAACCCTGTACCACCATGAATTTTGCTCATCTCCTTCATCTACTTCCTGCCACCCAGCGAAAACTCATCAGAGACCTGGAAACTTTGAATAATAAAATTTCCAACGCAGAAATTGCCATTTCTTTCAACCTCGTATGTATTAAAGAAAATTTATTACCTGGCTTTACTAACATATATATATATATATATATATATATATATATATATATATATATATATATATATATATATTGCTGTCAATCAATACACCTTAGAACCTCATATGTTCTAAAATACCATCAGGTTTACTAAAGCACAAAGTAAATAGTGGCAAATCCTAGTTTGGTAAAAGTTATAGAAATGTGGAATAGGCTACCTAGCACCATAGTAGGATTACAAATGATAGAAAGCTGCAAGATAAAAATAGATGGCATATGGACGATATGGGTTGGGTGTGAGAGGGATCTGTCTTGTGTGGCCATTCGGCTTTCTGCAGACTCCCATTGTCTTATGTTTTATGTACAATATATTTACGAGTACAACATACTTGTTCTGTTATTAAAATCAAGTTGACTTACCCTTAAAGGAAAGTACTGTATTATTACTCTACCCTTTTTTCTACCATTTTTATACTATAATATTCTCAGTAATACATAGGCTATATTTACAATTGCGATAATTTGCTTACAAAAAATACTGTAAATGAACAACAATTGTCACACACACTTAATACTAATAATAATGCAATGTGGGACATAAAGTGAAAAACAAAGAGGTATATGCTAACGAATAAGTGGAGGAGCGTGGTGGTCAGTCGACCTCGTACTACGTCACGTGCGCAGACCGAGCGTATTTTGGTAATTACCCCGGCCGACATGGGAGCGCGTTCAGTCTACCCTATCAGGCAATCCTGTTTCTGTTTGAGCAATCCTGTTTATGATCGCGCAGACTGAACGGCATTGATAGCCAAACATTGATTCTCGTCGCTGATTGGTCAGTGGCTATGAGCACGAAATTCAAATCTTGTTGGCGATGTCTGCGAAGGTTTTAGGCCTGTTACAGTGCTTCTTCGGTCTATTAATTTCAATCAAAGTCAAATGGTTTTGTCAAATCAATACATTTTAATATTGGATATTATTATCCATCAATATAGACTATTGGCTAAGGTAGTCACACTGTCAGCTACAGTCAGCAGCCTTGTTCAAGCTCAAGACAGACGGTAGGCTAGGCTACCATCAGGCTATTATATCTTATAATCTTATTAAGAAATGTTGACAAAGTTATTACGGTCCTTATCTGGCAAAGGTAGCTCTTTCTTCCCCGTGTAATTTTCAAACAATTCTCCGTTAGTCTATTGGGGAAATAAAAAGTAGATGTTCTTTTCCTGGCGATGTAGGACTATGAATAGGCTAAACTATAGGCCTATAGTTTATATATTGGCTATGTAGCCAGGCTGAATTAAATAGTAGCCTATATAGGCTATATTATCTCTTCCTGGCAATGTATGTATAGGCATACTTTCTTTTTCTGACGATCTATGTGTCTATAGGCTATTTGCAAGCCTATATTTATGGAAGGTTCATAAATATTATTTTTTAACCATTAGATTACCTTGCATATTTAACTATAGCGTGGATAGGCTACCTTACTAAACATAGCTTACCTGACCTATCATACTTCGATGCAATTATGCCTCAGAAATTGTTTTTAAGAAATGTAAATAGAGTAATCGAGCAATAATAGACAAGCGCCGAAAAACCTGTACAGCAAGCTAGGCTATAACCCGTTAAAATATAGGCTATCATTCAATTGGCATAGTAACAACTGTAACATTACCGATATATAACTATAACAATGAAATACAAACCGCATAAAAAACATAATAATCAATCAATAATATAGACAAACGCCCAAAAACCTGTACAGTAAGTTATAACCCATTACAATACCGGTACATCATTGCCATAGTAACATTACCAATATATAACGATACAAATTAAATAATAACTGCAAAAACAAAAACAAACATTAGCTCATCGAGCCTCGAACCCTTGCCAGTAGGCTTACGGATTTAAAAGCGAAGTCGTTACCAACTATAGTCCTACAGACCTAAACAGGCGGTTATGGGCACGGTCACCTACCCTTACACTGGTGCCACCTGTCCACTTGACCCTTTCCGTACGACAACCTTTCCAAATTACTCTCCCTACCTCCCCCCCCCCCCTCCCCCCCCCCCCCCGTTCAAGGTCAATGTAGGGAGATCGGCTCTCTCTCTATATACTGTATGTGTAAGACTGTGTAGCCCACATGAATGCATAGATTATTATTGCTATAATAAATTATATTACTATTTATCTCTCTCTCTCTCTCTCACTCACCCCCTCCCCCCCCCCCACCCCACACACACACCACACCACTCTACCCCCCCTCCCCCCCCCCCCCCCCCCCCCCCCCCCCCCCGCATATTACCATTTTATACTTTTTATTTTTTTCCACACCACCCAAGAGGTAAAAGTTTCGGCGCATTTTTTTTTAAGAGGTTTCCCATCTGTACCATCTGTTTTGTCTGACTATGCAAGTGGTGGGGCGATTTGGAGCGGCTTCCATTGTGGATGGTGTCAAAGTCAGGAATGAAATGAAGTGAGAGTATAAATTTCGTGCGCCTGGCACCGCGCCATCACGTGAAATTTGTGATGAGTTTTTTTGGCCGACGTCTGACAACGTTGCGGTAGCCATTATGCCAAGCTGTATACAATGTCCATTGAATTTACTAATAAGCGAATTAATTATAAAAACAATAAAGCTTTTTTGTACCTGTAGAAATAGCCTGAGCATTTCAAACCGACTTAAGGTACTTAATACCGAAAATAATATATTTTCGTTGTTAGGGATTATACATGTGGCACCAATGTAAAGGGAGTAACCGCGGGTAGGACCGCCTGTTAAGATCTGTTTGACTAGTCCTACAGACCCAAACAGGCGGTTATGGGCGCGGTCACATACCCTTACACTGGTGCCACCTGTCCACTTGACCCTTTCCGTACGACAACCTTTCCAAATTACTCTCGCTACCTCCCCCCCCCCCCCCGTTCAAGGTCAATGTAGGGAGATCGGCTCTCTCTATATATACTGTATGTGTAAGACTGTGTAGCCCACATGAATGCATAGATTATTATTGCTATAATAAATTATATTACTATTTATCTCTCTCTCTCTCTCTCACCCTACACACCTCCCCCCCCCCCCCCCACACACACCACACCACTCTACCCCCCCCCCCCACCCGCATACACCACACCAAACCTGCATCCACTTTATTCTCCCCCCCCCCCCCCACCCCGTTTTTTGGCGCTCTCGCTCTCTCTCTCTCTCATATATATATATATATATATATATATTGAGAAAATATCACAAAGTTTCGGCGCATTTTTTTTTAAGAGGTTTCCCCTCTGTACCATCTGTACTATCTGTTTTGTCTGACTATGCAAGTGGTGGGGCGATTTGGAGCGGCTTCCATTGTGGATGGTGTCAAAGTCAGGAATGAAATGAAGTGAGAGTATAAATTTCGCGCGCCTGGCAGCTCGCCATCACGTGAAATTTGTGATGAGTTTTTTTGGCCGACGTCTGACAACGTCGCGGTAGCCATGTTGGCAAGCTGTATACAATGTCCATTGAATTTACTAATAACCGAATTAATTATAAAAACAATTAAGCTTTTTTGTACCTGTAGAAATAGCCTGAGCATTTCAAACCGACTTAAGGTACTTAATACCGAAAATAATATATATTCGTTGTTGTTGTTGTTGTTGTTGTTCCCTAAGCTGCCTGGCCGAACAGCCCCGGCAGGGGATGGTTGTGACGGTTTGGCTCCTGAAACTGCTCCCCGCGGCCGGCATCCGGTTTTCCTCCACTGGTCGTTGATTTTGTCTTCGGCTGTGGAGGGTCGGCAGCCATCCGCGGTTGGCAGCCTCGGGAGGTGGCCCCACGGCGTAGACGCCGCCACATCAGGACCTATATATATTCGTTGTTAGGGATTATACATGTGGCACCAATGTAAAGGGAGTAACCGCGGGTAGGACCGCCTGTTAAGATCTGTTTGACTATAGGCTACGCTTACCGCACTGAAGGCCTGACAAAGTAGCTGTGAGACTTGCGCTCCAAGCTGCTTGTTTTATGTTATATATAGCAAAATGGTCACGATAACTATGATTTTTATAGGTGTGCCACCTTATAATTGAGATTGCGACACATAAATAACATGGAGGTAGGCTAATTAAGCTTAATTATGATAATATAATGTAGAGGAGAGATTTAGGCCTACTGTTATGATAGCTTCGCTAGTCACCTCCAGGGAGTGTTAGCGTGATCGCCGTCTGATTGCAAACAATCACAAACGTGATTCGTCGAATCAGAGGCGATCACGTTCAGTAGAGCTATCCCGTTTGCGTGTTTGGGTAGACTGAACGTGCTGGTGTATATGGATCTTGCACGCACCCACAGTCTACAGATATAAGGTCGGTCCACCAGGCGACCCAAAAATGGTCAGTTTCCCATAGTGACGTCACTCGTCCTCACTGACCAAGGGTCAGTACTCTCCCTCCCTTTGACTTGTGAAGGTCGTGGATCTCTCTCCCAAATTAAATGAATTAAATATGCATAACCCTGGTGTCCAACTTTATTGATTGGTTTTATTCAAGTGTGAAGACATGCCCAGCAACTGTGCAGTGTTTAATTGTTTCTCAAACAGTAATAAACAGAGTGATAAGCATATTTCTTTTCACAAGTTTCCTAAGAATGAGAGTCTTAGGAAGAAGTGGATTCACCTTTGCAGTAGGAAAGACTTTATTAATGCTGATTATGCAAAGGTTTGCAGTTTACATTTTCACCCTAGTGCATATGAAAGACATCTAAAATATGAACTGCTAGGCATACCTCTACCAAAGCAACTGCAAAGGATCAAATGTGATGCACAACCATCTCTTCAATTACCAACATCAAGAGGTGAGCATTGTTTTTAACAAGTGAATGTGTTTTAGTGTTACGATTTCTTATTATTCCTATTTAGTAAATATGTTGTGTATGTGCAAGTTTGTGTGTTTGTGTTTGTTTTAATCTGTGTATGTGAATTTGTGGAAGAGTGTGCATATGTTTGAGTGAATGTGTGTATGTATGTGTGGGCGAGTGATTGTGCTTCCTGGTGTGTTTATGGGTGTGAGTTAATGAGTGTGTAAGTGTTGATGTATGTGTATGAGTGCGTGTGTGTGCATATGAGTGTCTGTGAGTGAATGACTGAGTGAGTAAGTGAATGAGTTTGAGCAAGTGAGTGATTGAGTATCTGTTAACGAGTGCGTATATGTGAGTGAATGAGTATATGTGAGTGAATTAATGAGTGTAAATGATTGCATGTGTGTGAGTGAATGAATGAATGTGAGCGAGTGAGTGTGCATGTATATGAGAGAGTGAATGAGTGTTTGTGAGTGAGTGAATGAGAGTGTGGAAAGGTGTAGCAGGTAAAGTACCTTACTGCTGACTCCCCCTCCCACCGGCCATCCTATCTCCACTCCGCCCCCCCCCCCCCCCCCTCCCCAGAACTGAGTCTACTGGGGAATCACCAAACACACTTTTTCCCAGTAATTACCGTATGTATTTACTTTTACTATATTGCTAATTTGTATCAACTCACCAACTGATATCATATCAATAAATATCATAAAAAGTAATAAGAATAAAAACATCTTCATTACTGTGATTGAGTGTATTATGGTGGGTTCACACATTCACGTATATTGCTCCCGTCAGCTCCCGTCTGTTGTAAACGAAGGTATATTGGTAGTTGGCAACCGATTACGTAAAACGTAATGGCATAATACGCAAAACTTTAATGAAATTACGGCCAGTCGGGGGGGTACTCTCGCATGGCGCGAGTAGAAACGAGTAGCCCACGTGGGTCGGGAATGTTGTGGGTGCGGCCAAGGCCGCGCGGTTGCTGATTCGAGTCGAATCAGGAACGTGGCTCGCCCTCACGTATGTCAAAAGACGGGGAAACTTACGACCGACCAGGCCACCACGGTCGTCTGACCAGAGCATCCTCGTCGGACGTAGCAGCTACCACGTGAGACGAGAGCTGCTCTCGTCAAATCGTAGAAAGTTCCAGTCGAACATGGAAGTATACATTAGTTAGGCCGCATCTGGCAGAACCGCCGCACTGCGGGTTGGCGGGAAGACGCGGCATCGTTGTACGAGGGGACAACGGGACCAGCGAGGGACCCTCCAGTCACACCTCTCACCACACCGGAGCAGCAACCAACAAGCCAACCCTGCCACCCTCTGCACCCTGCCGAAAACAAATCGTAGCAGCGAAACGACTGCACCTATGGCTTTCATATTTTTACCACATGTACCTTACCCTTTAGGCTACCCACCACAAAAATCCCAAATCCCTCCTCCCACCCACTCGCTGACTGTCGGTCCCGTCAGAAGGAAAAAAAAGGAAAATCTGTGGCGGCGAAACGACTGCACCAATCGGTTCCATATTTGTGTGACAAGTCTCTTACCCTTCTGCCTTCCTCCCACCACCCACTTCTAGAGTATCCGTACGAAGAAAAGGAAAAAAGGAAAATCTGTGGCGGCGAAACGACTGCACCAATCGGTTCCATATTTGTGTGACAAGTCTCTTACCCTTCTGCCTTCCCCCCACCACACCCCCAACCTCCTCCCACCACCCACTTCTAGCATATCCGTACGAAGGAAAGGAAAAAGGAAAATCCGTGGTGGCGAAACTACCTCACCAATCGGCTTCATATGTGTAACACAAGTCAATTACCCTTCTACCTTCCCCCAACCAACCCCAAAACCACCCTCCCACCCATACATTCCGATACCATAAAAGTCTCTGTAGTCTATAGTGTCTTTTCAGCTACTTTCGGGACCATCGGGGACCTGATTTCTGGCGAGGGGAGTGTTTTTTTTACCATTTCTCTCCCAACTTAATAGATTTAGCCAAAAAAAAAAAAAAAAAATATGGCACTGGCAGAAGCACACCGTCAAAATTGGCTGGCACTCAGCGGGTTACTCCTCCAGGATGAATTCCTCGATGTTACTCCTCCAGGATGAATTCCTCGATGTTGTTCATGGTGCCGATGAAGGACTGGGAATGGGAATGGTGTGGCCATTCTTGCCCTTTTGTAGTTCCCAGATTCCAACCCAGACCTACGTAGTTGACAAAGACTGTCTTTGTCTGTGTTTGGTCAGACGGGGTGTGCCTACGATTGGCCAGAACCGGTCCAGGTACGACCTAACAAATCCCAAGACATGCGGCCTCATCTACGCCGGTCTTGAGGGGGCGTGGCATGGGCGTGGCCTGTGTTCCCGCAAATCGTGCAGCCCATGAGGTCGAACGGGGCTATGCTTACGCACGTCGCAAACACGTACGTAGTTCAATACGACTCCATTACGTCTGACGTAACACTGGCCCCGTTACGCTAAGTCTGTCGGGAAGTGCAATAGACGTGGAAGAACGGGCGTTCAACGGCAGAAACTACTCGCGTCTTTACATAAATTGGCGATACGCCGGACGGGAGCAATATACGTGAATGTGTGAACCCACCATTAGGCGATCGAAAGTTGACCTGTAGTTCTGTGTGTGTGTGGTGGGGGGGGGGGGGGGGGTAATGGCTGATGGGAGGGATATGTCAACAGTAAGGTACGCTTTCCACTCTACCCCCTTTTAATTATTTTGTTTGTTTTTATATATGTAAACTATAAATCATATATACTGTAATTCATGCACTAAATAACGCAGTAAAGTGTTTGTACTGAAGCAACATCAAAGAAACAATAAATATATATATATACTGTATATATATATATATATATATATATATATATATATATATATATATATATATGTATAAACCGGTATACTGTATTTGATTTTGGTAATATGATACTACCCAACCCTGCCCCCATTTCCTCACCTGCTGTAGGGGTATACTACACATAGAGACTGATATACAGTATACACACACACAGCAACACACTTATACACACACTTACATTCACACAAACTTACATTCTTAAGCATACACATGCTTACACAAGTGCACGCATACCTATACGCATATGCATGAACACTTACACATTCACATAAACGCACACAGTCACTTATGCAAATGTATACCGTACGTATTAAAACATATACACACATACAGTAGATATGCACATGCATCAGCATGCACACGTCCCACTTCCACACAAGAACACACAATCTTACACTTCCACATACACAAGAGATAGGCTATATACACTTACACATTTTTAAGCACATTTACATACATGCTTAAGCATACTAACAAACCATACTTACACACAAGAAGACACACATGCACATAAGAATACAAACACGCACACAGACGAGTCTATACACACAAACATTTACCCATGCATGTCCTTTTTTTTAGTACATACTCATACATCATTATATATGTGTATAAGCAGTCTCTGATAAAAATATGTACCGTAATGATAATATTTATATAATGTGCAACTTTTATCTACAAATTTAATTTCGCCCGAGTCATGTTTCCTATTAATTTATTACAGATTCTCCAGAAGATGGTTCCCGTGATTTGAAAAATGAGAAACGAGGGCTGAAGAGACTCTTGGAAGATATACTGGAGGAGGACTACCAGGAACATGTGGAGCCACCTGTGAGCAATGAAGATTTTAAAAGCCAGCTGGAGGATCTGAAGAAGGAACTACATGATGTAAAGGGGGAAAGAGATGCTCTGCTAAGAGAGGAGTGCGAGTGGAAAAAAGAAAAATCACACCTTCTAGAGCAGATCAAGTTCGCTACTGAAAAGGCCACTGAGCAGTTGAGGAATACGTTATCTTCCTATTTTTCACCTTCTCAAATTGATTTTTTCCTAAGTGAAAAACCTGTATCACACTGGTTAGAAGATGACATCTGCAGAGCATTAACATTGCGCAGTTTGAGCCCGAAGGCATATACATTTTTACGCGAAGTATGGAAGTTTCCTTTGCCATCTAAGACTACATTACATCGTTGGGTGACTAAATTTGACTGTGAACCAGGAGTGTTACACACTGTCATTAGTCTGTTGCGGCAAAAAGGTGAGTCCATGGATATCCGTGATCGCGTCTGTGTCCTATCTTTTGATGAATGCAGTATTGCGCATGAGTGGACTTATGACAAACGAAAAGACATTCTCTATGAACCAAAAAGTAAAGTTCAATGTGCAATGATTAGGGGATTGGTTGGCTCATGGAAGCAACTAATCTTTTATGAATTTGATTGTAACATGACCAAGGATATTCTTTTCAATATCATTAAAGAGGTAGAAGCCTCTGGATTTCCTGTAGTAGCTGTAGTAAGTGATCTTGGGCCAACAAACGTTAGGGTATGGATGTCTTTGGGTGTCAATATTGACAAACATTTCAATCCGATCCAACCCAACATATCCTTCACAAATCCAACTGCTTCGGAAAGAGAAATATTTGTTTTTGCAGATGTTCCTCATCTAATCAAGTTGATCAGGAACAATTTTATTGATTCTGGTTTTAAGATGTCAGGGGAAAAAAGTGTGAACAGTGAATGTGTTCGAGAAATGATTTCAAAAAGTGTGAGTGATTTGAAAACTACACATCGTCTATCTGTAAAACACATCACACCTAAGGGTGTGCAACGGATGAAAGTGAAGTTAGCTACTCAGCTACTATCAGAGACAACTGCTAAGTCTGTAGCATATTTTGGACAAAAAGAGTTGCTAAAAAGCAAGGATTGGGATGCTACAAGCAAATTCATCTCCTTAACTGACTCTTGGTTTGATGTCAACAATTCTAGAGTGCCAGTTGATTCAAAATTTTCCAGAAATTCTTATGGCATAAATTTGCAGTATCAAAGTCAAATATTAAATTATATGAGGCAAACCATGGCATCAATGAGAGTTGGTACAAGCAATCACATGTACCTATTTCAGAAAGGAGTAATTGTATCTTCCCAATCCTTGCCAAAGCTCTATGAAATGGCAACAAAAACATATAATATCTCATTCATACTAACCTACAGGCTAAACCAGGATGTGTTGGAACATATATTTGCTTCTCTTAGACAAATTGGATCAAGTTATGAACATCCTTCTACTGTGTCAATGAAGCGACGCATAAGAAGTTATTTGCTTGGGAGAAACACTGCACTAGTTAGTGAAAATTTCAATTGCCAAAGAGAATGTCAAGATGTGAGCATGTCTGAAGGCTCGTTTCACATAAATAAAGGTCAGTCAGTGGAAAATGAGGAAGATGGCAATTCACTGGAACATGAACTATGCTTATCAGCCATGGTGTTTTCAACTTTAACCTTTAACTGGCGGCGTGCAACTTATGTCGAGTGAAATAAATATGGACTATGTGGTGGTGCACAACTTATGTCGACCGCCATTTTCAGCACGTAATGTTGCTGAGAGAGAGCTGAGCGGTGGGACGAGCGTAGTAACTCTATGACCGCACCGCACGACCACGTGGACCAACTGAACTGTATCCCACCTTCTTCCCCCCTCCCTCACTCGCTACACAGGGAATTATGTAAGGAAATTACCTAATTATAGGGTTTTTGCACTCGTGTTGCACGATCGTTGCAAGAGAACCAGTGGTCGTACAAGGATGGTTCGGGTGTCATTGGAAAGCTCTGTTTACGCCCTTTCAGGGATAGATACTTGTTTTACGCTCTGGGTCTTATTTAGGCATGAGAATGATCACGTAAACAACCCTATTTGGTAACAAAAAAAACGCTGGGCGCTACGGTCAAATAGACCACCTAGCCCGCTAAATAAGGGTTAAATGAGGAAATAGTGCCAGATAATGAAAACACTGAAAATTGGGACCCAGGTTATATTGAACCTGAATTTAATTTAGAAAAAGCAACTGAAACTGAAGGTCTCCGATATCTTGGTGGGTTTATTGTTCACAAATATCCCCAATACCAGTTCCTAGGAGAAAAGGTGGAAAAGGACGATGATACCTGGATTGGGGCAGTTGACAGAGGACTAGCCTTAATGAAACCTAGTTCTGAGTTCTTCAAAAAGCTGACTATAATGGAAACATTATTTAAATATCATCATGGAGAATCAAAACTAAAGCCAGGTAAAGGATCCATCAAACTCCAAACTTCATACATATCAGAATTAATTATTCAGAGTCAATTATTGCTAGGAAAATGAGAAACCACTTAGAAACATTTAACTTAATCAATTCTTCCCAGCATGGATTCACTCAGGGACGTTCTTGCCTTACTAATTTGCTTAGTTTTTTCTCAGAGGTATATGAAGCAGTAGATAATGACAAGGCATACGATATTATATATTTAGATTTCAGTAAAGCTTTCGACAGAGTCCCTCATGAGAGATTGATGAGAAAGGTTGAGGCACATGGAATAGGTGGGGCGTTGTTGGGATGGATTAGGTCATGGCTAATTGGTAGGAAACAGAGAGTCAGCATAAATGGTACCAAGTCAGAGTGGGGAGCAGTCAAAAGTGGTGTCCCCCAGGGATCGGTATTAGGTCCCCTGTTGTTTCTTATATACATAAATGACCTAGATTTAGGTATAACTAGTAGGATAAGTAAATTCGCAGACGATACTAAAATGGGGAGATCAATTCATTCAGATAGCGATATAGAGTGCCTCCAAAGGGATCTAGATACCTTACATGAATGGTCAGTAAATTGGCAGATGAAGTTTAACATTGACAAATGCAAGGTATTAAAGATAGGGAAGATGCAAACAAATGTTAAATATAAACTAGCTAATTTAGAATTAGAAAATTCAGACTGCGAGAAAGATCTAGGTGTGTTTGTTAGCAATGATTTGAAGCCTAGAAAACAGTGTATAGGTGTTCGTAATAAGGCAAACAGGATTCTCGGGTTCATCTCTAGGAGTGTGAGTAACAGAACTGCTGATGTTATCTTAAAACTTTACTTGTCATTAGTGAGACCCCATATGGATTATGCTGTCCAATTTTGGTGTCCATATTACAGAATGGACATAGATTCATTGGAGAGAGTACAGCGTAGAATGACAAAAATGATCCATAATATTAGAAATCTTCCGTATGAAGAAAGGTTGAAGAAATTAGGTTTACATTCGTTAGAGAGACGCAGAGTTAGAGGGGATATGATAGAGGTGTTCAAGTGGGTTAGTGGGATTAACAAAGGGGACATGACAAATGTACTAAAGCTCAGTGATAGCGAAAGAACTCGTACCAATGGTTTCAAATTAGATAAATTTAGTTTCAGAAAAGATATAGGCAAATATTGGTTTGGTAACAGAGTTGTAGATGGGTGGAATGGACTACCAAGTGCTATAGTGGGATCTAAAACTGTAGGGAGCTTTAAGATAAAATTGGATAAGCATATGGACGAGAAGGGTTGGGTGTGAAGGGGGATCAGCCGGGTTGGGCCAATCAGCACTCTGCAGACCCCCATAATCATGCGTTAATCTCTAACCGTTTTGGTAAGATGATCCTCAGGGTATTAGAGTGTTGAGCCTATAATTGGGCTTTGTAATTGATTTGGGGTTGTGTGGGACAGGGATCTGCCTTGCTTAGGCCAATCGGCTTTCTGCAGACTCCCATTTTCTTATGTTCTTAATTAGTACAACTCCCCACTGATGTGATATCCTATTTCGTTAGGTGCCGGATGTTCTTTCGTATGAGAGTATTGAATAGAAATATATATTCAGCACGAAAGCAATGTAACAAAATGCTAAAAGTAGTTAAGTAAAACAGTTATTGCGTTGCTAATACAGCATACATTCACAATCCTCTCTGAATTATTGTAAGAGACATTATTATTGTCCCCATATACTTCTCTTGTTAACTTAAATAATAATTATACTGTTTATATCCAAATGTTATTAGACTTTTATTACTACCCTTGCTTACTCATCCTTTTTAACTGCTTTAATAATGCACAATTGAATTGCACATTTGCCTACAATGTGCAAGATTGAAAAAAAAAAAAAAAAAAAAAAATAAAAAAAAAAAAAATATATATATATATATATATATATATATATATATATATATGTATCGATATATTAGTTGAATAGATAGAAACTTTTTTTGAGATAATATGTGATGGAAATAAGAAGTTAAACACACATGCAAACAACCATAAATATATATAATATTCAAACACAAATGCGTTTATGCTTCACATTCATAAACACACACACACACACTATCTAACACACACAGAGGGGTCATTAATCAGTTTTGGTGGAGAGAGAGAGAGACCGCGCGGGGGAGAGAAAGAGAGAGCGAATGAACTAATTGAAAGCGAGAGAGAAAGATAGAAGGAGAAGGAAAAAGCGCGCGTGGGACCGGTGACGTCAAAGGGTCGCCTGGTGCACAGTCTACAGATATCTGTAGACTGTGGCCTGGTGGACCGACCTTATATCTGTAGACTGTGGCCTGGTGGACCGACCTTATATCTGTAGACTGTGGCCTGGTGGACCGACCTTATATCTGTAGACTGTGCACGCACCAAAGATACCGCGCCAAAAGGGTAGGTCAAGTCTACTGCGATGATAGTTGAATAAATATTTTGAATATGTAAAGTTAAGGCTAGGATGACTATGCGTAAATTTGACATTGATCCTAGGTATACGCAAATATTAATTAAGGGGGGTGACCTGCTTTTTTATTTTTTCTCCTTTTCTCTCTTTCTCTGGCTTGTATCCATTCGGCCCCATTCAGCCTACTGTTTTAAGACGTTTATCCCCATCCAAGTGTCAATTTCTTCCTGGCGAGCGATAGCGAGCCAGCATCATATGAAGAAATCCGGCTTCGCCGGAGAAATTTTTCTACCGAAAAATTTACAAATTTAACCTGCTGTCAAGAACATTTAAAAAATATGCTGGCTCGCTACCGTTCACCAGTAAAAAATTGAAACTTGGATGGGGATAAACGTCTTAAAACAGTAGGCTGAATGGGGCCGAATGAATACAAGCCAGAGAAAGATAGAAAAGGAGAGAAGAAAAAGCAGGTCACCTCCCTTAAGTTCAAACGATAAAGTCTGAATAGTAAATAAATATACAACAATGCTATTATAAATAATTCTTAGCCGAGAACGTGACTGAATAGCACGGAAATCAAGGAACTTAAATTCACAGAACGTGTAGTGAAATAAAATTAGCCAGATGAGGCCGTTAATACAGTAATAAGGAATTAATATTCCTGGAACTGGAAAATAAAATAAGAATCGCCAAAATAAGTGGCGGAACGAATAATAAAATAAAATAAATTCACAGAACTAGTAGTGAAATAAAGTTAGCCGAATGGGGCTATGAACACAGTTAGGTTGAATGTAAATTCCCGAAACTGAAAAATAAAATAGTATTAGCCGTATAACGTGGCTGACCGAATTATAGAATAATGTTATAGCTGTATGGAGCGGAGCATAAATTACGAGAAGCCAGAATGAATGGCTTAAACACTCGACGTACAATCTTAGATTGGATTATACAGGAGTTAAATGGAGAATAAGAATTACTCTAAACAATATAAAATGAATTTAGGAACGTTAGAGATTAGTTAGAAACTGTGTAAATGAATGAAATAGTTAAATACACTTTCAGTGGACACTTAAATATACACTTTCTTAACCAACAGATAATAACACAAATGAAATACGATCTGTGAGTGCTCACTGGTAATTACGTGTGGTGTATAGTATAAATCTCAGTTATAATATATATATAACATTTGTTTGGAATATAAATTAGTTATATCCAGAGTGGTATACATACAGCAAACCGAAATTAAAATATGATTTGTTCTCTTAACATGAAGGAAAAGTTATGGAAAGGAGAGTCCGAATATGGGCCTCTACAGTTACGTTAATTTG
The DNA here is from genome assembly GCA_032716605.1 of Paralithodes platypus. Classification (NCBI taxonomy): domain Eukaryota; kingdom Metazoa; phylum Arthropoda; class Malacostraca; order Decapoda; family Lithodidae; genus Paralithodes; species Paralithodes platypus. The sequence goes on along the minus strand of CM064543.1, from coordinate 20,370,821 downwards.
AACACTAACATACCTTATAACCATTACAACAATTCCAACACACAGTAACAGAGAAACACTTAGTCTGGGGTGATGGAGGAGAACTAGGACCCGTGAGAGATCTGGTCGACGTAACACTCGTAAGTCTCTCAGTCTGTTGACACCAGAGGGGGACACCGTTCTCACACACAATACTAGAATGGACACTTCTAGCTCGTCTACACTCTCTCTCCTGGTCACTGCTCCCGGGATACTTTTAAGGGGATTATGGCTAGCCCCTACGGAAGTATTCTCCTAAACTGGTGTACACAATCCATTCCACTCGAAAGCTAACAGGAAAGTATTGTCAGTTTATTGCGTACCTTTCCTTGATTTCTCTCAGGTAGTATTACACTTTACAGATGGTGACCTGGCTGATGGATGTCGGTACATGAGGGGCATGAGAATTTTGGTTTCTGAATTACGGTGTAGTTAATAATGGCCTTAAAAATATAATATACATAGGGATATATGGGAAATGTTATTCTTTAGTTCTTAATATTAAACTCAGATTTTTAGACAGCTTGTATGAGGGGATAATAATTATTTTATCGTTTTGCTGACTTTTGTCAATTTATGATACTTTATAAAAGGTTTTTGTTACCAGTGGTTCATCTTCTTCTTTTGTTGTTTGCTGTCATTGTTGCTGTAGAGGTGGTTATTCTGGTCGAAACAATTATACATAAAACTGGTGGCTGATGGAGTATTTGCATAAAATATTCCTCATCATAATTCAAATCCGGTTCTAGTTGGGGACGCTCGCCTATGTAGGGGAGCGGGCCGTGTTGGACGCCCGGTCGTACAGGTTTATCATTGGGGAGCGGCGTGTATCCTGTGAGTACAGGTAGGGGCTTTGTTGTGGTATGGGGCACTGCGGTATTTCTTTCTCTGCTAGGGCCTTTTTCTTGACTCTTCTCCTTTCCCTGATCGTCGCTATTCTGGATTTTGGCAATGGTAGTACTTCATGATGTGGGGGCAGATATGGTGGTTATCGTATAAATACGATAGACTATGACTCTTTTGTGATCTTGGATGTCTCTGTGACGTCACGATCTCTCCTACAGCACGATGTAGGACGAGTAGATCGTATATTATAAGATTGTAAATAAGTTAAGTTATAAAAGGCCTAATATGCTATTAAGCAATATTGCCATGGTCTTATGTAGTATATATGAATTTATCGTATATATTAATATAATTTATCGTATAGAGCAACCTAAATGCGGTACGATAATTTGGGCTCCTGGCGGTTTGCCAAGGCAGCAAGGTGTGCTTTTGAGGTACGTCAGAGCCTTCACGAACACCAACCAGTTAACATCTAATTTTCCGCCCTCAGTTGATCGTGCTTTTGTGCCTCTAATCACAATACACATACAGCAATACACACAGCTACACCATCACGACGCTCTCATCGACATCATGACTGACTGATAGATAAGCATAATATTCATGTCCATTCCCATGTAATCATTTATTCTTTCTTTAACTTGACTCGTGTCTTGGGACCGAAGTCTCGTTCCCCATTGTCCACCGTTCCCCATATTGGGTAAAACGTTCTCCCTTGCCTCATTGCCACGTGGAACTATTGGTGAGTTAATTCCTGGCTAATATTAACCCTTATAACCTTACCCTATAATTATATACATTTATTATGTGAGACCTTTGGATATAAATTAGCTTGTTTCAGATTTAATTCAATTTAGATATAGAGTATTCATTTAGATTGATTTTATTTGATTCATTATAGCTTAGTAATATTTAACTTCCATTGATAGTTTACCACATTGGTGCCCAGACCCGGGAATTAGCTACCAGTAAGGGATTTTAAGGCAATGAACAAGGGACATAACAGGATGCAGGAACAACTCTATGATAAACTGGCAAGGCTAGCCAAGCGATGGTTAGAGCCGGAATGCAGGGTCACATCGTTGTGCCTGCCTAAGTCCTGCTTCCCACCCATCGTCTTTCCCCAATAATTTTCTTTTCTTCCTGTGACATATGACCTGACCTAACATTTTTTTTGTTCAATATGATCCATTAGTAGGTATTGCTATATAGTGTACTATTTTTTCTCCATAACATAGAAGTCCGCCGGTTGGCGTCTCTTAACCCTTATTTAGCGGCGAGCAACATAAGTCGAGTTAAATAAAGCTGGACTATGTGGCGGCGCTCGACATAACTCGAGTGGCAATTTCAGCACGTAATTCTGAGAGAGAGAGACAGTGGTGGCAGGACTAGCGAGCGTATGACTGCTCCAGACCACCGCGGCGAACCTACTGACACAAATCTCAGCTCCCTCCTCCCTCTCTCACTCGCTACATACTCAATTGTACTGAAAGAACCGAATTACCTGCTTTTTGCACTCGCGTTGCACGGTTATTGCAAGAAAACTATCCATCATACAAGGATCGTTATGGTGTCATTCGAAAGCTCTGTTTATGCCCTTTCAGGGATAGGTACTTGTTTTACGTTCTGGGTCTTATTTAGGCATGAAAATGATCACGTAAACAGCCCTATTTTGGCTAAAAACACCCCGCTGTGCGGTACACATAAATAAACCGCATAGGCCGCTCGTAAGGTGTTAAGTAGCCTGTTATTTAGATACATAGCCTATAGGCTCGCAAGCAAAATGGATAAAAACGGTAAAGAGACACCGTCTAGTGGGGTGCTGAACAAAGCCCCTAAAAATCAAAGGGCGGGACTTCGGGGAGTAATGAATAGGCTAATAGTGGACGTCAACACTTTCATCACTACTGCTGAACTAGAGGAATTGGAGGCTAGATTAGAAAACGTCCAGGTTACCCACGGTCGTATTACGGCTCTGAGTGAGGTGATTGTGGCTGCCATGACAGAGGAGGAAGAGATTGTTACAGAGTGTGATAATCGCGCCCTCTATGACGAACCTGTCTTTAGAGCGAAGTACCTATTACAGCGTGCAATCGCGAGTAAGAAGGGAGGCGATAATGAGGCCCATAGAAGGGCTGACCCAAAACATACTGTACACCTCCCAAAGCTCAATCTTCCTACATTTGGGGGCAAGTTGACCGAGTGGTTAGCTTTCTGGGATGTATTTCGATCTACGGTTCATGAATCCTCTTTGGATAATGTCCGCAAGTTTCACTATCTGAAGGGACAAATGGAAGGAGAGGCCTTACATTTAATAGAGGGTTTTGCAGTAGTAGGTGGTAGTTATCTTGAAGCGGTACACTTATTAGAGTCCACATACGGGGATAGAGAGCAGTTGAAGATGGCCCATGTCGTTGCCTTGTTGGGGCTCGCAGAACCACAGTATAAGGTTGATGAGTTGACAAACTTCAGGGCAAATATGGAGTGCCATACTCGATCGCTAGATACCCTAGGGCTTACCACGCAGGAAATGATAGTCATTATCTTGCGTCAGAAGCTTCCTATGGCAATACTTGATAAGGTAAGATCATTTGAGCTGGGGGAATTCAAAACTCAGTTCAGTAAGGAGATCAATAATCTACAGTTGAACAAAGGGAGAATGTATGTGTCGGGAGGGAGTGAGAATGTGGAGAAGAGGGGAACAGTAAGCATGACAGTGGGGACTAAAGTAAAGAAAGAGGGTGTGTATAAGAAACCTGCTCAGATTCTATGTAAGCTATGTAACAACAAACATAAATGGAGTTTCTGTGTAAAATACCCGACAAATGAGACAAAACTAGCACAGGCGAGAAGATTGAAGCTATGTGTAGGTTGTCTAAGTGGGGAACATGGTAAGCAGGGACAATGTACTGCTACATACTTAAGGCCCTGTCGGCACTGCAAAGGACATCACTTTGATAAGTTGTGTCCTACTGCAGATAAAGTCAAAGACGTCAAAAATGAGGGTACTACAACTGTGGCACTAGGTAGCACGCAAGACACCACTATATTGCCCACAATACAGATTCCCATGGAAGGTAATGACAGTAACAAAGTTTGTCGGGTACTTCTAGATCAAGGGTCTCAACGTTCCTTTATAAAGAGGTCCGTACTAGTGGGACTGAAGCACCGAATCGTAGGGGCTGAGACTCTTCGATTACAGGGCTTCACAGGGGTTACTGATAAACAAGACTACGAGATAGCGGAGATTTCATATTTCTATCGTAAAAAACCGGTACTTTATGACTTGTATCGTAGTAGACACCCTACCAGAATATGTATCTGTGGGTGTGAAGAAGGTGGAACATGCATTACGTAGCAAAGGGGTTAACTTGTCAGATCCCATGGGAAATCAGAGTGAGGTGCATGTTCTACTTGGTGTGGATCATTATTATGAAGTAGTATACCCTGGATTTAAAAAGATGTGTGGTGTAATTTTAATCCCCACTAAATTTGGATACTGCATGAGCGGAAAGGTGCATACTACACAGTCAAAGGTCCTGGTCGACACGGTCTCGATATATAGAGTCAATGTAACCGCGGCAGAGGAGTTGGGAAGGGAGGATTCCCAACCTAGTGACCCTAAGATGGCTGCCGAGTTCGACCTGGAACGACTGTGGAGATTGGATCACATAGGCATTAATCCTATGGAGACTGATTATGACTCGGAAGTTGCGCTACAAAGGTTTGACGAGTCTGTGTGCTACTGTGCCTCAGACAAGCAATATAAAGTTAGTTTACCTTGGAAGAACAGTGAGATAAGCCTACCTACCAACTATGGTTTGGCATTAGGTCGCTTGCGCGCATTGCGGCGGAAATTGTCTAACGAACCGAGCACGCGCCAGGCGTATGACGATGTATTTCGGAGTTATGAGGATAGGGGTTTTATTGAGAGAGTCGATGTCGAGGAACCGTGTAAGAAGGGTAGGGTTCACTATCTGGCCCATCATGGGGTAAAGAAAGACAGCGTCACCACACCAATACGGGTGGTGTATGACTGTTCTGCCCACCAAGGTCAACAACCCAGTCTGAATGACTGCCTGTTGACAGGTCGTCCATGGTGTCGGACCTGTCCCAACATCTATTGCGGTTTAGGCTGGGGAAGTACGCCTATACCAGTGACATCGAGAAAGCAGTCTTGATGGTCAAGCTAAAGGAGGAAGATAGAGATGTTACCCGCTTTCTTTGGTTAAGCGACATTAGCGACTCTGAAAGTCCCATCATAATATACCGTTTTCGGGTTGTACTCTTTGGGGCCACTTGCTCGCAGTTTTGTTAAATGCCACAATCAGAAAACATCTAGCTGACACTCATGAGGACACAAGTAAACTATCTCGCGGATTATACATTGACAATTTGCAGGGTACTAGCGATAGTCAAGATGATTTGTTGTATGCATACTGGCAAGCACGCAGATTGTTTGCGGATGCACATCTATTTCTCCGCGAGTGGGTTACTAATAGTGAAGATCTTCAGAGTTTAATACAGGTGGATGGTACGGCATCTCTTAACCAGGAAAAGTCCAGAAATTTGGGGATGATCTGGCAACCTAAACATGACATACTAACTTTTCAAACAAGGTCTTTTGCTCAGCAGACAGGAGCGCACACAAAAAGAAGTCTGTTGAGCAAAGTTGCGCAATTTTTTGATCCTTTGGGGTCTAGCATTACCTGTTACCATAAGAGCTAGGATTCTAATGCAGGAAGTTTGGAGACGTAAAATAGGATGGGATGACAGTTTGCCCGAGGACCTGAATGACCAAGGGACATTGTTGTTGAATGAATATGCCATCCTATGTACTAAACCTATACCTCGTAAAGTGGCGGCGTTCGGTGACGTTACGTTACACACGTTTTGCGATGCTAGCGCCACGGCATACGGGGTAGCCATATATGTTGTTACTTCATTTGGGGCACATTTAGTTACAGCCCGGGCCAAAGTAGCCCCGGTTAAAAAGGTAACTATCCCTAAAATGGAATTGACTGCCATGCTGCTATTAGCACGTCTGGTGCAACATGTACGCGCAGCATACGAGAGCGAATTAAATATTGAAATCGTTCATGTATGGTGCGATAGCCAGGTCGCACTCAACTGGATACATAGCAAGAAGTCTCTGCCAGTTTATGTGCGGAATAGGGTAGATGAGATTAGAGCCCTTTTGCCAGACGTTGCTTATCATTATGTAAATACAAAGGAAAACCCTAGTGATCTCATAACTAGGGGTATAACGGCTAGCCAGTTAATGAAGTCCGAATTGTGGTGGCATGGTCCAAAGTGGCTGCTCCATGAAAGTGAATGGACGATATGGCATGCTGTTGGTGAGGGACTTCTGCCACTGGAAACAGTGGCAGTTACAGCCCAACCAAATGAGCCACCGGGTCCTATCATAAAGTGGGCAAGATTCGGTGACTATAATAAACTAGTCAGAGTTGTAGCTTGGGTGTTGCGATATGTATCCAATCTTAAGCTTAAAGTAACGGGCCAACTCTGCAACAGGGGTCACCACATTGATGCTCGTGAATTTAAAGCAGCTGAAGTAACTTTGATCAAATGGGTTCAAGTAGAAACCTTTTCCAATGAATTAGAATCCTTGAAAGGCTCGAATAAGACATTAATGCCTAATATAGTGCGTCAACTAAGGTTGCACCTAGACAATGGCCTCATCAGGTGTGAGGGTCGCCTGAAGTGGTCGGGTGTACCAGACGGCACAAACCGACCTATACTTATGCCAACAAGACATCACGTTACTGATCTATTGATCATACGTGCACATAGGGAAGTAAAACACTACGGGGTATGTCATATTATATCAAATTTACGTCTCACATGGTGGATACCCAGAGTTCGACAAGTAGCTCGACGCGTAGTGAGAAAGTGTGTAATATGCCAGAGACTAAAGGGTAAACCATATGCAACTGGACCAGCTCCACCTCTACCTGAATGCCGTGTAAAGCACGTAGAACCTTTCCAAGCGGTAGGATTAGATTACACAGGGGCATTGAAGACGAGGGAGCATGAGAAGGTTTATATATTATTGTTTACCTGTGCGACGTCTCGAGCGGTACACCTAGAACTATGTGATAATATGTCTAGCGAAGAATTTATGCTGGCGTTCAGACGGTTTTGTGCCCGTCGTTCATTCCCTCAACTCATTCTTAGCGACAATGCTCCCACTTATGTCCAAGCATCAAAATATCTAAAGGATATGAGTAGTGATCCTACTATCATCACTTTTTTGGGAGAGAAAAAGTGCGAATGGAGGTTCATTCCAGTTAAGGCACCTTGGTTTGGTGGAATGTGGGAACGGTGTGTCGGCATAGTAAAGTCAGGACTAAGAGCGGTTGTAGGACGTGCTCTATTAAAAAAGAGTGAGTTGACGACAGTCCTCACAGAGATAGAGGCAGTCGTGAATGATCGCCCGCTTACATATGTGTACACCGACCTGCAAGAACCACTACCATTAACGCCAGCTCACTTGCTATATGGAAAACCATTGACTGCGTTTCCATCTGATTTTCAGTCCATAGTAGAGTTAGAGGATCCCTCGTTGTACTCTGCGGTAGCGGTGTCTAAGAGATACCAGATGCCACTGGAACTACTGTTCGTCCTATCGCACGTTTGTACGCTTTGGAGCTAGATTCCGCATTGCAATCTGAGGCTCCACCTGTTATTGCTGGGTCCGAGGATTCTCGAAGGAACGACTCACCTCATACTGATGGTGATCATTCTCGGACCGGGACGCGTCCCAGACGCGCTGCTGCTGGCGCTGTCGACTTGTGGCGTCAGAAGATAGCCTCTGGCCTACTTTAGGTTTAAGGTGGGGTTCAGGTCTTTTTTGTGGGGGGAGTGTATCGTATAAATACGATAGGCTATGACTCTTTTGTGATCTTGGATGTCTCTGTGACGTCACGATCTCTCCTACAGCACGATGTAGGACGAGTAGATCGTATATTATAAGATTGTAAATAAGTTAAGTTATAAAAGGCCTAATATGCTATTAAGCAATATTGCCATGGTCTTATGTAGTATATATGAATTTATCGTATATATTAATATAATTTATCGTATAGAGCAACCTAAATGCGGTACGATAATTTGGGCTCCTGGGGGTTTGCCAAGGCAGCAAGGTGTGCTTTTGAGGTACGTCAGAGCCTTCACGAACACCAACCAGTTAACATCTAATTTTCCGCCCTCAGTTGATCGTGCTTTTGTGCCTCTAATCACAATACACATACAGCAATACACACAGCTACACCATCACGACGCTCTCATCGACATCATGACTGACTGATAGATAAGCATAATATTCATGTCCATTCCCATGTAATCATTTATTCTTTCTTTAACTTGACTCGTGTCTTGGGACCGAAGTCTCGTTCCCCATTGTCCACCGCCATATTGGGTAAAACGTTCTCCCTTGCCTCATTGCCACGTGGAACTATTGGTGAGTTAATTCCTGGCTAATATTAACCCTTATAACCTTACCCTATAATTATATACATTTATTATGTGAGACCTTTGGATATAAATTAGCTTGTTTCAGATTTAATTCAATTTAGATATAGAGTATTCATTTAGATTGATTTTATTTGATTCATTATAGCTTAGTAATATTTAACTTCCATTGATAGTTTACCACAGTGGTGGTTCTGATCTTGCTCCTTCAAACCCCGTCATTTCAGTAAGCCAAGTGTGAATCTAACAGTTACTATAAGAAATACTAGTGAAAAACTTATTTTGACCAATAACTTGTATAATGAAAATGAAGATATTTGAGTACAAAGTAAAAAAAAATGAAATACTGATCTTATTTTTAACCTTGACCTTTGACCTTAACTGAAATAACGGAAAAACAGCTTGCCCAGCATCCACTGCCACCAAGCAACGACCGAGTGGCAAAAGGAACCGGGAGCGAAAGGATGAGTCAGGGATATACTGAAGACATCTATTCCGGCATTAGAGAAAACGTACCGGCACCACGCGTCACAGAAAACTACTCAAGATCACCTCGCAGGGCAGACCATTATATATCCCCTCAAGATCGAACATGTGTGACCACTTCCGCGCTGATTACACCTCTTCTGCAACATCCCGAACAAACTTGCAACCATTGTCAGCTCCATCTACCTCCAGCCTACAAACCACACAAGCAGCCCCAGAAAAAACCTGAAGGCCAAATAAAAAGGGATCAAAGCCCTGAGCATGTGAGGTTCACCAGCACCCAGCACTTCAACAAGAATTGCACGTCTTGCAAACCATGCACACCTCCCTTCACCAAGCCCATGCAAACCACGCAAGGCCAAGACAGCAGGAAAACGAGAAAAATGTTTGCTGGCAGTGGATGTTGGGTGAGTTACCCAACATCCACTGCCAGCAAACATTTTTCCTTCTCTGCCCACCACACCTCCAAGCCAAAAGGAAACAACCACCAATCCATCAAGCGGTGCAATTGTCACTACCATCGAAATAACACATTCTCCAACACCAGGGAAGAACTTATTCATCAACATGAACAATCCTGAAGTACAGAATAATAAGAAAAGTAGAAAGAAAAGACGACATAAGAAAAGGCGCCATACACAACAGAAGTTTAAGCGCCCGGCTACCTCTTAACCTCACCACCGCCATGAAGAAGAAAACCAAGTATGACTACCCCTAATACCCCACCCCACCTCCAAGTCACAAGGAAACAACCACCATGAACATCCTGCGTCCAGGTGCCCTTCTACTGCACAACCACACCACCGCCAAGACGTTGAGAAAAGGTATGACCACTGCAGGAAATTCTAAGATCATCACTCAGTTGGAAAACTGTTCTTATAGTCACTGGACATAAGACAGTTGGAATTTTGGGCCACCCCTGTTTCTATTTGGGAATAGATAATTCTGTACACTGGTACTTAATTGTCTACCCCAATTAGTATGTTTGTTGTTGTGGGTATCAACAAGGAAGCCTTACTAGACTCTTCACTGGTCGATAACTAGTATCCTTCCCTACCCCAACCGCGGCGCTATTGTGGATAAAATATGCTATACTGGTAAGCGCTTTATCCGGGATAGACCAAATTAGGGCTCTGCGAGAAACCGTTTACCCAACAACGGCACTTAGCACGGGAGTCCTTCCAAGATAGCAATATCTTGGAGAAGGCCAAAAATATACCCATCACCCCCAGTTCTGAAAGACTCTTATAACAGTCAGAGTAGTTAAGATCTGTTGTGTTACTACCAACTATCTTACGTTAGTTACGTTCGCTCGATAACGTGTGTTGATGCACTGGCATATTTTACACATGGTATTTAAGACCCCACACCAAGACTCTGGACGATATATATCAAAATTCTTATAAAGACAAGAGTAGTCAGTGAGCTCTTTCCTGCGTTAACTCGATTCTATTTCTACCTATGTAATGACATATGGTAGATAGTATGCAAGGTCCAACTTCAAGAGTTCGAGTACAACTTGTCAAATAGCCACGTCAGGATCAACCCCATGGCCAACGCATCTACCAAAGACTGAATTATCTACCGGTACTCTACGAATATAAAGTGAAATTATTTTACTTTTATCAATACACAGGAAAACCAACTGTGAGAAGGATCTATACTCAGTGTCTTTAAGAATAAGAAGATAAATTATCAACAGTACAATATATGTTGTTAAAATAGGACTTCAGAGGCTATCAACCCTTCTGGATTATTAAGCCAGCACACTGTAAGTCAAGAATCGTGACAGGACTGGAGTCCCTTTTCGAGTACTCCAGTCCCTTGAACAGTACAAGTTTAGTTAAAATAGGACTTCAGAGGCTATCAACCCTATTGGATTATTAAGCCAGCACACTTAAAGTCAAGATTATCGTCAGGACTGGAGCCTCTCTGCGATAACTCCAGTCCCTTGCCAACAGTACACAAGTATAATACTTCGATTAGAAGACGGTCCCTAATAATCACTTAGTTATACAGTAAAAGTAACAGTCTTACGAGTAAGAAGTAGTGGAGCTTCGTTCGTGCGTCTTATATTTTGTTCTTTACCATTATTCTAGTATTACATATGCGATATTCTTGTGCCAATAAATATAATATGAATGTACGTTTTGTTTTAACCCTTAATTAGCGGCGAGCAACATAAGTCGAGTTAAATAAAGCTGGACTATGTGGCGGCGCTCGACATAGGTCGAGTGGCAATTTCAGCACGTAATGTGGCTGAGAGAGAGAGACAAGTGGTGGCAGGAGACTAGCGAGCGTATGACTGCTCCAGACCACCGCGGCGAACCTACTGACACAAATCTCAGCTCCCTCCTCCCTCTCACTCGCTACATACTCAATTATGTACCGAAAGTACCGTACTTTTGCACTCGCGTTGCACGGTTATTGCAAGAAAACTATCCATCATACAAGGATCGTTATGGTGTCATTCGAAAGCTCTGTTTATGCCCTTTCAGGGATAGGTACTTGTTTTACGTTCTGGGTCTTATTTAGGCATGAAAATGATCACGTAAACAGCCCTATTTTGGCTAAAAACACCCCGCTGTGCGGTACATATAAATAAACCGCATAGGCCGCTCGTAAGGTGTTAATTATCCTCTATTATTTTCTGTGTCTGTGCTAAAACGATGTTGGCTCCTCCAGTCAGGAACAACCCACTTATTTAAACCAATCAACCCCAGTAAAAACCAGGCATAACATTAACTTTTAAGTTAAATGGAAAATGTATTTTTGACTGACCTTTGCATGGACCAAATGGATATACCTGTGAACTTAGGTGAGAATCCATCGAACGGTCTAGGAGAAGTTTCCGGACAGACAGACGAACGACGGACGACGACAGACAAGCTAACTGGTGGTGCACAGTATACGGGCGGGATCTGCATGCGTGATACCACTCTGCTTCGCAGAGTTGATAATCAGTATAAAGTAGTAGAGACCGGCCAAATAATTTTCATGGAATTTTGTATATACAGTATTTATCTATGTATTTATGATTATTTTTAATTTTATTAGTATTTTGCATTTCTTTATTCGTAAACTTTATTTATTTATGTTCATTTATTCGATATAATTATGTATTTATGTATTCTTTTTATTTATTTTATATTAATTCACGTGCCTTCTGCGTGTCGTAAGAGGCGACTAAAGAGGTTGAGTCGGTGGGCTTGCGACCCCCACCCGTGAAAAATAATGAAACAACAAAAAACAAACGATCAACCTCGGATGCGGACGGACCCTGTGTTGACGAACCCCGACCGACTATGGACAATCTTACGGACAATCTTAGAATAGCTACATGGAAATTGAGTGGCTTGAATGATGGAACAAAAGAGAGAGAGGTTTTGGAAGTGTTAGTAAATTCCAGGCTGGATGTATGTGGAATGACGGACCAATGACGAACCAAATGACGAACGACGAATGACGAACCAAATGGAAGGGTACAGATGTGAGAGAATGGGAGTGTGGAATGGGTGTGTGTGCTGGAGTGAGTGAGGGAGCAGCAGTGAGGGAGTGCGTGTTTGTTTGTAAGTAACAAATGGAAGGATTGTGTAAGAGAATATGGGTCTGTAGGTTCATGGATTGTGTGGGTGAGAATGAAAGTAGGAATACAAACGTGGGTGATTGTGTGCGAGTGTATGCTCCGACAGAGGATAAACTTGTAAGAGAGAAAGAGGAGTTCTGGGTGAATGCGGAGGCATGCCTGGATAAGTTTGACAAGAACGAAAGAATATTTCTGATTGGGGATACAAATGGTAAGGTGGGTGATATGAAAGTTGATGGAGTGGTGGGAGGGTGGGGAGTACCGTCAGAGGTGAATGGGAATGGTAGTGCACTTGTGGACGTATGTGTGGTGAGGAGGCTGTGGATAGCCAACACCTTCTTCCGACACAGAATGATACACAGGTACACATGGAAGGTGGTGTGGACGATGAAGGATAAGACAGTGGTGGAACGAAAGTCACTGATTGATTATATATGTGTAAATGAACGAATGAAGAAATCTGTGCTGGATGCTAGGGTGTAGCGGGGTATTGGAGGGGGTCTGTCTGATCATTATGTAGTAGTAGCTAAAATTAGGATACAAAAGAAGTGGGTGAGGAGAGCTGGAGGGAGGCGAGAGGAAGGTGGAATGGTGAAGAGGGTGGAGAGGCTACAGGAAGAGGAAATCAGGGAGGAGTACAGGAGAGCAGTAGAAAGACGACTAGGTGGGTTCGGCCTGGAAGATATGGAGGAAGTGGAGGAGATGAGCAAGGTGTTTAAGGAAGAGATCTGTGCAGCATGTGAGGAGGTGTGTGGAGTGAGGAGAAGAGGGACGGGAGTGAAAGGTACAGCATGGTGGACAGAAGAGGTAAAAATAGCAGCTGTGGAAGACAAGAAGAAAGCGTATTGTTACGACTGAGGTTTAAATATATCAGGGCTCTTATTCATTGGACTAGTAATGGCATAAATGCTACAACGGAAAGCGCTAGATCCAACCTCTGATGTATATTCCCAGTGAACAAAGAACACAAATACTCTCCAGAGTTCTATATGCAATAATAGGTTATCAAACTCTCAATAAATGTGCGTCTACTCTAGGCTTAATGTTATGTGAAAACAGCCTATTACTACCTATAACCGAAGGTGCTTGGTTATGGTATGCAAAGTAAGTTGGTAAGGGAAGTTACAGCTTAAGTTACTTTAATCAATAAATGTCAGGCACTCCTGCATGAAAGAAAGTGCACTAAAGTCCTTCAACACCAACAAGGAATCTTCTTTAAATGTTAGATGCTATCAAGATGCTCGAATCGGAAATGGAACCCAAAAAGGCAGGCAGCGGAACAATGCTCGTGCAGGCTATGCACACAAAAAGGCAGGAGATATAATGCCGTCGGAGCCAAGATTATCCTAAACACCACAACAATAATAATAATCGCCACGACAATGCAGTATTCCTATCAACAAAAAGAGCCTAAGTCGTTTGTGTCTCAATACATCAAACTAGGCTGCGAAATGCTTGTGTAATCATAAACGGGTATGCATAATAAGAGTAATTGGTTTAATATACTTAATGTCTACTATGACTGATAAAGTCTAGCTAGAGTCAATGATACAAGATACTGGTGCGCATGGCATGCCGCATAGCCTAGTGCAAATCTCAAGTCTGTGCGTCAAATATTACGTTATAGGGAAGGGTAGCTCTCTTGAGAAACCTTAATACCGAAGTATTAAGCGTTCTCCTGGCGTACCTCAAAGATAAACAACCGAGCCTAGAACAGTGCAGAATGGTATAGGCAAAAAGCCCTCATTCGTGCATGCTCTACTCTCAATGGCACACAGACTAGAATTTACCCAATCAACTCCAGTTCTCAGGTATGTCGTGCAGCTTTTAACTAAAGCCAGCACTCATCGGAAACAATACCTTATAGTATCAGACTCCTAGTCTAGCATTATCTAATCCAGCAGAACACTAATAATTATAGGAAGCAGTACTGAACAATATGAATGCCAACCAATGCTTTGTGATCAACTTATCTTAACAACTAACATACATGGGTTATATCAGACCTTAATGCACAATACAACTGGCCAGCATGAAGCTGATTTTGCAGAGTTAACCAGAGGGGGTATAATATTAATAAAAGGTGGTGAAAGATATGGAAAATGAGAGAGATAGGCAGAGGAAAAGGTTCTCAGGTGCAACAAGGGGGACAGGTATCAAAGGGATAAGAGGGATGCGTTCTAGAAACCAGATCTGAGGGAGAGAGTGGCCAGAGAGCAGTATATATACTAGCACTAGTTCGAACCGCGTGGGAAAGCGGTAACAAGTCCTCTAGCCAATGCTAAAGAAGCTAGCTAAATATGACGTCACCAAGCATGGTAAAAAACTCTTTCAACGAATCCCCACGAGGCCAGCCAGCTATGACGTCATCGAGTATAGCAAAACACTGCGCGCCTCCCCACACTCTGTTCTACTCTCTCTCTCTCTCTCTCTCTCTCTCAAATCCTATCATTACTACTTAATGATGAAACATATACTTTGCAATGAAATATATAAAGCCTTGACATGGGTGAAAACAAAGAGCCTTTCTGGACTGCCCATGACACGAGCTTTCATATGAAATAAAGCACACAACAATACATCAACTGTAGCCACATCCACTGCCCTGGCGATCCTAGCGAGTCACTGTAGGACAAGCCATGCGGTTCTAACGGAGTGGTTAACGTCACAGTATAGAGAGTGGTTGGGTAGTAGAGGGAATGAAAATTTGGAGAGTCAGAAACGAGCGAGGTACGTGGAGAGAAAGAGAGTGGTTAAGAGAGTACTGAAGGAAAGTAAGAGAAGAGTAGATGAGGAATTTGGAAGGAATCTGAGTGTAAAATGGAGGGAGTGTAAGACACTGTTCTGGAAAGAAGTCAGGAAAGTTAGGGAAGGTAGCAAGGGAAACAGTAAGGGTGTGAAAGATAAGAATGGGAGAATGCTAGCCGAGAAGCAAAAGAGAGTCGAAAGACGGAGGGAGTACTTCAACGAGTTGCTAAATGTAAGGAATGAAGAGCCAGCAAACATAGTTGGATAGGGCATGGGAGGGAGAAGAGGAGAAGTAGTGGAGGAGGAGGTGGGGATCAGGAGGTCAGAAGTGTGGGAAGCCATGAAAAGAGTGAAGTTGGGGAAAGCACCAGGAACAGATGGAGTGTGTGGGGAAATGTTGAGGTATGGTGGTGAGATAGTGATCGAATGGGTATGGAAAATGTGCAAACTAGAATGGGAGAAGGGGAGTGCACCCGATGACTGGAAGACTGGCATAATAGTCCCCCTATATAAGGGCAAAGGGGAAAGAGGAGCGTGTGGTAACCACCGAGGAATATGTCTTTTAAGCGTAGTAGGGAAGGTGCACAGTAGGGTAGTGATTGAGAGAGTGAGATGAGAACGGAGAAATGGATAGGCGACAAGCAGGAAGGTTTAGGAAGGGAAGAGGATGTGTGGATCAGATTTTTACCCTGAACTGTGTTGTGGAGAAATATCTGGAGAAGCAACAAAAGGTGTATGTTGCCTTTATGGACTTGGAGAAGGCCTATGACAGACTGGATAGAGAAGGTATGTCGAAAGTACTTAGAATATACGGAGTAGATGGCAAGTTGCTGAAAGCAGTGAAGAGCATGTATGATGGTGCAAAGGCGGCAGTACGTGTGGAGAATAAGCAGAGCGAGTTCTTTGACCTGAATGTTGGGTTGAAACAGAGGTGTGTAATGCCCCCGTGGTTGTTTACTGTACTGTATATATGTATGGAGTCATGAAAGAAATACTAGGAAGAGCAGTGGATGTTTGTGTATCGCTGAAAAGGGAAGGAAATGAGTGGAAGCTGCCTATACTGCTGTTTGCGGATAATACAGTTCTGATGAGCGGTAATGAATGGGAGTTGCAGGGTCTGGTAAATGAGTTGGAACAGTGTGCGAAAAACAAAATTTGAAGGTAAATGCGGGGAAGAGCAAGGTTATGGTCTTCGAAAGGGGTGAAGTCACAGAGTGTGAGGTGAAGTTGAATGGTCAGGCTATGGAGATCGTCTGCTCTTTTAAGTATCTGGGCAGTGTGTTGAGTAAAGATGGGACTATGGATGAAGAAGTGCGGGAGAGGGTGCAACAGGGGAAGAGGGTTGTAGGAACGTTGAAAGCAGTAACAAGAAATAGGGTGGTCAGTATGGAAGTGAAGAAGTCCTTGCATGACAGTGTGGTAATCCCGACACTAACTAACGGAAGCGAAGCATGGACGTTCGGGAAGAGACTCAGACCAAGAGTGAGAGCGGTGGAAATGAGTTACTTGAGAAGTGCGTGCGGAGTTACATGGAGGGATAGACAGACGAATGAGGAAGTAAGAAGGAGGTGTGGTGTGGAGGTAAATGTGCTGGAAAGTGTGAAAAGGAACAACTTGAGATGGTTCGGCCATATGGAACGTATGGAAAATGAGAGAATAACTAAGAGGGTGTACGAGAGCGAGTTGGAAGGACAGAGAGGGAGAGATGCACCGAAGGAGAGGTGGAAGGATGGAGTGAGGAAGTTTATGGATGAAGGCGGTGCTGGTTGGGAGGAGGGGAGTCGACTGACTGGGGACAGAGGTGC
This sequence comes from Paralithodes platypus, assembly GCA_032716605.1. NCBI lineage: Eukaryota > Metazoa > Arthropoda > Malacostraca > Decapoda > Lithodidae > Paralithodes > Paralithodes platypus. The sequence goes on along the minus strand of CM064543.1, from coordinate 20,353,838 downwards.
ATGGGGGCGGTTCGTTCGTGGCCACACCTTCGGGGATCACGGCGTCAGGCAATAGATAGATAGATATTCATTTGTTGTTTATATTTTATTTATTATTATATATTATAATTTTTATTATTGACGTTTTTATTTTGTATTGTTTTATTTGTTTGTTTATTATATTTTATTTTTGTTTTTGTATTCTTATTATATACTGTATATATATATATATATATATATATATATATATATATATATATATACTGTATATATATATATATATACATATATATATATATATAATATATATATATATATATATATATATACAGTATATATATATATATATATATAGATATATATATATATATATATATATATATATATACTGTATATATATATACAGTATATATATCTATATAAATATTTTCGATTGTATGTCTGTGTGTCTGTCTGTCTGTTCTTTATGCATGGCCACATTTTTTAAGCTAGAGCGTTCATAATTGGTATGAGGGGGTCCCTAGGCAGGTTTTAGTGAAAAAATTGAATTCCCCAGGGTGAAAGGGACGGAGAAAATGGGCGTGAAATCGGAAAAATCGCTTTTGGTTTTTTAAAAAATTGCCGTTTGGGGCAGAAGAAGGCGTCCGATCCAAAAGGTGTATGGAACGAAAGTTGTTCGCAGCCTCCCAAAATGGGGGTACGGATGAGGTCAGATCCAAAATCGGAGGTCATTTAGCGGCCGAAATCGAGGTCGCCGTTTAATGAGGCACAGGGAGGTCGAGGCCAGTGATTATGGTAGTATTGATGACTAGCAGGGGTACCCGGCGTTGCCCGGGTAATCACCATAATCACTACCACCACTACTACTACCATAATCACCATCATCAATACTACCATAATCACCGGCCTCGACCTCCCTGTGCCTTATTAAACGGCGACCTCGATTTCGGCCGCTAAATGACCTCCGATTTTGGATTTGACCTCATCTGTACACCCATTTTGGGGGGCTGCGAACAACTTTCGTTCCATACACCTTTTCGATCGGAGGCCTCCTACTGCCCCAAACGGCCATTTTTTTTAAACCAAAAGCGATTTTTCCGATTTCGCGCCCATTTTCTCCGTCCCTTTCACCCTGGGGAATTCTATTTTCTTACTAAAACCTGTCTAGGGACCTCCTTACTATGCATACCAAGTATGAACGCTCTAGCTTAAAAAATGTGGCCATGCATAAAGAACAGACAGACAGACACACACACACACACACACAGACAGACAATCGAAAATATTATATAGATGGTGATTATGGTAGGCCTAGTAGTAGTGGTGGTAGTAGTGATGGTGATTATGGTGATTACCCGGGCAACGCCGGGTACCCCTGCTAGTACATATATATACAGGTATATATATATATACTGTTTATATATATATATATATATACAGTATATATATATATATATATATATATATATATATATATATATATATATATATATATACAGTATATACTGTATATATATATATATATATATATATATATATATATATATATATATATATATATATATACAGGTATATGTACTGTACATAGATTGATTGATTTTTTTTTTTTTTAGGGGGGGGGGGGGGAGGGAGAGTGTTGGCCAAAATGTAATCGTTTCTATTCGGATACCAGTTCGAGGTACTGACGAAGTTTCATCCAATTTCATCAGACAAACATACAGACGTCGATGATCACACAATCTCCGTTAATTTCGTTGGGCGGAGATATTATTGGCTTAAGTAGAATTATAATAGCTAAGAATACCATACGGCCTTAAGAGATGGTGGATTTTTCTGGTCCCCCTTCTCCCTCATGTTTAGCCCCATTAGTTTTCAGATTTTAAGACATTGGGACCATTAGTTTGGCGATTTTAATACTTATTGCGCCATTTCTTTGTCAATATTAAGACCTTTCGTGCCATTTAGAGATTGATTTAAACCTGCCGAGCGATAGCGAGCCCGTAATATAGGATGAACCGGCCTTCGGCTTGGACATTATTCTACCGACAAATTTACAAATCTATCTAGAATGGGGATCTTGGGGATGTTTTTTCAAGCTTGAAGGTCTCGGGAGGAAAATAGAAAATAAATAATAAATAAAAAAATCGACCTATAAAGAAACCCTCCCCCTTTAGCATATGACCTGCCACAAGCTCTCTTCCATTAAACGGGACCCAGTATTCTACGGAGGCTGATTTGTTTACTTTGCTTCCCGGTGGGGTGTGTGTGTGTGTGTGTGTGTGTGTGCATTAATTCTCCAAGGTCTCGCGACAACTCTATGCACCTGCCTGTATGAACGGTTACCTAAACAATCGCATACCTACACACACACAGACGCACACACACATAAACACAGACTCTCTGTTTTTCTCTCACACACACACACACACGCACACATACAAGCTTTTATTTAAAAAAAAAAAAAAAAAAAAAATAGGTCCCACCCCTTTCCCATTCTTAAGTAAGCCATTTTAGATTCGCACACATACAAGCACTAGCACATACACTCAGACTAACACACACATCTACACATATCTGAGTCGTATGTTGAAGTTTCATTATCACGTGTGGCATGTTATAATATACTTTAATATTTATCTAGTGTATATATATATATATATATATATATATATATATATATATATATATATATATATATATATATATATATATATACTGTATATATATATACTTACGAATGCATGTGAGTGGATGGGTGTGTAGTTGTGTTATTCTTGTGTTTCCATGCGTGAAGGTATGTGTTGGTGTGAAAATATGTTTACGCTTACCGCTACAGAGACCTTAATGTGCATGGGTATGAACATATTAAAATTTACATGAAAATGTGTGCAGGTGTGGGTGCATATGGATGTGCATGCAATCATGCGTGTGTGAATGTGTATGTGGCTTTCTGTTTAAGTATTTGTGTATATGCTTGTGACTGTATGAGTTTTTGTATGTACTGTATATATGTGACTGTGTAGGTGTGTTCATGTGTGTGTTTATTGAGGCGTACTTGGGTCTGGGGATGAGGTCGTGGTTTTGTATGAGTCACCTAAAGGAAGTATAGCCAAGCGAGCCCAGAGGTGGCGTTGCTGCTCACCCAACTCTCTCCCCTTTACAATGTTAATCCCATACACCTTTATAACAGTAAAAAATGGTTTATAAAATCATAAACAAACGCACAATGCCCTTCCCCAAGCACCTCTACTTCTTTCCGATCACCTGATTAAAGCAAATGGGAGGAAAATCGAAAAAATAATATGAGAAACGTGCGCGCTGAGGTTGCCAACTTTTCAGGCGCCCCGTGAGTCAGCCAGCACATCCCGTCAAGGTTACCCCCTCCTCACACCACCACCGCCACCACCACCTCCCCGCCATATGGTTCACTTCCCCATTGTTTTCTCCGGGTAATGGGTTTGAGGACACGGGAGAATTCGGAAAACTCGAGCTAGGAGATGTGTGGAGGAGTGAGGATATTCGGATCAACCCGAAATCTACAAAAATATATAAATTTTGACGCCAACGATTATACCAGTGGGTTATCCAAAGTCAGGGTGTCGCTTATGCTTTATATGGACTACCTCGGTCTTCCACTGCCTGGCCTGCTTATATGGGACGAGGTTACCCTTAGCTCTGCTCCCTAGACGTTCGTAGTTTATTTTCTTTGTCTGTCCCCGTCATTGGTTCTAGTAACTCGCGTCTGGTAATCGTTATGAATGGGGTTAGTTTAGGAAGTACTGAACAATGACCCCGACAGCCAGCAGATTGGTAATTTCCTCTCCTACCTTCCTCTCTCTCTCTCTCTCTATCTTCTCTTCTCTTCTCTCTCTTAACTTCTTTTCTGTTTCCAGTGTTTCTCAACATTACATCTGCACATTTCAGAATTCATTTTTTTTTTCATAACAATAAGCAAAGACAGAAACTGCCTAAGTTGTAACAGCATAACAATAACAGAGACACGTAATGACTAACTGGATGGGACACTGTCAACATCCAGTATGCTGTTTGAAAGTAGACTCAATTATATTTCCGAAGTGTAATATTCTGAATGACACATATTACAAGTATTGGCAATAAGAGACAATAAATGTATGTGTGTGAGAGGGGGTGGGGGGGGTGTATGTTAATGTATTAGGTCTCATCATTAGTACAAACCATACTACATATCGTAAATGTGTTTGAATTACGTGTTCAGTAAAATAACTAATATTCCTCTAATCGCTAGTAATTTCAAAAACCTGTTTTGACATCTATACGTCGTAGCGAACATACCGCGAACGATGCCTAATGAAAACAACGAAAGTAACTGGACAAATAACAAGGCCTCTGGGTTGCCGTTCAAGTATAGGGTGGCTGGATAAAGAGGGTACCATGAGTTTACTATTAAACGCCATCTTGTTTCTTACTCGCGCTGTAGTTCTCGAAGCGCACCATTGTTTCTGCTCCATAATGTTAAGTATATATTACTCATATAATTCAATTTATATTTATATATACATCACTGCTAATACATAAATATGTATATATATATAAATGTTCTGACTATGTGAAGCATTTGGCATTAAAAGACTAGGAATCAAGATGGTGTCCATTGGCCTAGCTCGGGGACCGTCTATGACAACAAAATTATGTTATTAAGGTACCCCACGTTCAAGTCCAGCCGACACAACTTGTGGTTTAAACCCGCCGCAGTCCGCCATTTTTAAAACGCCGCGGTGGTAGTGGTAGTGGTGGTGGTGGTGGTCAGGGCCCTTTAAATTTCCCGAGTGTTTCCTGTGAGTATGTGGTAGTGGAAGGACCTTTAAACATACCTGCAGGGACGTTGATCCCAGAGTATACAGCGCCGAGGCAAAGTACAGATTAGGGGTTCGTCTTTGTGTGATGGCTGAATATGGATTTGTGCGTCATGCGAGGGTGTAACGTTTTGTGTTTTTATTGTAATTGTGTTTTGTTTGATTAGCTTGATTGTTATCATTTAAGAGAGTAAGATTATTATTATCGACGTAGTTATGTCGAAGCTCGCAAAAAGTTGATATTTCTGTGGTCACAATTTTTCTTAGTGACTGTACATACAAAGTTACGTGTAATTATCCCTGACTCAGTTATGTTTATTGTTACCGATAATGCACTTGTCACCGAATTGTGTGAGCTATTAAAACAAGAGTAATTTTGTTCACATTTAAAAATCAAAGTTAAGATTTGAATAAGAGGCTGTGTGATATACATTCAACTTGCATTTTGACTGTTATATGTTCTAAAAACAGGATATATTGCCACTGGGGTAGAATAAAATCTTATTATTTGAACAAAACTGTTAATCAACTATTTTGCAATTTAAAAAAGGTGAACGTTTTCTTCAAATCTGACTGATTCTCTCCAAAACAATCGAATTATATGTTTAGCGGTACTTGAAAATTAGACAGAATGGATAAAAAAAACACAATCTGAGGAAGAACACTTGGACAATTAGGATTTTCGGTCACGTATGGGATATAATGTTCTAAATGTCTACTATAGCGTTGTCATAGAGTATTAGTAACCGAAATATACTGTATGTCTTTACCGCTGCATATTAAATTATTTTTCCTTAGACTTTGTGGGTTAAATAAGGGTGGAAGGAAAAATGGCGGCCATCTTGGATCAGCTGAGAACTAATATTTGTTCACTTTTTTACCGTATTTTTAGTATTTTGTCATATTCTATATCAATGCTAACCCTGTGGGGGTCTGGGGGCGGCAGCCCCGAGGTTAGGGTAGGGTAATGACAAAATATGGTTTTAGGGGGCATGTTTTAATATTGCAAAATAATGGGTAAAATTAATTTGCAGAAGGGAAAACACCTTAAAACACACTAATCAATGAAGGAACTGATGAGAAAAAGGATTACAATACAAAAAACACATACGTGACCGATAATCCAATTTGACCGAACACTTTATTGACAACGTTTCACAGATAGCTTCATCAGGTCAAAAGTGACCTGATGAAGCTATCTTCGAAACGTCAATAAAGTGCTCTTCCTCAGATGGTGTTTTTTATCCACTCTAATTATACTTTAAATATTAATCAAGTTCTGATATTAATGATTTGTTATTGTTTTTTTGGGTTCCGGCCTGTTCTTCAGGAAACAAATATTTCATTGGTTCACCTAAAGCAATTAATATATATATATATATATATTTTTTTTTTTTTTTTTTTTTTTTTTTTATATATATATTCCAACTACTCCCTCTCGGACATAGGCTGATAGCCTTTACACTCTACCGCTGAACACGGTGAGACCCGTGAGGTCTTGCTCCAGTCTAGGGAGTGAGACATGTGAAGCTTCACGGCTCGCAGCAACTCCATCCCTGGAGCCGCCTCGCCTCCGTGCTTCACAGTCTCATCCCCCAGGCTCGGACCCTCACTCAGAACGCCACCTAGTGAGCAATTAACTCACTAGGCATTGCCCCCCTGTAGCATATTTTTGAATATGGGAATATTCATACAATGCTATTTAATCAGGGAAAAATTAGTTTTTTTTTTTTTGGCATTTTGGTGTGCTGTGGTAATGCACTGATACTAGGTACAGCACAAATTCCATCCCAATAATATCTTCCCATTGACATATTGGGATTCGAACCCGGGTCCATTGGATTACCAGTCCAGTGGCAAGACCACTCCGCCACATGGCCTTGAAATAGAAATGAAAAATAATATTAAGTACTTAAGTATACCATAAACTGGAATATTTATGAATGTGCTTACGATTTCTTTTAGCTGCGAACTGTTTACATGAAGGTGATGTGGGTTGGTCAGTAGGTGTTGGCCTGGACGAGTCATTGCTTTCTGGTTTGGGAGGTGTTAGTGATACATCGATAGATAAATTGATAAATCGATAAATTGATACATAAATATATACATACATACATGCACACATACATAGAGGTATATACAGTATATATATATATATATATGTTGGTAAAGCCAGGTAATAAATTTTCTTTAATACATACGAGGTTGAAAGAAATGGCAATTTCTGCGTTGGAAATTTTATTATTCAAAATTTCCAGGTCTCTGATGAGTTTTCGCTGGATGGCAGGAAGTAGATGAAGGAGATGAGAAAAATTCATGGTGGTACAGGGTTACATTAAAGTACATGAAGATACAGGATATACGACGCATTTCACTGGACAACCAGCATTATCAAGTAAGGAAGGAATGATATAAAAGGTAAACAGGAAGGGTATATAAAGAGGGTGAAGGATCATCTTAAAAAATGGTACACCCAAAGCCCTCCCAACATTGACCCCCCCCAATGAAATTAAGATCTTCTACCGCAATTACATGTCCTCTGAACACAAAAATGACGAGGCCGTCTTAAAAGAAATAATCTCCAAGCATGTCCACCCGACCAACCCGGAAAACAAAATCAAATTAATAATTTATTACAAATCCCCCAAGACCTCCAACCTCGTTCTCCGCAACAAACCAGCCTCCACCAAGATAAAGAGCCCGATGACCGACGATCACGTCATTTACCAACATACCTGTAATTATGAGGACTGTGGACCTCATTCCTATATTGGTATGACGCAGACTCGTCTTTCACGTCGGTTAACTCTTCACCTTCAGGCTGGAGCCATCAAAGACCACTATCTCACCCGTAACCACCCTTACCTCACACGCAACGAGTTAGAGAAACACACCACCATACTCGATAAAGAAAGTGACCCAAGGAGATTACCTATACTCGAAGCTTTATATATCCAAGCCTTACATCCCAACATCAACAACCAAACTCTGGACCTTCAGATCCTTCCTTCTGCCAAAAGGCACTACCCTACAGGACCTAACACCCCTCCTCGCCCCCCGGTGCCCTTGACGCAGCCCCCCGCGCTACCTCCTTCAGCTTCGTCTTCTGCAGGCGCCACACAACTTAGGCCACGCCCCTCGACACGCAGCCAATCAGCTTCGACCCCACCTACCGACCACCATCCCGCATCCAGTGCGCATGCGTGAAGCGGTTACCCCCTTTCTCTCTCCTAGTTTACCCTTCCACCAATAGCAGACTTTTGCCCCCTGTTTTCCGCCTCCTCTGATCCTCCACCCTCTTTATATACCCTTCCTGTTTACCTTTTATATCATTCCTTCCTTACTTGATAATGCTGGTTGTCCAGTGAAACGCGTCGTATATCCTGTATCTTCATGTACTTTAATGTAACCCTGTACCACCATGAATTTTGCTCATCTCCTTCATCTACTTCCTGCCACCCAGCGAAAACTCATCAGAGACCTGGAAACTTTGAATAATACAATTTCCAACGCAGAAATTGCCATTTCTTTCAACCTCGTATGTATTAAAGAATATATATATATATATATATATATATATATAGATAGATAGATATGGATAGATAGAGAAAGAGAGAGAGAGAGTGAGTGAGTGTAGATAGATATAGATAGATAGAGAGAGAGAGTGAGAGAGAGAGAGTAATATTAATTGAAATTAAAAGAATAGTTAAAAATACATGATTATGTTAAACGTAAACTGAAATATTGATGGTAATGTTTACACTTTAGTTCACCTGTGCAGTGTTTACGTGAAGATAATGTGGGTTGGTCTGTGGGCGTTAGCGTGGCCGAGGCATTGCTTTCTCGTATCTAGTTCTTGGAGTTTGTTTGTTGGTACTGGGATATACTGTATATATATATATATATATTATATATATATATATATATATATATATATATATATATATATATATATATATATATATATATATATATATATATACCGGTATATATATATATATATATATTTATTTATTTATTTATTTATATGTATATTATTAATGTATAGGTAAAAAGCGTGTGTATATGTATGCGTGTGTGTGTGTGAGAGAGAGAGAGGGGGGGGGGAGAGAGTGAATTAATGTAAAGAAATTAGACAATAATGCGAGAGAAGAAATATATGATATGAGTGTGTGTAAGTTAAGGAGAGAGGAGTGAGAATATGAGAGAGAGAGAGAGAGTGTGTGAGTGAGGGAGTGAGAGTGAGTGAGTGAGACTGAGTTACAAGGAATAGTTAGTATCTCAGAGAGCTTGCGGTCCATTCCGGGGAGATACTCGAAGTAGAAAGAGAGAGATTGTTTAGAGAACTACACTCATTACAGAGTGTGCAAACCAGACCAGACCAGATGGCTGGAGTAAAGTAGGAAAGAAGAGCAATTGGGACAGAGGAAGAACAAACGGAGAAGTGAGAAGTACAGTAGAAGACTGAAAGTTTTCGGGGTCAACCAAGTTGCTTCATTGTCTTCTTTAACTGCTCTACTGAAGAACTATTTACAACTTCTGATTAAAGTTGTTTGCAGGTAGAACGGAATTTGTCTAGTTTAACACCGCGTCGAAACCATTGATATATTATTTAGGCAAATATATTAGTTATGTCATGTACTTCATTGCCATATATGTCCAAACCGTCGGTAATTCATTATAATATACTACCTAAATCACTAACAAAAAAATCTAAGGATGTAGTATCCGGGCTATGGTCGTCACGTTTACATAGGTCGTACGCTCGTGGTTTCGTTTTGTTTGTGTTATATTCTGATATTTGCCCCCTGCTGGCAATATATATGATGATGACAATAAGTCATGGGGGGGGGGGGGGCTTTTCCCCCCTCAACTTATTTTTGTATCCCACGGCAGTCAAATTTTTCGGAAATATGATCGCAAGCGAGCGAATATGTTTTGTTGTGTTGGTGTCTTAAGATAAATGAATAATGTTTGTTTTGCAATTTCCGACGGGGTTCATAAAATAACACACCTAAAAAAAATAAAAACAAGTAAAACAAATTCAAAATACTTGTAAAAATCGCCCCCGGTGTTAAACAGGATATTTACTGGTAGAACAGATATTATATGAGAAAAAGTTTCCACAAATACTAATGCTGAACTTTTTCAATTCTAACTTCCAGCTATGGTTGCGTGTTGTATTTATTATTGAGGCTAAAAAAAAAATTTAAAATCCAAATTGTCAAACCCATTAAGTATTTTAAAAACTTCAATGAGCTGACCTCATAGTCTGTGCATTTCCAATGGAAAGAGATCAAGAAATCTCAACCGATCCTTATAGCTCAGTCTTCTAATCAATGGAATAAGATTTGTAGCCCTAGCTTGTACTGTTTCCAGTCGCTCTATATCCTTCCTGAGTGCTAGAGACCAAACTTGAACGGCATACTCCAGGAGAGGCCGTATCAGAGCGTTGTAAAGTGTGAGGATTATTTCCTTAAGTCTATACATACTTAAATTGCCTCTTAATATAGCCCAATAATTGTTTAGCTTTCTTCTCTACTTCAATGCAATGCTTGGAAAACTTCAGGTCACTGTTAATCAGAACACCCAAATCCTTTTCCAAGTTACTTCCAGAGGCATTCCCAATAGCGAATAGGCTAGCCTGATTTGGGGTTTGCTTGGCCGATATTCATCACCTTGCACTTTTCCAAGTTTAGAGGCATCTGCCATGTCTCCGACCATTCACCCAGTCGTGTAAGGTCCATCCTGAGCTGTTCATCCCCTTTAGGGTCCTTCACATTCACTCCAACCTTTCTGTCATCTGCAAACTTGGAAATCACACGCAACAGATCAATATTGATGTCATTGACATATATGATAAACAGAGAGAGAGAGAGAGAGTATGAACAAAAATAGATAAAATAGTGTCAGCTTGTGAATCTCTTCACCGCCTATTGCCTGTAGTGCCTGTGGATGTTTAAATTAAGTAGCGCAGCCAAGGGTAGCTCCGCCGCGTCAGTATTCACCCTACTGCAGCTCTGAGAGGGTCGTGTTGTGGTGGTGGTCTGTGCTTGATGTATCCCTGGACTTTATTCAGTGTGTTGTTGTTGGTTTAGGTCCTACTGTGTAATTTCCGATATCGAGTAGAAGTCCTATTTTCGTGATTGTGGTGAAGTGTTTAACCTAGCACGGCTTGTGTTCTGCTGTGCTTGCTGGTGTGTATGATATGGAGGGAGTTTTTTACATTGCTGAAAACTCGAATAAAAACCCTTTTTAATCCAAATCGACGATCGGATATTCCCCGCCCTCGGAAACGAAAATTGCGATTGTCCAGTGCTCCCGATTAACCCATTCAATACCAGTGATGTCCTGATAATTGTGTTCTAACTAACATTATCCATTCTAAGCTCCATAAAATCGTCTAAATGTAGCTAAAATAAGAAGACAAACGACGTCCCTGGTACTGAAAGAGTTAATTAAACGAGCTGAACATTTGGCAATAATGCTTTTAGGGTAATATTACCGGTATTAATATAATAACAAATATTTTCTTCTTTTTCTTTTAACCCAACCCTTCAGGATACGGGCTTACAGTATATATCGAAAGCACCCTAACAAGAGCTCTCAGTAGAGTGCACAATAGTTTCTCCAAGTTTATAATTCTAAGAAGCAGTATTATCTGCAATATTTACCAATTATCACCAAATATTGTGCGCAAGATGTTGAAATCCGTGGGTAACCAGTATCACAGTGAGTGTCCTGATAATCGAGTTTTAATATGACTCAAGATCCTTACCTGGTATTCTTACCTGGTGGGCTTCCCAGACCCCAGAGCTAAGTAGTAGGTCAGAGTCCACGGAAGCCACACACTGCTGATGCGCTAGCCCAAAGATAGTTTATAGTTTGTAGCAAAAACAGGAAAGTATAGAGATCTATGGACTGGAAAGTGCATCATAAGCAGCTAAGTTAACAAACAAGGTACAAGTAAAATTGTAAGGGGTTTATTTCAATTTGTGTAGGAGGGTAGGTGTATTCCGATGATAGTCAAAATATAATCGTTGTTATTTGGATACCTATTGAAGGTACTGATCAAGTTTTATATAAACCCGTTTCTACGTTATTGATAAATCTTGCTTACAGCCAAGCGAACAAACATACGCACGCGACGACCATGTATCCTCAAAACCAGTTATGGCAGATTATTATTATTATCGTTATTATTATTATTATTATTATTATTATTATTATTATTATTTGTTTGTATTCAATTGTATTGTATTATTATTTTTTGGGGGGAAGAGTGGAGTTGAGGAAGAGTGTAGTTAGTGGTGGGAGTACACATGTTGATGTTTGTAACAACTATACTCTATTTACAATGAGTCGGGTTTTTCTGGCCTACCTATAATGAACAGGGTATTATAACAGATGAACTAACATTTACACACTAACATTTCTGAATACATAATAAAGCTCCTTACATAAAAATACGTGTATCCATAATTAGTGTGTAATAATCGTTTAGCGTTAGAATTAGAGCGCCTTATTTTGTTTTTTGAAATACATGTATAGGATTTATATTATAAGTGTGTTTGGTAATAAATACCAATCTATAGTCGGTATTATTTCAGCTGACGGTAAATTGAATCTCTTAACAAACGATCCCTTGATAAGTGCCCCATTAATTACTCCTTCCATTCGTCTATACATTAGGCTACCATAGCGCAGTTGGAATATATGTACATGCTCAGATTAATATGCAGGATTAGAAACTGCATAATAAATCATAGGCTTGTCCATATTTCTTTAACTGTCTTGATAGCGCAATGTATAGTGCGCTGAATTTCGATGTGAGTACCGGTATCCTGGGTTCGAGTCCTCGGAGTGCCAAATGTATTTGTTGATTTCATTAATTGAGTTAAGATGTGAAGTTGGTTGGTGTAAAACACATAATAATAATGTAACAGGCAAATAAGCAACTTTTATGGCTCTGCATCATAATAAGCCCAGGTTTTCATAAGTAACGACATATTTGGCTACAACATTGTCGTAATAGCTGCAGTGTGTCAAACGAAGGCAGAGTCCATTGTTTGTATTCATTATTATTGTATATGTAAAGATAAAATAATGGTTTATAGTTCAATATTATGTCTTTGGAAATACTAAAAAGGCCAAAACAATTATATGCCATGTTCATTTTCTCGTTTTCCTCCTCATATTCATTCAAGTCTTCAAACACAATTGGTCCAGTGTTCATGATTCTACATACAATTATTATAGAGAAGTTTATTTTGTTCGGGGAAGAATATTAACTTAACTCTTGCAGTACCGGTGCCGTCATTTTAACTTTATTCTGCCTACAATTAGACGATTTTATTCAGTTTCAAAAGGGCCTCCCGCAATTAACAGGCTTCAAACTATCTCACTAAACCCTTTATACTACCTCAGATCCTTTGTAAACTGCACATAATCGTCCAAATATAGCAAGAATATAATTAAAAGGACGTCGCCGGTACAGAAGGGGTTAATAATATCAACTCCCTTACTATTATCCTAACATTTCAAGGTGGCACTTGATCTCATGGCCCCCTTCTCCCTCATGTTTAGCTCAATAGATGTGAGAATTTAAGACGTTCGCCCCATTAGTTTGGCGATTTTAAGACATTTCACCCCGTTTTGTTGTCAATATCAAGACCTTTCGTACAATATAGTTGTCGATGTTTTCCTAGCGAGCGATAGCGAGCTTGTAATATACTGTAGTAGTAACCGGCCTTCGACCAGAACTTTCTACTATCAAAAAAGGTACAAATTTATCTTGATGGGGGGTCTTGTGGGTGTTTTATTAAGCTTGATGGAGGTCTAGGAAGGAAACTAAAATAATAATAAAAATATAAACACATTTGCAAAGAAATACGCCCATCCCCCTTAATGAACGAACTATATCACTATAATCTGTTCACTATAAGCAGGCCAGTAATCGTGACTTTAAACCTCTTTATAACTTAGAATGGGCTAGAGTAAATGGGACGTAAATATCCACACCTATTTCCTGGTCAATTCTCCCCATATGGTATATATATAAGGTCGATTGTGTAAGTACTCTTTTAGTTTAAGGGGAAGTAGGTGCTCTTTCTGGACCCCTTCTCCCTCATGTTTAGCCCCATTAGTTTTGAGATTTTAAGACGTTCGTTCTATTAGTTTAATGATTTTAATACCTTTCGCCTTATTTATTTGTCAATATTAAGACCTTTCGTGCCATTTTTTCATGGCAAGCGATAGCGAGCCTTGGCTGAGACACTTTTCTACCGAAAAATGTAAAAACATCTCGAAGGGGAGTGTATTTCTTTAGGTTGATGGAGGTATAGCGAGGAAACTAAAAAATAAATAAATAATAATAATAATAATAATAATGATATAAATATATAAATAGATACAAAAAAAACCCGTCCCCGATTAAAAGTCAGATGTTACAATTTTGTGTCCTACTGGTAATGACTAGAGTCACTAGACACTGGTTAGTTAACAACCTTACGTGCATCAGGCACTTGTTTCCGGGCCAACCTCTACGCCGCCGTTAACACTTTCAGGATCTAAGATGTCATTTTGGTTTATATTTCTGGCTATTATGGGCGATTTTATTCAGATTAAGAAGGGTATATGGCAGTCAGAGGGTTACTTGAGACAGTCTTTAGCCTATTAACTCCCACAGATCCTTCCAAAGCTGTATGAAATCGTCTAATGCTAGCCGGAATATACTGTCAAAATGCGTCATAATCCTCAAAGGGTTAACTTTATGGTACTCTCATGACATAACACAATAGACTCTCCAATAAACTCTCTACTACTGACAGCAAACCCTTCTCTGTATCCTCCTACTATCTCTATCCTCAGTTTCGAGCCAAAGGTGGATGTTGCGTCTATGTACGCAACAATCTTGCTATCTCTCTTGTTCCCTACTTAGATTCTTCTGAATTCTCAACTCTCTGGCTAAAGATTTCTTGTCACTCTCAAATTAAATATTTCTGCGATTCTACCGACTATCCAAAATTCTTCGACTATCTAACTTCTAAAGTGGAACACATTCTATCCATCTCTCTGTTCGCAGAAATCTCGATCTTAGGAGATTTCAACGTTCACCACCGCCAATGGCTCCTCTGTTTCCACTGACCAACCTGGTGAACAAGCCTTCATCTTTTCTATCCTAAACGACCTAGAGCAGTTAGTCCAGCAACCCACCCGTATCCCGGATTGCTTCTGAGATCGGCCCAACATTCTTGGCTTATTTCTAACCTCTAACCCTTCTGCTTATACTATAAATCTTTTCACTCCTTTGGGCTCCTCCGACAATAAACTAATATCTGTCACCTGTCCTACCTCTCCGTTACGGCCACCCGATCCTCCCAACCGGCGGCGCTTGTGGCACTTTGGCGCTGCCGACTGGGAGGCTCTTCGGCAGTACTTCTTTGATTTACCTTGGAATGACTTTTGCTTCTGTGGCTGGGGACCCTCGGAGAGTGCTGAACGCATTACCGAAGTAATCCTCTCGGGCATGGCAGCATAGATTCCATTTTCCTTCTCTCAGTCTAATGTGAACAAATCTTGGTTTACTCACGCTTGTTCTACTGCTGTCTGCAACAAGGAGGAAGCATTCAAACGATACCAACGCCTTAAAATTCAAGAATCTAATTCTTCTTTTGTTCCTTCCAAATCTGTTCTTCGACTTGCCAAGCACTCTTTCATCAATAATAAATGCACTGAACTATCTAACTCTAGCTCTTCTCAAGCTTTCTGGCAACTAGCCAAAAACCTCTTCAACAATTTTTCTTCCTCATCTTTCCCTCCCCTTCTCCACTCTGATGGCACAACCATCACTTCTTCCTCTGACGAAGCTGAACTCTTCGCTCAAACTTTTGCTCGAAACTCCACCTTGGATGATCCTGGTGCTATTCCTCCCTCTTCTCCCATCTCTCTCCTACTTATGCCTAATATCCTAATATCTTCTAAAGATGTAATTCCACCCTCTCTGGGCTTAAAAAAACTGTGTTTTCGTGCTGACTCCCTGCCTAGGCAAACTCTTTCGTCTCTGTCTCTCCTCTAACGTCTTCCCTTCTTGCTGGAAGTTTGCTGTCATTCAACCTGTCCCAAAGAAGGGTGACAGCTCTCAACCCTCCAACTATTGTCCAATAGCTCTCATCTCCTGTATCTCTAAAGTTTTTGAAACTATTCTACCTTCCAAATTTCTTAAGCATTTCTCTTCTCATAATCTACTCTCAGATCGCCAATATGGCTTTCTTAAGGGTCGCTCTACTGGTGATTTTCTCTCATATCATACTAACTCGTGGTCATCCTCCTTTTGGGACTTCGGTGAGACCTTTTCTATTGCACTAGACATATTGAAGGCCTTCGATAGAGTCTGGCACAAATCTTTAATTTCTAAACTACCCTCCTTCGGTTTCTATCCCTCCATATGTGCCTCTGTCTCTAATTCAATACCTTCATGTTGGCACTGATATGATGCTGAGACATGGCAACGTGCTGCATCAATTGAATGAGCCACGGTGCAATCATGAATTTGGATTTAGGGCCTTCGAAAAGAGTGCACCGAGACTTTATAATAATCTACCAGTTAATGTGAAAAGGTGTGCGAACATAAAGGCCTTTAAAAAGTCACTAAAAACACATTTGTTCAGGGAGTGTTATGACTTAGAAGATGGCACTGTGAGACAAGACTACAAGTGCTAGATGGTTTAAAGGGCAGCTGCGACGAGCGTCACATCTAGTGACGGAGCGCGGCTGAGAAACTCCACACCAAGTAACAAGTAAGTAAGTAAGTAATTTCCTTTCCAGCCATTCCATAGCTGCAGTTGTGGACGGCCATCGCTCACTTCCTCATCCTATCAACTCCGGTGTTCCTCAGGGCTCTGTCCTATCTCTCATTCTCTTTCTAATTTTCATAAATGATCTTCTCAACTGTACCTCCAGCCCCATCCATTCATACGCTTCACTGTGAACATCTAGTGCGACACATATGAAGCACCCAACATCTCGAAGCTTCGATCGATAATCTCGGGGTCTTGTAAGAGTTACAGGCTACTGCCTACAGTCCCGAGGTTGAGACATAAAACAAAAACTCTATTTTAATTAGGAAGGGTATATGGAAGGCAGAGGGTTAATTGAGATAGTCTTTACCCCTTCAATTCCCACAAATCCTTGCTAAGCTGTAAGAAATTGTTTAATGATATCCAGAATAGACTGTCAAAATGCGTCATGATCCTCAAAGGATATACTCTGTTTATCTTTACCTGACGATTATATTATTTGTCTTGTCCCTATCCTGATCACCGAAATGTAACATGATTTATATTATGGAATATATCGTCAATTAGACAATTATAAACACGACGGACTAGCTTGTATTCAGCTGACAGTGACTTGAACTGTTCTCATCTTGATTACTCAGATTATTTCGAGTATTTTATTGTGAAATATATGTTGTTAGTTGTGATAACTATCCATGAAAAGGATGCATTTTAAATATGCTATGATTTGTAAAATAATGGGATTACCACAGTTACCCGCAAGCGGAGAAGGAGAACTTCGGAAGGACCAAGAACAAATGAAGCGGGAAGACAAAAGGAGAGAGGAGAGACAGAAGTAAAACAAACGAAGGAAGCAGATAAAGGAAACATAGGAAAGACGAACTCCAGACACTACATTCCAGACCCCAGGAATAACAGCAAAGGAAACGATCTGAATAAGAAGGAAAAGGAAAAGGAAGCCGAGACGGAGAGGAAGACAGGAAATAAACATCAGAAGAAAGAAAGCAAGGAAAAAGAACGAGATGGCTACCACCAGAGAAGACGACTTCCGGTCACGAGTAAAGGAGAAACTAACCTAGAAAAGGACATACCAGCACCAACCAACACAGCACAACAAAGGATATTCGCCTTACCATGTATTCCGAAATTACCTCACACCAACAAGAAGACGGAAGAAATAAAGAACAATAAAGGCGAGAAGGCAAGGAAGAACAAGAAGATACCCGTGAAGACGTCTAACCACAAAAGCGGGAGGACCAAGGAAAGCGGGAAGATGCCTACAAAAACAAGGAACCGCAGAGTAATACTTATGCAAATTCAACCCCAGTTTTCCAACCAGAATATCCGAGCCAACATCCCTAGTAATACTACAGAAGCATCTACCAGGACAACTACCAATAAAGTCGAGAAGGTGAAGGGAAACAAGAAGACATCTACGAAGACAAGTACCAATACACCGACCAAGACATCTAAACACGGAGGAATAGCACATGTGAGAATACAGCCCCAGTTTTCCCCCGAGTATATCCAAGTCAGCCTTTATGCAAATACCACCAACACATCCATCACTTCCAACCATAGAGAAGCCCGAGTAGCCACCATTACATCAGGATGTCCTCCTACACCCGGAAAAACTATAAAAATATCTTTCGATGCTCAACATCGATTAAACGAAAGATCGTGTTCAGCCAGGAGGAGAAGGACTCCTATCCCTATCATCAGAGAAAACACCCGCGCCCCTGTTCCACGCAAAGATCAAAGCACTTGCCGTCCAGCTGAAAGAGAGTCCTCCTAATCCCCTAAATTGACCCCGGACCACCCTTGTGACCTTTTGCCTCCCACACATCCACCCCGGGACATATCAACAAATGTCATCACTATGCTGGAGAAAACTGAACAGGTTTATGCAATTCTAGGGCTTAAAAGCACACTTACATAGTAGTGATTTGTAGTCCTAAAATTAACCTCCCATTCAGTGGAATAAAAGGCATGCCTAATATCCCCAAAGTCTGAGGAGTTGCTACCTATTGAGGAATCTTTGTTGTTTACGTGTCATGACACAGTATCAACATCGAAATCATTAATAGGCAAACACCTTTAATAAAGGAAGTCTAAGCTCGAAGGACATGTCCCCAATGAGAGAAAACTTTACTAAAAATCCAGATGGCGCTGGGGTCTTATTCAAATGACTATCGTGTGTGATGCACCATTGAGGTGTTTTGAGGGTTTTCGTGATTTAAGAGGTTTAATACAGTTCGCAACTTATCTATGACACATAGTTATGTAGTTTTATCTAGTTTCCTTTAATGCACAGAAAACCAAGTACATTCAATTTTCTAACCGACAGAATCTCACTGACTCCCATATATTTTTTAATGATGTAAATATTCCCACTTCCCCTAGTATTGACATTCTCGGTGTAACATTAACTACTAACTTGAGCTGGACACATTATGTTAGAAGCATTGCTAAGAATGGCTCTAAAAAACTGGGACTCCTGTACAGAGTTCGAGAATTCTTCACTGACGAGCAGTTGGCCGTAATATATAAAAGTCATGTGCGTTCTCAGATGGATTACTGTTCACCTCTGTGGAGTGGAAGTGGAGTGGTTGCATTGAGGAAGTTGGACAAAATTCAAAATAAAGCTATTAGATTAATCAATAACCCTGCAATCACACAGGACCTTCCTACATTATCCATACGAAGAAACGTTGCAAGCCTTGTATTATTCTACAGATATTTTCACAGCAATTGTTCCGAGGAACTTGCTTCAATTGTGCCGCCTCTCCACATCTTTCCCCGTAGAACTAGGGCAGCTGAGAGCGCCCATGAATTTACACTTTCTCCTCCACAATGCAGAACTTCTGCTTATCAAAATTAATTTATCCCTAGAACTACTACTCTTTGGAATTCACTTCCCTCGAGTTGCTTTCCACAAACTTACAATCTACAAAAGTTTAAGTCCAGTTGTTACAAACATTTTATGAATGGAGGATGCCTTTAGGCACATGGACCTTTTTGTTTTATCTGTGTTTTTCCTTCCTCCGTTCATTGTCTCTTAAAAAAGAAAAAAAACATATTTTTACTAGAATCATAATATTATGGTTATATACTCGTTAATGCAGTGAATATATAATAATTAACATAATTTGATACATAAATATCAGCTTCCTAACCTAGAAATTTAGTTTCATCTAATGTGGTGTAATAGGCTGGGCGAAATGTGTAATACTCATTGAAGTATTGTATTTACTTCCTTTTTAGTTACTAACAAATACGTGTTTCAGTAGATATTGGCTGAACAAATGGTATTATATTCTTTAGTTTGAAGCATTTGGCGGTTGAATGTCTACGGATGCGCGCATGCGCAGACTACAACTCGAGCTCCCATGCACTTATAGGTTACCAATTTAATAATCCACTCTCAAATCGGGCAGATAAATAGGTTACCGACTATATTTCTTATTATACCAGTGACAGGAAATCAGTCAATGTGTATCAGAATGTCATTGAACACAGTGGTAGCAAATTACATACGTGGAGATGCAGGAAATTCGAAAAAGATGATGAAAAAAAAGACTGACAACACTGCCCTTTCAAGGTCGAGGGTTTCGGTGACCAGCTGACCACGGCGTGATAAACATATACAGTGTTGCCATGGTCTTCTTTTGTTCGCACCATTGGGCTAGTTTGGGAGAGTAGATTTGCGAGATTGAAGGAAGGACGTACATTTCTCGAAAAGGGGCTCCATTCCTAACGATATTCTTGATTTACGGCGTGATGGGGTTGATAGCCTCTGAAGTACTCTCCTAACTAAAATTGAGGAAAGCGGAATTGGGCTGGTTCTATATATTATTTATTCAAGTTGTAGAGGTGTCGAGATAGCCTATTGAGTGTCGAGTAGCTAGGCTACATTTCATACAAACGTTCATCATGGCTTTCAGTTGGTTGTACTATACATGTATGGTAACCTATGTGGCAGTGACTGAATAATCAAGTGATTGCTTGTGAGGGGGGATTGGGACATTGATGCAAATTTGATGAGTGCATGATTGTGATAATCATGTATGTGGTTATTTCATTAATGTTTAGATGATGTGACACGTACTACTCATATACTGTATATGGGACTAGGCCTAGTTATATATGGGGAACTCATAGTATCATGCATGCATGGCTGTTAAAGATAAACATATAAGAAAATGTGTGATAGGATTAAAATAGCTGAAACTTTGTGTTGTGCGATATTAGGTGATTGGGCTACTTTTGGGCGAGTTGGGAGTGGATATGCATTGGCAACCTTGTAATACACACACACGCACGCACACCATTTAACTGAGCATTTTACCTTTATTAACCCGGGAACGGCGAGGGGGGGGTAATGAACTAGCTCCCCATGGGCAAGCATATGGGCTCCATTCAGGCCTATAATCGTCATTTTACGATAAATATCGTTATTACCTATTCATATGAGCCTATTTTACCTTCACTATGAAGATAGTAACCTGTAACAACAATAAAACTAGTGAAAATAAAAAAATTCTGGTCAAAATCGCGAATATAGATGGACCAGCCCATTCATGAATTATGGAGAAAATTGAGGCAACCCCTCCCTCCACGAGGCCTCAAGCCACACTGAGCCTACTCATACACACACTCGCTTGTGTAACACACTCGCTAGGCATGTAAGCACATCCCCCACACAGTTTGCTAATGTTAGCACAAAAATATACCAACAAATTAGGGAATAACAGGGAAAATAGGTGATAATTGAAGGGGGAGGGGAAAGGAAGGAAGGAGGGGATGTGGAGGATGAGGTATAGGGAAAAAAAAAAAAAAAACATTATTTAGGGCTGTTTAAATGGTATTTTTAGGCCTCCCTCTTAAGAGCTTTGCCGCCGTCACCCAGTAAAACCTCTTAAGAGCTTTGCTGCCGTTTATGGGTTAAGGCTATAATCCACATTATATTAAGATTTCCATCGATGGGAAACAAATATCTACCACCATTACTGCTAGTGTGCACATAGATGCACAACAAATGTCAAATTTAACAAAGTAAGTCAAGTGGGGAACAGATGTTGACGAGTAGTTTGGTTTAATGAGAATTATGCTAGCGAATATTGGCATCAATTTATGATGCTCGTGCCATTTCAGAAACTAGTTTATAATTGTATAATCTAATTTCCAGTAAAGTGGCTAATGCCGATTATTTTATACGTTCATCTCGAGTTTTTATACATATTATCATTTTTAGGACATGGATACCTATCTATTAAAATATTAACAGGACTACTTTTAGGGGGCTTACCATGTGTTTGTGTAGGCGTAATAGAATCGTGTTTATTTATCATAAATACTTTGTATATTGGACAATGTACTGAATAGAATTTGAGAGTAATATATCTGTAACATTCATGACTATAGAAATCGAGTGATATTTTGATGATTGCGATTTTTAAAATTCAATTCACTCGATGGTAACAAATTTAGGTTCGGTGCGAACCAAAGGCTGGTAAAATAGCAGACGATTTTTTTATTTTCCCCCATTGACTCCTTTTATTAAAACCGTATTCCCCAACTACCAAAGGATACTTGGCATGCTAAGATTCTCTAAGTAGCTCATGGCTTTGCGATATACCGTAACAGGCACTCTGCATATAGAAGTCCTTTTTACTTTTGTCCACTGATATGTTGGCTGGCAATTGTAAGCAAAAGGTTTAAACACCGCCCCGAGTTCTTTTAACCTCTTATAAAGGTCAGAGGTAGTCAAGGAAACCTGAACAGAACTTCATCAACGAGTAATATAACGATCAGGATAGTCGAGTACGTAAGACATACTCGCGTTAGTCCGATGAGGTGCCCAGTGTCATGATACCACGGAACCTCATTTAAGATCTTATACCCATTACTCCATCTGTAACTAAACAAATGATTCACACGACAGGCCAACCTGGATGGCTCTAAAGAGACCCAGACGACTACAAGCTGCTACCTCAACTTTTACTCCAAGTGTTAATTCTGGGGATGTAATAGAAATCTGAATAAAGTCGATACCAGTGACGAGGTATATGAGAGTTAGAGTACCAATCTAGTGACTCTATAGAATTTTCCATAAGTGTTATAAAGTGAGAGTCCCTAAGATATTGACTCTGTAATAATCTCACCAGTGCATGCGGTGACTTATAAAGTTAGAGTCCCAACCTAGTGACTCTATCAAATTCTTCATCAGTGTTATAAAAATAGAGTCCCTCACATATCGATTCTGTCTCAATCTCACTAGTGCGCAAGGTGACTTATAAAATTAGAGTCTCGTATATTGACTCTGTCTAATCTTCCACCAGTGCAATAAGGAAATTAGATTTCATGATATTAACTCAGTGTTAAAACCTCGTCTAATGTGTGTTCATAGTGATCATATGTATATGTAAATATATACAAAGATATTATCCGACTCTTCAGTATTTCAAGAAACTTATTATTGTGTACTGTACTAGAGGACAGCTAAACTTGATTTATATACCTGAGCTCCTTATAGATCCTCGATCGTGCTCGAATCCAGTATCTTTATGTTTGTATCAACTTATACCATTTATCCTAAGTATATCTATCTGTTATTAATGTACGTAAAGCGTAAGATAATTAAACTGTATCTTGGTGTTAGATGTATCCTCTAATTGATTTTGTGCATGTATTGTATGAACTCTGAAGTCCCCAGTCTTGATAGAACTCACTATAACGAATATACAAACTTGGTAAAAAGCCCGGTATAACAATTTGATTTGTTCAGTAATTGGAATGCCTCTAGGATTGACAGGGTTATTTGTGTATTTCTTACTCCTGTGATGCTAAGATATTATTTCTAAGCTTTTATTTTCTATGTGAGGGAGACAAAAGGCAAAACTGCCTGTAGTGAGTGCCTCCCCCAGAGTTGAAAGAGTGACAAGGCCAAAATCAAGGGACGTTCGAGCCAAAATGCCCGGACACACGGAGTTTGGAGCAATTTAAGTCATAGGAAGAGGGAAAGACTGATTCTGGGAGAGAGTTCCAGAGCTCAGCTGTTGAATAGAAGAAAGACTGCATATGATCGTCTTGTGGTTGCCAGAGTGAACATCATTTTACGTCATCATAATTACAGTATTAAAGGTTTGAATGGAAGGATTAGGTTAAGTATTCGCATGTGCAAATGCCAGGTGTTAAAGGGAGAATTTGTGTTTTATTTATATATTATTATTAATTTCTTAGTTTGTCCCCTAGCCCCCCATCAAGCTTAAAAAATACTCCCAAGACGCCCCTTCTAGATAAATTAGTGCATATTTCGGTAGAAAAAGGCCCCGGCCCCTCCTCAATTGCAGGCTCAGTATCGATGGCTAGGAAAAAATCGACACCTAAATGGCACGAAAGATCTTAAAATTGACAAAGGCTAAACAAGAGGGAGAAGAGGGTCCAGAATCCCCCCCTCAAGAAGAGTGCTCCACGTGGAGGGAGGGGCGGACAGGCAAGCATCACCAACAATATACTTGGAAGACTTTGCTTTAACAGTAGCTCAGCTATTGTTAATACTGTACATAACAATACTCCCCTCCCTCACAACCCCCTTCATACATTAGGCTATCTGGTAAGAAAATGTCCCGGCTGAAGGTCGGTTTCTTTTAAACGCAGAGGACTCTACCTTACACTACTCAATTAGTTTTCCAGAATTCCCCAGCCAGCAATCCCTCAAAAACAAAGTAATGAAGCCATACAACACTTATCTTCTGATCTAACTACTATTTCCAATAGGGGCAGAGAAAACCTTGTTGCCTTTAATGCTTCCAAAACCCAATTTCTCCATTTTACTACCCGTCCGGAACTCCCAGAGAACTTTCCCTTATACTTCAACAATCCAAAAATCAATCCTTCATCTTCTTTCAATATTCTTGGTGTCTCTTGTTCTTCTGCTCTCACTTGGAAGGACCATATTACCAGTCTTGCTAAGGCAGCCTCCCAGAAGCAGGGTGTGCTCAACCGCCTCAAGGGGTTCTTTACCCCTGTACAGCTTCTTGCTCTGTACAGGACATGGTGCATCCTTGTATTGATTATTGTTCACATGTGTGGGGAGGATCCTCTCACACCGCACTCCTAGATAAAGTAGAAATAAAGGCCTTTCGTATCATTAACTCCCATCCACGCACCAATTCTCTGCCATATCTCTCTCTCCGCCGCAATGTTGCATCTCTCTCGCTATTCTATCACTACTATAATAATCAGTGTTCCTCAGAGCTCTCCCAGAACTAATCAGAACAATTATATAATATAAAGGCTTGGTTCATGAGTGATTAGGACTTTTTATTATATTTTGTCTTTATGTTTATGTTATATTCATTTGTCTTTATGTTTATGTTATATTCATTTATGTTTATGTTATATTCATTTATGTTTATGTTTATGTTATATTCATTTATGTTTATGTTATATTCATTTATGTTTATGTTATATTCATTTATGTTTATGTTTATGTTATATTCATTTATGTTTATGTTTATGTTATATTCATTTATGTTTATGTTTATGTTATATTCATTTATGTTTATGTTATATTCATTTATGTTTATGTTATATTCATTTATGTTTATGTTATATTCATTTATGTTTATGTTTATGTTATATTCATTTATGTTTATGTTATATTCATTTATGTTTATGTTTATGTTATATTCATTTATGTTTATGTTTATGTTATATTCATTTATGTTTATGTTATATTCATTTATGTTTATGTTATATTCATTTATGTTTATGTTATATTCATTTATGTTTATGTTTATGTTATATTCATTTATGTTTATGTTTATGTTATATTCATTTATGTTTGTTATATTCATTTATGTTTATGTTATATTCATTTATGTTTATGTTATATTCATTTATGTTTATGTTATATTCATTTATGTTTATGTTTATGTTATATTCATTTGTCTTTATGTTTATGTTATATTCATTTATTTTGTAATCGAGAGATGGACTGAATACAATATATGGAGTTTCCTGCGAGTTTTGAGTGTGTCTGGTACAATATCAAGCGGAGTGTGTGCAGCAGCTGGTCTGTAAGCTATAGTGAGAAATAGTACTATAAACAAATAGTGTAACAACGTATTTATCCTCACGAGGCTACATGTGGCATTTTATTGTAAGGGTGGTGTTAGAAGGAACTACCACATAAAGCAATAGGTGGGGATCATTGTTATCATGTTTACTGTACGAAGAATACAAAGGAAAACAAGCAAAACAATATTTATTTATCTTAACAAAGTTATTTGTGTTTAATCTAAATGGATAAACCTGTCGATAAATTAATCTACGCATTAGTCACAAATATGAATGTAACCAGACAACGATGCTGTTGTTTCAGTGGAATACTGGCTCTATGAGCAGTACCGATACGTATCGCTTTACTAGTGATTGTCCCCTCACTGGATGGGGGGCGCTGTTCAATAAACTCGCCCTTCGGGGAAAATCAAAAGCACAGTAGGGTGAAAGGGATATACAGAGAAAGGGAGAAGGGGGGTAGGGGGTAAGGTGGAAAATCTCTGGTGCGAGAGAGTATATCAGTGTAGTTATATGGGTGTACTGTACATTGAGAACAGTAGTAAAGTAAGTGTATGAGAGAGAGAGAGGTGAGGAGGACAGTGTTAGGTGTGGGTTGGGTGTGGGAGGGATGGAGGCGGGACTGGTGAACACAATACAATGATCAACTCACTTGCTCTATATGCATATCATATACACCTCAGATTCTAAGGTATCTATAAATATAATTTGTGATAGATAGAGAAAAATTAGGTAAAGCTTAGCCCTTTCAATACGAGTTATGTATTTATCATTATATTTTGACTAACATTAGACGATTTTATTCAACTAATCGAAGTCCAACGCAAAATATAAAGGGTATACACTATCACAATTAAAATGTTGACTCCCACAGAACCTTCCTAATATGTTTAAAATCGTCTAAATGTAAATTGCATACACTTTAAAACGTTTCACCTGTACTGAAAACATTATTAATAGCTCGGACTCTTAATAAATAGTACTTTTGGTTACATATAAAATCAATCTAACACTACATACCACATTGATAAACTCCTCTGTACTCAACATATCAGACACACCTAATAATATAGGTAACTTTTAACTTTGGGTAAGATATAATAGCTGTAATTCATGTAGGTATAATCTAGTCATTATAAGTAGGCCAACACAAATTTACATTAACTTCTATAATTCAAAAGCGACTGAAGTAATCGAGTTAATGTTTCTTACCATTTGGGAAGGGTTAGCAACAAAATATGTGTAGGAATCTACAGCCCATTTGTTCTAGCCTTTTATGAGTTATAGAGGTTAAGGGTAACGATTTCTGGCCTACCAATAATGGATGGACTGTATCAGGCAAAGTGTTATAACCTGACTCGTGATAGTTACGGTTTTGAGTTAGCTATAACATAATATGGTGAACATTTCACAACCTACTCATTACTCACTTGCACTCTACTTATCAACTACAGCTCAGTTTCTAGGCTAGGTATAGGACCAGACAATATATAATGTTCTGACCAGTGATACATAGCATAAGGTAAGGTATAATAGCATCAGTTCGTGATAGTTCAATTTTAAGGAATCATATTAGATTAAATATAGTTTAACCCATACTGTACCATAGGATACTAGCATAAATGTACCCCCCAGTCCCAAGCAATGTGGCCAAAATGGCTCCAGAGGCAAGATATAACAACCTCCCACCTCAAAAGATGGAGGAATACTGCCTCTCCCAGCCTGTGGGGAATTGGATATAAGCTGAGAAGTGTTGCCAAGGTCTTAGAGCAGTGCTCATTTTTGTATCATTAACTCCCGTCCACTCACCAACTCTCTATAATATATATCTCTTCGCCGCAATGTTGCATCTTTCTCGCTATACTATCGCTACTACAATAATCAGTGTTCCTCAGAGCTCTCCCAGTGTATACCACCTCCTCTACATAGGGTAGGATACGTATACGCATGTAGCACCCGTTTTGCAACACAATCCCACCCCTACTCCGTGCAACTCTCCAACCCAAGAGTCAAACGATATTCTCAGTCTTTCTTCTATTCAACAGCTGAGCTCTGGAACTCTCTCCCATAATCAGTCTCTCCCCCTTCCTATGACTTAAATTGCTTCAAACTCCGTGTGTCCAGACATTTTCGCTCGACCGACCCTTGATTTTGGCCCTGTCACTCTTTCAAATCTGGGGAAGGCACTCGCTACAGGCAAGGGTACTTTTTAAGCTTTGATGATGGTCTAGGTATGAAACTAACAAAATAGTAAATTAATAAATAATTAAACAGATAAATAAAATCTCCCCTTAAGACATTGATGATTACACGCCCCCCCCACCCACCCCCAACACCACTGATGGTTACACCCTTCCCCCACCACCACCACCACCACCACCACTGATGGTTACCCCCCCACCACCACCACCACCACCACTGATGGTTACCACCCCACCACCACCACCACCACCACTGATGGTTACCGCCCCACCACCACCACCACCACCACCACCACTGATGGTTACCACCCCACCACCACCACCACCACCACCACTGATGGTTACCGCCCCACCACCACCACCACCACCACCACCACTGATGGTTACCGCCCCACCACCACCACCACTGATGGTTTCCGCCCCACCACCACCACCACCACCACTGATGGTTACCGCCCCACCACCACCACCACCACCACCACTACCACCACTGATGGTTACCGCCCCACCACCACCACCACCACCACCACCACCACCACTGATGGTTACCGCCCCACCACCACCACTACCACCACCACCACTGATGGTTACCGCCCCACCACCACCACCACCACCACCACCACCACTGATGGTTACCGCCCCACCACCACCACCACCACCACCACCACTGATGGTTACCGCCCCACCACCACCACCACCACCACCACTGATGGTTACCGCCCCACCACCACCACCACCACCACTGATGGTTACCGCCCCACCACCACCACCACCACCACTGATGGTTACCGCCCCACCACCACCACCACAACCACCACTGATGGTTACCGCCCCACCACCACCACCACCACCACCACCACCACTGATGGTTACCGCCCCACCACCACCACCACCACCACCACCACCACCACCACCACCACCACCACCACTGATGGTTACCGCCCCACCACCACCACCACCACCACCACTGATGGTTACCGCCCCACCACCACCACCACCACCACCACTGATGGTTACCGCCCCACCACCACCACCACCACTACTGATGGTTACCGCCCCACCACCACCACCACCACTGATGGTTACACGCCCCCATCCCCCCCACCACGAGTTAGAACGAGTTCAACGTAGAGTTACCAAAATGATACCTAGCCTAAAGAACAAACCATACGAAGAGCGTCTTAGAGAATTAAATCTATTTCCTTTAACCCAGCGCAGATTAAGAGGTGACTTAATTCAAGTGTTCAAAATCATCAAAGGCATCGACAATATGAACTGTAGTAAGTACTTCACTATCGACCAATCTAATTACACGCGGGGAAACGGTTGCAAAATTATTGGTAAATCTTTTAACTCGCACGAATCTAAGAATTTCTTCTTCAATCGAGTTGTCAACTTATGGAATGGGCTTCCCCGAAACGTTATAGACTGCATCACCGTTGATTCATTTAAACTCCGCCTAGACAAATATCTCTCATCAAACCCGCGACTGACTGCGTTTGTAAATGAATAACTTTATTTTATCCACCCCTCAGTTACTAACCCATCTGTCCTCTACTAACTTCCTAATCCTGCCACGGACATTAGTTCCAGGGCAGTAATTCCCTTTCCAATGTTCCCTTACCCACTCTAAACCACTGTTTGGACACTTGATCCTCAGTGTTTTGGAGGACAAGCAACCTAGAAGGGTCACTAGACCTGTTGTTGCTTGATTTCCTTTGTACTCCTTTGTACCACCACTGATGGATACACCCCCCACCACCACTGATGGTTACACCCCCCCCCCACCACCACTGATGGTTACACCCCCCCCCACCACCACTGATGATTACACCCCCCACCACCACAACCACCACCACTGATGGTTACACCTCCCCCACCACCACCACTGATGGTTACACCCCCCCCACCACCACTGATGGTTACACCCCCCCACCACCACTGATGGTTACAACCCCCCCCCCCCACCACCACTGATGGTTACACCCCCCCACCACCACTGATGGTTTACACCCCCCCCCCACCACCACTGATGGTTACACCCCCCCCCACCACCACTGATGGTTACACCCCCCTCCACCACCACTGATGGTTACACCCCCCCACCACCACAACCACCACCACTGATGGTTACAACCCCCCCACCACCACTGATGGTTACACCGCCCCCCCCCCTCACCACCACTGATGGTTACACCCTCCCCCCACCACCACCACAACCACCACCACCACTGATGGTTACACCCCAACCACCACTGATGGTTACACCCCCCCCACCACAACCACCACTGATGGTTACACCCCCCCCCCCCCACCACAACCACACCCACCACTGATGATTACAACACCCCCCCCACCACAACCACCACTGATGGTTTACACCCCCCCCCCCACCACAACCACCACTGATGGTTAAAGCCCCCACCACAACCACCACTGATGGTTACCCCCCCCCCCCCCCCACCACAACCACCACTGATGGTTACAAACCCCCTCCACTGATGGTTACACCCCCCCACCACCCAACCACCACTGATGGTTACACCCCCCCCCCCCACCACCACCACCACTGATGGTTACACCCCCCCCACCACCACTGATGGTTACCTCCCCCCCCCCCCCACCACCACTGATGGTTACACCGCCCACCTCCACCACCACCACTGATGGTTACACACACCCCCACCACCACCACCCCCCCCCCCCCCCCCCCGACCACCACCTCCACCACCACTGATGGCTACACCCCCCCCCCCACCACCACCACCACTAATGGTTTACACCCCCCCCCCCCCACCAGTTATGGTTACACCCCCCCACCACCACCACCACCACTGATGGTTACACCCCCCCCCCCCCCCCACCACCACCACCACTGATGGTTACACCCCCCCCCCCACCTAAACCACCACTGATGGTTACACCCCCCCTCCCACCACCACCACCACCACCACTGATAATTAAACCCCCCCCCCCCCCACCACCACCACCACCACTGATGGTTACACCCCCCCCACCCCCACCCACCACCACCACCACCAACACTGATGGTTACACCCCCCCCCACCACCACCACCACTGATGGTTACACCCCCCCCCCCACCACCACCACCACTGATCATTACACCCCCCCCCCCACCACCACCACCACCACTGATGGTTACATCCCCCCCCCACCACCACTGATGGTTACACCTCCCCACCACTACCACCACCACCACTGATGGACCCCCCCCCCCTCCCCCGACACCACCACCACCACCACTGATGGTTACACCCCCCCCCCCCCCCCACCACCACCACCACCACTAATGGTTACACCCCCCCCCCCCACCACTGAAGGTTACACCCCCCCACCACCACCACTGATGGTTACACCCCCCCCACCACCACCACCACTGATGGTTAAACCCCCCCACCACCACACCACCACCACTGATGGTTACACCCCCCCTCCCACCACCACCACCACCACCACTGATGGTTACACCCCCCCCCCCCCACCACCACCACCACCCATGGTTACACCCCCCCCACCACCACCACCACCATTGATGTTTACACCCCCCCCCTCCCCCACCACCACCACTGATGGTTACACCCCCCCAGGGCGGGTGCCCAACCCCGAAAAGGAGTTGAAATAGGGGAACTATCCCCCCCCCCGCCAAAGGCGGCTTTCTAGGGCCTTTCCTAGCTGATGCTGAGAGGATTGGGTTCTAGTCATGTGGTGATGGGCTGGTCTATCCGAGTGAGAACTGAACGATCTCTGCCATACCCATAGCTTACTCTGACTGTTCCTTTTACTTATATATCTTCTAGATCTCAAGTGGCGGCGTCTTTTCCGTGGATTGACCTCCCTACTGCCAACCTAGAAGTTGGCAGATTGGGAGCCAAAGCGTCACATTTTTCCCTTACCCCTCAACTTTCCCTTCATAATTGCTGAGGGGCACAGGGCCTTGGGTGGGGCTTTGGTTTCCCGGGCGTTTCCGCACCCTCCTCAGCTCCCTGTCTTGGAGTGGCTTCGGTCACCCGGGCTTTGTTAGTGGTAAGCAGGGAGGATTTTGTGGGGGTGCTCGTTTATGGCCTTGGCCTTGCTCAAGACCTTGGGGCTGTTCGGCCAGACAGCCTGGGGAACAACAACAACAACAACAACAACACCCACCCATCTAAAACCACCACTGATGGTTACACCCCCCCTCCCACCACCACCACCACTGATGGTTACACCCCCCCCACCCCCACCACCACCACCACCACCAACACTGATGGTTACACCCCCCCCCACCACCACCACCACACCACCACTGATGGTTACACCCCCCCCCCCACCACCACCACTGATGGTTACACCCCCCCCCCCACCACCACCACCACTGATGGTTACACCCCCCCCCCCCACCACCACCACCACCACCCATGGTTACACCCCCCCTGCCCCCACCACTGCCACCACCACTGATGGTTACACCCCCCACTACCACCACCACTGATGGTTACACGCCCCCCCCCCACCAATACTACTGATGGTTACACCCCCCCCCACACCACCACCACCACTGATGGTTACACCCCCTCCCCCCCCACCACCACTGATGGTTATACGCCCCCCCCCCTCCCCCCCACCACCACCATTGATGGTTACACGGCCCAACCCACCCCCCACCACCACCACTGATGGTTACAGCCCCCCCCCCACCACCACAGATGGTTACACCCCCCCCACCACCACTGATGGTTACAGCCCCCCCCCCACCACCACCACAGATGGTTACACCCCCCCCCACCACCACTGATGGTTACAGCCCCCCCCCACCACCACCACAGATGGTTATACACCCCCCCCCACCACCACTGATGGTTACACCCCCCACCACCACCACTGATGGTTACACCCCCTCCCCCCACCACCACTGATGGTTACACCCCCCCCCACCACCACTGATGGTTACACCCCCCCCTCCACCACCACTGATGGTTACACCCCACCACCACCACTGATGGTTACACCCCCCCCCCCACCACCACCACCACTGATGGTTACAACCCCCCCCCCCCCCCCACCACCACCACCACCACCACCACTTATGGTTACACGCCAACCCCCCCTCCACCACCACTGATGGTTACATCCCCCCCCCCACCACCACTGATGGTTACACGCCCTACCCACCCCCACTGATGGTTACACCCCCCCCCCCCCCCATCACCACCACCACTGATGGTTACACCTCCCCCCCACCACCACCACTGATGGTTACACCCCCCCCCTCCACCACCACCACCACTACCACCACTGATGGTTAAACGCCCCCCCCCAACCCCCCACCACCACCACCACCACCACTGATGGTTACACGCCCCCCCTCCTCCCCCCACTGATGGTTACACGCCCCCCCCCCCTCACCACCACCACCACTGATAGTTACCCCTCCCCCCACCACCACTGATGGTTACACCTCCCCCCCCACCACCACCACTGATGGTTACAACCCCCCCCCCCTCCACCACCACCACCTTAAACGCCCCTCCCCCCCCAACCCCACCACCACCACCACCACTGATGGTTACACGCCCCCCCCCTCCTCCCCCCCACTGATAGTTACACGCCCCCCCCCCCCCCCCACCACCACCACCACCACCACCACTGATAGTTACACGCCCCTCCCCCCCCCCCCCCCCCACCACCACCACTGATGGTTACAGTGATGGTTTATTCTGGCTATCATTAGACGATTTTATGTAGCTTAGGAACTATCAGTGGGAATAATAATGGTAAAGACTATTTCAATTAACCCTCTGACTTCCATAATTATACCCTTCCTAATCTGAATAAAATCGTCTAATAATAGCCAGAAAGCAGAACAGAAATGCGCCATCATATCTTCTAAGGGTTAACTCATCCAGTTAAGGAGTGCGCCTTTCTTCATTGTCTTCAAGCTTATCATTAAACGACTTTATTTAGCTTAGTAGGGAATTATAAGTGTTTGAGGGTTCATTTAGATAATATGTATTACTCCATTCCTAAGCTGACTAAAATCGTCTAATGATTGCTCAAATTAACTGTTAAAACGCTTCTTAATCCAAAAGAGCTTAAGGTTCTCGATCATATTAAGTATATTTATAATTTACCTGATCAACTATTACACCGAAATACGATAAAGTCAAACTTATCTTATTGTGGCAAATACTAGAAAATTGTATACGGCTTACGCATAGCATCTAGGAAACACAGGGGTAAAATCAACCTCTTTTAACCTTCTTGAATCCCACTGGTCCTTTCCAAGCTGAATAAAATCGTCTAATGATGGCCAGAATATAAGTCATATAAGTCAGCGTTGCTAACACTACATTTTAACCTTGCCATTGGTTCCAACAGGTTTTTATATCATTTATAAAATCCCGATGTAAACCGTCTGGTTAAAGGCATATTATATTACGTTCATGCTTTGTCCCGTTGCAGCCAGGTACAGTTACGGTCATTTATTGCCTCCGCTAACGAAGTTTGACGAATGTTATGTTTTTAGCTACGTTTGTGTATCTGTTTTTTTTTTGTCTGGTTGCCTGTAAACAAGATATCTCAAAAAGTTATTAACCGATTTTCAAGAAATTTGGTGGGCAGATAGGATATGTACCAAAGAAGAAGTGATTCAAATTGGGAAGTGATCGGTAGCTCGCATACCTCCGCTAGCGTAGGCGACTCACAAAGTCATCAACCAATATTCACGAATTTTGGTAGGCAGATAGGATATGCGCTAAAGAAAGAAATGGTTCCATTTAGGAGACGATCAATAGAGCACATATCTCCGCCACCGTAGACGAAGGTATGCGCTGTCCTGAGTGCCCCTCTAGTATTGGCTGAACTGAACCTCCTTAGTAATTATTTACCTGATATTTTTTTTCTCGAAGGTCCAATGTATTCTTTCGATTTCTCAAAATGTATCAGAATTTGTGACCGCTACCTTACACCATGTAAAAATATGTATGTTTGACTGCAGCATAAATGGCATACATAACAAATCTGTTAAACCTTTCAAGATACTATTACGCATTTCTGTTCAGTCTTCTGGCTAATATTATTGGGGGAGGCAATAGTCCAGTGGATAGCGTCGTGGTCTGCAGACCAATAAGGACCTCAGGTCGAGTCCA
This sequence comes from Paralithodes platypus, assembly GCA_032716605.1. Classification (NCBI taxonomy): domain Eukaryota; kingdom Metazoa; phylum Arthropoda; class Malacostraca; order Decapoda; family Lithodidae; genus Paralithodes; species Paralithodes platypus. The sequence continues at coordinate 20,318,795 of CM064543.1, read as the reverse complement.
CGCCAAACGTTAGGATTTTTTCCGAGGTGATCTGATCGTTCCTGCTGTTCTACAAGTATCCTGGCTACACCGACATGTCAAGATAATACCTCCTATATCGTCACAAATTCATAGCATAGAAGATGTCCGACTATATTCGCTGACCATAGATGCTGTGAACGACCGTATAGCTGCTCTCTCCAAATCAAGTGACGTGTATAAATAAGGTGTCTCATCTAGTGTGGCAGAAAGGAAGCAACCAACACCTTGAAGCTCCACTGTGAACATCTAGTGCGACACATATGAAGCACCCAACATCTCGAAGCTTCGATCGATAATCTTGGGGTCTTGTAAGAGTTACAGGCTACTGCCTACAGTCCCGAGGTTGAGACATAAAAAAAAAAAATCTATTTAGATTAGGAAGGGTATATGCATAGAGTACAGATTGGATAGAGAGGAAAGAAGACGCCACAAATCTGTAATTAGGGATCCGCACGTTCGAGAGATGGCAGCATGATCGCAAAGGACAACGGGAAGGTCCCCACAAAGACATTATATTGACTATCCTTGGTCCCCATTAATTCGTAATAATCCCTACTTTATGCTAATAATGCTATTAATAATCAATTGAACGTTATCCAGAGACTCTGCAGACATGACATAGTTAGATAGACATAAGTAGAGGGTACTGTAAAGGCCAGTCATCGTGAAGTTGTCGTCATTATGAGGAGGTACACACAAGCAAACCTCCTCCAACACCCTCCATTGTTGATTTGAGATTCGGGAGTTGCCAACCTCAATGGTGGGGCAAAATATCCCTAGATGTCATAAGTATAAATGTCCAGTTTTAGTGCTACTTTACAAATTAATATCTACATAACATGTAACTATAATATATATTCAAAATTAAATTTTAATTCTTGTTGTGTTGCTTGAAGGTGTACAGCTTGCATCATATATGAGTATGTTTTATAGTGTATATGTATACTTAATGTTTTCATCTTGCTTTTATATATCTAATTTATATTAAATAATTTACAAGTGTTTTTACCAACATTAATTAACTCTTAAATACGTTCCCTCTTTAATCTATTGCTCCCTCGTTTTGCGGATTTTCCCTTAACTTTGGTAACACTGCAGCAAGCCAGCTGGCAGGCGCACAGATATCAAGGAGTATCTATAATAAGAACAAGCCACTGAGGTGCTTTGGTTGTTGTACCGTACAACAGTGCTGCCACCAAATCCCTAGGACGCGCGGCAAAATAACCGTGTGACGTCACGCTTGCCCCTCTATCCAATCTGTACTCTATGGGTATATGGAAGGCAGAGGGTTAATTGAGATAGTCTTTACCCATTTAATTCCCACAAATCCTTGCTAAGCTGTAAGAAATTGTTTAATGATATCCAGAATAGACTGTCAAAATGCGTCATGATCCTCAAAAGGTATACTCTGTTTATCTTTACCTGACGATTATATTATTTGTCTTGTCCCTATCCTGATCACCGAAATGTAACATGATTTATATTATGGAATATATCGTCAATTATAAACACAACGGACTAGCTTGTATTCAGCTGACAGTGACTTGAACTGTTCTCATCTTGATTACTCAGATTATTTCGAGTATTTTATTGTGAAATAGATATTGTTGGTTATGATAACTAGCTATGAAAAGGATGCATTTTAAGTATGCTATGATTTATAAAATAATGGGATTACCACAGTTACCCCGGAGAAAGGAGAACTTCGGAAGGAACAAGAACAAATGAAGCGGGAAGACAAAAGGAGAGAGGAGAGACAGAAGTAAAACAAATGAAGGAAGCAGATAAAGGAAACATAGGAAAGACGAACTCCAGACACTACATTCCAGACCCCAGGAATAACAGCAAAGGAAACGATCTGAATAAGAAGGAAAAGGAAAAGGAAGCCGAGACGGAGAGGAAGACAGGAAATAAGCATCAGAAGAAAGAAAGCAAGGAACAAGAACGAGATGGCTACCACCAGAGAAGGCGACTTCCGGTCACGAGTAAAGGAGAAACTAACCTAGAAAAAGACACACCAGCACCAACTAACACAGCACAACAAAGGATATTCGCCTTACCATGTATTCCGAAATTACCTCACACCAACAAGAAGACGGAAGAAATAAAGAACAATAAAGGCGAGAAGGCAAGGAAGAACAAGTAGATACCCGTGAAGACGTCTAACCACAAAAGCGAGAGGACCAAGGAAAGAGCGAAGATGCCTACAAAAACAAGGAACCGCAGAGGAATACTTATGCATATTCAACCCCAGTTTTCCAACCAGAATATCCGAGCCAACATCCCTACAAAGACTACGGAAGCATCTACCAGGACAACTACCAATAAAGTCGAGAAGGTGAAGGGAAACAAGAAGACATCTACGAAGACAAATACCAAGACACCGACGAAGACATCTAAACACGGAGGAATAGCACACGTGAGAATACAGCCCCAGTTTCCCCCCCCCCCCCCCCCGAGTATATCCAAGTCAGCCTTTATGCAAATACCACCAACACATCCATCACTTCCAACCATAGAGAAGCCCGAGTAGCCACCATTTCATCAGGATGTCCTCCTACACCCGGAAAAACTATAAAAATATCTTTTGATGCTCAACATCGAGTAAAACGAAAGATCGTGTTCAGCCAGGAGGAGAAGGACTCCTATCCCTATCATCAGAGAAAACACCCGCGCCCCTGTTCCACGCAAAGATCAAAGCACTCGCCGTCCAGCTTCAAGAGGGTCCTCCTAATCCCCTAAATTGACCCCGGACCACCCTTGTGACCTTTTGCCTCCCACACATCCACCCCGGGACATATCAGCAAATGTCATCACTATGCTGGAGAAAATTGAACAGGTTTATGCAATTCTAGGGCTTAAAAGCACACTTACATATTAGTGATTTGTAGTCCTAAAATTAACCTCCCATTCAGTGGAATAAAAGGCATGCCTAATATCCCCAAAGACTGAGGAGTTGCTACCTATTGAGGAATCTTTGTTGTTTACGTGTCATGACACAGTATCAACATCGAAATCATTAATAGGCAAACACCTTTAATAAAGGAAGTCTAAGCTCGAAGGACTTGTGTCCAATTGACTCCTTTTATTAAAATCGTATTCCCCAACTACCAAAGGATACTTGGCATGATAAGATTCTCTAAGTAGCTCATGGCTTTGCGATATACCGTAACAGGCACTGTGCATATAGAAGTCCTTTTTACTTTTGTCCACTGACATGTTGGCTGGCAATTGTAAGCAAAAGGTTTAAACACCGCCCCAAGTTCTTTGAACCTCTTATAAAGGCCAGAGGTAGTCAAGGAAAATAGTGTTGGTCATGATCATACTATCTACTTGCGTTAGCCCGATATCTTGTCACTGTGTCATGACACAGGCATTATATTAAAGACCCCAAGTCAGGAGTACCGGAACAGAACTTCATCAACGAGTAATATAACGATCAGGATAGTCGAGTACGTAAAACATACTCGCGTTAGTCCGATGAGGTGCCCAGTGTCATGATACCACGGAACCTCATTTAAGATCTTATACCCATTACTCCATCTGTAACTAAACAAATGATTCTCACGACAGGCCAACCTGGACGGCCCAAAGGAGACCCAGACACTACAAGCTGCTACCTCAACTTTTACTCCAAGTGTTAATTCTGGGGATGTAATAGAAATCTGAATAAAGTCGATACCAGTGACGAGGTATATGAGAGTTAGAGTACCAATCTAGTGACTCTATAGAATTCTCCATAAGTGTTTTATAAAGTTAAGAGTCCCTGAGATATTGACTCTGTAATAATCTTACCAGTGCCCAAGGTGACTTATAAAGTTAGTCCCAACCTAGTGACTCTATCAAATTCTTCCTCAGTTTTATAAAAATAGAGTCCCTCACATATCGATTCTGTCTCAATCTCACTAGTGCGCAAGGTGACTTATAAAATTAGAGTCTCGTATATTGACTCTGTCTAATCTTCCACCAGTGCAATAAGGAAATTAGATTTCATGATATTAACTCAGTGTTAAAACCTCGTCTAATGTGTGTTCATAGTGATCATATGTATATGTAAATTTATACAAAGGTGTTATCCGACTCTTCAGTATTTCAAGAAACTTATTATTGTGTACTGTACTAGAGGACAGCTAAACTTGATTTATATACCTGAGCTCCTTATAGATCCTCGATCGTGCTCGAATCCAGTATCTTTATGTTTGTATCAACTTATACCATTTATCCTAAGTATATCTATCTGTTATTAATGTACGTAAAGCGTAAGATAATTAAACTGTATCTTGGTGTTAGATGTATCCTCTAATTGATTTTGTGCATGTATTGTATGAACTCTGAAGTCCCCAGTCTTGATAGAACTCACTATAACGAATATATAAACTTGGTAAAAAGCCCGGTATAACAATTTCCGATTTGTTCGGTAATTGGAATGCCTGTAGGATTGACAGGGTTATTTGTGTATCTTTTACTCCTGTGATGCCAAGATATTATTTCTAAGCTTTAATTTTCTTCGTGAGTGAGGGAGACAAAAGGCAGAACTGCCTGTAGCGAGTGCCTCCCCCAGAGTTGAAAGAGTGACAGGGCCAAAATCAAGGGACGTTCGAGCCAAAATGCCCGGACACACGGAGTTTGGAGCAATTTAAGTCATAGGAAGAGGGAAAGACTGATTCTGGGAGAGAGTTCCAGAGCTCAGCTGTTGAATAGAAGAAAGACTGCATATGATCGTCTTGTGGTTGCCAGAGTGAACATCATTTTACGTCATCATAATTACAGTATTAAAGGTTTGAATGGAAGGATTAGGTTAAGTATTCGCATGTGCAAATGCCAGGTGTTAAAGGGAGAATTTGTGTTTTATTTATTTATTATTATTCATTTCTTAGTTTGTCCCCTAGCCCCCCATCAAGCTTAAAAAATACTCCCAAGACGCCCCTTCTAGATAAATTAGTGCATATTTCGGTAGAAATAGGCCCTGGCCTGCACGAAAGATCTAAAAATTGACAAAAGCTAAACAAGAGGGAGAAGAGGATCCAGAATCAAGAAGAGTGCTCCACGTGGAGGGAGGGGCGGACAGGCAAGCATCACCAACAATATACTTGGAAGACTTTGCTTTAACAGTAGCTCAGCTATTGTTAATACTGTACATAACAATACTCCCCTCCCTCACAACCCCCTTCATACATTATCTGGTAGGAAAATGTCCCGGCTGAAGGTCGGTTTCTTTTAAACGTCAAGGCCGATATCACTCGGCCAGGAAACAGTTGACACCTATATTGGGTAAATCTTACAATAATCGGCAATAATATGGGGCAAAACGTCTTAAAATCACCAAACTTATTGGGCAAAACTAAACCCACCTGGGATTAGATGCAGTTAATAATATGATGAACCTTTTGAAGTGAATCGTTATCAATGTGGGAATGGCCGGTAGTAAGAAGAGTGTTCCGCCATGCTGCTGTGTGGAGGGAGCCACCGACAATATTATATCGTCAACTAGTTCATGAGAACAACAAACAGCTCTTAATCGGACCTTTGTGTGTGCGTGTGAGTGTGTGAGAGAGAGAGAGAGAAAGACAGACAGAAGTGTACCGGTATATAATTTGTAGGGGTCGGAGTAAGAAATGGAGATAATTAAATTGTTTGTAATGCAAATTACCATGAGTTTAACAAACGATGACAATCACCAACATCTTTAAGTTTGCAAACCAAAAAATATATCTAATTTATTTTCATTCATAATCATTTATTCTCAAGATTTATATAAAGACACTAGCGGCGACAATACTATTGTGGGTAACTATAAGGAATTTGTATTGTATGTACTTCTTCGTGGTGATTGTCATGATTTTGTTGGAGGTTACAATTAATTCTTCAAGGTGATGATAGTGCTGTTATTGATGCTGTTGTTGTTGTTATTGGTAGTGGTAGTGGGGGTGGTGTTAGTTCAATTCAATTCAATTCAATAACTTTTTTCGTAATATACATAAGATTACATACATTGCATATACATTTGAAATATATACGTTTTTAAAAAGTGTGATATGATACATCCAATAATAAATAATCTCTTCATAATATAAAATTTGTAATTTTAAAATAATTGCTTAACTCAATTCTGGTACTTCTCAATAAATTGATTTGTACTAATATTAACTTCAATAAGCATTTACGCATTTTTACAGTAGCTTAAATTTAGTCGAAAATAAAATATACATAATAAAACAAAAATCACTAGTATTATAAAGCTGTAAAATTATCGTATATACTGTGCAGTAACTGATGCTTAATCCTAAATTTAAAAACAATCTCTAATAATAAAATAATGTATCACTTTAGCATACTAAGAAGAATATATATATATACAGAATATAATAATTAAAATACTTACGATACAAAAATTATTTAAAAATATTTGTATTAAAAATACATATAAAAGTACATATACGAAGGTACCATAGTAGTTTAACTAAAGTAATATTTTGAAAATTATAAAACAAATAAAATGGTTTAAGCCAAAGCAGATTGTTAGGTTAAAATTAATATACAAAGAATCTATCATGAAATTAAATTAAAGGTAAACAATATATGACATACTTAAACATTAAGGATATTTAACTTGCATGGTACTTAGGCTACATTACAAGAGTAAATTCCAACTGTATTAAAGAAAAAAAACTATTATAGCAAAACAAATTATTAAGAGTGATCAATGGTTAAAGAAGCTACAAGAGTATCTGAATATTGTTAGAAATTTTTAAAAATATAAAAATAAAGTAATATAAAAATAAAATCTAATAAAACCTAAACAGCAGAACCTATGACAATTTTGAAGAACTAGTACCCATAATAAAAACAAGGTCCTCGTCTGTCCTCATGCCTTTGAACCCACCCTATCCTGGCTTTCAGTACATCTACCTCTTCTCCCAGTATATTAACATTGTATACATTTCTAAAGAGATTTATTACATGCTGCATCATGAACCCTTCTTTAATAATAGGTATATTGAACTTAATAATAGGGTTTTGTGACCTTAATATTCTTTTACAATACCGGGATTGAACCAATGCTGTGTGATGGTCAAGAAGCAACTGGTTGCATCGAGCTGCCGTGATTGACTGCCGGCGTAGGCTGGCACCTCACATATGCGTTTAAGTGATTTATTAAAAGCGATTATAAAAGTTTTAAAAATATTAGACTTAAAAGAAGAATTATGATTCCAGACACCATAGTCTGGTAGACAGTATGAGTTAAAGAGAAATATATAAGTATCTGTATTCACCTGTTTAAAATGTCTAAAAATGCTGTTAAAAGAAGCATAACATTTGTTTATTCTAAAATGTATGCCATCTGTATCTTTAAAATTTAAAAAGTATGTTATGTCCAAGGTACTTGATTTTTTTTTTTTTTTTTTTTTATATTCCAACTACTCACTCTCGGGCATAGGCTGAGAGCCTGCACACTCAACTGCTGAACACTGTGAGGCCCGTGAGGTCTTGTTCCAGTCTAGAGAGTGAGACATGCGAAGCACCCCGGCTCGAAGCAATCCCATCTCTGAAGCTGCTCCGCCTCTGCGCTTCACAGTCTCAGTCCCCAGACTCGGACCTTCACTCTCAGAACGCCACCTATTGAGGAATTAACTCAATAGGCATGGCCCCCCTGTAGCATATGTTTAATATGGGAATATTCATACAATGCTATTTAATCAGGGAACAATGAGGGTATTTTTTTGGCATTTCGGTGTGCTGTGGTAATGCACTGAAACTAGGTACAGCACAAATTCCATCCCAATAATATCTTCCCATTGACATATTGGGATTCGAACCCGGGTCCATTGGATTAGCAGTCCAGTGGCAAGACCACTCTGCCACACCTCCCCTAAATGCCTTTACAACCTCCAGTCTATCACCATTCAGCTCGATGCTTTGTACCTGCTGATCTGGTTTCGTAGTAAAAATCATACAATTATATTTATCTTTGTTTATCATAAGTAGATGTGCGTCAATAGAAGTACATAATTTATTATATAATTGTAATGACGGGGTCAAACAGCCATCCTCAGGTAAACACCATAGCAGCAATCAAGATATACAGTACAAGGTATGGTCACACGCAGGTCCGTGACGTCAGCTCGGCCCCCTGACCTCACTCTTTATTTCTTTCTCTCTCGGAGTCATAAAGATTGCCCACACGGCCCGTCAAACCTACCTACTTCTCTCTCTCTCTCTCTCTCTCTCTCTCTCTCTCTCTCTCTCTCTCTCTCTCTCTCTCTCTCTCTAATAAATATTTTAAGCTACCGGTATATATATATATATATATATATATATCACTTTATGTTCGTTTTGTTTTATCACTACATAACAGGTTAAAGTAATGGAAATGCATATATTATATATTGTATAAAAGGAGAAAAATACAAGACAATCTACATTTAGACAATATATTGGTTATAAATATATAAAACAGAAAAAAACGAGATGTGAACATAGTAATACATTTATGTACGGGACAGTCAGACTTAAAGGTCATGCCTTAATTAATTACCTCCACTAATGATATATCTACAAGTGAGTGTGTAAATGAAGGAAGTGTTCAGCCAAAAATGGTGAACATATTCATATTACAATATTGTATACAGTACCGTGAACACAATATTGTATACAGTACCGTGAACACAATATTGTATACAGTACCGTGAACACAATATTGTATACAGTACCGTGAACACAATATTGTATACAGTACCGTGAACACAATATTGTATACAGTACCGTGAACACAATATACTGTATACAGTACCGTGAACACAATATACTGTATACAGTACCGTGAACACAATATACTGTATAAATAGTACTGTACATACATACTAATAAACACCTTATACATTTATTACATACACGTTAATAAATGTATATAACTAAAACATAATAGTGTGCTCTTAGTGCAAATGTGTTCATACTTTATATTGTTAAATTTATTAGAGAGAGAGAGAATATGTATGTGTGTGTGTGTGTGTGTGTGTAAAATGAATGGAAGAAGCTCAGATCGAGCACCTTGATGCCGAAATCATTTGTTTTATTTATTTAATTTTATATACATTTTACTTCACGAAAGTCTTTTGTATGTCTACAATGATTATGTATTGTTTTTTTCTTTAATAATATGCCTATTTCATATTGTTGGACTACCATACAAGTATAAAACAATTTAGAGAAAACTAAGAACAAATAAGAGTGGTGGCAACACTCTCTGTTGACATAGCCCAACCTCTCACCTTCACTGTGTTGGAATACCACCGCTCACAACATGAGGTGCTTTTAAAATGTATCTATTGTTCATTATTGTTCAGGATGTATTATAGCTTTGTTTAGGCCTAATAATTCATATTTAAGATTTCTTTCAAATGCAGTTGTCTCAAAATGCAAACTGCATATCCTTGCAATAGCATCATTAATATAGTCTGATCTCTTACACAGGTGAATCCATTTGTTCTTTGTTTCGTCGTCGTTGGGGAAGGAGTGAAAAGTAATATGCTTATCACTTGCTTTTTTCTTGTTTGAGAAACACCCAAACACTGCACAGTTGTTGGGCATGTCTGTACACTTGCTTAAGCAAAACAACACAGTAAAACATCGAGGCTATGCTTAAAAAACTTCACTTGATTCTGGAGAGATGTGCGCGACCTACACAAATCAAAGGAGGATAAATACTGAGGGCGGGAGGTCAGGGGCCGATTCTACGTCACCTGCGCGGGTCAAACGAGTTTGGGGCATCTGGTGACCATACCTTGTACTGTATATCTTGGCAGCAATAAGCACAAAACCAAGAAGAAAGGACGACGGAACCAAACAGCTTCCCAGGCTTTAATTCCGAAAATGGATAAGTCTATCCATTTTCCTGGATCTGCCCATGCTCTAATTCCGGAGGAATGGAGGAGTCCCCCAATTACAGGAGTTCGAGCCCTGACGAATCCTGAGAGCTCCAACTCCTCCAATGACAGCGGCCAACACAAAACGAGACGGCCTATCACAACGCTCCAACCGGACTTGAATTATAATGAAGATATGTTTATGGTAATAAAACATCAAGAGCCTCACCAATATACATATAAGTGGGAACCTCAGCCACCTATCAATAATACCTTCCCGCAGGAATGGGAATAAGTGAGATCCAGTGTTCCATATCAAAACTATAGCATACCCAAAAATAAAAACTAGAATTCCATATGAACAGGAAATCCTCCATTACATCACCATTATGACCCCTAGAAATTAGTAATATATATATATATCACGAGATTAAGAATCTCCACATGCCCCCTTTAATATCTGATCTGTATTTTTAGGCTAAGTATTACCTTCGCTATAACCATTACAATGATATCCACATGCCCTATGTAATCGAAATCCAGTAAGTTGAACAGTAAAAATAAGTTGAACATAGTCTTACTTTTCCTGAAGAAAAGTAAGCAAAACACGACTGCCTCCTTCTACTGGTATACCCTCAGAAGCGGGATTACGCATGAATGTGAAGCTCTCCAGACGTCCAGCCCTGACTCGCCTTTTCTTGCTCCTGGGAAGAAGGTCGTGCCACTGACGTACCGCCCTTCAGATTCCGAGTCCACGTCGACCAGACTCTGATTATAGGATACTTCTTACTTCACCCTAAGTGTCCCTGAGTGTCTTACGTTGTTGGTTATCGTTGTAAGGTAAGGTAAAATATGCGAGTATTCCTAATTTGATTTTGTCTAAGATCTGTGCCTAATATCTTTAGTGAATTTGTATTAAGTTTGAATTTAATTCAAATAGATCCGTACAGTGCTTCTTTGAGTACGAGATCATAATTATACTTCGTGTTCATCCTTCAGAATTATAGTCTTTACATACGTTACATACTCATTATAATACGCATCATTTATATTGAATACTCTCAGATTTTCATCTCATGTGTCCAATTATTTTATGTATGAACCAAGTCGAAGTCTAAGTGTATACCGTGAAGTGATTATAACTATAAATCTTCTATATACCTAGAACTTTAAGATTAGTCTTTATCTTTGCTTATGTTAAATTAAAGTATTTCTTTCTTTTACTTTTAAAAGTAAAATCCCCTCTCCGTCGAGTTAAGAATTATTCATTAATTTAATCCTCAGATACACCCGTTACAGTGTATATTCTAATAATCGGCGTTAGTCGAATTATATAATTTTGTCCATACTTCTTTAGGAATTCCGATTAATTATTCATCACGTTTACCTACCATTTGACCTTTCCGTCAAGATCGAGATATTTCTTCGATAAATATAATTATTTTACCCGATTCTAGGTACGAATTTAACGCTACTTGTTCTGCGTTCTTTAGGAACCTGTTAATACATTCAGAACTTCTTGTATACCATTGTTGGTAACCCTTTAGTGCAACTTCGTCGTGTACAACCATTCTAGATAGTAAATTGTTTACTCTATCTGTTCACGTCATTTTATATGCGTTCTTATCGATGTCGTATTTATTCGATATTTGATATACTTTGATTCTCTCCATATATCTATTTATAATCTGAATTCTTAATTTAGTGAATTGATTTCGTTACTCATAAAGTAATTATTCATATCTCGCGTGAATGAATATTCGCAGTAACCCATATATCATTAAACTCCAATTTAAATTATCTTCCCTTCCATCATAAAGTAAACCGCCTCACTTTAATCTCCAAATGAAGATTGCACTTAGAAATATAATTATTTTCTACCCAAGCAGTCGACCTGACCTATAGGTCAAGACTAAATTGTGATCTCTACCTGTGCAGTGTGCACGTCTAAACGATTTTTGTTGTCTCGACCCCCCCCCCCCTCCCGGCCCCTCCCCCCAACTTTACCCGCGCGGCTGAACGATATCTCTCAGCCGTTCGTGTACATGCCAAATTGCTTCGCGTTAGACACTCGACTCTCATAGATATTATCATTTATGAACTTAGGTCTATGTATATCTCTGTCTGTATTATTTTGTATATTTCCCAGTTACTTATATGAATAATCAAGTGCATATCATTCTATCTTGATAGTAAGTTAGATAACCTCTCTTATTTACCGCCAGTATCATACTACCTATTCTATATAATAGGGAAGTATTGAACACCTATATAATCCACATGCAATTGAATAAAGAGGAGTGTAATTTACCCTGTGTATTTATTGTGTTCTGGTTGCCTGATTGAGTATAGAACTGTCATATTCATGGCGCTAGAAGTGTCCCTGTTGAGCAATATTCCAAATCTAAATATCCAAAACCTGGATTGACATTAGATAATACTGAAGCCAGTTGGATTACAACCCGGCATAACACTGGGGGCAGCGGTGTCTCGATACGGCATATCAGCGTTTGCTGTGTTTACACCCTAAGAGCGGGTGGTGGAGTATATTTCACTGTGCCGCTCAGCGGGGGGTTTTTACCATAAATGGGGTTGTTTCCGTGCTCTTTTTCATGCATAAACAATACCCAGAGCGTAATACAATTATGTATCCCTGAAAGGGCGTAAATTGAGCTTTCCAATGACACCCGAACCATCCTTCTACGATCACTGGTTGTCTTGCAACGATCGTGCAACCGAAGGGCAAAATCGGTAAAATACGGTAATTTCTTTATATAATTACGTATGTAGCGAGGGAGTGAGGGTGGATGTAAGTGGAGTACATCTCAGTTGGTCCACGGCGGCCATGGCGAGCGGTCATGAGGTAACCCATGCTCCTCCTGTCACTCGTTTCTCTCTCAGAGCCAATATTGCGCCAAAATTGCACTCGGACTTAAGTCGGGCCCCGCCACATAGTCCAAATTTTTCGATACGGACTTAAGTCGGGCCCCGATAGACAAGGGTTAATATTGACAAACTTGCTATTATTCAATCAGCAACATCACACAACATTTACCATGGCAACTAAAGCACTCGATATTCCGGCATTTAAGCCAGAGGAATATGATATCAATACTTATATGGAAATCGTCAAACCGATCCTGGACATAACGTTCGGGAACGAAGACGCATTCAAGATACACACTGTGGTTATGAAACTAGGGAAATATGCAGCTAAAATATCAGGGTATGTGCGTGACAATATGCCTGGGTTAACCTGGGCATAATTTGAGAGCTATGTAAAAATGTCTATCAATCCAGTCCTCGGTCAGACCATTGCAGATCGGAAGTTTCACGAAGTTAAGTATTCGGGAGACTTGGATGACACGATCCATCAACTGACCCAAATCGCCATCACTGCTTTCCCTGAGGAATCTATTGCTCAGAGAAAGAAAATTGTGTTCAAGGCATTAGTGAGAATTCTGCCGGAACCAGTGGCGGATAATTTTTCCATCATTGAGCCTACGAGCTATGACAAAGATATGCCTGTCATAAGGCGTATTATGGCTCTCAGGAAAACAAGGGAGCAGGATAAGATCGCCGTCATAAGCAAAGTGACATCACACCTATCCACAGTGCCTACAACTGGCCCCACGGCGCCCAGAGCCAGTGACAAGGCAGAAGAATGGGCCAGGATTCGCCCTGCAGACTGAAAGCCCTGCAATGGAAAGTGTGTGTTGACCTCACTGAAGAAATCTTTCACCGAGCTGACCAAGAGAAGGACCGGTCACCTAGCTGGTGGGCCCAAATTCCTTGGATCAAGCCCAAACGAGTGGCTACCATCACGGAGGACGGAACTGCAGCCATTGGTCACTGCAACGAAGAAGAGGATTGTGAAGAACCAGAAACAGTAGTAGACAATACTGGTTATCTGGATTTTTAAACCGCCCCCCCACACAAATAGTCGTCAGAATGGCAGGGGCTCATGAGGGGCCAAACCCAGATAATCTTCCCATATACAGAAAAATAACTTTGAATGGGGTGAAAGTCCGACTTCTAATTGATACGGGAGCTTCCCGTTCATGTCTCTTCTTTCCTTTCTTCCATCAACACCGTAAAGCTTTAGGTCAAATCCAACCTTCTTCCATAGTTTTAGTGAGTGCCAATGACGACGTAATTCCAAATTTGGGACAGACCCTTCCATTATATATTAGTACCCCTGTCCCAAACCATGGAACTGATCATTCATTTATGATTTATGACCCAGCCACACCCAACCTACCTACCAATTACCTCATCCAAACTAACCTTAATCACCCACCCCTACCAATTTCCTCCAATGATCAAGAGAACTTATATAATCCTACCACTTGTCTCCTCCAGACCACTCCAGCTGTCACCTCTAAATTAGTGACACTTCCCCCCCTACCATGAAAAATGGGTACCCATTGTGCCCATTTTAACTGGGGATGCAATTATGACTCCACACCTCCAAAGTCCCTTTAATAGGGACTGCCTGACCGCTCCAAGCCTCATATCAACTCAACTCAATTATGTCAAAATAACCAATATCTCTGATCAACCTAAATAGCCAATATCTCTGATCAACCTATCACCTTACCCAAAGGCTTGGCCATTGGAGAACTCGAACCTTACGAGGAAGAACTCTCTATACCCGCTGACAAGCCCTCCCAAATTCCTTTTTCCCCTTATTTGCCACTTCTAACCGAGACGTCGGGAAGACCAACGTACTACACCATCCTATCCACACAGTAGGACAACCTATCAAGTAACCAATCCGGAGGAAAAACCCAGTTCAAAGGCAAGAGGAAGAAACCCAAGTGAAAGATATGCTAACCACTGGCGTTGTAAAACATTCCACCACCCCTTGGTCTTCTCCGGTAGTACTCGTCTGCAAGAAGGACGGATCCACCCGGTTCTGTATAGACTACAGGAAGCTCAATGACGTCCTATCAAAGACGCTACTCCACTACCCAGGATAGATGACTCACTCGATTCCTTATTAGGGGCAAAATGGTTCACTACCCTGGACCTCCAGGCAGGATACTGGCAGGTACCAGTCCTCCCCGAACATCAACAGAAGACCGTTTTTGCAACAAGTCAAGGGAGATTGTACGAATTCACTGTATTACCCTTTGGCTTATGCAACGGCCCAGCCACTTTCTCCAGGTTAATGGAATCTGTACTACAAGGATTAACCTGGGAAACATGTCTAGCATATTTGGATGACATAATTGTTTTCGGGAAAACCTGGGCAGAACACCTGCAGAGATTAAAACAAGCATTCCAAAGGATTCGAGAAGCCAACCTGAAACTAAAACCATCCAAATGTACTCTTTCCAAGAAGGAAGTTCACTTTCTAGGACATATAGTATCCGAAAAAGGAATTTCCCCAGATCCTAATATACTAGATGCCATCAACCACATAACTCCCCCCACCAATGTCAAAGAAGTCCGAGCTTTCCTTGGATTAGCATCTTATTACCGCAGGTTAGTAAAAGTTTTTGCCACCATTGCCAAGCCCCTTCATGACCTCACCAGAAAAGACGAACCATTTCTGTGGACATAACCACGCCTACAAAGTTTCAACACACTAAAAGAACTGTTAGTAACCTCTCCCGTAGTGTCATTCCCAGATTACACGCAACCATTCCGCCATGTATCACAATTCGGTATAGGCGCCGTTTTGGGACAAACCAGAGAAGGGAAGGAACACATAATCGCCTGTGCCAGCAGAACACTAAACCTAGCCGAAATAAATTATCCGGTGACAAAAAGAGAGTGTCTAGGCATGATTTGGGCTTTACAACACTTTAAAGCCTACCTGGTAGGTGTCAAGGTCACCATCATCACGGATCACCACGCCCTAGAATGGCTCCGGAAATCTGACACTAAAAATGCCTTGACAGTCAGATGGAGAGAATCATTAGAAGAATTTAATTTTGAAATAGCCTATCGCCCTGGAAAACTCCGTACCAACGCAGATGCTTTATCAAGACTTCCAACTAATGCAGACCAAAACACCCAAATCCAAGACTCCTAGAATCAACCAATTTTGGCAATACATCACCAAGATTCTTTAGACCAAGACCAACACGATCGTTAAACTGTTCCATAGACAAGAAAAACCAGACTGGTTGCCAAGAAGAATCTTCTCTCAACTCACTAGAAGAGGGGACAATTTATTCACCCCCGAGGGAAATTTTTTCATAACACCAAAGGCAGCCCTTTCAACCATGCAATCCATCCACATGTACAACGGCATCCATCTAACACAAAGGAAATTAACTGCTACTTTCCAACAGGTTTACTGGACCCCTTCTCCTTACATAACGGCAAAAAAGGTTACCGAAGCCTGCAGGGCCTGTGTTTTAGGTAAAGATAGAACCCGCACAGCCGGACCCACAGGAAAGTTAGTAGCATCAAAACCTTGGCAACTTCTGGCAGTAGATGTAATGGGACCAATGGAAGGAAACCAAGGATATAAATACATCATAACTTTTGTGGACACATACTCCAAATACGTTATTGCCTGTCCAGCAAAAGAACATTCAGCCCTAGCCGTTGCAGAAGCACTAATCCAACACGTGTTCCCGTATTTTGGATTACCAGAAGCAATCCATTCGGATAATGCACCTGAATTTACCAGCCACGTTTGGTCCCAATTGTCACAAATATGCGGATTCAAAATAAGCCACTCATCCCCATCTGGCCTCAAGGAAACTCCATCTGCGAAAGAAGCCACCGAACAACTGCCAATCAAATCAGAACAAGATTGCAACAAATGAACACCAAAGATTGGCCAAGTCAGGTAAAAATAGTCCAATGGGGAATTAATACTTGCCCGAGAGAAGATGGTATTTCACCCCATGAACGTGTGTTCGGAGTACTACCACTGCTCCTACCCCTACGTCATCTAGCTGCCCCTTATGAGCCCTCATCCAATTTCGACCAATCCCTGGTTCACTTAAAAAAACGCTTCCGACAACTGCAAAACCTACAAGACCTCCAGCCTGACGAAACTGCCAAAGTTAGTCCTCACCGTGTCGGCGATCTTGTCATGGTTGCCAAATTACCAGTGCCATCCAAACTCAAACCGAGATACCAAGGTCCCTTTGAAATCTTAACTGTACCAAATTGTTACCAGGTTACCATTAACTATTACGGTGAGTCACGCACATACCGTAATAGATATATACGTAGGTTTCAACCTATTGATGAGAATATGATTATGCTTGCAGATCCCAAGGATAAAGACACATTACATGCATCTAATGACCAAAACTTAGGATCGTCAGAACCTGTGACCCCTTCTCCTCTTCAACCCATGTCAAATTCACCTTTAACTAAACCAAATCTTCTTAGAACATAAGAACATAAGAAAATGGGAGTCTGCAGAAAGCCAATTGGCCTAAGCAAGGCAGATCCCTGTCCCACACAACCCCAAATCAATTACAAAGCCCAATTATAGGCTCAACACTCTAATACCCTGAGGATCATCTTACCAAAACGGTTAGAGATTAACGCAGGATTATGGGGGTCTGCAGAGCGCTGATTGGCCCAACCCGGCTGATCCCCCTTCACACCCAACCCTTCTCGTCCATATGCTTATCCAATTTTATCTTAAAGCTCCCTACAGTTTTAGATCCCCCTATAGCACTTGGTAGTCCATTCCACCCATCTACAACTCTGTTACCAAACCAATATTTGCCTATATCTTTTCTGAAACGAAATTTATCTAATTTGAAACCATTGGTACGAGTTCTTTCGCTATCACTGAGCTTTAGTACATTTGTCATGTCCCCTTTGTTAATCCCACTAACCCACTTGAACACCTCTATCATATCCCCTCTAACTCTGCGTCTCTCTAACGAATGTAAACCTAATTTCTTCAACCTTTCTTCATACAGAAGATTTCTAATATTATGGATCAATTTTGTCATTCTACGCTGTACTCTCTCCAATGAATCTATGTCCATTCTATAATAAGGACACCAAAATTGGACAGCATAATCCATATGGGGTCTTGAACAACCTCTTCCAGTAAAACCAAAACCCTCTACAACATTTTTGCCCTCACCCCATTACACCCCTCAAGCTACCCCTTCTCCTCCAACCCAAACTGTCTCTGCTCCGGCTCAACTTCTCACCCAACCTGACCAAACTATCACTAAGTTGAATTCAAGACCCCACATTTCCTCACCTGCCGCCAGTTTACCTAATTTTTCTGAATCACCCTGTGCTTCATCTACCACTCCAATCATCCGTAATCTCCCCTCTCTTCAACACCAATCATCTCCTTCGCCATCCACAACGTCATCAACGTTAACACCTTCCGCAAATAATCCTCCCACTGCTTCTCAACTCCCTATACCCCTCAATAACACTCCTGAACCCTCTAAATCTTCTCATAGATCACCTACCGTGCCACCTAAATCTCCGAAGCTCTCTACGTCTTCTCATAAAACACCTATCCTGTCACCTAATACTTACCCCTCTTCTACAACCACCTCTACTTCCTCCTCCCCTCTCAATAGAACCCCTACACCCTCTACAGCCTCTCAGAAATCACCTATCATGCCACCTAAACCTCCTCAACCCTCTACATCTTCTCATAAATCATCTACCCTGTCCCCTAATACTTCCACCTCTTCTACATATACTCTACTTCTTCCTCCCAAATACTTGTAACTATACCACTTAAATCGCCTGCTTTAATGCCACCTATCTCTAATCCTATATGTACAAGATCTGGCCGACGTGTGACACCACCTGAGAGATGGGCACCTACCTTCAAGCAGACATACAAGCGGGGGGCTCCTACAAAAGCCCCCACCTCGTCACTTCAAAAGGTCCTCGCCAAACCTAGTGCGAGGTTAACTACCCAATCTGTTCCTCCAGCCATGACCAGGCAGGTCAACCCCCAGCTCAACAGGGCCCTCCCGCCTAGGCCAAACACTCCTGCGCAACCAAATCAGGACAGTCATACAACATCTCCTCCAGCAACCACTACTCCACCTGATTCTACCTCCATCATGGAGATAAACAGCGTAATCATGACCTCCGACAAGGGCACAGAAGTACTCCATTCGCCTTCTCATCTGCTCTTCGTAGCCAAAGCATCCCGGACTCCACTGCAAATAACGATGGCTATGGACACCACCAGACCTGTCGACGTCCCTACTACACTCTGGTGTCTTACCCTACAGAATCTGACACCCACTTTCGCTACCTCAACCGTCAGGACATATAACTTAAGATCTCGAGGTCAAGATTTTGTCTTGGACAAAGGTGGTGTAATGATGCGGTCAAACAGCCATCCTCAGGTCAACACCATAGCAGCAATAAGGGACAGCCACAAAACCAAGAAGAAAGGACGACGGAACCAAACAGCTTCCCAGGCTTTAATTCCGGAAATGGATAAGTCTACCCATTTCCCTGGATCCACCCATGCTCTAATTCCGGAGGAATGGAAGAGTCCCCCAATTAAAAGAGTTCGAGCCCGGACGAATCCTGAGAGCTCCACCGCCTCCAGTGACAGCGGCCGACACAAAACGAGACGGCCTATCACAACGCTCCAACCGGACTTGAATTATAATGAAGATATGTTTATGGTAATTAAACATCAAGAGCCTCACCAATATAGATATAAGTGGGAACCTCAGCCACCTATCAATAATACCTTCCCGCAGGAATGGGAATAAGTGAGATCCAGTGTTCCATATCAAAACTATAGCATACTCAAGAATAAAAACTAGAATTCCATATGAACAGGAAATCCTCCATTACATCACCATTATGACCCCTAGAAATAAGTAATATATATCACGAGATTAAGAATCTCCACATGCACCCTTTTATATCTGATCTGTATTTTTAGGCTAAGTATTACCTTCGCTATAACCATTACAACGATATCCACATGCCCCTATGTAATCGAAATCCAGTAAGTTGAACAGTAAAAATAAGTTGAACATAGTCTTACTTTTCCTGAAGAAAAGTAAGCAAAACACGACTGCCTCCTTCTACTGGTAAACCACCAGAAGCGGGATTACGCATGAATGTAAAGCTCTCCAGACGTCCAGCCCTGACTCGCCTTTCCCTGGCCCTGGGAAGAAGGTCGTGCCACTGACGAACCGCCCTTCAGACTCCGAGTCCACGTCGACCAGGCTCTGATTATAGGATACTTCTTACTTCACCCTAAGTGTCCCTGAGTGTCTTACGTTGTTGGTTATCGTTGTAAGGTAAGGTAAAATATGCGAGTATTCCTAATTTGATTTTGTCTAAGATCTGTGCCTAAGATCTTTAGTGAATTTGTATTAAGTGTGAATTTAATTCAAATAGATCCGTACAGTGCTTCTTTGAGTACGAGATCATAATTATACTTCGTGTTCATCCTTCAGAATTATAGTCTTTACATACGTTACATACTCATTATAATACGCATCATTTATATTGAATACTCTTAGATTTTCCTCTCATGTGTCCAATTATTTTATGTATGAACCAAGTCGAAGTCTAAGTGTATACCGTGAAGTGATTATAACTATAAATCTTCTATATACCTAGAACTTTAAGATTAGTCTTTATCTTTGCTTATGTTAAATTAAAGTATTACTTTCTTTTACTTTTAAAAGTAAAATACCTTCTCCGTCAAGTTAAGAATTATTCATTAATTTAATCCTCAGATACACCCGTTACAGTGTATATTCTAATAATCGGCGTTAGTCGAATTATATAATTCTTTCCATAGTTCTTTAGAAATTCCGATTGATTATTCATCACGTTTACCTACCATTTGACCTTTCCGTCAAGATCGAGATATTTCTTCGATAAATATAATTATTCTACCCGATTCTAGGTACGAATATAACGCTACTCGTTCTGCGTTCTTTAGGAACCTGCTAATACATTCAGAACTCCTTGTATCCCATTGTTTGTAACCCTTTAGTGCAACTTCGTCGTGTACAACCATTCTAGATAGTAAATTGTTTACTCTATCTGTTCACGTCATTTTATATGCGTTCTTATCGATGTCGTATTTATTCGATATTTGATATACTTTTATTCTCTCCGTATATCTATTTATAATCTGAATTCTTAATTTAGTTAATTGATTTCGTTACTCATAAAGTAATTATTCATATCTCGCGTGAATGAATATTCGCAGTAACCCATATATCATTAAACTCCAATTTAAATTATCTTCCCTTCCATCATAAAGTAAACCGCCTCACTTTAATCTCCAAATGAAGATTGCACTTAGAAATATATTTATTTTCTACCCAAGCAGTCGACCTGACTATATAGGTCAAGACTAAATTGTGATCTCTACCTGTGCAGTGTGCACGTCTAAACGATTTTTGTTGTCTCGACCCCCCCCCCCCCCCCCGCCCCTCCCCCCAACTTTACCCGCGCGGCTGAACGATATCTCTCAGCCGTTCGTGTACATGCCAAATTGCTTCGCGTTAGACACTCGACTCTCATAGATATTATCATTTATGAACTTAGGTGTATGTATATCTCTGTCTGTATTATTTTGTATATTTCCCAGTTACTTATATGAATAATCAAGTGCATATCATTTTATCTTGATAGTAAGTTAGATAACCTCTCTTATTTACCACCAGTATCATACTACCTATTCTATATAATAGGGAAGTATTGAACACCTATATAATCCACATGCAATTGAATAAAGAAGAGTGTAATTTACCCTGTGTATTTATTGTGTTCTGGTTGCCTGATTGAGTATAGAACTGTCATATTCATGGCGCTAGAAGTGTCCCTGTTGAGCAATATTCCAAATCTAAATATCCAAAACCTGGATTGACATTAGATAATACTAAAGTCAGTTGGATTACAACCCGGCATAACAATAATATATCCATATTCGAAATAGAATCAACAAGTAAAACCAATTCATCTGCGTATGCTAAAATGTTGCTTCTTACTTCACCATATCTGCATCCAACATTGGTTCTTACCACATCAAGTATAATTTTGTTCATATAAAAATTAAATAAAAAGGGGGAGAGAACTCCCCCTTGTCTTACTCCCTTTTCAATATAATGATAATTACTATAGGAATCTTGCCATTTAATGTTAGCTTTTTTATTCCTTAAATAATTAGTGGTTAGTGGTAGTGTAGTGGTGGTGGTGATGTAAGGAAGGGGTGGGTGGTGGTGGTGGTTGTAGTGTAATGGCGGTGGTGGTGGTGTAAGGAAGGGGTGGGTGGTGGTGGTAGTGTATTGGTGGCGGTGGTGATGGTTTAAGGAAGGGCTAGGGGGTTGTGGTGGCAGTGTAATGGTGGTGGTGGTATAAGGAAAAGGTGGGTGGTGGTAGAGCAAATTGGCTGTAAATTTCCATTAACTGACTCTTCCCAAATGGTGGAAATATTAGCTCGATTACTCTAGTCGTTTTTTAGTTACATAGGTTAAAGGTCACAATTCCTCACCTACTTACAGTGAATAGGCTATAGTGGTGCAAGGAAGGGGTGGGTGGTGGTGGTGGTGGTGTAAGGAAAGGGTGGGTGGTGGTGGTGGTGGTGTAAGGAAGGGATGGGTGGTGGTGGTATAAGGAAGAGGTGGGAGGTGGTGTAAGGAAGGGGTGGGTGGTGGTGGAGGTGAAAGGAAGGGGTGGGTGGTGGTGGTGGTGGCATAAGGAAGGGGTGGGTGGTGGTGTAAGGAAGGGGTGGGCGGTGGTGGTGCAAAGAAGGGGTGGGTGGTGGTGGTGTAAGGAAGGGGTGGGTGGTGGTGGTGTAAGGAAGGGGTGGGTGGTGGTGGTGTAAGGAAGGGGTGGGTGGTGGTGGTGTAAGGAAGGGGTGGGTGGTGGTGTAGGTGGGTGGTGGTGGTGGTGTAAGGAGGGGTGGGTGGTGGTGGTGTAAGGAAGGGGTGGGTGGTGGTGGTGTAAGGAAGGGGTGGGTGGTGGTGGTGTAAGGAAGGGGTGGGTGGTGGTGGTGGTGGTAGTGGTGGTGTGGTGGTGTAAGGAGGTGGGTGTGGTGGTGTAAGGGAGTGGTGGGTGGTGGTGGTGGTGTAAGGAGGAGGATGGTGGTGGTGGTGTAAGGGTGTGGGTGGTTGGTGGTGGTGGTTAGAGGTGGGTGGTGTGTAAGGGTGGTGGTGGTGGTGTGGTAAGAAGGGTTGGGTGTGGTGTAAGGAGGGGTGGTGGGGCTGTAAAGTGGTTGGTGGTGGTGGTGGTGTAGAGATGTGTGGGTGGTGGTGGTGTGAAGGGTGGTTGGTGGTGGTGTAAGGAAGGGTGGGGGTGGTGGTGTAGAAGGGTGTGTGGTGGTGGTGGGGTAAGAGGTGGGTGGTGGGGTAAGGTGGGTGGGTGGTGTAAGGAAGGGGTGGGTGGTGGTGGTGTAAGGGGTGTGGGGTGTTGGTGGTGGTGTAATGGGGGTGTGGTGGTGGTAAGGAAGGGTGGGTGGTGGTGGTGTAAGGAGGGGTGGTGGTGGTGGGTTTGAGGGTGGGTGGTGGTGGTGTAAGGAAGGGGTGGGTGGTCGTGGTGTAAGGAAGGGGTGGGTGGTGGTGGTGTAAGGAAAGGGTGGGTGGTGGTGGTGTAGAGGGGTGGGTGGTGGTGTGGGGGTGGTGTGGTGGTGTAAGGAAGGTGGTGGTGGTGGTGGTAAGATGGTGGGTGGTGGTGTGTAAGTGGTGGGGGTGGGTGGGTTTTGGTGGGGGTTGGTGGTGGTGGTGTAGAGGTGGTGGGTGTTGTAGAGGTGGGTGGTGGTGGGTGTAAGGAGGTTGGTTGGTGGTGGTGTAGGGGTTGGGTGGTGGTGTAAGGAAGGGTGGGTTTGGGTGGTGTAGAGGTTGGGGGTGGTGTGGTGGTTTAGAGAGGGGTGGGTGGTGGCTGGTGGTGTAAGGAGGGGTGGTGGTGGTGGTTCAAGGAGGGGTGGGGTGTGGTGTGGGGGTTAGTGGTGGTGGTGTAAGGAAGGGTGTTTGGTGGTGGTGGTGTAGAGGGGTGGGTGGTGTGGTGTGGAAGGTGGTTGTGGTGGTGTAGAAGTGGTGGTGGTGGTTGTGTAAGGTGGTTGTGTGGTGGTGTAGAAGGTTGGTGGTGGTAGAGGTTGGTGTGTGGTGGCGGGTGGGTGGTGGTGGTGTAAGGGTGGGTGGTTGTGTGGTGGTGGTGGTGTAAGAGGTGTGGGTGGGTGGTGGTGTAAGGAAGGGGTGGTTGTGGTAGTGGTGGTGGTGGTGGTGGGTAGAGGGGTGGTGGTGGTGGTGGGGTAGAAGTGGTGGTGTAAGGAAGTGGTGTTGGTGGTGATAGACGTTGTGGTGTAAGGAAGGGGTGGGTGGTGGTGGTGGTGGTAGAAGTGGTGGTGTAAGGAAGGGGTGGGTGGTTGTGGTGGTAGAAGTGGTGGTGTAAGGAAGGGGTGGGTGGTGGTGGTGGTGGTGGTAGAAGTGGTGGTGTAAGGAAGGGGTGGGTGGTGTTGGTGGTGGT
This sequence comes from Paralithodes platypus, assembly GCA_032716605.1. Taxonomy (NCBI): domain Eukaryota; kingdom Metazoa; phylum Arthropoda; class Malacostraca; order Decapoda; family Lithodidae; genus Paralithodes; species Paralithodes platypus. The sequence goes on along the minus strand of CM064543.1, from coordinate 20,294,484 downwards.
AGAAGTGGTGGTGTAAGGAAGGGGTGGGTGTTGGTTGGGGTGGTAAAAGTGGTGGTGTAAGGAAGGGGTGGGTGGGGGTGGTAGAAGTGGTGGTGTAAGGAAGGGGTGGGTGGTGTTGGTGGTGGTAGAAGTGGTGGTGTAAGGAAAGGGTGGGTGTGGGTGGTAGAAGTGGTGGTTTAAGGAAGGGGTGGGTGGTGGTAGAAGTGGTGGCATAAGAAAGGGGTGGGTGGTGGTAGAAGTGGTGGTGTAAGGAAGGGGTGGGTGGTGTAAGGAAGGGGTGGGTGGTGGAAGAGGTGGTGGTGGTGTAAGGAAGGGGTGGGTGGTGATGGTGGTATAGATGGGTGGTGGTGTTGGTGGAGGTAGAAGTGGTAGTGTAAGGAAGGGGTGGGTGGTGGTGGTGTAAGGAAGGGGTGGGTGGTGGTAGTGGTATAAGGAAGGGGTGGGTGGTGTTGGTGGTGGTAGAAGTGGTGGTGTAATAAATGGGTGGGTGGTGTTGGTGGTGGTAAAAGTGGTGGTGTAAGGAAGGGGTGGGTGGTGGTGGTGGTGGTAGAGGTTGGTGGTGGTGGTGGTAGAGGTGGTGGTGTAAGGAAAGGGTGGGTGGTGGTGGTGGTGGTAGAGGTGGTGGTGTAAGGAAGGCGTGGGTGGTGGTGGTGGTGTAAGGAAGGGGTGGGTGGTGATGGTGGTGTAAGAAAGGGGTGGGTGGTGGTGGTGGTGTAAGGAAGGGGTGGATGGTGATGGTGGTGTAAGATATGGGTGGGTGGTGGTGTAAGGAAGGGGTGGGTGGTGGTGGTGGTGTAAGGAAGGGATGGGTGGTGGTGGTGGTGTAAGGAAGGGGTTGGTGGTGGTGTAAGGAAAGGGTGGTGTGGTGGTGGTGTAAGGGGTGGGTGGTGGTGTATGGAAGGTGTGGGTGGTGGTGTATGGAAGGGGTGGGTGGTGGTGATGGTGGTGGTGTAAGGAAGGGATGGGTGGTGGTGGTGGTGGTAGAGGTGGTGGGGTAAGGAGAGGGTGGGTGGTGACTCACAGGGTATAGCGGTTTGGCCGACATCACATAACGGAGTTACAGCTAAAATTAACTTTAAAGGTAAAATTAAGATACCGTTGTTTCTCCTCGTGTATCTCTGTGTTTGGTTTTATATTAATACCTGCGACGTAGACAAGATATCAATGAAGGGTACGCTTATTGTTGTTGTTATTATTGTTTATAGGGGGATACAAGTTTGACTTGACTTTGTGTTAATATAGAACATAAGGTAAAACTTAGTGAGCATACTCAGTTACCCTATATGTTTATAGGCTTTCGACAGAGTCCCCCATGAGAGATTGATGAGAAAGGTTGAGGCGCATGGAATAGGTGGGGCGTTGTTGGGATGGATTAGGTCATGGCTAATTGGTAGGAAGCAGAGAGTCAGCATAAATGGTACGAAGTCAGAATGGGGAGCAGTCAAAAGTGGTGTCCCCCAGGGATCTGTATTAGGTCCTCTGTTGTTTGTTAAATACATAAATGACCTTGATTTAGGTATAACTAGTAGGAAAAGTAAATTTGCAGACGATACCAAAATGGGGAGAACAATTGATTCAGATAGAGATATAGAGTGCCTCCAAAGGGATCTAGATACCTTACATGAATGGTCAGTAAATTGGCAGATGAAGTTTAACATTGACAAATGCAAGGTATTAAAGATAGGGAAGATGCATACAAATGTTAAATATAAACTAGCTAATATGGAATTAGAAAACTCGAATTGTGAGAAAGATCTAGGTGTGTTTGTTAGCAATGATTTGAAGCCTAGACAACAGTGTATAAGCGTTCGAAACAAGGCAAACAGGATTCTCGGGTTCATCTCTAGGAGTGTGAGTAACAGAACTGCTGATGTTATCTTAAAACTTTACTTGTCATTAGTGAGACCCCATATGGATTATGCTGTTCAATTGTGGTGTCCTTATTACAGAATGTACATAGATTCATTGGAGAGAGTACAACGTAGAATGACAAAAATGATCCATAATATTAGAAATCTTCCGTATAAAGAAAGGTTGAAGAAATTAGGCTTACATTCGTTAAAGAGACGCAGAGTTAGAGGGGATATGATAGAGGTGTTCAAGTGGGTTAGTGGGATTAACAAAGGGGACATGACAAATGTACTAAAGCTCAGTGATAGCGAAAGAACTCGTACCAATGGTTTCAAATTAGATAAATTTCGTTTCAGAAAAGATATAGGCAAATATTGGTTTGGTAACAGAGTTGTAGATGGGTGGAATGGACTACCAAGTGCTATAGTGGGATTAAAAACGATAGGGAGCTTTAAGAAAAAATTGGATAAGCATATGGACGAGAAGGGTTGGGTGTGAAGGGGGATCAGCAGGGTTGGGCCAATAAGCTCTCTGCAGACCCCGTAATCCTGCGTTAAATCTCTAACCGTTTTGGTAAGATGATCCTCAGGGTATTAGAGTGTTCAGCCTATAATTGGGCTTTGTAATTGGGGTTGTGTGGGACAGGGATCTGCCTTGCTTAGGCCAATCGGCTTTCTGCAGACTCCCATTTTCTTATGTTCTTATGTTCTTATCTATCTAAACACACACACACACACACACACTCAATCAGTCAATCAATATTTCCTTCAAGACAGCTTTTAACTTCATGTGTCCAGGCATTTAAACCCAACGAATATATAGAAAAATAAAGAAAGGCGAAAATCATCTACATATATACTATCAGACTCTATCAAGACAGGTTAAAAAGGAAATCAGGAAAGCAAAAAGAAATGAAATAAGGATAACCAGTGACTCAAAAAATAACCCTAAAGCTTTTTACCAACTATATAAATCTAAAGTTAGAGATGTAATAGGCCCCCTAAAAACTTCAATAGGAGAAATAACAGAAAATGATTTAGAAATGTGCAGTACATTAAATAGTCAGTTTCTTTCCGTTTTCACTAATGAAAATTTGGCACAGATTCCAGAAGTCAATATGGTATATAGTGATAGTATAGAAAATATGTTAAGTACAGTTAGTATAAGTAGAAATGATGTGCTTAAGGAAATTGACAGACTGAAACCTCAAAAATCGCCTGGTCCTGACGAGGTATATGCTAGAGTATTAAAAGAATGCAGAGATGAGTTAAGTAGCCCATTAGCATTTTTATTTAACAAGTCTTTAGAAACAGGTTTAGTTCCAGAAGCTTGGAAGCTTGCAAATGTAGTTCCGATCTTCAAAAAAGGTGATAAATCGATAGCATCCAATTACCGTCCCTTTAGTCTCACATCAATAATAGGAAAGTTGCTAGAGTCTATTATTGCTAGGAAAATTAGAAGCCACTTAGTAAAATTTAACTTAATAAATTCTTCTCAGCATGGATTCACTCAGGGACGTTCTTGCCTTACTAATTTGCTTAGCTTTTTCTCAGAGGTATATGAAGCAGTAGATAGTGACAAGTCATATGATTATTTATTTAGATTTCAGTAAAGCTTTCGACAGAGTCCCTCATGAGAGATTGATGAGAAAGGTTGAGGCACATGGAATAGGAGGATCGTTGTTGGGATGGATTAGGTCATGGCTAATTGGTAGGAAACAGAGAGTCAGCATAAATGGTACCAAGTCAGAGTGGGAAGCAGTCAAAAGTGGTGTCCCCCAGGGATCGGTATTAGGTCCCCTGTTGTTTCTTATATACATAAATGACCTAGATTTAGGTATAACTAGTAGGATAAGTAAATTCGCAGACGATACTAAAATGGGGAGATCAATTGATTCAGATAGCGATATAGAGTGCCTCCAAAGGGATCTAGATACCTTACATGAATGGTCAGTAAATTGGCAGATGAAGTTTAACATTGACAAATGCAAGGTATTAAAGATAGGGAAGATGCATACAAATGTTAAATATAAACTAGCTAATTTAGAATTAGAAAATTCAGACTGTGAGAAAGATCTAGGTGTGTTTGTTAGCAATGATTTGAAGCCTAGAAAACAGTGTATAAGCGTTCGTAATAAGGCAAACAGGATTCTCGGGTTCATCTCTAGGAGTGTGAGTAACAGAACTGCTGATGTTATCTTAACCCTTAATTAGCGGCTCACCACATAAGTCGAGTTAAATAAAGCTGGACTATGTGGCGGCGCTCGACATAACTCGAGTGGCAATTTCAGCACGTAATGTTGCTGAGAGAGAGAGACAAGTGGTGGCAGGAGACTAGCGAGCGTATGACTGCTCCAGACCACCGCGGAGAACCTACTGACACGAATCTCAGCTCCCTCCTCCCTCTCTCACTCGCTACATACTGAATTATATGGGGAAAGTACCGAATTACATGCTTTTTGCACTCCCGTTGCACGGTTATTGCAAGAAAACTAGCCATCATAAAAGGATCGTTATGGTGTCATTCGAAAGCTCTGTTTATGCCCTTTCAGGGATAGGTACTTGTTTTACATTCTGGGTCTTATTTAGGCATGAAAATGATCACGTAAACAGCCCTATTTTGGCTAAAAACACCCCGCTGTGCGGTACATATAAATAAACCGCATAGGCCGCTCGTAAGGTGTTAAAACTTTACTTGTCATTAGTGAGACCCCATATGGATTATGCTGTCCAATTTTGGTGTCCTTATTACAGAATGGACATAGATTCATTGGAGAGAGTACAGCGTAGAATGACAAAAATGATCCATAATATTAGAAATCTTCCGTATGAAGAAAGGTTGAAGAAATTAGGTTTACATTCGTTGAGAGACGCAGAGTTAGAGGGGATATGATAGAGGTGTTCAAGTGGGTTAGTGGGATTAACAAAGGGGACATGACAAATGTACTAAAGCTCAGTGATAGCGAAAGAACTCGTACCAATGGTTTCAAATTAGATAAATTTCGTTTCAGAAAAGATATAGGCAAATATTGGTTTGGTAACAGAGTTGTAGATGGGTGGAATGGACTACCAAGTGCTATAGTGGGGTCTAAAACGGTAGGGAGCTTTAAGATAAAATTGGATAAGCATATGGACGAGAAGGGTTGGGTGTGAAGGGGGATCAGCCGGGTTGGGCCAATCAGCACTCTGCATACCCCCATAATCCTGCGTTAATCTCTAATCGTTTTGGTAAGATGATCCTCAGGGTATTAGAGTGTTGAGCCTACAATTGGGCTTTGAAATTGAACTGGGGTTGTGTGGGACAGGGATCTGCCTTGCTTAGGCCAATCGGCTTTCTGCAGACTCCCATTTTCTTATGTTCTTATGTTCTTATGTACCATGAATTTGGCTTTATGTCAATCTCTGGCGTTGGAGAAGACACTCGGTACAGGCAGTCTACCTTTTACCTACTTCATACACATAGAATAAATATAAAATACCCACATACATTTACATGGTGAGATAGAGAGAGAGAATATAATATATATATATATATATATATATTTTTTTTTTTTTTATTTTTTTTTTTTTTTTTTTTTTTTTTTTTGCTATGTGAATGGGGGAGACAAAAGGCATAACTGCCTGCAGCGAGTGCCTCCCCCAGATTTCAAAGAGTGACGGGGCCGAAATCAAGGGACGTTCGAGCTAAAATGCCTGGACACACGGAGCTTGAAGCAATTTAAGTCATAGGAAGAGGGAAAGACTGATTCTGGGAGAGAGTTCCAGAGCTCAGCAGTTGAATAGAATAAAGTCTGAGATTAGTGTTTCACTCTTGGGTTGGAGAGTTGCACAGAGTAGGGGTGGGATTGTGTTGCAAGGCGGGTACTACGTACCCTACGTAGAGGAGGTGGTATACACTGGGAAAGCTCCGAGGAACACTGATTATTGTAGTAGGGATAGAATAGCGAGAGAGATGCATCATTGCGGCGAAGAGAGAAAGATTGCAGAGAGTTGGTGAGTGGACGGGAGTTAATGATACGAAAGGCTTTCCTTTCTACTTTATCTAGGAGTGCGGTGTGAGAGGATCCTCCCGACACATGTGAACAATACTCAATACAAGGACGCACTCTGCCCCTGTACAGAGAAAGAAGCTGCGCAGGGGTAAGAACCCCCTGAGGCGGTTGAGCACACCCAGCTTCTGGGAGGCTGCCTTAGCGAGACTGGTAATATGGTCTTTCCAAGTGAGAGCAGATGAAAAAGAGACACCGAGAACATTGAGGGAAGATGAAGGGTTGATTTTTGTATTGATGAAGAATAAGGGATAGTCCTCTGCAGGTTCCTGACGGGTAGTAAGATGGATAAATTGAGCTTTGGAAGCATTAAATGTAACAAGGTTTTCTCTACCCCAATTGGAAATAGTAGCTAGATATATATATATATATATATATATATTTATATAAGTGTGTATGTCAGTGTTTGTGCCATTTACTATACTCCCCCATAAATCTCCAGTAGCAATAGACGAGCTACGGAGTTACTATAATGATCTAACGCTCCCCAAGCCTGGCCTACCATAATGACATTCTCACCTTGGTCCTGATCACCTGTCTGGCGTCATAATGTCTAGAATAGATATACTTGTTATACAGTAGAGTATGGCGTTATGGGGAGATTTTTAGTTTGCTCCCTAGACCTCCATCAATCTTTAATACAAATACTCCCAAGACCCCCTTCGAAGTAAGTTTCTAAAAAAAAAATCGGTAGCAAAGTGTCCTCCTTAATTTAAGGCTCACTATCGGTTGCAAGGAAAAATAAAAACACATATTTACTCCCTTTGATTAACCTATGTTAAGTACAGTAATAAACGTTCTCATCAACAAAATGTACAACACAACACCAGAAGTTGGCTAGCCAACTACCTACTCTATAAGGCAGACACGCACATCTTGTATACTAGGGAGCCCTATCAAACACACAAAAAGCATAACAAAAGGGGTTCCAGTAGGCTCCGTCCTATTACCCACACTATCCAACCTATTCACGCATGACATTCCAACACCAGCACCCAACACCAACATTTGGCAGTTTTAAGACTTATCGCACCATATCTTCGTCAATTTTAAGACCTTTCGGTCCCGTTTTGTTGTAATTTTTTCCTGGCGAGCGATAGCAAGCCTGCAATTTAGGAGGAACAATTAGCCATCGTCCTGGACATTTTGTCTTGGGATTATCTTTTGTTAAGCTCCATGGAGGTCTAAGAAAAATAAGAAGCTCCCCTTAAGCTTACCATAACATAATATACCAATTATTTGTGCAGGCGATTTTACCATCATCCATCTAATTATATATATGCCTATATATATATATATATATATATATATATATATATATATATATATATATATATACTGTATATATAAGTAAGAATGGAATTATATGAATATAAGTAGCCGTCCGGCTGGCTCAGTTGATAGCGTGCCTGCTTCCCATCTTACAGGTCTCGCGTTCAATTCCCGCTCAGATTGAAAAGTTTTTCTGAGATATAGCCGGCGGTTACTGTCTTCCCATGAGCAAGGGAGATGGGTAATGGTCTCTGGTTGATTAAAGAAGTGTGAAGCGCTTGAGAATCCTCGAAGGAGGAGATACGGGCGCTATATAAGTAACCAGACGATTATTATTATTATTATTATTATTATTATAGTTTGTTATGTGGTGGCTGATTATTCTGACCAGTTAACCGATATCAAAATGTACTCGTAATTATCTCTCTGAGTATTATGACGTATTTTGACAGTTTATTCTGGCTAATATTATATGATTTTGTACAACTTGTGAAGGGTCTGTGGACATTAAATGGGTAAAGACTCTTTATTAACGCTCTAACTTCCATATACCTTCTTAATCTGAATATAATCCTTTTATAATACTATACAATCTACAGTATCTCTACATGCCACAATGTGGTATCTCTCTCACTCTTCTATTGCCAGTACAATATTCAGTGTTCAGAGCTCTTACAGTGTATACTTTCTCCCTTTACGGAGAATGGGTGGCACCCACCTTTCAACACATTTCCATCCCTATTCTGTCCAGATATCTAACCCAAGAGTGAACTGATTTTCCCAGTTTTTCTTCTATTTAACAAGTAACTCTGGGGGGCGGGGTTCTGAACCCTCATGTTAACCCCCAATAGTTTTGAGATTTTAAGACATTCGTCCCATTAGTTTGGCGATTTTAAGGGTTTTTGCTCAAATGTTTTGTCAATTTTAAGAAATGTGTCATTTAACCCGTCCAGCCCCGGCTAGTTTTGTAATGTTTGTTCACCAGAACCCGGCCGGTTTTCAAAAAATTGTTTTATTCCAGAAACAATAGCGAATGGGTTAGGAATGAAGGAAAAACCACGAAAAACCGCCCAAAAAGCTTAAAGAATGGTACAGAGCCCCCGAAAACGTATTTTACAAGAGTAAAAAATTGAAGGCAATTACCCCAAAAAAACAGGTTATTGCGCGCTCACGCGCACGCACGTGGACTTTGAGAGTTTTCAACCATCGGCACGGTTGCGTGGGATACGTACACAGTTCCCATACAAATCTGAGCCCTCTTGAGTGGCTACACCTGAGGTTACGGGCGACGCGCCAGGCGCGTCTCTGGGGCTGTGCGTTACATGCATCGCTGACGCGTCAGGCGCGTCGCTGGGGCTGTACGGGTTAAGTGTCGATTTTTTCTTGACGAGCGATAGCAAGCCTGTAGTTTAGGAGGAACCAGCTAGCCGTTGGCCAGGATATAATTGTACCGAATAATGTACACAGTTATCTCAAAGTATTTCTAAGCTTGATGCAAGTCAAGGGAGCAAACTTAAATAATAATAATAGTAACAGTAAAATAATAATAATAATAATAATAATAATAATAATAATTAAAGTTGCAAGCAACGTTGTCCGGGGTTCGAGCGGTTTTGCAAGCAGGGTATTGTGTTGGATACAAAAGCTGTGTCACAGATATCAAAAGATAATTTAACTTATCGGGCATGGAGTAACTACAGAAGGAGCAGATTGTGCAAACAAACCAGAGCGAGAGAGAGAGAGATTGGCTGTGTAAGGGATCTGCCTCTATTCGTTTAGTAACAAAGTTGTAGATATGTGGAATAGGCTACCGAGTGCTATAATGGGATCAAGAACAATAGAGCTTCAACTTGAAATTAGATAGAACGAGATGGGTTGAGTGTGAAAGGGATCTGCTATGTGTAGGTCAATCGGCTCTCTGCAGACTCCCGTTTTCTTATTTTTTTATGTTCTCATTTGTGAGGGAGAGAGAGAGAGTATGGCAAGAGAGAATAGGATGTCGTAAATGTAAGGAAGATAGCGATAAATATGAGAGAGAGAGAGCGCGGGATGGGTTGGGTGTGAAAGGGATCTGACATGTGTGGGCCAATCGGCTCTCCGAAGACTCCGGTTTTCTTATGTTCTCATTTGTGAGAGAGAGAGAGAGACTAGGATGTCATAAATGTAAGGAAGACAGAGATAAATGAGAGAGAGAGAGAGTTTTTATGAGATGGGTTGGGTGTGAAGAGGATCTGTCTTGTGTGGGCCATTTGGCTCTCATCAGACTCCCATTTTCTTATGTTCCTATTTCTTACAATTGTGTTTTGGTTGCAGGTATATGATAACATGGGTGTATAGTAAGTAGAGTAAATAACAGATAACTTTTATGAAATGGGTTGGGTGTGAAAGGGATCTGCCTTATGTGGACCACTTGGCTCTCTGCAGACTCCCATTTTCATCTTAAGAACATAAGAAAATGGGAGTCTGCAGAAAGCCGATTGGCCTAAGCAAGGCAGATCCCTGTCCCACACAACCCCAATTACAAAGCCCAATTATAGGCTCAACACTCTAATACCCTGAGGATCATCTTACCAAAACGGTTAGAGATTAACGCAGGATTACGGGGGTCTGCAGAGCGCTGATTGGCCCAACCCGGCTGATCCCCCTTCACACCCAACCCTTCTCGTCCATATGCTTATCCAATTTTATCTTAAAGCTCCCTACCATTTTTAATCCCACTATAGCACTTGGTAGTCCATTCCACCCATCTACAACTCTGTTACCAAACCAATATTTGCCTATATCTTTTCTGAAACGAAATTTATCTAATTTGAAACCAATGGTACGAGTTCTTTCGCTATCACTGAGCTTTAATACATTTGTCATGTCCCATTTGTTAATCCCACTAACCCACTTGAACACCTCTATCATATCCCCTCTAACTCTGCGTCTCTCTAACGAATGTAAACCTAATTTCTTCAACCTTTCTTCATACGGAAGATTTCTAATATTATGGATCATTTTTGTCATTCTACGCTGTACTCTCTCCAATGAATCTATGTCCATTCTGTAATAAGGACACCAAAATTGGACAGCATAATCCATATGGGGTCTCACTAATGACAAGCAAAGTTTTAAGATAACATCAGCAGTTCTGTTACTCACACTCCTAGAGATGAACCCGAGAATCCTGTTTGCCTTATTACGAACGCTTATACACTGTTTTCTAGGCTTCAAATCATTGCTAACAAACACACCTAGATCTTTCTTGCAGTCTGAATTTTCTAATACTAAATTAGCTAGTTTATATTTAACATTTGTTTGCATCTTCCCTATCTTTAATACCTTGCATTTGTCAATGTTAAACTTCATCTGCCAATTTACTGACCATTCATGTAAAGTATCTAGATCCCTTTGGAGGCACTCTATATCGCTATCTAAATCAATTGATCTCCCCATTTTAGTATCGTCTGCGAATTTACTTATCCTACTAGTTATACCTAAATCTAGGTCATTTATGTATATAAGAAACAACAGGGGACCTAATACCGATCCCTGGGGGACACCACTTTTGACTGCTCCCCACTCTGACTTGGTACCATTTATGCTGACTCTCTGTTTCCTACCAATTAGCCATGACCTAATCCATCCCAACAACGACCCTCCTATTCCATGTGCCTCAACCTTTCTCATCAATCTCTCATGAGGGACTGTCGAAAGCTTTACTGAAATCTAAATATATAATATCATATGACTTGTCACTATCTACTGTATCATATACCTCTGAGAAAAAGCTAAGCAAATTAGTAAGGCAAGAACGTCCCTGAGTGAATCCATGCTGAGAAGAATTTATTAAGTTAAATTTTACTAAGTGGCTTCTAATTTTCCTAGCAATAATAGACTCTAGCAACTTTCCTATTATTGATGTGAGATTAATGGGACGGTAATTGGATGCTATCGATTTATCACCTTTTTTGAAGATGGAACTACATTTGCAAGCTTCCAAGCTTCTGGAACTAAACCTGATTCTAATGACTTGTTAAATAAAAATGCTAATGGGCTACTTAACTCATCTCTGCATTCTTTTAATACTCTAGCATATACCTCGTCAGGACCAGGCGATTTCTGAGGTTTCAGTCTGTCAATTTCCTTAAGCACATCATTTCTACTTATACTAACTGTACTTAACATATTTTCTATATACCATATTGACTTCTGGAATCTGTGCCAAATTTTCATTATTGAAAACGGAAAGAAACTGACTATTTAATGTACTGCACATTTCTAAATCATTTTCTGTTATTTCTCCTATTGAAGTTTTTAGGGGGCCTATTACATCTTGGTTGCATATGTAAGGGATCTGCCTCATTTGTACCAGTGTGCAATCAAACAAGAACGAAAGAGAAAGAGATTGGCTGTGTAAGGGATCTGCCTCTATTCGCTTGGTAAAAGAGTTGTAGATATGTGGAATAGGCTACCAAGTGCTATAGTGGGATCAATAACAATAGAGCTTCAACATAAAATTTGATAGGACGAGATGGGTTGGGTGTGAAAGGGATCTGCCGTGTGTGGGCTAATCGGCTCTCTGCAGACTCCCGTTTTCTCATGTTCTAATTTGTGTGTGTGTGTGTGTGAGAGAGAGAGAGAGAGACTTTATGAGATGGGTTGGGTGTGAAAGGGATTTGTTTTGTGTGGGCCAATTGGCTCTCTGCAGACTCCCATTTTCTTATGTTCCTATTTCTTGCAATTATATCTTGGTTGCAGGTACACTCGAACCTCCATTCACCGGACCTCCCTTTAACAGATATCCCCTTTAACCCGGCAAGCGCGATAGGCCTAACGGAAGGCTTCCTATAGGGAACGCGATAGGCCTCACGGAAGCAAGACCATAAAAAAAGCCTTCCAAAAAAAAAAAGGGCCTATCAAAACAAAGGATTTTGTCTCTAGGTGAGATAATTCCCCTCTAGTACTCATCCATGTGTTTCTCACCCCTCCCCCTCCCCTCCTTCCCCACCTTATTCCCCCTCCCCCCCCCTCCTCAATTATCACCTATTTATCCTCTTATTATCATCATTTATCGGTTATTTTTCTCTCCCGCGATAATGTAGCACAAGTGGGTTGCATAAAAGATCGTTATGCAACACCCAGACACCGGCACACACCGCCCCGCTCGTCTCAGTTGACTCCCAGACAGCGAGAGGGGAGGGCTGCCTGTGGCTCTCTCTCGCCTGAGATTATGACCGGGTGGCCAATATCTTCGTTTTTCACCACCCAAATGCTTTTCCCACTTATTTTAGCACTCTTGAAGGTTCATATATACATCATATATGTAAAATAAAAGCATACCGAAAACAAATAATGCTTTATATTGTAAATATAACGAATTCTGTCAGAATCCAGGGCTAGAAATGCACAAATAACTACCCTAGCACCTAGGTCTATATCGCGCTTGTCAGGTTAACGGAGAGGACTTGCTGGTCCTGGTCTATCTATATTAACATGTATATAAAAATATTTCCCTTTTTATATTTATATTTATTTCTATCTCTCTTATCAATAGACAGACATAATTGATGTATGGTCTCTATTTAATCTGGGTTTCATTTTTGATGTGATGGAATTAAAAATATATATATTCCAACAACTGTTAAAAACAAAAATAGACACAAGTTATTACACAAATATTTAAAACTCTTCCCCTAACTTTTCTCATTTGTCCCAAATGAGGAAATGAATAAATGGGAAAAACAATACCCTTTGTATGGCAACATGTTACCAGTCAATGAGCTCCGTGCCAGAGGGATAAGCTGGAGGAAATCTTGTTATTTGGCTCTTGAATAATTTTATTTTTAATGAGTTGGTGGGATGTTCATGTTTTCAATTCCATCACATTAGAAATTAATCACATATTAAAGACATGCCAAACAACTAATATTGTTGTACTTTAATAGGGAGATATCAAAGAAACAGAGGATAATAAAAAAAAAAAATGTGTGAACCAAAAGCAAGGGAGAGGAATTGTCACATAATGTAATACTTTTCTAGCACCGGACGGACTGGTCATCCCCCCTTTTAGTCTATTAAATGGAGGGTTGAGTGTATATGATAACATTTGTGTATAGTAAGTGTGTAACATATCACGTTTATGAGATGAGTTGGGTGTGAAAGGGATCTGCCTTGTGGGGGCCACTTGGCTCTCTGCAAACTCCCATTTTCATTTTGGTAGCATGTGTAAGGGATCTGCCTCATTTGTACCAGTGTGCAAATAAGAGAGAGAGAGAGAGAGATTGGCTGTGTAAGGGATCTGCCTCTCTCGTAACAGAGTCGTAGATATGTGAAATAGGCTACCTAGTACTATAGTGGGATCAAGAACAATAGAGAATTTCAAGATAAAATCAGATAGTCATATGAACGAAATGGGTTGGACGTGAAAGGGATCTACCTTCTGTGGGCCACTTGTCTCTCTGCAGATTCTCATGTTCATCTTAGTTGCATGTGTAAGGGATCTGCCTCATTTGTACCAGTGTGCAAACAAACGAGCTAGAGAGAGAGAGACTGGGTGTGTAAGGGATCTGCCTCTATTCGTTTAGTAACAGATTTGTAGATATGTGGAATAGGCTACCGAGTGCTATAGTGGGATCAAGAACAATAGAGTTCAACATAAAATTAGATAGAACGAGATGGTTGAGAAAGGTTGAAGAAATTAGGTTTACATTCGTTGAGAGACGCAGAGTTAGAGGGGATATGATAGAGGTGTTCAAGTGGGTTAGTGGGATTAACAATGGGGACATGACAAATGTACTAAAGCTCAGTGATAGCGAAAGAACTCGTACCAATGGTTTCAAATTAGATAAATTTCGTTTCAGAAAAGATATAGGCAAATATTGGTTTGGTAACAGAGTTGTAGATGGGTGGAATGGACTACCAAGTGCTATAGTGGGGTCTAAAACGGTAGGGAGCTTTAAGATAAAATTGGATAAGCATATGGACGAGAAGGGTTGGGTGTGAAGGGGGATCAGCCGGGTTGGGCCAATCAGCACTCTGCATACCCCCATAATCCTGCGTTAATCTCTAAACGTTTTGGTAAGATGATCCTCAGGGTATTAGAGTGTTGAGCCTACAATTGGGCTTTGAAATTGAACTGGGGTTGTGTGGGACAGGGATCTGCCTTGCTTAGGCCAATCGGCTTTCTGCAGACTCCCATTTTCTTATGTTCTTATGTTCTTATGTACCATGAATTTGGCTTTATGTCAATCTCTGGCGTTGGAGAAGACACTCGGTACAGGCAGTCTACCTTTTACCTACTTCATACACATAGAATAAATATAAAATACCCACATACATTTACATGGTGAGATAGAGAGAGAGAATATAATATATATATATATATGTATTTTTTTTTTTTTTTTTTTTGTATTTTTTTTTTTTTTTGCTATGTGAATGTGGGAGACAAAAGGCATAACTGCCTGCAGCGAGTGCCTCCCCCAGATTTCAAAGAGTGACGGGGCCGAAATCAAGGGACGTTCGAGCTAAAATGCCTGGACACACGGAGCTTGAAGCAATTTAAGTCATAGGAAGAGGGAAAGACTGATTCTGGGAGAGAGTTCCAGAGCTCAGCAGTTGAATAGAATAAAGTCTGAGATTAGTGTTTCACTCTTGGGTTGGAGAGTTGCACAGAGTAGGGGTGGGATTGTGTTGCAAGGCGGGTACTACGTACCCTACGTAGAGGAGGTGGTATACACTGGGAAAGCTCCGAGGAACACTGATTATTGTAGTAGGGATAGAATAGCGAGAGAGATGCATCATTGCGGCGAAGAGAGAAAGATTGCAGAGAGTTGGTGAGTGGACGGGAGTTAATGATACGAAAGGCTTTCCTTTCTACTTTATCTAGGAGTGCGGTGTGAGAGGATCCTCCCGACACATGTGAACAATACTCAATACAAGGACGCACTCTGCCCCTGTACAGAGAAAGAAGCTGCGCAGGGGTAAAGAACCCCCTGAGGCGGTTGAGCACACCCAGCTTCTGGGAGGCTGCCTTAGCGAGACTGGTAATATGGTCTTTCCAAGTGAGAGCAGATGAAAAAGAGACACCGAGAACATTGAGGGAAGATGAAGGGTTGATTTTTGTATTGATGAAGAATAAGGGATAGTCCTCTGCAGGTTCCTGACGGGTAGTAAGATGGATAAATTGAGCTTTGGAAGCATTAAATGTAACAAGGTTTTCTCTACCCCAATTGGAAATAGTAGCTAGATATATATATATATATATATATATATTTATATAAGTGTGTATGTCAGTGTTTGTGCCATTTACTATACTCCCCCATAAATCTCCAGTAGCAATAGACGAGCTACGGAGTTACTATAATGATCTAACGCTCCCCAAGCCTGGCCTACCATAATGACATTCTCACCTTGGTCCTGATCACCTGTCTGGCGTCATAATGTCTAGAATAGATACACTTGTTATACAGTAGAGTATGGCGTTATGGGGAGATTTTTAGTTTGCTCCCTAGACCTCCATCAATCTTTAATACAAATACTCCCAAGACCCCCTTCGAAGTAAGTTTCTAAAAAAAAAATCGGTAGCAAAGTGTCCTCCTTAATTTAAGGCTCACTATCGGTTGCAAGGAAAAATAAAAACACATATTTACTCCCTTTGATTAACCTATGTTAAGTACAGTAATAAACGTTATCATCAACAAAATGTACAACACAACACCAGAAGTTGGCTAGCCAACTACCTACTCTATAAGGCAGACACGCACATCTTGTATACTAGGGAGCCCTATCAAACACACAAAAAGCATAACAAAAGGGGTTCCAGTAGGCTCCGTCCTATTACCCACACTATCCAACCTATTCACGCATGACATTCCAACACCAGCACCCAACACCAACATTTGGCAGTTTTAAGACTTATCGCACCATATCTTCGTCAATTTTAAGACCTTTCGGTCCCGTTTTGTTGTAATTTTTTCCTGGCGAGCGATAGCAAGCCTGCAATTTAGGAGGAACAATTAGCCATCGTCCTGGACATTTTGTCTTGGGATTATCTTTTGTTAAGCTCCATGGAGGTCTAAGAAAAATAAGAAGCTCCCCTTAAGCTTACCATAACATAATATACCAATTATTTGTGCAGGCGATTTTACCATCATCCATCTAATTATATATATATGCCTATATATATATATATATATATATATATATATATATATATATATATATATATATATATATACTGTATATATAAGTAAGAATGGAATTATATGAATATAAGTAGCCGTCCGGCTGGCTCAGTTGATAGCGTGCCTGCTTCCCATCTTACAGGTCTCGCGTTCAATTCCCGCTCAGATTGAAAAGTTTTTCTGAGATATAGCCGGCGGTTACTGTCTTCCCATGAGCAAGGGAGATGGGTAATGGTCTCTGGTTGATTAAAGAAGTGTGAAGCGCTTGAGAATCCTCGAAGGAGGAGATACGGGCGCTATATAAGTAACCAGACGATTATTATTATTATTATTATTATTATTATAGTTTGTTATGTGGTGGCTGATTATTCTGACCAGTTAACCGATATCAAAATGTACTCGTAATTATCTCTCTGAGTATTATGATGTATTTTGACAGTTTATTCTGGCTAATATTATATGATTTTGTACAACTTGTGAAGGGTCTGTGGACATTAAATGGGTAAAGACTCTTTATTAACGCTCTAACTTCCATATACCTTCTTAATCTGAATATAATCCTTTTATAATACTATACAATCTACAGTATCTCTACATGCCACAATGTGGTATCTCTCTCACTCTTCTATTGCCAGTACAATATTCAGTGTTCAGAGCTCTTACAGTGTATACTTTCTCCCTTTACGGAGAATGGGTGGCACCCACCTTTCAACACATTTCCATCCCTATTCTGTCCAGATATCTAACCCAAGAGTGAACTGATTTTCCCAGTTTGTCTTCTATTTAACCCTTAATTAGCGGCGAGCATCATAAGTCGGTCTTATTTAGGCATGAAAATGATCACTTAACAAGTAACTCTGGGGGGCGGGGTTCTGAACCCCCTTCTCCCTCATGTTAACCCACAATAGTTTTGAGATTTTAAGACATTTGTCCCATTAGTTTGGCGATTTTAAGGGTTTTTGCTCAAATGTTTTGTCAATTTTAAGAAATGTGTCATTTAACCCGTCCAGCCCCGGCTAGTTTTGTAATGTTTGTTCACCAGAACCCGGCCGGTTTTCAAAAAATTGTTTTATTCCAGAAACAATAGCGAATGGGTTAGGAATGAAGGAAAAACCACGAAAAACCGCCCAAAAAGCTTAAAGAATGGTACAGAGCCCCCGAAAACGTATTTTACAAGAGTAAAAAATTGAAGGCAATTACCCCAAAAAAACAGGTTATTGCGCGCTCACGCGCACGCACGTGGACTTTGAGAGTTTTCAACCATCGGCACGGTTGCGTGGGATACGTACACAGTTCCCATACAAATCTGAGCCCTCTTGAGTGGCTACACCTGAGGTTACGGTCGGCGCAATTAGGGTGACGCGCCAGGCGCGTCTCTGGGGCTGTGCGTTACATGCATCGCTGACGCGTCAGGCGCGTCGCTGGGGCTGTACGGGTTAAGTGTCGATTTTTTCTTGACGAGCGATAGCAAGCCTGTAGTTTAGGAGGAACCAGCTAGCCGTTGGCCAGGATATAATTGTACCGAATAATGTACACAGTTATCTCAAAGTATTTCTAAGCTTGATGCAAGTCAAGGGAGCAAACTTAAATAATAATAATAGTAACAGTAAAATAATAATAATAATAATAATAATAATAATAATAATAATTAAAGTTGCAAGCAACGTTGTCCGGGGTTCGAGCGGTTTTGCAAGCAGGGTATTGTGTTGGATACAAAAGCTGTGTCACAGATATCAAAAGATAATTTAACTTATCGGGCATGGAGTAACTACAGAAGGAGCAGATTGTGCAAACAAACCAGAGCGAGAGAGAGAGAGATTGGCTGTGTAAGGGATCTGCCTCTATTCGTTTAGTAACAAAGTTGTAGATATGTGGAATAGGCTACCGAGTGCTATAATGGGATCAAGAACAATAGAGCTTCAACTTGAAATTAGATAGAACGAGATGGGTTGAGTGTGAAAGGGATCTGCTATGTGTAGGTCAATCGGCTCTCTGCAGACTCCCGTTTTCTTATTTTTTTATGTTCTCATTTGTGAGGGAGAGAGAGAGAGTATG
The DNA here is from genome assembly GCA_032716605.1 of Paralithodes platypus. NCBI lineage: Eukaryota > Metazoa > Arthropoda > Malacostraca > Decapoda > Lithodidae > Paralithodes > Paralithodes platypus. Next base: position 20,276,091 of record CM064543.1, on the reverse strand, counting down.
GCAAGAGAGAATAGGATGTCGTAAATGTAAGGAAGATAGCGATAAATATGAGAGAGAGAGAGCGCGGGATGGGTTGGGTGTGAAAGGGATCTGACATGTGTGGGCCAATCGGCTCTCCGAAGACTCCGGTTTTCTTATGTTCTCATTTGTGAGAGAGAGAGAGACTAGGATGTCATAAATGTAAGGAAGACAGAGATAAATGAGAGAGAGAGAGAGTTTTTATGAGATGGGTTGGGTGTGAAGAGGATCTGTCTTGTGTGGGCCATTTGGCTCTCATCAGACTCCCATTTTCTTATGTTCCTATTTCTTACAATTGTGTTTTGGTTGCAGGTATATGATAACATGGGTGTATAGTAAGTAGAGTAAATAACAGATAACTTTTATGAAATGGGTAGGGTGTGAAAGGGATCTGCCTTATGTGGACCACTTGGCTCTCTGCAGACTCCCATTTTCATCTTAAGAACATAAGAAAATGGGAGTCTGCAGAAAGCCGATTGGCCTAAGCAAGGCAGATCCCTGTCCCACACAACCCCAATTACAAAGCCCAATTATAGGCTCAACACTCTAATACCCTGAGGATCATCTTACCAAAACGGTTAGAGATTAACGCAGGATTACGGGGGTCTGCAGAGCGCTGATTGGCCCAACCCGGCTGATCCCCCTTCACACCCAACCCTTCTCGTCCATATGCTTATCCAATTTTATCTTAAAGCTCCCTACCATTTTTAATCCCACTATAGCACTTGGTAGTCCATTCCACCCATCTACAACTCTGTTACCAAACCAATATTTGCCTATATCTTTTCTGAAACGAAATTTATCTAATTTGAAACCAATAAGAACATAAGAACATAAGAAAATGGGAGTCTGCAGAAAGCCGATTGGCCTAAGCAAGGCAGATCCCTGTCCCACACAACCCCAATTCAATTACAAAGCCCAATTATAGGCTTCACACTCTAATACCCTGAGGATCATTTTACCAAAACGGTTAGAGATTAACGCAGGATTATGGAGGTCTGCAGAGCGCTGATTGGCCCAACCCGGCTGATCCCCCTTCACACCCAACCCTTCTCGTCCATATGCTTATCTAATTTTATCTTAAAGCTCCCTACAGTTTTAGATCCCACTATAGCACTTGGTAGTCCATTCCACCCATCTACAACTCTGTTACCAAACCAATACTTGCCTATATCTTTTCTGAAACGAAATTTATCTAATTTGAAACCATTGGTACGAGTTCTTTCGCTATCACTGAGCTTTAGTACATTTGCCATGTCCCCTTTGTTAATCCCACTAACCCACTTGAACACCTCTATCATATCCCCTCTAACTCTGCGTCTCTCTAACGAATGTAAACCTAATTTCTTCAACCTTTCTTCATACGAAAGATTTCTAATATTATGGATCATTTTTGTCATTCTACGCTGTACTCTCTCCAATGAATCTATGTCCATTCTGTAATAAGGACACCAAAATTGGACAGCATAATCCATGTGGGGTCTCACTAATGACAAGTAAAGTTTTAAGATAACATCAGCAGTTCTGTTACTCACACTCCTAGAGATGAACCCGAGAATCCTGTTTGCCTTATTACGAACGCTTATACACTGTTTTCTAGGCTTCAAATCATTGCTAACAAACACACCTAGATCTTTCTCGCAGTCTGAATTTTCTAATTCTAAATTAGCTAGTTTATATTTAACATTTGTTTGCATCTTCCCTATCTTTAATACCTTGCATTTGTCAATGTTAAACTTCATCTGCCAATTTACTGACCATTCATGTAAGGTATCTAGATCCCAATGGTACGAGTTCTTTCGCTATCACTGAGCTTTAATACATTTGTCATGTCCCATTTGTTAATCCCACTAACCCACTTGAACACCTCTATCATATCCCCTCTAACTCTGCGTCTCTCTAACGAATGTAAACCTAATTTCTTCAACCTTTCTTCATACGGAAGATTTCTAATATTATGGATCATTTTTGTCATTCTACGCTGTACTCTCTCCAATGAATCTATGTCCATTCTGTAATAAGGACACCAAAATTGGACAGCATAATCCATATGGGGTCTCACTAATGACAAGCAAAGTTTTAAGATAACATCAGCAGTTCTGTTACTCACACTCCTAGAGATGAACCCGAGAATCCTGTTTGCCTTATTACGAACGCTTATACACTGTTTTCTAGGCTTCAAATCATTGCTAACAAACACACCTAGATCTTTCTTGCAGTCTGAATTTTCTAATACTAAATTAGCTACCTTGCGACCTTGGTAACCCTGGTCTCTGGGTCTTCTCCTGGGTGACCTGGATGTGTGTGAGTTTGTGTTTTTTATCTGTGTTTATTTTTTGTTTTATGTTGTTTTTGTGTTTTCCCTGTTCTTGCTCTGTCTTGAGTCGGCTACCCCCAAAATGGGGATTGGGCCTGAGCATATAGATAGATAGAATAGATAGAAATTAGCTAGTTTATATTTAACATTTGTTTGCATCTTCCCTATCTTTAATACCTTGCATTTGTCAATGTTAAACTTCATCTGCCAATTTACTGACCATTCATGTAAAGTATCTAGATCCCTTTGGAGGCACTCTATATCGCTATCTAAATCAATTGATCTCCCCATTTTAGTATCGTCTGCGAATTTACTTATCCTACTAGTTATACCTAAATCTAGGTCATTTATGTATATAAGAAACAACAGGGGACCTAATACCGATCCCTGGGGGACACCACTTTTGACTGCTCCCCACTCTGACTTGGTACCATTTATGCTGACTCTCTGTTTCCTACCAATTAGCCATGACCTAATCCATCCCAACAACGACCCTCCTATTCCATGTGCCTCAACCTTTCTCATCAATCTCTCATGAGGGACTGTCGAAAGCTTTACTGAAATCTAAATATATAATATCATATGACTTGTCACTATCTACTGTATCATATACCTCTGAGAAAAAGCTAAGCAAATTAGTAAGGCAAGAACGTCCCTGAGTGAATCCATGCTGAGAAGAATTTATTAAGTTAAATTTTACTAAGTGGCTTCTAATTTTCCTAGCAATAATAGACTCTAGCAACTTTCCTATTATTGATGTGAGATTAATGGGACGGTAATTGGATGCTATCGATTTATCACCTTTTTTGAAGATGGAACTACATTTGCAAGCTTCCAAGCTTCTGGAACTAAACCTGATTCTAATGACTTGTTAAATAAAAATGCTAATGGGCTACTTAACTCATCTCTGCATTCTTTTAATACTCTAGCATATACCTCGTCAGGACCAGGCGATTTCTGAGGTTTCAGTCTGTCAATTTCCTTAAGCACATCATTTCTACTTATACTAACTGTACTTAACATATTTTCTATATACCATATTGACTTCTGGAATCTGTGCCAAATTTTCATTATTGAAAACGGAAAGAAACTGACTATTTAATGTACTGCACATTTCTAAATCATTTTCTGTTATTTCTCCTATTGAAGTTTTTAGGGGGCCTATTACATCTTGGTTGCATATGTAAGGGATCTGCCTCATTTGTACCAGTGTGCAATCAAACAAGAACGAAAGAGAAAGAGATTGGCTGTGTAAGGGATCTGCCTCTATTCGCTTGGTAAAAGAGTTGTAGATATGTGGAATAGGCTACCAAGTGCTATAGTGGGATCAATAACAATAGAGCTTCAACATAAAATTTGATAGGACGAGATGGGTTGGGTGTGAAAGGGATCTGCCGTGTGTGGGCTAATCGGCTCTCTGCAGACTCCCGTTTTCTCATGTTCTAATTTGTGTGTGTGTGTGTGTGTGAGAGAGAGAGAGAGAGACTTTATGAGATGGGTTGGGTGTGAAAGGGATTTGTTTTGTGTGGGCCAATTGGCTCTCTGCAGACTCCCATTTTCTTATGTTCCTATTTCTTGCAATTATATCTTGGTTGCAGGTACACTCGAACCTCCATTCACCGGACCTCCCTTTAACAGATATCCCCTTTAACGGAGAGGACTTGCTGGTCCTGGTCTATCTATATTAACATGTATATAAAAATATTTCCCTTTTTATATTTATATTTATTTCTATCTCTCTTATCAATAGACAGACATAATTGATGTATGGTCTCTATTTAATCTGGGTTTCATTTTTGATGTGATGGAATTAAAAATATATATATTCCAACAACTGTTAAAAACAAAAATAGACACAAGTTATTACACAAATATTTAAAACTCTTCCCCTAACTTTTCTCATTTGTCCCAAATGAGGAAATGAATAAATGGGAAAAACAATACCCTTTGTATGGCAACATGTTACCAGTCAATGAGCTCCGTGCCAGAGGGATAAGCTGGAGGAAATCTTGTTATTTGGCTCTTGAATAATTTTATTTTTAATGAGTTGGTGGGATGTTCATGTTTTCAATTCCATCACATTAGAAATTAATCACATATTAAAGACATGCCAAACAACTAATATTGTTGTACTTTAATAGGGAGATATCAAAGAAACAGAGGATAATAAAAAAAAAAAAATGTGTGAACCAAAAGCAAGGGAGAGGAATTGTCACATAATGTAATACTTTTCTAGCACCGGACGGACTGGTCATCCCCCCTTTTAGTCTATTAAATGGAGGGTTGAGTGTATATGATAACATTTGTGTATAGTAAGTGTGTAACATATCACGTTTATGAGATGAGTTGGGTGTGAAAGGGATCTGCCTTGTGGGGGCCACTTGGCTCTCTGCAAACTCCCATTTTCATTTTGGTAGCATGTGTAAGGGATCTGCCTCATTTGTACCAGTGTGCAAATAAGAGAGAGAGAGAGAGAGATTGGCTGTGTAAGGGATCTGCCTCTCTCGTAACAGAGTCGTAGATATGTGAAATAGGCTACCTAGTACTATAGTGGGATCAAGAACAATAGAGAATTTCAAGATAAAATCAGATAGTCATATGAACGAAATGGGTTGGACGTGAAAGGGATCTACCTTCTGTGGGCCACTTGTCTCTCTGCAGATTCTCATGTTCATCTTAGTTGCATGTGTAAGGGATCTGCCTCATTTGTACCAGTGTGCAAACAAACGAGCTAGAGAGAGAGAGACTGGGTGTGTAAGGGATCTGCCTCTATTCGTTTAGTAACAGATTTGTAGATATGTGGAATAGGCTACCGAGTGCTATAGTGGGATCAAGAACAATAGAGTTCAACATAAAATTAGATAGAACGAGATGGGTTGGGTGTGAAAGGCTGCCTTGGGTGTGTCTGATCACCATTTTGAATATCACATCAAAAGTTGCCCAATACAAAAATGCACTTAGTGTCAAAGTTTGGGCCCGATCCGACAAGCGGTTCGGTTCCGGAGTTATTGCGTAAAAACCGGACTATATATAATATTATGGAAGAATGCAATACTCTTGAACCCCTGAAGACGTTGCTTGCTGCATGAGGGAGGAGGGAAGGTAAGTCACACCACACCAAAAAAAATCAAAACTTTGAAGGTCCATAATATTGTTATTAAAGTAAGCATTTGGCAAAGGAGGGAATTGTTAAAAACCTTATCTAATACTCTGCTAGTCACCAAAAATTTATTTGAATTATCATTATTATTTGGTAGGGTAGGTATGTATAGGTAGGTTGGTTAAATAATTGGTGGAATTCGTAGGGACTCGAACTATTGAGAGTTAAATTTAAAAAAAATGTATGGATCTGAATGATTAATCCATTATGTTATTAAGCAAAACTAGGGATGTGGGGAAGCCTATAGACTGAAGACTGAAAACGTTGTGTGGGTACCGAATACGGTTTTAAAGTAATTTAAGAATAGACAATTTTCAATGCTGCGGCCAAACTATTCTACCAATTTCTATTCTTTTGGTACCAAAACGTTTGGAATTGCGAGCCTCACCCACCTACGCAAACATAGCTTTGATCATCCGCATAGTTTTCAAGATGTGGATTTTTAAGTGTATTTCGAGTTTTTTTCGAGATTGCCGAAAAAAAAACCCTATGCAAAGCAAAACCTTTTCCATAACATTTGCGGAGCATTAATAATGGAGTTCATATGCCAAAGCCCAATCATTTCCTATGAGTGGGAGAGACGGTATTTAGGTTTTAAATTCGGGAAATCGGCTGCCACGGACATGTTTGGCCGCCATTTCGGATGTTTAGCATATTAAAAGTTGCCCAATACAAAACCGCATCTTGTGTGAAAGTTGATCCCAATCCAAAAAGCGGTTCTGGAGTTATTGCGTAAAAACTGGCGCGGGAAAATAATTTGGAAGAATGAGAAGATTTAATGATTACAATAGGGGTTCCCCATAGGGCTCAAACCCTGTCAATAATAATAATAATGTATAAGACTGTCAATATACCCAATTTTCTGATATACCTTTATTATACCTTTTTATATGTTTACAGTGTGGGAGAGGGGATTGTAGGTGGTGGGAGAGCAATAGCCTACTGTGGAAGAACAATATTATGAGAGAACACAAACTAGAGGGGTATTGTGAGAAGGGAGAGGCTCTGTAATGGAGGGGAGAAGGGGGAGCATAAGATGGTGTTACTCAGTTACTTGTTCGTCAAGGGGAATCCACGCAATGCGAGCTAAGCTCATTATTATCGCGCCTCCTTAACTGGGAATGTATTGCGTGAAATGCATGTTAAGTGTTTTATGTACTGTTGGAATGGCTGTGGATGTGTGTGTAGTCTGTATTTAGCCAATTGGCGACATTGGAAACGAAGGCTTAGGGTGGATCTGTATGGTACCATTCTCACTATAGACGGTACCGTCTCGCCCGAAGGCTTAGGTAGCCATCAGCTTAGGTGAACCATATGATACCCATCTCGCCTTGTACCATTTTTTGCCAACCCCAGATGGGACGTCACAACGTCGTTCACTTATTCCAGGTACCTATTTACAGCTAGGTGAACTGAGGCTAACACATGAAAGGAGACAAGCCCAATTTGTCTCCGCCCGGTCTGGGATTGAACCCCCGACCCCTCGTGTGTGAGACGAGAGCTCTACCTACTAGGCTACGGGCTGTGTGTGTGTGTGTGTTATGGGAAAGAGGTTTTGTGGGAAAGGAGAGGCACTGTGGTAGAGGATGGTCACTGTAATGAAGGGGAGGTGGAGGATGGAAGGGGGTGGAATTATATGAAGGGGTGAGGAGCAATAGTATGAGTTTGTTATGGGAAAGGGTCATCATTATAAGGGAAGGTCACTGTGAGAGAGGATGGGCACTATTATGGAGGTCAGTTAAGGGGGAGGTAGTTGCTTTTTCTTGACTCCTTCTGCCTCATGATTAGCCCCATTAGTTTTCTCATTTTAAGACGTTCGTTCTATTAGTTTGGCGATTTTAAGACCTTTTGTGCCATTTAAATGTTGGTTGTTTCCTGGCGAGCGATAGCGAGCCTGTAATTTAGGAGGAACTAACCTTCGGCCATGACATTTTTCTACCGAAAAATTTACAAATTTATCATTAAAGGGGGTCTAGAGGGTGTTTTCTTAAGCTTAATGGAGGTCTAGCGAGGAAACTATTGAATATGTAGATTTATAAATAAATTGATCATAAAATAACCACTACCCCCTTAAAGGTGGCAGTGAGGACATAGGCTGGTGTGAGTGTGTGTGTGTATGACTATGTTATGGGAAATGTGTATTGTATGAAGGAAGAGGCACTGTGGGAGAGGATAGGCACTGTTATGAAGGCCAGGTAAAGGTGGGAAGTGGGAGGTCATAGGAGGGAAGGGGAGAGCCTGAGAGGGACAGTAATATGAGTCTGTTATGGGAAAGGGGTATTGTGTGAAGGGAAAGGTATTATGGGAGAAGATGGGCAATATTATGGAGGCCAGGTAAAGGTTACAGGGGAAGGGCATAATGTGGAATGACTTTTGAATGACGACCTCACTGCTCACAATCTCCCTGCCATCTCTATTCCTGAATCCTGGTATCAATTCAGCAAAGCAAAATCCTCCAAAACTCCCACCCCTACAGCCATCTCCTCCCCCAATACCTCCTCATCCTCTACCTCCCCCACCTTAGCCACCCCCTCTACCAGCACCTCCACACTCTCCACATCCACCCCAAGACTCCTACTCCTCCTAACTCTCAGAAACTACAACCCAAGAGACTCCTGCCCAGAACACCTCCCTCCCCAATGACGACATGCCCATCCACACTCCTGATCCCTCCCCTATCCCACCACCATCCATGCCTCCCCCAACTACCCCCTCTACCTCTACCCCTATCCCCAAAGATCTTCCTGACCTCAATACCCCAACATCTTTCATGCCTCCCCCACCCCCTCCTATACCAAAAACACCCACCATTCCTCATCAATCTCCCAATATCATTCCTCCCCAATCTCCTCTAAAAAGAAAACCGAGTAGCCCAGCTGATTTACCCTCCCCTGACTCAGACCATTCTCGGTCAAAATCTCGTAAAACAATAACCCCAAGAAAAAATGCTAACTCTATCTCCAAATCCCTAGCATTTGGAGGAGGCCGCTCCTGTTCATCCTCTCCCTCTCGCCCAATAACAAAGTACGCGGTCACCGATCTGTCCCTGATCAAAACACTCCCTCCCCTACAGCCATCTCCTCCCCCACACTAAAATTTTCACCATTTTTGTACTCACCCACCAGCCAAAATTTCTCAAAACTTACAAATTACACAATGTAAATTAAGCCCTTTATAAAACAGTGCAACCACCTCCAAACTCGGCAGTTGACAGCTATAACTTGCTGCCCCCCTTTAGACCCTTACCATCCAAAATTATCAGGCCACTTTTTAGACCATTTCCATCCAAAATTGCCACCTTTTGTTTGCAACATTTACCACCCTAAATTAATACTCCTTATGCTTTTACCACCCAAAATTTAGTCTCCACCCCTTCTTGGCATGCTATGCTGAAGCTCTCCCAAAATTTACTCTCAATAATATCGACAGAGTCACAACCCTCCTCTCCCCCAACAACCCAAATTGTACAACTCACGCACGTTGGTCAAGCCCCGACACTCTTTATCCTCCTACTTTAACACTTTCTCTCTTACTACACCAATAAAAACTTCCCTTCTTTCACTCTCACCCACCTTTTCTATATTAATTCATTCGTTCATTCATTCATTCATAATGTGGAGTGGGAGAGAGGGGATGGCACCACAGGAACAGGAGAGGGGGGGGGGAAAGGGGAAGCATGATGGGAGGGGAGGGCTGGCACCATAGGAGGAGGCAGGGGAGGGCATCGGCTAGCGTTGGGTAGGTGAGGAAGGGGAGGGCATAGGCTAGTGTTGGGTAGGTGAGGAAGGGGAGGGCATAGGGTGGTGGGAGGGGAGGGATGGCACTATACGAGGAGGGAGGGAGGATAGGCTGGTGGTGAGGAGGTAGTGGGCTGGCAGCAGGTGGTGACTCAGTGTTATCAGGTGGTGGGAGACGAGAGGGCGGTAGTCTCTGGCTCTCTCTCTATCACTCTCTCTCTCTCTCATTCATCGTCAACACAGTGTTCGCGTTGTTATACAGTGAATTGTTGTTAGTGGTAGTTGGTTTGTGTGTTCATCTTCATATACAGAATGCCTGAGAGCAGACTTGTGTTTATTGTTATTTTTCCCGTGTCTCATTCTGCTTTCTATCTGCGTATTGTCAGTACAGACTTGTGTTAATAGTGTTTGCGGGTGTAATTATTGTTTTTTGAATACTCTGTAATATAGTTTAGTATATCCATGACCTTCATTCACAATGTTCCTCAAAGTGTTGAAGCATGCACTGAAAGGGTAAATGAAGAATAATGAAAAATTAAATTATAGGTGAACATAACATAACTTAACATACAGTAATTACAGGAGACAAGAAGCCCTAGGGACTATCGAGGTCATCCAAAATTCTTAGATATTCCCTACGTGATTTAATAGCTAACCTATTTACCTAGAAAGGGTCAAGAGGTGACCATCTTCCTGTTGAATTGTTCTCTAGTTCGATTGTGTGTAAGCATCAGTAGTTTCATATGTACTGTTTTGTATATACAGTATACCTGAAAATAATATGTACCTAACGATATTCTTGAGGAATATAGTGAGTACTGTATGCATATTTATATGCTATGATCAGTGAGACAGAGTGAACTTATTGTTTGTGAGATTGTATTGAAAATCTGACGTATACATAACATACATTATATAATTACTGCTAACATGATGAGTCATACATTACTTTTATATGTATACATCATTGCATGTGTTAAAGTTAGCGTAGGCTATAATTGATCATATTTACGATTACGAGACCCCGGATCACTATATGTAACTTATGTTAGGGAGATTGTAGACACTAATCGAGCAGGGCAATACCCATGGGAGGCCTCATAGGCATGAGATAAGGAGTAGCTGGAACCCCTGTTTCATTTGTCTGGCCTCCCTCACTGGTTCTTTGTGTCTCATCTACGCAGCTCTCACAAACATCTATTAATTTCACTACACTAAACAAGCACACCACACTTCTTTCCAATACACCAACAAACTATATATTTCACTACACTAAACAAGCACACCACACTTCTTTCCAATACACCAACAAACTATATATTTCACTACACTAAACAAGCACACCACACTTCTTTCCAATACACCAACAAACTATATATTTCACTACACTAAACAAGCACACCACACTTCTTTCCAATACACCAACAAACTATATATTTCACTACACTAAACAAGCACACCACACTTCTTTCCAATACACCAACAAACTATATATTTCACTACACTAAACAAGCACACCACACTTTTTTTCCAATACACCAACAAACTATATATTTCACTACACTAAACAAGCACACCACACTTCTTTCCAATACACCAACAAACTATATATTTCACTACACTAAACAAGCACACCACACTTCTTTCCAATACACCAACAAACTATATATTTCACTACACTAAACAAGCACACCACACTTCTTTCCAATACACCAACAAACTATATATTTCACTACACTAAACAAGCACACCACACTTCTTTCCAATACACCAACAAACTATATATTTCACTACACTAAACAAGCACACCACACTTCTTTCCAATACACCAACAAACTATATATTTCACTACACTAAACAAGCACACCACACTTCTTTCCAATACACCAACAAACTATATATTTCACTACACTAAACAAGCACACCACACTTCTTTCCAATACACCAACAAACTATATATTTCACTACACTAAACAAGCACACCACACTTCTTTCCAATACACCAACAAACTATATATTTCACTACTCTAAACAAGCACACCACACTTCTTTCCAATACACCAACAAACTATATATTTCACTACACTAAACAAGCACACCACACTTCTTTCCAATACACCAACAAACTATATATTTCACTACACTAAACAAGCACACCACACTTCTTTCCAATACACCAACAAACTATATTTCACTACACTAAACAAGCACACCACACTTCTTTCCAATACACCAACAAACTATATATTTCACTACACTAAACAAGCACACCACACTTCTTTCCAATACACCAACAAACTATATATTTCACTACACTAAACAAGCACACCACACTTCTTTCCAATACACCAACAAACTATATATTTCACTACACTAAACAAGCACACCACACTTCTTTCCAATACACCAACAAACTATATATTTCACTACACTAAACAAGCACACCACACTTCTTTCCAATACACAACAAACTATATATTTCACTACACTAAACAAGCACACCACACTTCTTTCCAATACACCAACAAACTATATATTTTTTTTAGATGGCCACCAACCGCCCTTAATTTGGCTCTGTCACACTTTCAGCTTTAGGAAAGACACTTGTTACAGGCCGCTTTTCCTTTTGCCTCTCTCATACACATCGGACAAGAATACTATGGACATATTATTAACGAAGTATTGTTATCTGAATACTAGGGTATATACAGTATACGTGTATAACGCAACTACTGCATTATTGAGTACTTTGGGTCTATACAGTATAATTATATTTATATATCACAACGCGTATGTAGCGAAACATGTACAGTACCGGTACTGTGTTGGATCAATATATTTGTCAACGTAAATAAGTATGTGTTAAATTCTGTATAATTAAAGTATGACAAGAAGGGAATTATTTGAGTAAAACCTATAATTATACAAATTGTTATAGTTTTATAGCTTAATTGCACAACCTATTCATTGATGTATTTACTTGTTTTTAATACATACCGGTACTGGTAAGACTGTAATTATGTTTAAAAATGTGATATGTGTTTTGAAATAAATACAAAAATAATCCCATCATAATACTATAAAATGTGATGAGTGTGATATATAGATTGCATATGCCATTATAATTTAAGCATAATTGCATCACTTATGTTTTATTATAAGCTATATATTGTTTGTGTGCTTAGTGACGATTTTTTTTTTTTTTTTTTTTTTTTGAAGGAGAGAGAGATAGATGAATATTCATGTGTTGGCCTTACACGGTGTCCTTATACCTTATCTGGCGCCATGACCTTACCGGGAATATGACAATACCACCAGGGTTACCCGGCGCTGCTCGGGTTAAACAAATAAATGACTTGTCAGTGAAACAAGACTTAAAGCTAATATATAGATTCCAACTTCGGTAATGTATGTTTATGATTGTGTGTGTGTGTGTGTGTGTGTGTGTATGTATGTCCAAACATTCTCTCACACCACCCCCCACACCCACACTGTCACCCCTCACCTCTCATAACCTGTCATTCTCCACACCTATCAGTCTTTACCCACTCATTACCGGTACTCCACTTCTTTATACAGGTCGATGATTGCAGGTGTACGGTAGGAATGGTAGCCTACATCTTGTTGTTGTTTTTGTTAGTTTGTTTGTTTGTTTTACTATTATTGTTGTTGCGAAAATAACTGGTGACTGCTGTTTGTCTTTCTCTATTTTTGTATTATGCCTCTGTTCGTTAAATGGTGTTTTTAAATGTTATAAAAGGATTCATATGGAACTTGGTCATTACGTTGTCTTGGTACCCACATAGAAACTATATACCGTACTAATGTGGGTGACGACACACACACACACACACACACACACACACACACACACATGTAAGCGACGGGGTGGTTTGCGGTATTAAAAGGAGTTATACATGCTTACGAGTACAATTGTCGTGTTTTAAAACCTGAATTAGAATATCAAGATCAAACCTAACTTAGCCTACTTAGCATGACAACATAAAACACTTTGTTTCCATGTAATTAAAAAATTTGTCTACGCTTAGAGTGTCGGCTCCATCTACTGTTACATATGAACCTACACACATTATCAAATTTGTGCCCATGAACTCACCAATACGTCTTATACTCCCAAATTAGTTTTTCCTTCTTAAACACTAATAACGAAAGCATCATTCAGCTGAATTTGGCCTCTATAGCCAATATACAGTATATTTTGTACATATATGTGACTGGCAAATTTGATATAATTGTACAACAATATAAGTTAGCATAATTATGTATGCATCACTGTGTACATATATTTGTTAACCTTTGGCTGCAATTATAAGTAGACCTTGGATTAGTAGTAGTAGTAGTAGTAGGATGATGATGATGATGATGATGATTATTACAGTAATGTACACACATCCAATACCCTTCTCGATGCTCACTGGGTTATGGTACTTATTGTATAGGTCTTTTATTCTAAACTTGAAGATTATTGTTTACCCACAGGGGGGTGGAAGTAAGGAATGGGCCTTCAACCCTAGGCATTTATATCTCTGTATTTGATGATGTTTTTTTATGCTTTTCTCTGGTTATCATTAGACGATTTTATGCAAATTTGGAAGGATGTCTAGGAATCAAATGGACGAAAAACTATCACAATTAATTTTCTACCTCACACAAATTCTTCCCAAACTGAATAAAATATTCTAATAATAGGTACAATAAATTGTCAACCCGTTTATTAGCTCCTTACAAACAAACTCTACCAATGCGATTTGTACATTTTGGTTGAGATGTTATATTTGTATACACAGAAGGTAAGTTACAGTAATTTAGAGTATGTTAGGTTGGTTTTCTAATAATATTATCAGTGTTGCCACATGTATAGTCAGGAATATAAATCATCATTGGTACTTCCACCCCTTTAAAAAAAAAAAAATCTCTGGACCCCCTTCTCCCTCGTGTTTATCCCTATTAGTTTTGACATTTTAAGTTCCCATTTCGTTGTCAATTATAAGACCTTTCATGCCATTCAGGTGTCGATTTTTCCTTGGCGAGTGATAACGAACCAGTAATTTTTGAGGAACCAGCCTTCAGTTAGGACATTTTTCTACCGAAAAATGTGCGGATTAATCTCAAAGGGGTGTCTTGGGGGGGGGGGTTATAAAATGTTTGATGGAGGTATAGAGAATAATAAAAAAATAAAAATAAAAAAAAATAATAATAATATAGAAGAAAAAATTCTCCCCTTAACCCGGGGAGCGCGATAAGCCTTCCGGAAGGTTTTCCTAGGCAACGGCGATAAGCCTTCCGGAATCGAGATTTTGAAATGTGCTCAAAAATCGTGCCAACAGGCTTAGGCAGCTTTAATTGGACCAGGAATAGGCCAACATGGCAACTATCGATACCATACATCTTAATACACTTACAACTCACACACACACTCACACTCACACACCTTTATTATCTTATAGGCGGTGAATTCGTACATGTAAGTGGTTCATTCATTTCCTACACCTAAATGTGGGTCCTAACTCTTCACATAGGCCTATGCCTTGTGGTGAAATAATATTGCTTTATAAGGGAGATAAAATTAATATTACACAATTCCTCCCCTCCCTCCTCCTCCTTCCTCGCGTACGCATTGGACAAAAACAAGGCAGCGAGGGTGCCTATTCTCCCCAAACATGCAACTCCCGACCATGCCCACAACAAAGCCACATTATTTTTGTGCAAATAACCTTCGCAGTGGGTTGTATTGATGTGATACCAACGCATTGATGTACATTACAGTACATTAAGTTTTGCTATGGTTATCTTTTCAGCCATTAATTTACACCAGGGCTAGCTAAGTCCTAGGCCATTTACACACTTGTTTGGTTAACAAACCTGGGAAGAATTTGGCTATAATACTCTTGTGCAGGTGTTTTACTTAGCTATTTCCCATTTAACTCATAGACAATATGAGTATGTTGGAGTTAAGAAGGTATCGAACAATTACTGATGCGACTGTACCCATATGGTAAACAGCGTGGGCTAGAAAATAATACACCTCCCGCCCTTCCCACACAATGAGGAGGTCCTAACATGGGTATGGCAGTAATGTACTGTATATACTTGGTGAGGGGTGGACTGGCAATACGGTATACATCATACAATGAGTGGAGACACACACACACACAGATATATATATATATATATATATATATATAATTATATAGTGAGTAGAACATCAGCAGGTGACCTAGAACACAGTAATTTCCATAGGATAAGGATAAGGATGGAAAAGATGCCTGGAAACATCTTGAGATTTATTTTCGAATTTTCGGCACCTCACGGAGCCATCTTCAGGAGCAATACAGAACCTAAAATAGAGTAAACACTCTGGAATCATACAAAAGAACGGGTTCTACAAAATTTAATATTTATATAAGAAAACGAACACTCGACGTGCATAGTGAATAGTGCAACTAATCAACGAATATTTAAAACATTTGTGTTTACAAATTAACAACTTATATATGCAAATAAGGTAAATATAAATTAAACAATAATACGCTAAGATTAAACACTAACCAATCATTTGCCTCTCTGATTGGTTAGTGTTCAATCTTAGCGTATTATTGTTTAATTTATATTTACCTTATTTGCATAAATAAGTTCTTAATTTGTAAACTCAATTGTTTTAAATATTCATTGATTAGTTGCACTATTCACTATACACGTCGTCAAGTGTTCGTTTTCTTTATATATAAATATTAAATTTTGTAGAACCCGTTCTTTTGTATGATTCTAGAGTGTTTACTCTATTTTAGGTTCTGTATTGCTCCTGAAGATGGCTCCGTGAGGTGACGAAAATTCAAAAATAAATCTCAAGATGTTTCCAGGCGTCTTTTCCATCCTTATCCTTATCTTATATACAGTATATATATATATATATATATATATATATATGTGTTTATTTATTTATAACGCACAGTGGAAGATGAAACATTAAATGAACAAAGAACAAACATAAAAATCATGTGTTTTAGTACTTGCGGATGCATTCCTTCCTTATATTTTTGTTACTAGTAGACAATTTCACTATGATTAGGAAGAACCTCTAGTACCGGTATTCTAAGTAGTCTAAATCAACCCAATTATGCTTCTGTCTCCCATGTATCCTTCTTAACCCCCTCAGACGGAATATATTAACTTACTGACGGGTTGGCAGACCGCCCGGTATTTCCCCTACAACAGTCTTTCTCACACTGAGGGACCGTTAGAAGTTGGAGGAATTTGGGGTTGCCACCAATCGACAGATTCTGATCTAACTTACCTAACTTACTGAGCTCAAAATGATGCAGAAGCATCATATAACTTATTATTGAGCTATTTCAATAGGCTCATATGACGCGATCGCGTCATATGATACATTTGGGCGGAACCACCATATGACGCGATCGCGTCATATGAGACGGAGAGGGTTAAGCTGAATAAAGTCGTCTAATGATAGCTAGAATTAACTAAAGCGCCTCATAATCCTCAATGGGTTAAGTGGGTTTTTTTTTTTGGACCCCCTTTTCCTTCATGATTTGCCCCATTAGTATCAAGATTTTAAGTCGTTCGCCACATTAATTTGGCGATTTTAAGACCTTTCGCCCCATTTTGTTGTAAATTTTAAGACCTTTCGTGCCATTTAGGTATTATATTTTTTTTCTGGCGAGCGATAGCAAACCTGCAATTAGAGGAAGTGGCATTGGGCAGGGACATGTTTCAACCGAAAAATATACAAATTTATAATAGCTAGGGCTAGGGTTCGAACCCTTACAGGCAGGAGGTCTGTCACCATTACCACTACGGAGGTTAAAGCTATCAGATAGTAATAGCGTTAGGATCTGTTAGCTAGATAATTGGTAATTGTATATGGTGATTCCCTAAGTCTTTTTGAGAGCTTATCTTAGCTTATATAATCAAGAGCGAAGGGTTCAACCTTCAACTACCGAAATGGACTAGGTGTATCAAAGAGAAAATAAATCTGATTCCAAGCAAAATATTAGGTTATTACAGTAAGAATACCCACAATCTATGCGGGTTTGTAATTACGGTTGTGTTCAGTCTAATTTAGCTTGAGCAATAGTCAGGAGAGAGGTATAAAGACCTGCCCATTTGGAAACTATTCTGTTAACAAAGGAAATTGCGAGCGATAGCGAGCCTGTAATATAGTAGTAACCAGCCTAGCCTCTGGCCGGGACATTTTTCTAACGAAAAATGTACAAATTAATCTTGAAGTGGGGTCTTTGGGTGCTTTTTTAAGCTTGATGAAGGTCTAGGTAGTAAACTAAAAAAGAAAAATAATAAAAATATAAATAAATAAGTATATAATTACGCCCATCCCCCCTTAAAGGTATATTAGTGTTAATACAGCCATTATATACGCCCATTATATTACGCCCATCCCCCCTTAAAGGTATATTAGTGTTAATACAGCCATTATATACGCCCATTATATTACGCCCATCCCCCCTTAAAGGTATATTAGTGTTAATACAGCCATTATATACGCCCATTATATTACGCCCATCCCCCCTTAAAGGTATATTAGTGTTAATACAGCCATTATATACGCCCATTATATTACGCCCACCCCTTAAAGGTATATTAGTGTTAAAGCCATTATATACCCCCTTAAAGGTATATTAGTGTTAATACAGCCATTATATACGCCCATTATATTACGCCCATCCCCCCTTAAAGGTATATTAGTGTTAATACAGCCATTATATACGCCCATTATATTACGCCCATACCCCCTTAAAGGTATATTAGTGTTAATACAGCCATTATATACGCCCATTATATTACGCCCATCCCCCCTTAAAGGTATATTAGTGTTAATACAGCCATTATATACGCCCATTATATTACGCCCATACCCCCTTAAAGGTATATTAGTGTTAATACAGCCATTATATATAAGGATAAAAAGGTAAATCACTAACACTATACCCATGATATACAGTATATCTCTGTTATAACCTTGATGTGTTACAGTGTGGAGATTTATCAAGAGGTGCTCTATACAGGTGCACAAGGCTGCCTTTGGTCCATTGTCTGTAGGAGGGTGGGCTTTATTTATTGATTCAATTATATTTTAGTTTACTCCCTAGACCTCCTGCAAGCTTAGAAAAACATCCCCAAGTGCACCCTTCTATATACATCTGTACGTGTGTACATTTTTCGGAAGAAAAATGTCCCGGCCGAAGGCTGGTTCCTCCTAAATTACAGGCTCGCTTTCGCTCGTCAGGACAAAATCGATACTCAAATGGCACAAAAGGTCTTAATATTAACCTTATTCTTAACACTAATAACCCCCCAAATTAAATAAATAAAAGCATGTGATCCTCTAAGGCTTCGAACCCAGGATATCTCATACAGATCTTACACGTTCCAACCATTACACCACCAAGACAGTAAATGAAAACAAAATTAAAACAAAAATGGGGCGAAGGATCTTAAAATCGTTAAAGTAATGGGACGAACGTCTTAAATCTCAAAACTAATGGTATTAAACATGAGGAAGAAGGGAGTTGAGAATATAAGCTGGCCATAATCCTTGTATGGTACCTGTATGGGAGATACATGTTGACCAATGGATAGCTTCACCATGCTATACTCTGTTCATTATAGGAGGGCCGCATATCTGGACTCTTAACCCTTACGACATTATCACGCATTTTGACAGTTTATACTGGCTATCATTAGACGATTTGATGCAGTTTAAGAAGGATCCGTGGGAATTGAATGGGTAAAGACTACCGATATCTCAATTAACCCTCTGACTTCCATATACCCTTTCTAATTTGAATAAAATGGTATAATAATAGCCAGAGAACAGTAAAGAAATGCGTAATCGGATCTTGAAAGAGTTAACCCCTGTAGTTTTAAAAGGACTAGGGTAATCGAGTTCATTTGTCTACCAATTGGTAAGAGTCGGCTACGGAATATGTGTAGAAATTGACAGCCCATTTGTTCTAGCCCTTTTTGAGTTACAGAGGTTAGGGGTCAAGATTTCTGGTCTACCAATAATGAATAGACTATAGTTTCTCTGTCTTCCTTTTCGTAAATCAATGCTCCACTGTTTAGCATTTGATCGATGTGGTGTAGGTAGCATCCCTTTGACACTATTAACAATACAGCTGGTTGACCGCATAATTATATACGGTACGTCGATAACGTGTTCATTCTCCCTCAACACCCATTTAACACACACACACACACACACACACACACACACACACACACACAGAGAGAGAAGGCGATATCGAACCCTTGCCTAATAATATTTGCAACGCTTATTGTTTCCCCTCCTCGCCACCTCTCCCCCCCCCCCCTCTGTAGCCTTATCAAGGGGTAGTCTGTACAGGTGAACAAGACTGTACCTTTATTATCAGTAAGGTGATAGTGGGTTGAAGGCTTGGCTGAAGGGCTCCAGTATAACTTATCTCTTTGTTACTCATGACTACCAGTAATAGAGAGAGTACGAGTTAGTCACGTGGATCCCTTGGTTGATGGAGCCAGATATGAGTGAGAGAGAGAGAGAGAGAGTAATATGAAAGATGAGTATATGGGTACCGGTATCTATGGACATTATATACTTACCTGATCTGATAATTAAGCTACTAGAACCCTACCTCTGATAAGTTGACAGTGTCTGTGCTTTACCACTTTCAGATATCTGACAGTGCAGGTTAGGTACCGTAGTACTCCCTTCTTCATGTTCAGACCCATTAGTTTTTGAGATTTTAGGGTGTTCTTCCCATTAGCCTAGTTTGGTTATTTTAAGGTTTTATTTATTTATTTATTTATTTTATTCCAAGTTGAGACCTTCTGTGCCATTTAGCTGTCGAATTTGTCCTGGCGAGCAATGTAAATTTTAAGATCTTTCTTGCCATTTAGGTGTTGATTTTTGTTTCCTGGAGAGCATTAGCAAGCCTGCAATTTAGGAGGAACCGCCTTCGTCCGTGGCATTTTTCTACTGAAAAATGCAAAAATATATGTCGTATAGGGGGGCTTGGGAGTATTAAATGTATGTCGTATAGGGGGGCTTGGGAGTATTAAATGTATGTCGTATAGGGGGGCTTGGGAGTATTAAATGTATGTCGTATAGGGGGGCTTGGGAGTATTAAATGTATGTCGTATAGGGGGGCTTGGGAGTATTAAATGTATGTCGTATAGGGGGGCTTGGGAGTATTAAATGTATGTCGTATAGGGGGGCTTGGGAGTATTAAACAGTTATTTTGTTTAAGCTTGCTGGAGATCTAGGGAGGAAAATAAATACATTTATAAATACAAATCTGCCTTAAGTTGTCTTGGAATCCATCCCGTGTATAATTTATGTGACGGTGCCATAATGGTAAAGGGAGACATGTCATTTTTCTAGACCCCATTCTCTCTTATGTTTAGCCCTACTAGTTTTGAAATGTTAAGACGTTTGGAGAGGTGTGGATGGTTAGATCAGTATGTTTGTATTGGGGGAGGGAGAGGTGTGGATGGTTAGATCAGTATGTTTGTATTGGGGGAGGGAGAGGTGTGGATGGTTAGATCAGTATGTATGTATTGGGGGAGGGAGAGGTGTGGATGGTTAGATCAGTATGTTTGTATTGGGGGAGGGAGAGGTGTGGATGGTTAGATCAGTATGTATGTATTGGGGGAGGGAGAGGTGTGGATGGTTAGATCAGTATGTTTGTATTGGAGGGAGAGGTGTGGATGGTTAGATCAGTATGTATGTATTGGGGGGAGGGAGAGGTGTTGTTAGATCAGTATGTTATATTGGGGAGGGAGAGGTGTGGATGGTTTAGATCAGTATGTATGTATTGGGGAGGGAGAGGTGTGGATGGTTAGATCAGTATGTTTGTATTGGGGGAGGGAGAGGTGTGGATGGTTAGATCAGTATGTATGTATGGGGGGGAGAGGTGTGGATGGTTAGATCAGTATGTTTGTATTGGGGAGAGGGAGATGTTCAGTATGTATGTATTGGGGGAGGGAGAGGTGTGGATGGTTAGATCAGTATGTATGTATTGGGGGAGGGAGAGGTGTGGATGGTTAGATCAGTATGTATGTATTGGGGGAGGGAGAGGTGTGGATGGTTAGATCAGTATGTATGTATTGGGGGAGGGAGAGGTGTGGATGGTTAGATCAGTATGTTTGTATTGGGGGAGGGAGAGGTGTAGATGGTTAGATCAGTATGTATGTATTGGGGGAGGGAGAGGTGTGGATGGTTAGATCAGTATGTATGTATTGGGGGAGGGAGAGGTGTGGATGGTTAGATCAGTATGTATGTATTGGGGGAGGGAGAGGTGTGGATGGTTAGATCAGTATGTATGTATTGGGGGAGGGAGAGGTGTGGATGGTTAGATCAGTATGTTTGTATTGGGGGAGGGAGAGGTGTAGATGGTTAGATCAGTATGTATGTATTGGGGGAGGGAGAGGTGTGGATGGTTAGATCAGTATGTATGTATTGGGGAGGAAGAGGTGTGGATGGTTAGATCAGTATGTTTGTATTGGGGGAGGGAGAGGTGTAGATGGTTAGATCAGTATGTATGTATTGGGGGAGGGAGAGGTGTGGATGGTTAGATCAGTATGTATGTATTGGGGGAGGGAGAGGTGTGGATGGTTAGATCAGTATGTTTGTATTGGGGGAGGGAGAGGTGTGGATGGTTAGATCAGTATGTATGTATTGGGGGAGGGAGAGGTGTGGATGGTTAGATCAGTATGTATGTATTGGGGGAGGGAGAGGTGTGGATGGTTAGATCAGTATGTTTGTATTGGGGGAGGGAGAGGTGTGGATGGTTAGATCAGTATGTTTGTATTGGGGGAGGGAGAGGTGTGGATGGTTAGATCAGTATGTATGTATTGGGGGAGGGAGAGGTGTGGATGGTTAGATCAGTATATTTGTATTGGGGGAGGGAGAGGTGTGGATGGTTAGATCAGTATGTATGTATTGGGGGAGGGAGAGGTGTGGATGGTTAGATCAGTATGTATGTATTGAGGGAGGGAGAGGTGTGGCGATTTTAAGACCATTCATCTCATTTCTTTGCCAATATTAAGACCTTTCGTGCCGCTTAGGTGTCATTTTTTTTCCTGGCAAGCGATAGCAAGCCTGTAATTTTAGGAGGAACCGGCCCTCGATCGGCCTTCGGCCAGGACATATTTCTACCTAAAAATGTACACATTTATCTAGAAAGGGGGTCTAGGGAGTTGTTTTTATGCATGATGGAGATCTAGCGATGAAACTAAAAAAATAATAAATACATAGATTAATAAATAAATATACCAAAAATATAACCCTACTCCCTTAAGAGAATAACCACGGGAGTGAATGTACTGTAGAACCTCACCTCCACTCTGAGTAGCCTACCCAGAACAGTAGGCCTACACAACAACACGACCTTCTTTTTCTTTCTTATTTTTTTTTTTTTTTTTTTTTTTTTATTCTATTTTTCTTCTTCTTTTTCCTCCTCTTCTTTTTCTGTTTTATTGTTATTTTTCTTCTTGTTCGTATTTTTCCTCCTCTTCCTCTTATTTTTCTTCGTCTTCTGTTTCTTCTACTTCTTCTTCTTTATTTCTTCTTCTTCTTCTTCCAGCAAACTATAATGTAATGCCCAAAGAACCCATCTTCATTGCTCAGCTGTTGCGGAGATTTTTGTACAGAAATATGTGACACCTTGGCTTCATTATGATGCAGAAGCGTGGTTGTTGCAGATTTTGCTATTGAGTGTTGAAAAATGAGATACCATGGGATTCAATTCCCGTCGAGTGAAATAAAAGACAACATGTATGTATTGGGGGAGGGAGAGGTGTGGATGGTTAGATCAGTATGTATGTATTGGGGGAGGGAGAGGTGTGGATGGTTAGATCAGTATGTATGTATTGGGGGACGGAGAGGTGTGGATGGTTAGATCAGTATGTATGTATTGGGGGAGGGAGAGGTGTAGATGGTTAGATCAGTATGTATGTATTGGAGGAGGGAGAGGTGTGGATGGTTAGATCAGTATGTATGTATTGGGGGAGGGAGAGGTGTGGATGGTTAGATCAGTATGTATGTATTGGGGGAGGGAGAGGTGTGGATAGTTAGATCAGTATGTATGTATTGGGGGAGGGAGAGGTGTGGATGGTTAGATCAGTATGTATGTATTGGGGGAGGGAGAGGTGTGGATGGTTAGATCAGTATGTATGTATTGGGGGAGGGAGAGGTGTGGATGGTTAGATCAGTATGTATGTATTGGGGGAGGGAGAGGTGTGGATGGTTAGATCAGTATGTATGTATTGGGGGAGGGAGAGGTGTGGATTGTTAGATCAGTATGTATGTATTGGGGGAGGGAGAGGTGTAGATGGTTAGATCAGTATGTATGTATTGGGGGAGGGATAGGTGTGGATGGTTAGATCAGTATGTTTGTATTGGGGGAGGGAGAGGTGTGGATGGTTAGATCAGTATGTATGTATTGGGGGAGGGAGAGGTGTGGATGGTTAGATCAGTATGTTTGTATTGGGGGAGGGAGAGGTGTGGATGGTTAGATCAGTATGTATGTATTGGGGGAGGGAGAGGTGTGGATGGTTAGATCAGTATGTATGTATTGGGGGAGGGAGAGGTGTGGATGGTTAGATCAGTATGTATGTATTGGGGGAGGGAGAGGTGTGGATGGTTAGATCAGTATGTATGTATTGGGGGAGGGAGAGGTGTGGATGGTTAGATCAGTATGTATGTACTGGGGGAGGGAGAGGTGTGGATGGTTAGATCAGTATGTTTGTATTGGGGGACGGAGAGGTGTGGATGGTTAGATCAGTATGTATGTATTGGGGGAGGGAGAGGTGTGGATGGTTAGATCAGTATGTATGTATTGGGGGAGGGAGAGGTGTAGATGGTTAGATCAGTATGTATGTATTGGGGGAAGGAGAGGTGTAGATGGTTAGATCAGTATGTATGTATTGGGGGAGGGAGAGGTGTAGATGGTTAGATCAGTATGTATGTATTGGGGGAGGGAGAGGTGTGGATGGTTAGATCAGTATGTATGTATTGGGGGAGGGAGAGGTGTAGATGGTTAGATCAGTATGTATGTATTGGGGGAGGGAGAGGTGTGGATGGTTAGATCAGTATGTATGTATTGGGGGAGGGAGAGGTGTGGATGGTTAGATCAGTATGTATGTATTGGGGGAGGGAGAGGTGTGGATGGTTAGATCAGTATGTATGTATTGGGGGAGGGAGAGGTGTGGATGGTTAGATCAGTATGTATGTATTGGGGGAGGGAGAGGTGTAGATGGTTAGATCAGTATGTATGTATTGGGGGAGGGAGAGGTGTGGATGGTTAGATTAGTATGTATGTATTGGGGAGGGAGAGATGTAGATGGTTAGATCAGTATGTATGTATTGGGGTAGGGAGAGGTGTGGATGGTTAGATCAGTATGTATGTATTGGGGGAGGGAGAGGTGTGGATGGTTAGATCAGTATGTATGTATTGGGGGAGGGAGAGGTGTAGATGGTTAGATCAGTATGTATGTATTGGGGGAGGTAGAGGTGTGGATGGTTATATCAGCATGTATGTATTGGGGGAGGGAGA
The DNA here is from genome assembly GCA_032716605.1 of Paralithodes platypus. Classification (NCBI taxonomy): domain Eukaryota; kingdom Metazoa; phylum Arthropoda; class Malacostraca; order Decapoda; family Lithodidae; genus Paralithodes; species Paralithodes platypus. The sequence goes on along the minus strand of CM064543.1, from coordinate 20,251,266 downwards.
GGTGTGGATGGTTAAATCAGTATGTATGTATTGGGGGAGGGAGAGGTGTAGATTGTTAGATCAGTATGTATTGGGGGAGGGAGAGGTGTGGATGGTTAGGTCAGTATGTATGTATTGGGGGAGGGAGAGGTGTGGATGGTTAGATCAGTATGTATGTATTGGGGGAGGGAGAGGTGTGGATGGTTACATCAGTATGTATGTATTGGGGGAGGGAGAGGTGTAGATGGTTAGATCAGTATGTATGTATTGGGGGAGGGAGACGTGTGGATGGTTAGATCAGTATGAATGTATTGGGGGAGGGAGAGGTGTGGATGGTTAGATCAGTTGGTATGTATTGGGGGAGGGAGAGGTGTGGATGGTTAGATCAGTATGTATGTATTGGGGGAGGGAGAGGTGTGGATGGTTAGATCAGTATGTATGTATTGGGGGAGGGAGAGGTGTGGATGGTTATATCAGTATGTATGTATTGGGGGAGGGAGAGGTGTGGAGGGTTAGATCAGTATGTATGTATTGGGGGAGGGAGAGGTGTAGATGGTTAGATCAGTATGTATGTATTGGGGGAGGGAGAGGTGTGGATGGTTAGATCAGTATGTATGCATTGGGGGAGGGAGAGGTGTGGATGGTTAGATCAGTATGTATGTATTGGGGGAGGGAGAGGTGTGGATGGTTAGATCAGTATGTATGTTTGGGGGGAGGGAGAGGTGTAGATGGTTAGATCAGTATGTATTGGGGGAGGGAGAGGTGTGGATGGTTAGATCAGTTTGTATGTATTGGGGGAGGGAGAGGTGTGGATGGTTAGATCAGTATGTATGTATTGGGGGAGGGAGAGGTGTAGATGGTAAGATCAGTATGTATGTATTGGGGGAGGGAGAGGTGTGGATGGTTAGATCAGTATGTATGTATTGGGGGAGGGAGAGGTGTAGATGGTTAGATCAGTATGCATGTATTGGAGGAGGGAGAGGTGTGGATGGTTAGATCAGTATGTATGAATTGGGGGAGGGAGAGGTGTGGATGGTTAGATCAGTATGTATGTATTGGGGGAGGGAGAGGTGTGGATGGTTAGATCAGTATGTATGTATTGGGGGAGGGAGAGGTGTAGATGGTTAGATCAGTATGTATGTATTGGGGCAGGGAGAGGTGTGGATAGTTAGATCAGTATGTATGTATTGGGGGAGGGAGAGTGTGGATGGTTAGATCAGTATGTATGTATTGGGGGAGGGAGAGGTGTAGATGGTTAGATCAGTATGTATGTATTGGGGGAGGGAGAGGTGTTGATGGTTAGAGAGCAGTATGTATGTTTGGGGGGGAGAGGTGTGGATGGTTAGATCAGTATGTATGTATTGGGGGAGGGAGAGGTGTGGATGGTTAGATCAGTATGTATGTATTGGGGGAGGGAGAGGTGTGGATGGTTAGATCAGTATGTATGTATTGGGGGAGGAGGAGGGTGTAGATTGTTAGATCAGTATGTATGAATTGGGGGAGGGAGAGGTGTAGATGGTTAGATCAGTATGTATGTATTGGGGGAGGGAGAGGTGTAGATGGTTAGATCAATATGGATTGGGGGAGTATTGGGGGAGGGAGAGGTGTGGATGGTTAGATCAGTATGTATGTATTGGGGGAGGGAGAGGTGTGATGGTTAGCTCAGTATGTATGTATTGGGGGGGGGAGAGGTGTGGATGGTTAGATCAGTATATATGTATTGTGGGAGGGAGAGGTGTGGATGGTTAGATCAGTATGTATGTATTGGGGGAGGGAGAGGTGTGGATGGTTAGATCAGTATGTATGTATTGGGGGAGGGAGAGATGTGGATGGTTAGATCAGTATGTATGAATTGGGGGAGGGAGAGGTGTGGATGGTTAGATCAGTATGTATGTATTGGGGGAGGGAGAGGTGTGGATGGTTAAATCAGTATGTATGTATTGGGGGAGGGAGAGGTGTGGATGGTTAGATCAGTATGTATGTATTGGGGGAGGGAGAGGTGTGGATGGTTAGATCAGTATGTATGTATTGGGGGAGGGAGAGGTGTGGATGGTTAGATCAGTATGTATGTATTGGGGGAGGGAGAGGTGTGGATGGTTAGATCAGTATGTATGTATTGGGGGAGGGAGAGGTGTGGATGGTTAGATCAGTATGTATGTATTGGGGGAGGGAGAGGTGTGGATGGTTAGATCAGTATGTATGTATTGGGGGAGGGATAGATGTGGATGGTTAGATCAGTATGTATGTATTGGAGGAGGGAGAGGTGTGGATGGTTAGATCAGTATGTATGTATTGGGGGAGGGAGAGGTGTGAATTGTTAGATCAGTATGTATGTATTGGGGGAGGGAGAGGTGTGGATGGTTAGATCAGTATGTATGTATTGGGGGAGGGAGAGGTGTGGATGGTTAGATCAGTATGTATGTATTGGGGGAGGGAGAGGTGTGGATGATTAGATCAGTATGTATGTATTGGGGGAGGGAGAGGTGTAGATGGTTAGATCAGTATGTATGTATTGGGGGAGGGAGGGAGAGGTGTGGATGGTTAGATCAGTATGTATGTATTGAGGGAGGGAGAGGTGTAGATGGTTAGATTAGTATGTATGTATTGGGGGAGGGAGAGGTGTAGATGGTTAGATCAGTATGTATGTATTGGGGGAGGGAGAGGTGTGGATGGTTAGATCAGTATGTATGTATTGGGGGAGGGAGAGGTGTGGATGGTTAGATCAGTATGTATGTATTGAGGGAGGGAGAGGTGTAGATGGTTAGATTAGTATGTATGTATTGGGGGAGGGAGAGGTGTAGATGGTTAGATCAGTATGTATGTATTGGGGGAGGGAGAGGTGTGGATGGTTAGATCAGTATGTATGTATTGGGGAGGGAGAGATGTGGATGGTTAGATCAGTATGTATGTATTGGGGGAGGGAGAGGTGTGGATGGTTAGATCAGTATGTATGTATTGGGGGAGGGAGAGGTGTGGATGGTTAGATCAGTATGTATGTATTGGGGGAGGGAGAGGTGTGGATGGTTAGATCAGTATGTATGTATTGGGGGAGGGAGAGGTGTAGATGGTTAGATCAGTATGTATGTATTGGGGGAGGGAGAGATGTGGATGGTTAGATCAGTATGTATGTATTGGAGGAGGGAGAGGTGTGGATGGTTAGATCAGTATGTATGTATTGGGGGAGGGAGAGGTGTAGATGGTTAGATCAGTATGTATGTATTGGGGGAGGGAGAGATGTGGATGGTTAGATCAGTATGTATGTATTGGAGGAGGGAGAGGTGTGGATGGTTAGATCAGTATGTATGTATTGGGGGGAAGTAGAGATGTGGATGGTTAGATCAGTATGTATGTATGTATGTATGTATTGGGGGAGGGAGAGGTGTGGATGGTTAGATCAGTATGTATGTATTGGGGGGAGGGAAAGGTGTGGATGGTTAGATGGATATAGATTGATAGTAGTACACATACCACAGTACAAAGGACCCTTACAATACATCACAGTACACAACAACCTTAGTACCGGTACACATTACACCGGAACAGCCTTAGAATATATTTATCCTTTGAGGATCATGACGCTTTTTGACAGTTTATTCTGGTTATTTAGACGAATTTGTTCCGCTTAGGAAGAACGTATGAGAGCTAAGGCGTTTATTGAGATAGTATTTATCCCTTTAATTCCTAGATATCCTTCCTAAATTGCATAATATCGTCTAATGATAGCCCGAATATATTGTAAAAACGCGTCATAATCCTCACAGGGTCAAGAGTATGGTTCAACGCCAAGTACTTACAACTATACAGAGCAATGCTATACCCTGTTCCAAATAAGTATGCCAAAACTCTTGAACGTTAACCTGTATAACTCTCAAACAACTAGAGTAATAGAGCTGATAATTCTACCATTTTGGAAAGGTCAGACATGGAATAGGTGTGTAAATTTAAAGGCCGATTTACTCTAGCCGTTTTGTAGTTACAGAGGTTAGGGTTTACGATTTCTGGCCTACCTACTTGGAACAGGGTATATTAACTGTGGCAGTACTTATAGGAATGATTATAACCCCTAATGTATAATAGAAGTACTGTACAGTACATTATACTGGCGTCAGAACAACCCTAGTCATTGCAGAACAGACCTATCTTAAATAACAGTGTAGACCCATTTTAGTACGCATAGCAGTACTGGACAACCCTAATACACCTTATAGTACCAGTAAGACCAATACAGAACAACCTAGTACACATAGCAGTACAGAACAACCCTAGTACACCTGACAGTACCAGTAAGAGTGGACATACAGGTAAAGTAAGGTGAAAGTAGTGTGTCGCCAAGTACAAATGTTACAGTACAAGCAAAAAGGATTATACCTGCGAGAGTGTGTCATGAAACAATAATTCCTGTACACACACCAGTACACAACAACCATAGTACACCTAACAGTACACAACAACCATAGTACACCTAACAGTACACAACAACCCTAGTACACCTAACAGTACACAACAACCCTAGTACATCTAACAGTACACAACAACCATAGTACACCTAACAGTACACAACAACCCTAGTACACCTAACAGTACACAACAACCATAGTACACCTAACAGTACACAACAACCCTAGTACACCTAACAGTACACAACAACCATAGTACACCTAACAGTACACAACAACCATAGTACACCTAACAGTACACAACAACCCTAGTACACCTAACAGTACACAACAACCATAGTACACCTAACAGTACACAACAACCATAGTACACCTAACAGTACACAACATCCCTAGTACACCTAACAGTACACAACAACCATAGTACACCTAACAGTACACAACAACCATAGTACACCTAACAGTACACAACAACCATAGTACACCTAACAGTACACAACAACCCTAGTACACCTAACAGTACACAACAACCATAGTACACCTAACAGTACACAACAACCCTAGTACACCTAACAGTACATAACATCCCTAGTACACCTAACAGTACACAACAACCATAATACACCTAACAGTACACAACATCCCTAGTACACCTAACAGTACACAACAACCATAGTACACCTAACAGTACACAACAACCATAGTACACCTAACAGTACACAACAACCATAGTACACCTAACAGTACACAACAACCATAGTACACCTAACAGTACACAACAACCATAGTACACCTAACAGTACACAACAACCCTAGTACACCTAACAGTACACAACAACCCTAGTACACCTAACAGTACACAACAACCATAGTACACCTAACAGTACACAACAACCATAGTACACCTAACAGTACACAACAACCATAGTACACCTAACAGTACACAACAACCATAGTACACCTAACAGTACACAACAACCCTAGTACACCTAACAGTACACAACATCCCTAGTACACCTAACAGTACACAACAACCCTAGTACACCTAACAGTACACAACAACCCTAGTACACCTAACAGTACACAACAACCATAGTACACCTAACAGTACACAACAACCCTAGTACACCTAACAGTACACAACAACCCTAGTACACCTAACAGTACACAACAACCCTAGTACACCTAACAGTACACAACATCCCTAGTACACCTAACAGTACACAACAACCATAGTACACCTAACAGTACACAACAACCCTAGTACACCTAACAGTACACAACAACCATAATACACCTAACAGTACACAACAACCATAGTACACCTAACAGTACAAAACAACCATAGTACACCTAACAGTACACAACATCCATAGTACACCTAACAGTACACAACAACCATAGTACACCTAACAGTACACAACAACCATAGTACACCTAACAGTACACAACAACCCTAGTACACCTAACAGTACACAACATCCCTAGTACACCTAACAGTACACAACATCCATAGTACACCTAACAGTACACAACAACCATAGTACACCTAACAGTACACAACAACCATAGTACACCTAACAGTACACAACATCCCTAGTACACCTAACAGTACACAACAACCATAGTACACCTAACAGTACACAACAACCCTAGTACACCTAACAGTACACAACAACCATAGTACACCTAACAGTACACAACATCCCTAGTACACCTAACAGTACACAACAACCATAGTACACCTAACAGTACACAACAACCATAGTACACCTAACAGTACACAACATCCCTAGTACACCTAACAGTACACAACAACCATAATACAACTAACAGTACACAACATCCCTAGTATAACCTAACAGTACACAACAACCCTAGTAACCCTATGTTTACCATTGAGGAAGGGTCAGCCAGGGCATAGGTAAGGAAAATTACAGCCCATTTGCTCTAGCCCTTTTTTTTAGTTACAGAGGTTAGCGTTGATGATTTATGTACTACCTATTTGGAACAGGGTATAGTGAAGGTCAAAGTACTGTGGAGCCAGAATAACATGAGTACTTGCGGTACTACAAAATAACCTTTATACACATATTGATTCAGCTGGTTGGGTTTTTGTTTTTTGTGTTGTTTTCAGGCCCCCCTTCTCCCTTATGCTTAACCACATCACATTTCAGATTTTAAGGCGTTTGGCCCTTTAGTTTGACTATTTTAAGACCTTTCACCCGATTTTTTGTTTTCTATATTAAAACCTTTCGTGCTATTTAGGTGTCGATTATTTCCTGGGGAGCAGTAGGGAGCCTGTAATTTAGGAGGAACCAGCCTTCTGCCGGGACATTTTTCTACCAAATATTATACAAAATTAATCTAGAAGGGAGATATTGGGGATGGTTTTTTAAAGGTTGATGGAGGTCTAGGGAGGAACTAAAAATTAATAATAAATACATCAATATATCGACCAATAAATAAACCGTTCCCCCTTAACTTGGCAGCCAATCATTGTCCCAAAAGACTGATTGTGAATGAAAGTGGTGGTGGTGATCCTTAACCCTTTCACTGCGGGTGATGTTCTGGAATGTTTTGGCAAGTTACAGCAATTTCCAGGCTTTAAAAGCCTGTAAGAAACGTAAAAAACGAGTGACAGTGGGCGGGAGCGTGAGGGGCCCACCTCCGACCCTCAGAGCACCGAGCGGCTTACTGAGCTTGGCTGTGTCTCGCGCGGGTATCTCTCTGTCTCTCTCATAAGTGCAGCCAAGCGAGCGAGTGTTACATAATAGCGGGGTTCCCGCGTTTCACTGGGATCACTGCGGGTGAACCAGACCACGTATACGGTCCGTTCTGGTGTCATTTTGAAGCTATTTTCGCCTAGTTTTCGGCAGAATACTCTTCATTTAATGCAGGTGCTTGATTTATCATTCAGGAGTGCCTGAATATTCCCTAAATAGCCCAAACAAGGCCGCAGCCAAAGGGTTAAGGGGGTAGTGGTTATTGTTTGTTTGATTTATTTATTTGTTTATTCACTTTGTAGTTTCCTCGGTAGACCTCCATCAAGCCTTTAAAAAATCCCCTGACCCCCCTTCAAGGTAAATATTATTATTTTTTTTTTTTTTCGGTAGGAAAAAATATCCTGGCCGAAGGCCGCTTCCTCCTACAAGTGCAGGCTCGCTATCGCTTGCCAGAAAAAACTTGACACCTAAATGGGACGAAAGGTCTTTATATTGACAAAGAAATGAAGCGAAATGTCTTAAAATCGCCAAACTAATGAAACGAACGTCTTAAAATCTCAAAGCTAATGGAACTAAACATGAGGGAGACAAATGGACAAGCTCCCCCTTAACCCACATAAACCAAGCCTCTACAGTCAAGGTGTGTTTTGTGGTGTGAGGAGTATGTTTGGCTGTAACACCTTCTGTACCGGTGACATATTATAAGAACATAAGAACATAAGAAAATGGGAGTCTGCAGAAAGCCGATTGGCCTAAGCAAGGCAGATCCCTGTCCCACACAACCCCAATTCAATTACAAAGCCCAATTATAGGCTCAACACTCTAATACCCTGAGGATCATCTTACCAAAACGGTTAGAGATTAACGCAGGATTATGGGGGTCTGCAGAGCGCTGATTGGCCCAACCCGGCTGATCCCCCTTCACACCCAACCCTTCTCGTCCATATGCTTATCCAATTTTATCTTAAAGCTCCCTACCGTTTTAGATCCCACTATAGCACTTGGTAGTCCATTCCACCCATCTACAACTCTGTTACCAAACCAATATTTGCCTATATCTTTTCTGAAACGAAATTTATTTCATTAAATTTCATTAAATCTAGGTCATTTATGTATATAAGAAACAACAGGGGACCTAATACCGATCCCTGGGGGACACCACTTTTGACTGCTCCCCACTCTGACTTGGTACCATTTATGCTGACTCTCTGTTTCCTACCAATTAGCCATGACCTAATCCATCCCAACAACGATCCTCTTATTCCATGTGCCTCAACCTTTCTCATCAATCTCTCATGAGGGACTCTGTCGAAAGCTTTACTGAAATCCAAATAAATAATATCATATGACTTGTCACTATCTACTGCTTCATATACCTCTGAGAAAAAGCTAAGCAAATTAGTAAGGCAAGAACGTCCCTGAGTGAATCCATGCTGAGAAGAATTTATTAAGTTAAATTTTTCTAAGTGGCTTCTAATTTTCCTTGCAATAATAGACTCTAGCAACTTTCCTATGATTGATGTGAGACTAATGGGACGGTAATTGGATGCTATCGATTTATCACCTTTTTTGAAGATCGGAACTACATTTGCAAGCTTCCAAGCTTCTGGAACTAAACCTGTTTCTAATGACTTGTTAAATAAAAATGCTAATGGGCTACTTAACTCATCTCTGCATTCTTTTAATACTCTAGCATATACCTCGTCAGGACCAGGCGATTTTTGAGGTTTCAGTCTGTCAATTTCCTTAAGCACATCATTTCTACTTATACTAACTGTACTTAACATATTTTCTATACTATCACTATATACCATATTGACTTCTGGAATCTGTGCCAAATTTTCATTAGTGAAAACGGAAAGAAACTGACTATTTAATGTACTGCACATTTCTAAATCATTTTCTGTTATTTCTCCTATTGAAGTTTTTTAGGGGGCCTATTACATCTCTAACTTTAGATTTATATAGTTGGTAAAAAGCTTTAGGGTTATATTTTTTTTTTTATGTATTATGTATTGTATTTTAGCTATGTTTAGAGGATTTTGCGCAGTTTGAGAAGGATGTGTTGTAGTAAATAGGGTTAGATTTATGGGCATTTTAAGCTTAATAAAATCGTGTAATAGTAGCCATAATAAAGTACAAAGATCAGTGTTTTGCGAGTAGATAATTTGTACTGCATTTAGAATGGTTCGTTATGTTCACTATCATGATGATGAGAACCTAGATTAACCAACGGGGTCAGAACTGGCTTGGATAATACGATAAGGATATCAATTTCTACCACAGTCACAGAATACACAATTTCTGTTCACACGTTTTATTTCTTATATACTGTAGCTAGGGTACGAATATGACATGAATCAAGTCTCATCTATATAGAAATGAGCTTGAAGGAATATGGATCATAATAATTGGTATAAAATACTTATAAATTCACTTTGTACAATAAGTGAACTAACGATGAACACTAGGATCAAAATACGTATAAAGAACAACGTAGTGAATCAATATATAATCACAAAATAAATAACACAGAGAGGTTTGGTCTCAACAACAAATAATTAATATCTTGAAGGTAAATGGCAACCGCTAGAAGATTAGCCGACAAGGTAGATTAAGTTTACTATGACGCATTTTGATACCAAAATGGGGAGAACAATTGATTCAGATAGAGATATAGAGTGCCTCCAAAGGGATCTAGATACCTTACACGAATGGTCAGTAAATTGGCAGATGAAGTTTAACATTGACAAATGCAAGGTATTAAAGATAGGGAAGATGCATACAAATGTTAAATATAAACTAGCTAATATGGAATTAGAAAACTCGAATTGTGAGAAAGATCTAGGTGTGTTTGTTAGCAATGATTTGAAGCCTAGAAAACAGTGTATAAGCGTTCGAAACAAGGCAAACAGGATTCTCGGGTTCATCTCTAGGAGTGTGAGTAACAGAACTGCTGATGTTATCTTAAAACTTTACTTGTCATTAGTGAGACCCCATATGGATTATGCTGTTCAATTGTGGTGTCCTTATTACAGAATGGACATAGATTCATTGGAGAGAGTACAGCGTAGAATGAAAAAAATTATCCATAATATTAGAAATCTTCCGTATAAAGAAAGGTTGAAGAAATTAGGCTTACATTCGTTAGAGAGACGTAGAGTTAGAGGGGACATGATAGAGGTATTCAAGTGTGTTAGTGGGATTAATAAAGGGGACATGAAAAATGTACTAAAGCTCAGTGATAGCGAAAGAACTCGTACAAATGGTTTCAAATTAGATAAATTTCGTTTCAAGAAAGATATAGGCAAATATTGGTTTGGTAACAGAGTTGTAGATAGGTGGAATAGGCTACCAAGTGCTATAGTGGGATCAAGAACGATAGGGAGCTTTAAGATACAATTAGATAGGCATATGGACCAGATGGGTTGGGTGTGAGGGTGATCTGTCAGGTGTGGCCCAGGTGTGGGGATCTGCAGATCCCCGTTTTTCTGACCTCTGACCGTTTCGGTGATGTAAGTCCTAATGGTATTTTTAAGCTGGGCTTATAATTAGGGTTGAGTGTGACAGGGATCTGCCTTGACTCATTCAGCCTACTGTTTTAAGACGTTTACCCCCATCCAGGTTTCAATATTTTCCTGGTGAGCGGTAGCGAGCCAACATATATATTTTTTGTTTTGAGAGCAAGCTAAATTTGTATATTATTTGATAGAAAAATGTCTCCGGCGAAGCCGGACATTGCCAATCTCCGAATTAAGGGGAGATGGGTAGTTTTTCTGGTCCCCTTTCTTCCTCATGGTTAACCCCATTAGTTTTCATATTTTATGACGTGCGGCCCATTAGTTTGGCGATTTTAAGACATTTCACCCCATTTCGTTGTCAATATTAAGACTTTCGTGTCATTTAGGCGTCGAGTTTTTCCTGGCTAGCGATAGCGAGCCTGTACTTTTTGAGGAACCGGCCTTCGGCCAGGATATTTTTCTATCGAAAAATTTACAAATTGATCTTGAAGGAGGGTGTTGGGGGGTGCTTATATGCTTGATGGAGGTCTAGGGATGAAGCTAATTAATCTCACCGAGGTATTCGCCGAACCATCGCTCAATTTGCCGATGACGACTTCGCATAATATCGCCGATTACGTCTTACCCATCGGCGACATCGTCGCCGAGTGTAAACTTGTCAACGATTTTTAACGGTCAAAATTGTGAACGTCGCACACATTCTTGCGAATTTGCCAAAACTACGTCCTCGGCGACGAAAATCGTGACTTGTCTCACCAGTGGGAAAGGGGCATAAGAGGTTTGTTAAGCAGGAACGTTTGTTACGAAAGCCTGTTGAGTATCTTTAAGTATATTATTTTCCTCCAATTGATTTAGAGTCTGTCTCTTATGAGTGTTTCTAGCATTTTACATACAACTGAGGTCAAGCTAATTGGACGATAGTTACTGGGTAGGGATTTGCTGCCTTTTTTTATTATCAGTGTTACGTTGACAAACTTCCACTGATCAGCCATTGTTCCAGACTGCAAGGGATTATTGAATAGCAATGTCAGTGGTTTGGAGAACTCATCCTTAGCTTCCTTTAGAACTCTAGTTGAGATTGTATCAGGTCCGGGCGATTTATTTACCTTGAGTTTATCTAAACAATTCAATACTTCTCTCTCTGTAACGGTGATATTGCTTAGAACATCTGAATTATCAATCCGAATCGGCGATAGTGTAGGGATATCACTGAGGTCTTCTGTTGTAAAAACTGATGCAAAGAAGGTATTGAGGGCATTACTCATTTGTACTTCGTCTTTGGTGTATTCTCCATTTTCATCGACTAACGGTCCAACAGTTGAAGTAACTACTTTTTTCTTTCTGATAAAACTATAGAATTCTTTCGGGTTTGTTTTACTTTGATTCGCAACATGTAACTCAAGTTTTTTTTTACTTTGCTTAATTAACTTTTTGGCTTTGCGTCGTAGTTCTACAAATTTCACCCATTCTTCGTAATTTTGTGAGGATTTTAATCTATTATTAGCAAACTTTTTAGAAAGCAAACATTATGGCCTGTACCCCGTATTTTCGATGGTATGCAGTTTTGCACTACTTTTAGGTAAGTGTTTGCGAATACTTCCCAAGATGTATTTATGTCGTTATAGTTAATTAGAAAGCTCCAATCTGTTTCTTTAAACTACGGTTGTCGATGGTGAGACCACGTAAAAATTGGTGCCACAGTATCGTAGGAACGTCGGTGGGGGCGCGGCATTCTTGGAACACGGTGAGGTGAGAAGGGGTGGTTGCCATCTTTGCCTGGTGTATTAACTGGGCAATAATGGTGATTGGAGTGTCCTGGAAGTTTCTGCGGACGGTCAACTTGGTGATTCTCATGGTTGTTGTTGCTGGAGCTAGGTCAGGACTATGGTTGAGGTTGGAGGAGGAGTTGGGGCTGGTTGTGTGCTCTGTTATAGAGGGGAGGAGCTGAGATGGTGGAGGGTCAGCAGGCTTATCGGGTGTTTGTGGGGCTGCCCCGATGACCTGACTGTTGTTGGATGACTGCATAGGTGGAAGTGTGGTCGACCCTTTGATGTGTGTGGCTACATCCGGGGCAGCAGGCTTTGGAGGTTTGAGGTTGGTGGGAACCATCTTCCTGGGTTTGGGGATGTGGATGGCTGGGTACTACCATGTCGTCTGTGTCACTCGCCGACCAGATCTTCTGCAAGGGATTTGTAAAGAAGGTTGAGTTAAGGGGGTTGGGGGGTTACATTTGGGTTTATTAGGGTTTGAGGTGGAAGGTTGGGTGAGGGAGTGTGAGGGAAATTGTGAAATAGATTTATTGGGAGATTTCAAAGAGGTAGAGGTTGAACTTTTTGAGAGATGTTTATGTGGGGTTTTGACAAGTGTAGAGATTGAATTGGTAAAAGTGGTCAAGTTTGGTTGATTGATCGGAGATTTAGTGATAGGGGATGCAGAGCGTGAGATAGAGGTTGAAGCTTTTGAGAGGTGTTTCTGTGGGGTTTTGGCAAGTGTAGAGGTTGAACTTCTTGGAGGTTTGGAGGTTGTGTGAGTGAGGGGAGATTTAGCGGCAGAGGTAGTAGTGTGGGAGGTGTGAGTGGAAACAATTTGTGAGGTGGTAAGTTTAGGTAAAGAAGAGGGAAGTGATTGTTTAGGCAGAGTGGAGATGGAATAGGAGGAAATGTCGGGGAAGTATGTGGAGTAGTAGGAGCAGTAGAAAAGGTAGGAATGTCAGTTTCGGAGGAATTGGAAGATAGAGGAGAGGCAGGAGTATTAGAAAGTTTGGCGGTTAGATCAAAGGTCAGAGCAGGCGGAGCTGAAAGAGTGTGAGAAGGGGGTGCTAGAGTATTGGGATGATTCAGGTGGTGTGAGGTAGGTCGAGGTGGTGGTGAGATGACAGGAGGTAAATTATGTAGAGAAGGAATGTGTGTTTTTGGTAGACTGGGGAAAGGGGAAATGGGGGGGTTGAAGGGGTGATTCTGAGGCACAAAGGTTTTGATTTTTAATTACAGGGCATGCGGTATTATTGACTGGGTCAGCTAGCATAGTGATGTTCTCGTCAATGGGTTGGAAACGGTACGTGTCGGTTGCGGTACGTGCGTGATTCGCCATGGTAATTGACGGTGACCTGGTAACAGTTTGGCACGGTGAGAATTTTGAATGGTCCATTGTATATGAGTTTGAGTTTGGACGGAACAGGAAGGTGAGCTATCATAACATGATCGCCTACATGGTGGGAACTGACTTTGGAAGTTTCGTCAGGATGCAGATCTTGCAGGTATTGGAGTTGTCTAAGGCGATTTTTCAAGTGTAGGCCTACTAAGGATTGATCGAAATTTGACGAGGGCTCGTGGGGGGCAGACAGGTGACGTAACGGAAGTACGTCCAGTAAATCTGCTGAAAGGTGGATACTAATTTGCATTGAGCGAGATGGATGCCATTATGTGAATGCAACGATTGCATGGTTGACAAGGCGGTGGGGGAACTGAGGACAATTTTTCCGTCTGAAGTGTAAAGATTGTCTCCTCATCTTTGAAGCTGTGAAAATAGATGACGAGGCATCCAGTCAGGTTTCTGGTGAGTTTGAAATTGTTGCAATAAGTGCTGTTGGTCATGATCTGTGGAATCTTGATGGTGGATGGCTCGAATGGGGGTGTGGTCAGAGGGTGAGGTAGAGTGTTTGACAGGTGGAGTTACATCAGGAAGAGAGGTGACATGCGGAGGGGGTGAGTCTAGATAAGGTGAAGGGGTGATAGTGGTGGTAGGTGAAGCTAGAGGAAGCCTAGACAGGGCGTCAGCATTAGTGTGGAGTTTCCCGGGACGGTATGCTATTTCAAAATTAAACTCCTCGAGAGATTCTCACCATCTAAGGATTAAGGCATTCTTGGTATCTGACTTTCGTAGCCATTGGAGAGCGTGATGATCGTTTATGATGGTTATTTTGATGCCAGCTAAATAAGCCTTAAACTACTGAAGGGCCCAAATTATCCCTAAACATTCTCGCTTGGTGACTGGGTAGTTCATTTCGGCTGGATTTAAAGTTCTACTGGCACAGGCAATTATGTGCTCCCGTCTGTCTCTAGTTTGATCGAGGACGGCGCCGATACCGAATTGTGACACATCGGTATAAAGGCGGAAGGGCTTGGTGTAATCAGGGAATGATACAACGGGTGCGGCTAAAAGGAGATCTTTGAGTAAATTAAAAGCTTGAATGCGTGAATTTGTCCACAGGAATGGTTCTTCTTTCCTGGTTAAATCATGAAGAGGTTTGGCAATGGTGGCAAAGTTCTTTACGAATCGGCAATAGTAGGAGGTTAAACCTAAAAAGGCCCTGACTCCTTTGACATTCGTAGGAGGGGTGATGGCACTGATGGCCCTGAGTTTTTCAGGGTCAGGGGCTATTCCTTCCTCAGAGACCAGGTGACCGAGGAATTTTACTTCCTTCTGGGCTAGGATGCATTTTGATGGTTTGAGTTTTAAATTTGCTTCCCTAATTTGCTGGAGGCGTTGGAGATGTTCGCACCAAGTTTTACCAAAAACAATTATGTCATCTAAATAAGGTAAACAGGTCTCCCAGGTTAAGCCTTGCAATACAGACTCCATGAGTCGGGAGAAAGTGGCAGGACCATTGCTTAGGCCAAAAGGTAGCACGGTGAATTCATAAAGTCGCCCTTGACTAGTGGCGAAAGCTGTTTTTTTGCTGATGTTCTGGAAGTACTGGCACTTGCCAATACCCGGCCTGAAGGTCTAAGGTAGTGAACCATTTCGCTCCTAGTAGTGAATCGTCAATGCGAGGGAGGGGGGTTGCGTCTGTGATGGTTACGTCATTTAATTGCCGGTAATCTATGCAAAATCTAGTGGAACCGTCTTTCTTTCTAACTAATACTACGGTAGAGCACCAAGGACTGGTGGATGATTTGATAACCCCAGTTTCGAGCATTTCTTTTACTTGGGATTCTTCTTCTAGTCGCTGGATAGGATTTTTCCGGCGAATGGGTTGCCTAAGGGGTTGCCCTACGGTATGAATGTTGTGATGAAGCAAAGTAGTTTTCCCTACATCTCGACTGGAAGTGGCAAATATATCTTGAAATGAAGTCATTAAATTATGTAGGTCAGTTTGCTGGTGAGAAGTGAGATGAGATGGAATGTCAGGAAATTTGGGAGAAGGGGAGTTTTCTTGATGAGTAGGTAGAGAAAGTTCCTCATCGTGATTTTCTAGCTCTCCAATAGCTAATCCTTTTGGCAAAGTGAGGGGCTGATCAGAAATATGTGCAACTCTGATGCAATTTAATTTATCAGGAATGATGCCTGGAGCGGTAAGGCAATCTCTATCGAAAGGACTCTGGAGATTCGGGGTGATGATGACGTCACCAGATAGAGTAGGTATGATAGGAATCCACTGTTCGTGGTGAGGGGGTAGCGTAACGGATTTAGAGGTGACAGCTTGAGTAGTTTTAATGTTACAAATGGTTTGTCTGTCGTGTTTGTCATGAATGGACTGAGGGGTTACATCTTCTTTTACGTTAATTTGGGGATTGAGGACTGGCTTTACGTTAGGTTTGTGGGTTTTCTTTTTCTTTTGTTTGTTGGGGGGGACAAACTTTAAGACTCTCTGACTACAATCAATAGTGGCATTCAGGGAGGTGAGTAGGTCAAAACCTAGATATCCATCATATTGGGTTTCTTTGGATGGAAATATCATGAATGAATGATGCGTTCCGTAATCTGGAACGGGGGTGCTAACATAAAGGGGGACAGTTTCACCAGAATTAGGAATACTGTAATGCCATCATTTGCTTCAAGTAAAACTATGGTGGACGGTTGAGGAGAGCCAAAAGAGGTTTCTATCTATCTCTATCTATTGCCTGATGCCGCAATCCCCGAAAGGGTGGCCACGAACGAACCGCCCCCATGCACCTCTGTCCCCAGTCAGTCGACGCCCCTCCTCCCAACCAGCACCGCCTTCATTCATATACTTCCTCACTCCATCCTTCCACCTCTCCTTCGGTGCACCTCTCCCTCTCTGTCCTTCCACCTCGCTCTCGTACACCCTCTTAGTCAATCTCTCGCTTTCCATACGTTCCATATGGCCGAACCATCTCAAGTTGTTCCTTTTCACACTTTCCAGCACATCTACCTCCACACCACACCTCCTTCTTACTTCCTCATTCGTCTGTCTATCCCTCCATGTAACTCCTCACGCACTTCTCAAGTAACTCATTTCCACCGCTCTCACTCTTGGTCTAAGTCTCTTCCCGAACGTCCATGCTTCGCTTCCGTAAGTTAGTGTTGGGATTACCACACTGTCATGCAAGGACTTCTTCACTTTCATACTGACCACCCTATTTCTTGTTACTGCTTTCAACGTTCCTACAACCCTCTTCCCCTGTTGCACCCTCTCCCGCAACTCCTCATTCACAGTCCCATCTTTACTCAACACACTGCCCAGATACTTAAAAGAGCTGACGATCTCCATAGCCTGGCCATTCAACTTCACCTCACACTCTGTGACTTCACCCCTTTCGAATACCATAACCTTGCTCTTCCCCACATTTACCTTCAAATTCCGTTTTTTGCACACTGTTCCAAACTCATTTACCAAACCCTGCAGCTCCCATTCATAATCACTCATCAGAACTGTATCATCCGCAAACAGCAGTATAGGCAGCTTCCACTTATTTCCCTCCCTTTTCAGCGATACACCAACATCCACTGCTCTTCATAGTATTTCTTTCATGACTCCATCCATATATACAGTAAACAACCACGGGGACATCACACACCCCTATTTCAAACCAACCTTCAAATCAAAGAACTCGCTCTGCTCACTCTCCACACGTACTGCCGCCTTTGCACCCTTATACATACTCTTCACTGCTTTCAGCAACTTGCCATCAACTCCGTATATTCTAAGTACTTTCCACAAACCTTCTCTATCCACTCTGTCATAGGCCTTCTCCAAGTCCATAAAGGCAACATACACCTTTTGTTTCTTCTCCAGATATTTCTCCACAACACAATTCAGGGTAAAAATCTGATCTACACATCCTCTTCCCTTCCTAAAACCTCCCTGCTCGTCGCCTATCCATTTCTCCGTTCTCACTCTCACTCTCTCAATCACTACCCTACTGTATACCTTCCCTACTACACTTAGAAGACATATTCCTCGGTGGTTACCACACACTCCTCTTTCCCCTTTGCCCTTATATAGGGGGACTATTATGCCAGTCTTCCAGTCATCGGGTGCACTCCCCTTCTCCCATGCTAGTTTGCACATTTTCCATACCCATTCGATCACTATCTCACCACCATACCTCAACATTTCCCCACATACTCCATCTGTTCCTGGTGCTTTCCCCAACTTCACTCTTTGCATGGCTTCCCACACTTCTGACCTCCTGATCCCCACCTCCTCCTCCACTACTTCTCTTCTTCTCCCTCCCATACCATATCCAACTATGTTTGCTGGCTCTTCATTCCTTACATTTAGCAACTCATTGAAGTACTCCCTCCATCTTTCGACTCTCTCTTGCTTCTCGGCTAGCATCCTCCCATTCTTATCTTTCACACCCTTACTGTTTCCCTTGCTACCTTCCCTAACTTTCTTGACTTCTTTCCAGAACAGTTTGTTACTCTCCCTCCATTTTACACTCAGATTCCTTCCTGATTTGATTTAAAGAAGGAGGAGAAAAGGCAAGAACTGAAAGCTCCCATGTCTATGAGAAGTTTGGTCTTTACCCAATTTATAGTAAGGTGATTGGATTTTTTTTTTTTTTTTTTTTTTTTTTTTTTTTTTTTTAAGACAATGAACGGAGGAAGGAAAAACACAGATAAAACAAAAAGGTCCATGTGCCTAAAGGCATCCTCCATTCATAAAATGTTTGTAACAACTGGATTTAAACATTTGTAGATTGTAAGTTTGTGGAAAGCAATTCGAGGGAAGTGAATTCCAAAGAGTAGTAGTTCTAGGGATAAATGAATTTTGATAAGCAGAAGTTCTGCATTGTGGAGGAGAAAGTGTAAATTCATGGGCGCTCTCAGCTGCCCTAGTTCTACGGGGAAAGATGTGGAGAGGCGGCACAATTGAAGCAAGTTCCTCGGAACAATTGCTGTGAAAATATCTGTAGAATAATGCAAGGGATGCAACTTTTCTTCGTATGGATAATGTAGGAAGGTCCTGTGTGATTGCAGGGTTATTGATTAATCTAATAGCTTTATTTTGAATTTTGTCCAACTGCCTCAATGCAACCACTCCACAGAGGTGAACAGTAATCCATCTGAGAACGCACATGACTTTTATATATTACGGCCAACTGCTCGTCAGTGAAGAATTCTCGAACTCTGTACAGTAGTCCCAGTTTTTTAGAGGCATTCTTAGCAATGCTTCTAACATAATGTGTCCAGCTCAAGTTAGTAGTTAATGTTACACCGAGAATGTCAATACTAGGGGAAGTGGGAATATTTACATCATTAAAAAATATATGGGAGTCAGTGAGATTCTGTCGGTTAGAAAATTGAATGTACTTGGTTTTCTGTGCATTAAAGGAAACTAGATTCTTTTGTCCCCATTCTTTAATTCTAGAAAGGTCCTGGTTCAGAGAAATGGGAGGTTTGTCATTGTTTGTCCCATCATGAGCCCCCGCCAGCTTGGCGACCGGTGGGCGGGGGCGGATTAAAAATCAATGCTATCTTGAGTTTCGATTCCCTCTGATATCACTTCAACTATTTCTGTTTCTATTCCATCCTGAACCTCCTCGATCCCTGCAGTTCCATCCTCAATTATTGTGGCAATGCGTCGGGCCTTAATCCATGGAATCTGACCCCAGAATTGTGGAGTTTTAGAACGGCGCTTGAGTAGTTCCCCGAATGATTTCTTTAGTGCTACTATAGGACATTTGGAGCTGCAAGGAGGCCAGTCGGAGGGTCGGACTCTCGCCCATTCCTCCATTTGTTCTACTGGCCGCATAGATGGGAGGGTAGTAGGGTAATTTACAGGAATTTGAGGTTGAATAGTGCTACGGCTAATGGCGGCGATTTTGTCATTGTGTTTGTCACCTTCCTGGGTCTGTTTCAAAGCCAGAATACGTCGGATTATAGGCATGTCTTCATCATAACCATTGGGCTCTGAAATCGCGAAATGATCGCGCACAGCTGTGGGGAGAATTCTCAACAATGCATTGAACACACTTTCTTTCCTTTTGACAGCATTTTCCGTAGGAAAGGCTGTAGCTACCAGTTGATTCAACTGGCTAATCGTGTGGTTGAGATTCCCTGAGAATTTGACATCATGAAACTGTTTATTTGCAAGAATTTTCCCGAGAGAAGGGTTAATAGCTGCCTTGGTATAACTTTCGAACTGAGCCCAGGTCAATAATGGAGTATCACGCACGTAACCCGACACGAGGGACACATGCCTGCCTAAATTCATAACAACCGTATGGATTTTTGAGGTATCATCGTCCTTAAATATAATGTCAAGGACTGGTTTCACAACTTCAAGATAGGTAGCAATATCGTGATCTTCTTGCTTGAAAGAAATGATTTCGAGCAATTTACCAGCATGTTTATTCGTGAAATGGGAAGATTGAGAAATTATGCAAATCCAAGTACAGTAGTTATGCCGTGTTGAGACACCGCTGCCACCAGTGTTATGCGAGTAGATTATTTTTACTGCATTTAGAATGGTTCGTTATGTTCACTATCGTGAAGCTGAGAACCTAGATTAACCAACAGGTCAGAACTGGCTTGGATAATACGATAAGGATATCAATTTCTACCAAAATCACAGAATACACAATTTCTGTTCACACATTTTATTTCTTATATACTGTAGCTAGGGTACGAATATGACATGAATCAAGTCTCATCTATATAGAAATGAGCTTGAAGGAATATGGATCATAATAATTGGTATAAAATACTTATAAATTCACTTTGTACAATAAGTAAACTAACGATGAACACTAGGATCAAAATACGTATAAAGAACAACGTAGTGAATCAATATATAATCACAAAATAAATAACACAGAGAGGTTTGGTCTCAACAACAAATAATTAATATCTTGAAGGTAAATGGCAACCGCTAGAAGATTAGCCGACAAGGTAGATTAAGTTTACTATGACGCATACTCACAATAGAATTTGACTATGGAAATTAGGATATTAACTGAGGTCTGAATAACTCGCACGTTAATTCATAAAATAAAAGATAAATATCTTAATAAACTCAAAGAGTCAAAGCATTGAAGAATAATCTAATTTGATGAAGAATAATTAAATAAGCCAGTATGCTTGGCTGAACATCGCCTCACTGCGGTTTAAGTGTGGTGATGGACTGACTGGAATAGTTAAGTCAATAATAAATAAGGTAAAACGGATGGTGAGGTTTGGAAGCGAAATCTTTTAACGCAGTTCTACGAGACGCACTTAGAACTCTCTCTGTATACACTTATCCTGTAATTACGTACCCAGCCAACAATAAACACAATATTAAGATCTGCTTGGTGTTCACAAGAATTACGTGTAGAGTGTTGTATATAAATCCCGAACGAATATATGTAAAGCTCTGATCTAGAATATAAGAGATATATTCACAGAATTATACATACATCAATCCCTGCAAATTGATTGTGAAATGTCCTCGTAATACGAGGGGTGATAGCAAATTAGGATAGAATCGACAATCTCTGATATTAACGTTAAATGGAACACTGCATATCTTAATCACCCTTCGCAATATTTAAATCAAAAACGCTTTATACAACGAGAAGCACTTAAGTTTTGGGATGGAAGTATAGGTGACGTAGCCCAAGAGAGATCTGATCAGGCGTAGTAACCAAGTCCGACGTAGTCCAGGGGGCGTCACAGACACACACACACACACTCCTACAGGTATCCTCGCTGGTCCTCGGGGCACACCTCCGTCAGGTACTTTTAAGGGGAGAATGGCTTGCCCCGTACGGAAGTACTACCGCAATCGAGATCCTAGGGATGCTGCGTACAGATTACAGATCGTGAGATCGTGTGCTCATTAGCCTCAATTGTTGCCTACCAAACCTTGGTCCGGGTAGGTAATACAGTATTTTGATTTGATTGATAGTCACAGTTAAAGCTTCTCGAGGTAAAAAGGGGATTGGAAAATATAGTTTTTGAATATTGCTCCGGTTATTAACAATCTTAAAAATACAATGCATACATGGTTATATGGGTGAACACATTCTTTATTTATTAAAATTATATAGCATGAGGTAATGGTGTATGGGAACGAGTGAAAATTTATTTAGTGATTTATGTATTTTCAGGCATTATCTCTTATATGTTAAAAGAAATCTTTATAGAGAAGGATATAGGAAAGATAGTGCTTGTCCCCTCTCTGCGTTGTTGCGGCGGTGGTCGTGGTAGAGTTGTCTTGGGAATTAAGGAGGGGATTGATGCCCTAATTGCATAAACATATGCTCATCATAATCCAGGTCTAGTTCCTGGGGAGATGTCGGCCATTTTCCTTTTAGTGGAGGGGGTAATGAGGGTGGATTAAGGAAGGCCATGTACGCAGCCGGATCCCTTACCCTCTGCGCATGTGCGAAAATGTATGCCCCCTTGGCCCCGCCCCCCTGCCCAACCGGATTTAAATATAACCTTCAAACAGTCACTGCCAAGTCGCTCCGTAGCACAGTCGGTATAGCTCCCGCCCCTGGATCTGATAATCCAGCGTTCGATCCCACTCGGTTCTCGTGTATTTATATTTTTATTTTGTTATTTGTGTTATGTTATATTATATTATATTATATTAGGGTTAGGTTAGGTTAGGTTAGGTTAGGTTAAGTTAGGTTAGGTTAGGTTAATCTAATCTAATATAATATTTGTACATTTTGGGCAGTGGGCGGGGCCAAGGCATGGGATCCGGCTGCGTGCATGGCCTCCCGTGGATTAACAGCTACCCCTTGAGGGACCCTAGGGGAGACACAGGTATGGGGGAACGTTGAGATTTATACAGGGGGAACTACTTTGTTTTTCTTCCCTTTCTTTAAGAGGGCCAACTTCCTTATTTGTTGTTATCCTCTGATGGTTGCAATCCTGCACTCTGTCAGCTGTTGTAGAGGTTGTTGAGGAGTCCTTTCCTCTGGGGCTGTCATTTCAATCAGCATCGGTACTGAAAGGGTTAACTAAGAGAGACATATTAACGCTGGTTTAGTCCATGGGTATATACTGTATGTGAGCGAGGGTTTAGTCCATGGGTATATACTGTATGTGAGCGAGGGTTTAGTCCATGGGTATATACTGTATGTGAGCGAGGGTTTAGTCCATGGGTATATACTGTATGTGAGCGAGGGTTTAGTCCATGGGTATATACTGTATGTGAGCGAGGGTTTAGTCCATGGGTATATACTGTATGTGAGCGAGGGTTTAGTCCATGGGTATATACTGTATGTGAGCGAGGGTTTAGTCCATGGGTATATACTGTATGTGAGCGAGGGTTTAGTCCATGGGTATATACTGTATGTGAGCGAGGGTTTAGTCCATGGGTATATACTGTATGTGAGCGAGGGTTTAGTCCATGGGTATATACTGTATGTGAGCGAGGGTTTAGTCCATGGGTATATACTGTATGTGAGCGAGGGTTTAGTCCATGGGTATATACTGTATGTGAGCGAGGGTTTAGTCCATGGGTATATACTGTATGTGAGCGAGGGTTTAGTCCATGGGTATATACTGTATGTGAGCGAGGGTTTAGTCCATGGGTATATACTGTATGTGAGCGAGGGTTTAGTCCATGGGTATATACTGTATGTGAGCGAGGGTTTAGTCCATGGGTATATACTGTATGTGAGCGAGGGTTTAGTCCATGGGTATATACTGTATGTGAGCGAGGGTTTAGTCCATGGGTATATACTGTATGTGAGCGAGGGTTTAGTCCATGGGTATATACTGTATGTGAGCGAGGGTTTAGTCCATGGGTATATACTGTATGTGAGCGAGGGTTTAGTCCATGGGTATATACTGTATGTGAGCGAGGGTTTAGTCCATGGGTATATACTGTATGTGAGCGAGGGTTTAGTCCATGGGTATATACTGTATGTGAGCGAGGGTTTAGTCCATGGGTATATACTGTATGTGAGCGAGGGTTAGTCCATGGGTATATACTGTATGTGAGCGAGGGTTTAGTCCATGGGTATATACTGTATGTGAGCGAGGGTTTAGTCCATGGGTATATACTGTATGTGAGCGAGGGTTTAGTCCATGGGTATATACTGTATGTGAGCGAGGGTTTAGTCCATGGGTATATACTGTATGTGAGCGAGGGTTTAGTCCATGGGTATATACTGTATGTGAGCGAGGGTTTAGTCCATGGGTATATACTGTATGTGAGCGAGGGTTTAGTCCATGGGTATATACTGTATGTGAGCGAGGGTTTAGTCCATGGGTATATACTGTATGTGAGCGAGGGTTTAGTCCATGGGTATATACTGTATGTGAGCGAGGGTTTAGTCCATGGGTATATACTGTATGTGAGCGAGGGTTTAGTCCATGGGTATATACTGTATGTGAGCGAGGGTTTAGTCCATGGGGGTATACTGTATGTGAGCGAGGGTTTAGTCCATGGGTATATACTGTATGTGAGCGAGGGTTTAGTCCATGGGTATATACTGTATGTGAGCGAGGGTTTAGTCCATGGGTATATACTGTATGTGAGCGAGGGTTTAGTCCATGGGTATATACTGTATGTGAGCGAGGGTTTAGTCCATGGGTATATACTGTATGTGAGCGAGGGTTTAGTCCATGGGTATATACTGTATGTGAGCGAGGGTTTAGTCCATGGGTATATACTGTATGTGAGCGAGGGTTTAGTCCATGGGTATATACTGTATGTGAGCGAGGGTTTAGTCCATGGGTATATACTGTATGTGAGCGAGGGTTTAGTCCATGGGTATATACTGTATGTGAGCGAGGGTTTAGTCCATGGGTATATACTGTATGTGAGCGAGGGTTTAGTCCATGGGTATATACTGTATGTGAGCGAGGGTTTAGACCATGGGTATATACTGTATGTGAGCGAGGGTTTAGTCCATGGGTATATACTGTATGTGAGCGAGGGTTTAGTCCATGGGTATATACTGTATGTGAGCGAGGGTTTAGTCCATGGGTATATACTGTATGTGAGCGAGGGTTTAGTCCATGGGTATATACTGTATGTGAGCGAGGGTTTAGTCCATGGGTATATACTGTATGTGAGCGAGGGTTTAGTCCATGGGTATATACTGTATGTGAGCGAGGGTTTAGTCCATGGGTATATACTGTATGTGAGCGAGGGTTTAGTCCATGGGTATATACTGTATGTGAGCGAGGGTTTAGTCCATGGGTATATACTGTATGTGAGCGAGGGTTTAGTCCATGGGTATATACTGTATGTGAGCGAGGGTTTAGTCCATGGGTATATACTGTATGTGAGCGAGGGTTTAGTCCATGGGTATATACTGTATGTGAGCGAGGGTTTAGTCCATGGGTATATACTGTATGTGAGCGAGGGTTTAGTCCATGGGTATATACTGTATGTGAGCGAGGGTTTAGTCCATGGGTATATACTGTATGTGAGCGAGGGTTTAGTCCATGGGTATATACTGTATGTGAGCGAGGGTTTAGTCCATGGGTATATACTGTATGTGAGCGAGGGTTTAGTCCATGGGTATATACTGTATGTGAGCGAGGGTTTAGTCCATGGGTATATACTGTATGTGAGCGAGGGTTTAGTCCATGGGTATATACTGTATGTGAGCGAGGGTTTAGTCCATGGGTATATACTGTATGTGAGCGAGGGTTTAGTCCATGGGTATATACTGTATGTGAGCGAGGGTTTAGTCCATGGGTATATACTGTATGTGAGCGAGGGTTTAGTCCATGGGTATATACTGTATGTATGTGAGCGAGGGTTTAGTCCATGGGTATATACTGTATGTGAGCGAGGGTTTAGTCCATGGGTATATACTGTATGTGAGCGAGGGTTTAGTCCATGGGTATATACTGTATGTGAGCGAGGGTTTAGTCCATGGGTATATACTGTATGTGAGCGAGGGTTTAGTCCATGGGTATATACTGTATGTGAGCGAGGGTTTAGTCCATGGGTATATACTGTATGTGAGCGAGGGTTTAGTCCATGGGTATATACTGTATGTGAGCGAGGGTTTAGTCCATGGGTATATACTGTATGTGAGCGAGGGTTTAGTCCATGGGTATATACTGTATGTGAGCGAGGGTTTAGTCCATGGGTATATACTGTATGTGAGCGAGGGTTTAGTCCATGGGTATATACTGTATGTGAGCGAGGGTTTAGTCCATGGGTATATACTGTATGTGAGCGAGGGTTTAGTCCATGGGTATATACTGTATGTGAGCGAGGGTTTAGTCCATGGGTATATACTGTATGTGAGCGAGGGTTTAGTCCATGGGTATATACTGTATGTGAGCGAGGGTTTAGTCCATGGGTATATACTTGTATATACTGTATGTGAGCGAGGGTTTAGTCCATGGGTATATACTGTATGTGAGCGAGGGTTTAGTCCATGGGTATATACTGTATGTGAGCGAGGGTTTAGTCCATGGGTATATACTGTATGTGAGCGAGGGTTTAGTCCATGGGTATATACTGTATGTGAGCGAGGGTTTAGTCCATGGGTATATACTGTATGTGAGCGAGGGTTTAGTCCATGGGTATATACTGTATGTGAGCGAGGGTTTAGTCCATGGGTATATACTGTATGTGAGCGAGGGTTTAGTCCATGGGTATATACTGTATGTGAGCGAGGGTTTAGTCCATGGGTATATACTGTATGTGAGCGAGGGTTTAGTCCATGGGTATATACTGTATGTGAGCGAGGGTTTAGTCCATGGGTATATACTGTATGTGAGCGAGGGTTTAGTCCATGGGTATATACTGTATGTGAGCGAGGGTTTAGTCCATGGGTATATACTGTATGTGAGCGAGGGTTTAGTCTTTGGTATATACTGTATGTGAGCGAGGGTTTAGTCCATGGGTATATACTGTATGTGAGCGAGGGTTTAGTCCATGGGTATATACTGTATGTGAGCGAGGGTTTAGTCCATGGGTATATACTGTATGTGAGCGAGGGTTTAGTCCATGGGTATATACTGTATGTGAGCGAGGGTTTAGTCCATGGGTATATACTGTATGTGAGCGAGGGTTTAGTCCATGGGTATATACTGTATGTGAGCGAGGGTTTAGTCCATGGGTATATACTGTATGTGAGCGAGGGTTTAGTCCATGGGTATATACTGTATGTGAGCGAGGGTTTAGTCCATGGGTATATACTGTATGTGAGCGAGGGTTTAGTCCATGGGTATATACTGTATGTGTGAGCGAGGGGTTTAGTCCATGGGTCTATACTGTATGTGTGCGAGGTTTTAGTCCATGGGTATACTGTATGTGAGCGAGGGTTTAGTCCATGGGTATATACTGTATGTGAGCGAGGGTTTAGTCCATGGGTATATACTGTATGTGAGCGAGGGTTTAGTCCATGGGTATATACTGTATGTGAGCGAGGGTTTAGTCCATGGGTATATACTGTATGTGAGCGAGGGTTTAGTCCATGGGTATATACTGTATGTGAGCGAGGGTTTAGTCCATGGGTATATACTGTATGTGAGCGAGGGTTTAGTCCATGGGTATATACTGTATGTGAGCGAGGGTTTAGTCCATGGGTATATACTGTATGTGAGCGAGGGTTTAGTCCATGGGTATATACTGTATGTGAGCGAGGGTTTAGTCCATGGGTATATACTGTATGTGAGCGAGGGTTTAGTCCATGGGTATATACTGTATGTGAGCGAGGGTTTAGTCCATGGGTATATACTGTATGTGAGCGAGGGTTTTTGTGCATGATGAAAATACCTCTACACACTTAAGGGAACGCTATTTATTATATGCATTTATTTATTATTAATACCGATATATATATATTTGTTTTAGCTTGTTCCCTAGACTTCTATCAAACTTATATAACAAAAAAACATCCCAAAGACCCCCATTCGAGATAAATTGGAACATTTATCGGTAGAAAGATGTCCCGGCCGAAGGCAAGTTCCTCTTAAATTACAGGCTCGCTTGCGCTCGCCAGGAAAAAATCGACACCTAATTGGCACGACGAAATGACAAAGATATGGGCGAAAGTCTTAAAATTTGAAGACTATTGGCGCTGAACATGAAGGATAAGGGAGTTCAGAATAAACCAAATACTTCTCCTTACCCCCTTATGTACCAGCGACGTCTTTTTAATATTATTCTAGCTATAGTTAGACGATATTATGCAGTTTAATAAGGATCTGTGGTGGTAATAATGGTCAAGTGAGATAGTTCGAAGCCTGGTAATTGCTGGAGGCTCTCTTTAAACTGAATAGAATGGTCTAATAGTAGCTATAGTAAAGTTAAAAGGACGGCAATGGTATAGAAAGGGTTACTGTATATCCAAGCTATCATTGCATGGTGTGGCCGGAGAAATATGATAATGAAGAATTTGTCCGTGTCCAAAATATGACAGGCATGGCATCAACTAGGATAAACTAAGAGGAGGAGCACACTATAGATCACTAATGTGGTCCCACTTGCTTCGTCCAACTACATTAATGCAACCCTCAAATACATATACAGTTGCCCACATAAGTTCTGTTCCTCTCCGTGATCTTATACATAGAATTATAAAGCGAATTATTGAATAAGAGTATTGCATAATGGAAAATGTGCAAACTAGCATGGGAGAAGGGGAGTGCACCCGATGACTGGAAGACTGGCATAATAGTCCCCCTATATAAGGGCAAAGGGGAAAGAGGAGTGTGTGGTAACCACCGAGGAATATGTCTTCTAAGCGTAGTAGGGAAGGTATACAGTAGGATAGTGATTGAGAGAGTGAGAGTGAGAACGGAGAAATGGATAGGGGACGAGCAGGGAGGTTTTTAGGAAGGGAAGAGGATGTGTAGATCAGATTTTTACCCTGAATTGTGTTGTGGAGAAGTATCTGGAGAAGAAACAAAGGTGTATGTTGCCTTTATGGACTTGGAGAAGGCCTATGACAGAGTGGATAGAGAAGGTTTGTGGAAAGTACTTAGAATATACGGAGTAGAGGGCAAGTTGCTGAAAGCAGTGAAGAGCATGTATGAGGGTGCAAAGGCGGCAGTACGTGTGGAGATTGAGCAGAGCGAGTTCTTTGACCTGAATGTTGGTTTGAAACAGGGGTGTGTGATGTCCCCGTGGTTGTTTACTGTATATATGGATGGAGTCATGAAAGAAATACTATCAAGAGCAGTGGATGTTGGTGTATCGCTGAAAAGGGAGGGAATTGAGTGGAAGCTACCTATACTGCTGTTTGCGGATGATACAGTTCTGATGAGTGATAATGAATGGGAGTTGCAGGGTCTGGTAAATGAGTTTGGAACAGTGTGCGAAAAACGGAATTTGAAGGTAAATGCGGGGAAGAGCAAGGTTATTGTCTTCGAAAGGGGTGAAGTCACAGAGTGTGAGGTGAAGCTGAACGGTCAGGCTATGGAGATCGTCAACTCTTTTAAGTATCTGGGCAGTGTGTTGAGTAAAGATGGGACTATGGATGAAGAAGTGCAGGAGAGGGTACAACAGGGGAAGATGGTTGTAGGAACGCTAAAAGCAGTAACAAGAAATAGGGTGGTCAGTATGGAAGTGAAGAAGTCCTTGCATGACAGTGTGGTAATCCCGACACTGACTTACGGAAGCGAAGCATGGACGTTGGTTGAGAGATTCAGACCAAGAGTGAGAGCAGTGGAAATTAATTACTTAAGGAGTGTGTGCGGAGTTACATGGAGGGATAGACAGACTAATGAGGAAGTAAGAAGGAGGTGTGGTGTGGAGGTAGATGTGCTGGAAAGTGTGAAAAGGAACAACTTGAGATGGTTCGGCCATATGGAACGTATGGAAAGCGAGAGAATGACTAAGAGGGTGTACGAGAGCGAGGTGGAGGGACAGAGAGGGAGAGGTAGACCGAATGAGAGGTGGAAGGATGGAGTGAGGAAGTACATGAACGAAGGCGGTGCTGGTTGGGGGGAGGGGCGTCGACTGACTGGGAACAGAGGTGCATGGGGGCGGTTCGTTCATGGCCACCCGTTCGGGGATCACGGCGTCAGGCAATAGATAGATAGATAGATTGAATAAGAGTGTAGCTTCCTATGAAGTGGTTAACTCATCTGACTAGTCAACTGATAATTATAACAAATAACACTCGCAATTCATTTAGACTAATTTTGCTTTCATATTTATGAACGCGACGAGGAACAGAACAAAATAATGTGGGCAACTGTACAACCGCCGAGACAAAGGGCTGGCACACACATGTATATGATAAACTTGAAACTGTGAACATTGATAGAGGGGAAACACTGACAGGTACAGTTGGCCACATAAGTTATGTTCCTCGTCTTGATCTTATGTATACAGTAGGCCTATAATAGTATGAATGAATTGCGAGTGTGGTTTATTTGTATTACTATTTGACTAATCATATGAGTTCACTACTGCATGAGAAACTACACTCATAAGTCAATCATGCGCATTATATATCTATTTATAAGATCACAGATAGGAACCAAACTTATGTGGCAACTGTACGTATGTGTTGAAAGGGATTATTCGAAAATATTTCGCCAATGTGTCAGATAATTTCCTCATGAAAATTTGTTCCAGCTTTATCTGTCGGCGATTATTTAATATTTGTTCACCAACCACCTTTACTTTTAAACTCAATTAATGAAAGCAACAAATACATGTGGCACTCCAAGGACTCGAACCTGGTGCAAATTTAATAAGATTGTATTCAGTCCATGATACCTTCGAAAATTTAAGAACTGCATTTGTCTCTTAATTTGTTCTTATTGTTGTTGTTGTTGTGTTAAGGGTTTCTTACTGCATTTGGCGCCAAGTTACTATGGACTGACTATAGTGTGTATGGTGAATACTGTAGTGTGGTGGTTATGGGGAGGTCAGAGGAGGTTGTTTTTTTAGATCCCTTTCTCTCGCGTGTTTAGCCTCGATCATTAGTTTTGAGATTTTAATACTCTCATTAGTTGGCGATTTTAACACCTTTCGCCCCATTTCGTTGTCAGTTTCAAGACTTTTCGTGCTATTTAGGTCTAAATTTATTTCTTAGCGCGTGATAGCGAACCTGTAATTTTGAATGGAACTGGCCTTCGGCCGGGATATTTTTCTACCGAAAAATGTACATACAGTATGTATCTTGAAGGGGGTGCTTTTTTAAAGCTTGATGGAGGTCTTGGGAGGAAACTAAAAATAATAATGAATTAATAA
The DNA here is from genome assembly GCA_032716605.1 of Paralithodes platypus. NCBI lineage: Eukaryota > Metazoa > Arthropoda > Malacostraca > Decapoda > Lithodidae > Paralithodes > Paralithodes platypus. Next base: position 20,220,329 of record CM064543.1, on the reverse strand, counting down.
ATGAATAGGCGAAAAACTAACCACTAACCCCAAAAGGGTGCATTACTGTATATAATGCCGCGTTACTATGGACTGACTATAGTGTGTATGGTTGGTGAAAGTAGTGTGACCTTGGCTGTGAGTGAGCCAGGTAGAGGGGGAGGGGGAGGCTCTCACGATACTCTAACCTCTCACACACTATACCCTGTTCCAAATAGGTAGGCAAAAATCGTGACCCCTAACCTCTGTAACTCAAAAAGGGCAGGAGCAAATGGGCTGTAAATTAGCACAATCTAATTCGACATCTTGTGGATTATTCAGATATTTTGATTATTTAATATTGAAAATGTTGCTTGTTTTCCTTTTTTCGAGCATTGTATTTTAGTTTGTCCCCTAGGCTATTCAAAACGCCTTTCCAGACTTCCTTCAAACTAAAAATGATCGACCCAGACCCCCTTCAAGATAAGTTTGTACATTTGTCGATAGAAAAATGTCCCGGCCGAAGGAAGATTTCATCTAAGATACAGGCTCGGTATCGCTCGCCAAGAAAAGTATCGATACCTGAGCAGGGTGAAGCATCTTATTATCGCCAAACATATGTGGTGCAACGTCTTAAAATCTCTAAGCTAATGGAACGAAGCATGGAAAGTCCAAAAAGAACCCTTTGGATCAAATAGTTAATGGAGAAGTATTTTTTAACCCCCTTCCCCTTCATGTTTAGCCCCATTAGTTTTCAAATAGCAATACTTTTGCCCATTTATTTGTCATTATTAAGACCTTTCGTGTCATTTAGGTGTCGATTTTGTCCTGGTGAGCGATATCGAGCCTTTAATTTAGAAGGCACGTCTACCTAATTTTTACCAAAAAATGTAAAAGTTTGTCTCGAAGAGAAGTCTTATTGATATATTTTGTTTTGTTTTTCAAATCTTGATAGAGGTCTAGGGAGCAAACTAGAATACATATATTTACCGTGAATAATAAACAATAACTAAATCAATACAATAACGTCCCCTTAATGAGAGAGTGGCCATGTTTGTGTTTGAAGCTCTTGTTAGCGCCTCATGTATATAACAACAGGGTGTTTATTCCATTGTTGAGCATGGAGACTGTATATCCAAAACCAAACTATAAGTATCCTGACCAGGATTCGAACCCACTCACTCCAGGTATTTTTGGAAGAGTTGGGCACTGTATCCACTCAACCATGAGCAGATATATATACCTGGAGTGAGTGGGTTCGACTCCTGCTCAGGATACCTCTCTCCCAACATTGTCCAACATTATCCTTAGATCAAACTATAATTCTGAAGCAGGTTAGCCGCACACCACTGTAGACAAATAGTGCTAAAACGATACATAGAGGGCCTCGGAGTCGGATGGACCCTAAAGGCCGTGTCATACAGAAGTCGAACCCACCTGATCCCGGCCGAATCGAATCGATTTAAAAATTCAAATTTCAGCCAGTTCCGGTCGATTCTGGTAACGCTTCGGGTGATCTTCGGTTATCTTCGGGAAGTTCTTGGGATGTTCTGGGCTTGAGTCGAATCATCCGGTGAATCGACCAAAATTTAATGCATGTGTTAACTTTTGGTGATGAATCGGGTCAAAAAACCATTAAAAAACTAGTTCCAGTTACATTCGGATATATTCGAGTCATATTCGGGTTACATTCGACCTATTCGATTGTATTTTGAATTGTCGATGATGACTCGAATTACTCGAACTTGGGTCGAATGTAACCCGATGATAGTCGATATTACCCCGAAGGAAACTCGATGATAACTGAATGAATCTCTCATAAAATCGAATGTAACTCAAACGAGAGTCAAACGAGAGTCGAAATTGACCCAACCATGACCAGAAATGGCAGAATAACAGACAATGGAAAGTCGATGCTCACTCGAATAACAGTCGAATATCACCCTATCCATCTGTTTTTTCATTGTCTATGCTTGCTCGCTATCGCTCGCCAGGAAGAAATCGACACCTGGATGGGGATAAACGTCTTAAAACAGTTGGCTGAATGGGGCCGAATGGATACAAGCCAGGGAAAGAGAGAAACGGAGAGAGAGATAAACAAAAAAGCTGGTGACCCCCCCTTAAGAATTTTGACCTGTTTGTTTAGAACAGGGTATAAGCACATCAATCAATCAAAGGAGGACTACGAGGGGATGACGCATAGCCGCACTCACCCTCTAACTCCACTCTTTGGGGTTGTTTACATACAAATAAAAACAAATGTCGGGATGGCACACACACACACACACACAGAAAGATAAGTAGATAGTTTATTGACCACGAATTTGTTACAGCTTCGTCACACACACACACACACACACACACACGCTACAAGATATAAATTCTAAGCCGAGTACATTGTTGATTTCGTGTGTGCAATGTAGACTATATTGGTTGTAGCATAACTAGTCTACATATTATGAATAGTATTTTTAACACATTGAAGGAAACGCCACTAATCTGAAATTCATTATAGAACAAATTTATTATAAGAACCTTTTCAGTACCGGTGATGTCCTATTAACTTTACTCTGGTTACCATTAGACGATATTATTCAGGTTAAAAAACAATTAGCAGGTTTCGAATTGTTTTACTTAATCCTTTTTAATACCACAGATCCTTCTTCAATATACTCTCATTAAACTCTGGCAACTATTAGACGATTGTATTCAGCGCAGGAAGGGCGTCTACCCATTGAAATGCTTCAGACAATATCAATTAATCCCTTTAGCTACCATAAATCCATCCTAAGGTTCATAAAATCGTCTAAATGTTGCTGAAATCAAATAAATATGACGTCACTGATACAGAAAGGGTTAACGAAAGATAATATAAGCGATTATTTAACTTACTATGATCTTCGACCTATTCGACTGACGTTCGACCTAACTTCTTCTATTTCGGTTGTTGATCGATTGAGCTTCAGCTGAGCTTCGGTAATAATTCTGGTTATTTACCCGTCTTCGGGGCATATTCGAGTTATATTCGGCGCATGATCGAGGCTTCTTCGTTCCACATCGGTATTCCTTCGAGAGTTACGTACGGGGATTCATCGACTCATCATCGACTTTCATTCAGGTCAAAGAAATAGAGTTCTCTCACTCTTATAATTACCTCTCCAAAATTAGTTTTCTGCCCACAGCTAACTCAAAGACAACTGCAGAGGTAACTAAACTAAAGGTTTCTAAATACCCCTGATGGTAACAAAGGCTTTAAAGTAACCCTAATAGGCTCAAAATCGCGTCATATGTCGGAGAGGGTTAAGTTCGGTGGTCAATCCTGTAAGTCCTTAAATAAACTGGCATGGGTTGTCCTTCTCACAGGGGACAGGTTCGCTTGAGGGTGTTTTGTGCATGGTCACCCATTTAACCCTTTCAGTACCGGTTATATTTCAGCTGCATTTATACTATTTTATAAATCTTAGGAAAGATAAATAGTATCTAAAAGGATTAATTGAGATAATCTGTAGCCTTTTAATTGGTAGACGTCCTTCTAAAGCTGATTAAAATTGAAAACTCCCCCCATAAGTCCCTGGGCGCCATTCAGAATCAATAGTTCGCCGTAAACCATTGCTTAACCCATTCAGTACCGGTGACGTCCTTTCCATTATATTCTGGCAACTATGGGACGATTGTATTCAGTTACAGAATAGCGGTCAGTAATTAACAGGCTTCGAACTATCTTAATTAACCCTTTTTACTACCACAGAGCCTACTTAAGCTCCACAAAATCGTCTAAATATAGCTCTAATATTTTTAAAAGGACGTCGCCGCTACATAAGGGGTTTAAATTTGTGCTAAATCAAGATAAACTAACATCAACTCAATATTTCCACGATGGCAACCAATTAATACTATACCCTGTTCCAAATAGGTAGGCCAGTAATCGTAAACCCTAAGCTCTATAACTCAAAAAGAGATGTAAATCTCCACACTTGCCCTGGCTGACCCTTCCGAAATGGTATAAATATTAGTTCGATTACCCTAGTCGTTTGTCAGTTATAGAGGTCAATTTTCAAGAGCTTTGGCCTACTTATTTGAAACAGGGTATACTCACTCTCACTCCCTCTCACTCTCACTCTCACTCCCTCTCACTCACTCTGTCTCTCTCTCTCTCTCTCTCTCTCTCTCTCACACACACAATACACACACACACATTAGTCTTACATCAATCATAGGAAAGCTACTAGAGTCAATTATTGCTATTAAAATTAGAAACCACTTAGATACATTTAATTTAATAAATTCTTCTCAGCATGGACTCACTCAGGGACGTTCTTGCCTTACTAATTTGCTTAGTTTTTTCTCAGAGGTATATGAAGCAGTAGATAATGACAAGTCATATGATATAATATATTTAGATTTCAGTAAAGCTTTCGACAGAGTCCCCCATGAGAGATTGATGAGAAAGGTTGAGGCGCATGGAATAGGTGGGGCGTTGTTGGGATGGGTTAGGTCATGGCTAATTGGTAGGAAGCAGAGAGTCAGCATAAATGGTACGAAGTCAGAATGGGGAGCAGTCAAAAGTGGTGTCCCCCAGGGATCTGTATTAGGTCCTCTGTTGTTTGTTATATACATAAATGACCTTGATTTAGGTATAACTAGTAGGATAAGTAAATTTGCAGACGATACCAAAATGGGGAGAACAATTGATTCAGATAGAGATATAGAGTGCCTCCAAAGGGATCTAGATACCTTACACGAATGGTCAGTAAATTGGCAGATGAAGTTTAACATTGACAAATGCAAGGTATTAAAGATAGGGAAGATGCATACAAATGTTAAATATAAACTAGCTAATGTGGAATTAGAAAACTCGAATTGTGAGAAAGATCTACAGTAGGTGTGTTTGTTAGCAATGATTTGAAGCCTAGACAACAGTGTATAAGCGTTCGAAACAAGGCAAACAGGATTCTCGGGTTCATCTCTAGGAGTGTGAGTAACAGAACTGCTGATGTTATCTTAAAACTTTACTTGTCATTAGTGAGACCCCATATGGATTATGCTGTTCAATTTTGGTGTCCTTATTACAGAATGGACATAGATTCATTGGAGAGAGTACAACGTAGAATGACAAAAATTATCCATAATATTAGAAATCTTCCGTATAAAGAAAGGTTGAAGAAATTAGGCTTACATTCGTTAGAGAGACGCAGAGTTAGAGGGGATATGATAGAGGTGTTCAAGTGGGTTAGTGGGATTAACAAAGGGGACATGACAAATGTACTAAAGCTCAGTGATAGCGAAAGAACTCGTACCAATGGTTTCAAATTAGATAAATTTCGTTTCAGAAAAGATATAGGCAAATATTGGTTTGGTAACAGAGTTGTAGATGGGTGGAATGGACTACCAAGTGCTATAGTGGGATTAAAAACGATAGGGAGCTTTAAGATAAAATTGGATAAGCATATGGACGAGAAGGGTTGGGTGTGAAGGGGGATCAGCAGGGTTGGGCCAATCAGCGCTCTGCAGACCCCCGTAATCCTGCGTTAATCTCTAACCGTTTTGGTAAGATGATCCTCAGGGTATTAGAGTGTTGAGCCTATAATTGGGCTTTGTAATTGGGGTTGTGTGGGACAGGGATCTGCCTTGCTTAGGCCAATCGGCTTTCTGCAGACTCCCATTTTCTTTTGTTCTTATGTTCTTATATACTGGATATATATATATATATATAGGGTGTCCCAGGAGGAAAGGGCATAACTTTGGGAAATGATAGAACAAGGTATTCTAAGCATAAAATATTCTATAACAAAAAGTCCAAATTTCAACTGTTAAAAATATATTGAATGTTTTATGTAGTGTCCTCCCCCACATCACTGTAATGGACTCTTCCATGTTAAATAGTTTCCAACTACTCCAAAGTTAGCTAATATATCTATAATAATTTTGCAACTTACAGAATTATAGTATCTTTAAAATAACATGGTAAAATAATTGCAGAAAGATGGACGTGTAGTAGGTACTAGGACAGCTAGGCCAGCCTTATAGGGAAATACTGAAGAAAATACCATTTTTAAAATGCAATATCTCTATACCGGTCGAGATTTGGACTTTTTGTTATAGAACATTTTAGGCTTAGAATATTTTGTTCTAACCTTTCCCAAAGTTATGCCCTTTCCTCCTTGGACACCCTGTATATATATATATATATATATATATATATATATATACTGTATATATACTGGGTATGGAAAATGTGCAAACTAGCATAGAAGGGAAATGCACCCGATGACTGGAAGACTGGCATAATAGTCCCCCTATATAAGGGCAAAGGGGAAAGAAGAGTGTGTGGTAACCACCGAGGAATATGTCTTTTAAGCGTAGTAGGGAAGGTGTACAGTAGGGTAGTGATTGAGAGAGTGAGAGTGAGAACGGAGAAATGGATAGGCGACGAGCAGGAAGGTTTTAGGAAGGGAAGAGGATGTGTAGATCAGATTTTTACCCTGAATTGTGTTGTGGAGAAATATCTGGAGAAGCAACAAAAGGTGTATGTTGCCTTTATGGACTTGGAGAAGGCTATGACAGAGTGGATAGAAAAGGCATGTGGAATTTACTTAAAATATACGGAGTAGATGGCAAGTTGCTGGAAGCAGTGAAGAGCATGTATGAGGGTGCAAAGGCGGCAGTACGTGTGGAGAATGAGCAGAGCGAGTTCTTTGACCTGAATTTTGGGTTGAAACAGGGGTGTGTGATGTCCCCGTGGTTGTTTACTGTATATATGGATGGAGTCATGAAAGAAATACTAGGAAGAGCAGTGGATGTTGGTGTATCGCTGAAAAGGGATGGAAATGAGTGGAAGCTGCCTATGCTGCAGTTTGCTGATGACACAGTTCTGATGAGTGATAATGAATGGGAGTTGCAGGGTCTGGTAAATGAGTTTGGAACAGTGTGCGAAAAACGGAATTTGAAGGTAAATGCAGGGAAAAGCAAGGTTATGGTCTTCGAAAGGGGTGAAGTCACAGAGTGTGAGGTGAAGTTGAACGGTCAGGCTATGGAGATCGTCAGCTCTTTTAAGTATCTGGGCAGTGTGTTGAGTAAAGATGGGACTGTGGATGAAGAAGTGCGGGAGAGGTGCAACAGGGGTAGAGGGTTGTAGGAACGTTGAAAGCAGTAACAAGAAATAGAGTGGTCAGTATGGAAGTGAAGAAGTCCTTACATGACAGTGTGGTAATCCCGACACTAACTTATGGAAGCGAAGCATGGACGTTCGTGGAGAGACTCAGACCAAGAGTGAGAGCGGTGGAAATGAGTTACTTGAGAAGTGCGTGGGGAGTTACATGGAGGGATAGACAGACGAATGAGGAAGTAAGAAGGAGGTGTGGTGTGGAGGTAGATGTGCTGGAAAGTGTGAAAAGGAACAACTTGAGATGGTTCGGCCATATGGAACGTATGGGAAGCGAAAGAATGACTAAGAGGGGTACGAGAGCAAGGTGGAAGGACAGAGAGGGAGAGGTAGACCGAAGGAGAGGTGGAAGGATGGAGTAAGGAAGTATATGAATGAAGGCGGTGCTGGTTGGGAGGAGGGGCGTCGACTGACTGGGGACAGAGGTGCTTGGGGGCGGTTCGTTCGTATCCACCCCTTCGAGGATCATGGCGTCAGGCAATAGATAGATAGATAGATATATACTATATAATTATATTGTATCTACAGTATGATATTCCGTGCCCAATTGTGACAGACTTATTAGTTCACCAAATGTTATCCTATCAAATTGTATATGCTAGTTATATTGTTTGGGCTCGCTATCACTGTAAGACGGTAAATAAAGGTTATTAAATGGAGTGAAGTTTCTCCCGGTGGTAGGTGTTATACATACAAACCGCGGCGTTACCTTCACACCCTCCATATCAACAACTGCGTCTATTTCCAACACCATTCACGCCAAGGATAAAGTGGGTATAATATGGCGATTATACAGCTTACATACCTTGTATCCCCCCTCCCCCCCTATCTCTGTATCTCTGTTCATAAATACTCACATACTCATCTTCCATATTCCATTTGCTCACTCTCTCTCATTCACACACGCACACACACACACACAGTCTCTCTTTCTCTCTCTCTCTCTTTCTTTCACATGATATTCTTTATCTACCTGTCTCTATTGCCAGATAGGGTAGCCATGAATGAACCGCCACCATATTCCTAGGTAATGGGTTTGGTTCCCCTAATTGTTGTGTATAGTGAGTGAGATTCGTGTGTAGTGGCACTTTTGGCCTGGTGGTGGCTACAAGTATAGTCGGTTAAAAGTTTTTCTCCCTAGACCTCCATCAAGCGTTAAAAAAAACATCCCCAAGATCCCCCTTCTACATATATTTAAAAAAAAATCTCAAGGGGTTAAAATAATAGTATGCTATACCTGTATAACAGTTAATTGATATTATGAATTAACTACTACATAATAAATTACACTTACACATTTTACTGTCCATACATAAAACCACACAGAGGTAAAGAACATTAAGTTCAGTTCAGGTCAGACCTTTCGTACCTTTTGTTGTCGATTTTTTTTCTTCTGGCGAGTGATAGCAATTGGTAGGAAGTAGGTGGGCGGAAACAGTTGGTGGCGGGTCACGCCAGTGTTGCCATATCCGAATAGCAAAATTATGCTAGGGCTATGAAAAAATTATGCTAGATTGAGCAATTTTATTCCAGAAAAAAAACTTAATTATGCTAACTTTATGCTAACGGAAATAATATATATAATTATAATCCTGTAATATACAAATGCTTCATTCACTTGCTGTGAAACATACAGAGCTTAAATCTACTGTATAAGTGTATTTTAAAAAATATACCTGGAAATAAGGAAATATAAATTTAATATTGTAGCTGTATGATTACAACATAATATAACTGAGGAAACCTAATTAATGCTCCTCTAAAATAAATATTAATGCTTGGAAAATTACTGTAGCCTACACTTAAACATATCCCAATTCAGAGGTAATATATATTAATACTAAGTGTAATATATTTTCCGTATATTATTTAATAATACCGGTATAAGAGATGATTGAGATCTATGAAACTTAACTAATTTTTTCCCTTCTATTCTTCATATTTACATGTGAAAAAATCTCAAACTAATTTCTTTCCCTTGATTCTCTATATTTATAAATGAAAACAAAATCTCAAAATCAGCAGCTTACATTAGTTGTTTTCATATATGTCTTTGTTCATGGCTTTGATCATCGCATTTGATGGTTCAAATTTGACGCATTCCCCTTTGCCCTTGATGGCTTCTCCACTTATTATTTCATTTGTGAGTGATCTGTTACTAAGCCTATTTCTTTTGTCTGATTTCTTTATGTTCACAAACGAAAAAATCCTTTCACAATCTGCATTTGACACTGGAATTGTCAGCAAAGCCTTGGTAAACTTTGATAGAGTCATGTATTTGCCAGACTGATGGACCTGTGCCCAAAACCCCTCAGTACTTTGATTTTGGGAGAGAAAATCATCAACATCACCACTCAACATTAGGGATCTCCATTCATCATCTAGATCTTGCTCTTGGTCCTCTCCAATTATCCTCGGAAAATGAACAGAAACATCCAACACAGACATTCTTTCCTGCTTTCTCAATTCATTTGGATCTAGAATGGAACCAATAGCAAGAAGGGTTTCATTGTGAAGAGGCAAACGCTGTTTTAGTTGAACTGCTAACTCTACCAAAAACACAAGGAGACGGTCAAACATCTGATTGGTGTTTTGGCTCTCTCTCCGGTTTGCTGTCACATCCAAAAGCCGAAGGAATTTGACTCCCCCATAGATTTTGTTGGCAGGTACTTGATACTCTACATTTTTGGGGTCCATTTCAACTACCTGATTGACTGGCGCTTTCAGCATATTTGACTTAAAAAAAAAACTTATGATCTGAATGTAGAACTGACGACAATTCTTAACCACTTGTGGCACAAGTACATGTGAACTCTGGAAGAGAATGTTAAACTTATCAGTTATTGACAAGATGTACTCTAGGAATTGAAAGTAGAGATGAGTGTAGGGGTTTGAAAAACTCATTGTACAGGAAGTCTGAGCTCTGTATATCTTCAGTGTGGGCAAGCTGGAAGTACAAGTGCAACACATTCCACTGATCCAAAACTCTAGCAACACAAGCACCCATAGACAGCCAACGGATATCATGTAGCCTAAGAATTCGTTGTTGTTGGCACTGCATAAAATCCTGGAATTCTTTAAGGTCTTTCATTCTCTTACTTGAGTGAGAGAAATATGAATTACATTCTCTCAACAGTTGTTCCAGGGGCTTTGGCAGAAGTTTAGTTGCATGGCTCACTGCTAAGGATATAGAATGACATGTACACTTAACTGTGATAATATTAGGATTATCTTCTTTCAGTCTAGAGACAATACTGTTGTTGATACCAAACATTACATTAGTGGTATCTGCTGCAAATCCTACACAATTTTGAAGGTTCATGCTGTTAGCCCCTAGTTCTTCCTTCAGAGTTGCAAACAAACCTTCAGCATTTGTACCTTTCAAGACAGGAAGACCTAAAAGACTAGTTGATACTTTGTTTTGGGTATCATCAAAGTATTTAACTACAACAGCCATGACGGACTCAGTGCTTATATCCGTCGACTCATCAACTATTAAAGAAAAATACTTGGATCCTTCAATCTTTTCTTGTACTTCCTTTTTGAAGTTTGTCCCCAACACATTATCAATGACTGCAGAACATTTTGTACGCTTACAGGCATACCCTTTGGCAATTTCAGAATCTGGGAATATTGCTGGCAGTAATTCAGACATATGATTCATTATATTATAGGATAAATGGTGCTCTACAGCAAAAGCAGCGACTTTAATTTCAGCACGGGAAACTGCACTCGAAATGTTAGGCTGCGTGTGGAACATCTTGGATATCTGTAAAGGAAAGAATCGAGAGATAGAGCAAGATGGAAATAGACAGGCCTATAGGGACATTGACAGATAAAAACACACCTTGGAAATAATCGAAATTTACTGTATTCAGCTCAATCTACACAACCATCAATAATTTTATTGAAAAATCAGCATGTTTAATGTCACTTGTGTAAAGAAAGAGGCTGACTGGGTAAATGAAATAGCCTAATAGCCTTTTCAGGTAAAATATGATCGACTTTGGTAATGCATGTAGCCTATACATGCTTATTTTATTTATTTATTTTATTGTTGTTTTTAAGATGCAGGGTTACAGGTGCATATTTTGTCTTATTTGTTATATACAATAATTATTATTAAGCTAGGCTATGTTAAAGTAGAAAGGAGGCACACATTAGGCCTACACACATTTGTAATGTTATTATAATACCGGTACTATAAGAATAAATATACTTAGGATAAGTAAACTAATTACCTTATTACTTCCTTTTGATGAGTCTGCCAGTGCCTTGTGTTTCTTAGATCTCATGTGGGCTTGCAGCACAGATAACTTGGGCTTCATTGAATAATTACAGAATTTACAAAATGCATTCTGGCCCTTCTTGTCTCTCGCTAGCCAGCTTTTCATTTCAGAATTAGCTAGCCATTCACTGCGGAATACTTGATCATAAGGTTTATATTTCATCCTCTTTTTCTTAGCACCACTAGATCCAGGCTCACTTTCAATACCTTCAGAGGATTTACTAGACTCATTAGAGTCATCACTGTCATCAAAAACTAGTTTTTCAGCTGAGTCAGCTCTTTTGGCCATAATTGCTTAGTAGACCTGAGAAAATAGTAAATAAGAGAAATGCATATCAATGATCAAGGCTCTTCAAGTATGAAAAGCCGAGTTCTGAACAACTTTCACACTGATAAGGCGAGTGTAGTAGTGGCAAACTGCGGCAATGGGCACCAGAGTCCAGACTCCAGAGGTGTGTGACTGTCTGGTAATGAGTGAGGGAGGAGACTGAGACTTGTGGTAGACAGGTTCAGTACTCATGACTACATGTGCTGCACATGAGGGGGGGGGGAGAAGATTTATATTTTCTATAGTTAGAGTTAATTTCTTTATTTTCTATTGACTTTCATTCAAATTTCAGTCAATGTTTACATTTTTTTGTAAATTTTGCTAGAATTATGCCAATTGTTTCACAATTGTGCTAAAATTATGCTAAATGGATATGTATGCTAGACATTATGCTAGGGGTCCGAAATTTGCTCAAATTATGCTAAAAGCACAAAATTATGCTAGATCTGGCAACACTGGGTCACGCACCTGACAACAAGCAGCCTTTATAGGGCTGCGCTGGGTACGTGAAGGTCCAAGCTGCTGCAACACCCTGCAATCACACAGATACCCATGCAATGGGCAGTGTAAATAACCCTGCAATCACACAGGACCTTCCTACATTATCCATACGAAGAAACGTTGCATCCCTTCTACAGATATTTTCACAGCAATTGTTCCGAGGAACTTGCTTCAATTGTGCCGCCTCTCCACATCTTTCCCCGTAGAACTAGGGCAGCTGAGAGCGCCCATGAATTTACACTTTCTCCTCCACAATGCAGAACTTCTGCTTATCAAAATTCATTTATCCCTAGAACTACTACTCTTTGGAATTCACTTCCCTCGAGTTGCTTTCCACAAACTTACAATCTACAAAAGTTTAAGTCCAGTTGTTACAAACATTTTATGAATGGAGGATGCCTTTAGGCACATGGACCTTTTTGTTTTATCTGTGTTTTTCCTTCCTCCGTTCATTGTCTCTTAAAAAAGAAAAAAAAAACTTTTTTTGCTAGATTCATAATATGATGGTTATATACTCGTTAATGCAGTGAATATATAATAATTAACATAATTTGATACATAAATATCAGCTTCCTGACCTAGAAATTTAGTTTCATCTAATGTGGTGTAATAGGCTGGGCGAAATGTGTAATACTCATTGAAGTATTGTATTTACTTCCTTTTTAGTTACTAACAAATACGTGTTTCAGTAGATATTGGCTGAACAAATGGTATTATATTCTTTAGTTTGAAGAATTTGGCGGTTGAATATCTACGCATGCGCGCATGCGCAGACTACAACTCGACCTCCCATGCGCTTATAAGTTACCAATTTAATAATCCACTCTCAAATCGGGCAGATAAATAGGTTACCGACTATATTTCTTATTATACCAGTGACAGGAAATCAGTCAATGTGTATCAGAATGTCATTGAACACAGTGGTAGCAAATTACATACGTGGAGATGCAGGAAATTCGAAAAAGATGATGAAAAAAAAGACTGACAACACTGCCCTTTCAAGGTCGAGGGTTTCGGTGACCAGCTCACCACGGCGTGATAAACATATACAGTGTTGCCATGGTCTTCTTTTGTTTGCACCATTGGGCTAGTTTGGGAGCGTAGATTTGCGAGATTGAAGGAAGGACGTACATTTCTCGAAAAGGGGCTCCATTCCTAACGATATTCTTGATTTACGGCGTGATGGGGTTGATAGCCTCTGAAGTACTCTCCTAACTAAAATTGAGGAAAGCGGAATTGGGCTGGTTCTATATATTATTTATTCAAGTTGTAGAGGTGTCGAGATAGCCTATTGAGTGTCGAGTAGCTAGGCTACATTTCATACAAACGTTCATCATGGCTTTCAGTTGGTTGTACTATACATGTATGGTAACCTATGTGGCGGTGACTGAATAATCAAGTGATTGCTTGTGAGGGGGGATTGGGACATTGATGCAAATTTGATGAGTGCATGATTGTGATAATCATATATGTGGTTATTTCATTAATGTTTAGATGATGTGACACGTACTACTCATATACTGTATATGGGACTAGGCCTAGTTATATATGGGGAACTCATAGTATCATGCACGCATGGCTGTTAAAGATAAACATATAAGAAAATGTGTGATAGGATTAAACTAGCTGAAACTTTGTGTTGTGCGATATTAGGTGATTGGGCTACTTTTGGGCGAGTTGGGAGTGGATATGCGTTGGCAACCTTGTAATACACACACACGCACGCACACCATTTAACTGAGCATTTTACCTTTATTAACCCGGGAACGGCGAGGGGGGGGTAATGAACTAGCTCCCCATGGGCGAGCATATGGGCTCCATTCAGGCCTATAATCGTCATTTTACGATAAATATCGTTATTACCTATTCATATGAGCCTATTTTACCTTCACTATGGAGATAGTAACCTGTAACAACAATAAAACTAGTGAAAATATGATTTTTCTGGTCAAAATCGCGAATATAGATGGACCAGCCCATTCATGAATTATGGAGAAAATTGAGGCAACCCCTCCCTCCACGAGGCCTCAAGCCACACTGAGCCTACTCATACACACACACTCGCTTGTGTAACATACTCGCTAGGCATGTAAGCACATCCCCCACACAGTTTGCTAATGTTAGCACAAAAATATACCAACAAATTAGGGAATAACAGGGAAAATAGGTGATAATTGAAGGGGGAGGGGAAAGGAAGGAAGGAGGGGATGTGGAGGAGTGATATGAGGTATAGGGAAAAAAAAAAAAAACATTGTTTAGTGGTGTTTAAATGGTATTTTTAGGCCTCCCTCTTAAGAGCTTTGCCGCCGTCGCCCAGTAAAACCTCTTAAGAGCTTTGCCGCCATTTACGGGTTAAGGCTATAATCCACATTATATTAAGATTTCCATCGATGGGAAACAAATATCTACCACCATTACTGCTAGTGTGCACATAGATGCACAACAAATGTCAAATTTAACAAAGTAAGTCAAGTGGGGAACAGATGTTGACGAGTAGTTTGGTTTAATGAGAATTATGGTATATTGGCATCAATTTATGATGCTCGTGCCATTTCAGAAACTAGTTTATAATTGTATAATCTAATTTCCAGTAAAGTGGCTAATGCCGATTATTTTACACGTTCATCTCGAGTTTTTATACATATTATCATTTTTAGGACATGGATACCTATCTATTAAAATATTAACTGGACTACTTTTAGGGGGCTTACCATGTGTTTGTGTAGGCGTAATAGAATCGTGTTTATTTATCATAAATACTTTGTATATTGGACAATGTACTGAATAGAATTTGAGAGTAATATATCTGTAACATTCATGACTATAGAAATCGAGTGATATTTTGATGACTGCGATTTAAAAAATTCAATTCACTCGATGGTAACAAATTTAGGTTCGGTGCGAACCAAAGGCGGGAAAAATAGCTGACGATTTTTTTATTTTCCCCCATTGACTCCTTTTATTAACCCTTAATTAGCGGCTCACCACATAAGTCGAGTTAAATAAAGCTGGACTATGTGGCGGCGCTCGACATAGGTCGAGTGGCAATTTCAGCACGTAATGTTGCTGAGAGAGAGAGACAAGTGGTGGCAGGAGACTAGCGAGCGTATGACTGCTCCAGACCACCGCGGCGAACCTGCTGACACGAATCTCAGCTCCCTCCTCCCTCTCTCACTCGCTACATACTGAATTATATGGGGAAAGTACCGAATTACATGCTTTTTGCACTCGCGTTGCACGGTTATTGCAAGAAAACTAGCCATCATAAAAGGATCGTTATGGTGTCATTCGAAAGCTCTGTTTATGCCCTTTCAGGGATAGGTACTTGTTTTACGTTCTGGGTCTTATTTAGGCATGAAAATGATCACGTAAACAGCCCTATTTTGGCTAAAAACACCCCGCTGGGCGGTACATATAAATAAACCGCATAGGCCGCTCGTAAGGTGTTAAAACCGTATTCCCCAACTACCAAAAGATACTTGGCATGCTAAGATTCTCTAAGTAGCTCATGGCTTTGCGATATACCGTAACAGGCACTCTGCATATAGAAGTCCTTTTTACTTTTGTCCACTGATATGTTGGCTGGCAAAAGTAAGCAAAAGGTTTAAACACCGCCCCGAGTTCTTTTAACCTCTTATAAAGGTCCCATGAATTTACACTTTCTCCTCCACAATGCAGAACTTCTGCTTATCAGAATTCATTTATCCCCAGACCAAAATTTCTTTGGAATTCATTTCCCTCGAATTGCTTTCCACAAACTTACATTCTACAAATGTTTAAATCCAGTTGTTACAAAAAATTTATGAATGGAGGATGCCTTTAGGCACATGGACCTTTTTGTTTTATCTGTGTTTTTCCTTCCTCCGTTCATTGTCTCTTAAAAAAAAAAAAAAAAAAAAAAAAACACGCACGATTTCCATAACCTTTGTTTCCTCCATCACGTAAGTGGGGTCACTTATTGTTCTTGTTGTTCTTGGTCCAGCAAAGTTTTCAGGCAGGATTCGATAAGATCACTGGATATTAGTAGAGGGAGACGGTGAAACACTTATTTTACAATGTTTGCTTAAAATGAGTCACATCTTAACTTTTCCGGCAATTATAGATGGACACCGCGCTCTCTTTCAACATGTTTTGGTTTATCCCCATGGGTATCGGCAGCTATAGATGGGCACCGTGCTCTCTTTCAACATGTTTTGGTTTATCCCCATGGGTATCGGCAGCTATAGATGGACACCGTGCTCTCTTCATGTTGGTTTATCCCCATGGGTATCGGCAGCTATAGATGGACACCGTGCTCTCTTTCAACATGTTTTGGTTTATCCCCATGGGTATCGGCAGCTATAGATGGACACCGTGCTCTCTTTCAACATGTTTTGGTTTATCCCCATGGGTATCGGCAGCTATAGATGGACACCGTGCTCTCTTTCAACATGTTTTGGTTTATCCCCATGGGTATCGGCAGCTATAGATGGACACCGTGCTCTCTTTCAACATGTTTTGGTTTATCCGCATGGGTATCGGCAGCTATACTGGACGACATTTGTTTTGTAATTAAGGGGTAGTGTTTATTTATGAATACTATGCTTATCGGTCCGTTAGTCATGGCGTCGATGAGAGCGTCGTGATGGTGTAGCTGTGTGTATTGCGGTCAGTATATTGTGATTAGAGGCACAATAGCTCGATCAACTGAAGGCGGAAATTAGATGTTAAGGGGTTGGTGTTCGTAGAGGCTCTGAGCTGTCTTCCTCAGAGGCACACCTTACTGCCTTGGCAAACGCCAGGAGCCCAAATTATCGTACCGCATCTAGGTTGCTCTATACGATAAATTATATTAATATATACGATAAATTCATATATACAACATAAGACCATGTCAATATTGCTTAATAGCATATTAGGCCTTTACAATCTTAACTTACTTACAATCATATAATATACGATCTACTCGTCCTACGCCGTGCAGTGGGAACGACCGTGACGTCACAGAGACATACGGGATCACAAAAGAGTCATAGCCTATCGTATTCATACGATATACAGTATATAATAACTCTTTCATTATCCTCTGACGCTATATATTTGTTTTTTATGCTGGCTATTTTTAGAGGATTTTGGGGAGTGTAGGAAGAACTTATGGAAGTTAGTTGGTTATTTGAACACTTGTGCCTCATCTCAAGATATTTAATATGTTATTCGGACAAAATATATGCAACTATGTTTTTGTTCTGTGTTGTGCTAGTTTTCACCAGAACATGGATTTAGCCCCAGGGAAGTTCACAAATTAATTACATTTTGTCAGCCTCTTGATGTGTGGAAGGGAAGGAGAGTTGAAACCCCACCTCCAACCCGAAGACCTTCTTCTAATTATATAATACATTGCTGAAACTGTGCACATTGTTTGGAAGCCTAAGTGTGATATTAAATTCAGGAGACAAACTCCCCAGTAACCATCTCTTAATATATATTTAAATAATATTGGCTTACCTTATGCATGACAACATAAAGAAAACATTAGCATGATCATGATAAAGGGGAGACACTAGTATGTTTCCTTGTAGCACACACACACTCACACTCACTCTCACTCTCTCTCTCTCTCTCTCTCTCTCGCTCTCTAACATTGTAACCTAATGGTAGACCCCGAGACCTGTCAAACCTACTGGAATATCACTGACTCTTCATTTCATTTCTCACATACTTATTTGGACCAAGTGTTAAGGGAAGACGGAGGGCGTTCTGGACCCCCTTCTCCCTCATGTTTAGCCATTAACCACATTAGTTTTGAGATATTGAGACATTCGACTCTATTAGTTTGACGATTTTAAGACGTTTCGTGCCAGTTACTGTAGATGTCGATTTTTTCCTGTCGAACGATAGAGACCCTTTGATTTAGGATGAACTGGCCTTCGGCCGTGGCATTTTTCTACCGAATAATGCACAAATTTATCTTAATGCGGAGTCTTGGGGTATAATATTTAAGTAGATGTAGGCATAGAGTACAGATTGGATAGAGAGGAAATAAAGACGCTACAAATCTGAAAATAGCGAGCCGTGCGTTCGAGAGATGGCAGCACGATCGCAAAGGTACAAAGGAGTACAAAGGAAATCAAGCAACAACAGATCTAGTGACCCTTCTAGGTTGCTTGTCCTCCAAAACACTGAGGATCAAGTGTCCAAACAGTGGTTTAGAGTGGGTAAGGGAACATTGGAAAGGGAACTACTGCCCTGCCACTAACGTGGCAGGACTAGGAAGTTAGTAGGGGACATATGGGTTAGTAACTGAGGGGAGGATAAAGTTATTCATTTACAAACGCAGTCAGTCGCGGGTTTGATGCGAGATATTTGTCTAGGCGGAATTTAAATGAATCAACGGTGCTGCAGTCTATAACGTCTCGGGGAAGCCCATTCCACAAGTTGACAACTCGATTGAAGAAGAAATTCTTAGATTCGTGCGAGTTAAAAGATTTACCAATAATTTTGCAACCGTTTCCCCGCGTGTAATTAGATTGGTCGATAGTGAAGTACTTACTACAGTTCATATTGTCGATGCCTTTGATGATTTTGAACACTTGAATTAAGTCGCCTCTTAATCTGCGCTGGGTTAAAGGAAATAGATTTAATTCTCTAAGACGCTCTTCGTATGGTTTGTTCTTTAGGCTAGGTATCATTTTGGTAACTCTACGTTGAACTCGTTCTAGCTTGTTTATATCTTTTTGGTAATAAGGGCACCAGGATTGAACGCAGTATTCCAGAAGAGGGCGGACTAAGGAATTGTAAAGGGTTAGGATAACTTCTTTGGATTTATGCTCAAATGACCTGCCTATAAAGCCAATTATTTTGTTTGCCTTCTTAACAACTTCTGAACATTGTTGACTCGGTTTTAGGTTACTCGATATTGTTACTCCCAGATCAGTTTCTCTGTTTACATTCTTAAGCTGAGTGCCATTCATCGAATAGTTTGCTTTCTCATTTAGGTATCCGACATGTAGTACTTTACATTTATCCGCATTGAAACTCATTTGCCAAATTTGGGCCCAACATGACAATTTATCTAGATTGTGTTGCATATCGTCAACTTGTTCTTTTGAGAGTACGCTATTTGCAATTTTTGTATCGTCAGCAAATTTTGAGATTGTGCAGGTGAGACCCTCATCTATGTCGTTGATGTAAATTAGAAAGAGAATTGGTCCTAGTACCGATCCCTGGGGTACCCCGCTACTTACATTGGTCCATTTAGATGCCTTACCGTTTATGACTACCCTTTGCTTTCTGTTGCGGAGCCAATTTTCTATCCATAAACGGGATGGGTCCCCATTAATTCGTAATAAACCCTACCTTGTACTAATAACGCTATCAATAATCAATTCTACGCTATCCAGAGACTCTATAGACATGACAGGGTTAAATAGACATAAGTAGAGGCTACTGTAAAGGCCAAATCATCGTGAAATTGTCGTAATTATGAGGAAGTTCACAGCCACATCTCTTCTACCCCCACCATTGTTGTTATGAGAGTGGGGAGTTGCCAACGTCAAACATGCTGGGACAAAATATCCCTAGGTGTCATAAGCATAAACTATGAACGTATTTCGTGAAATGACCTGTTATATTGCAACTTTATAAATTAACATCTACATAACATGTAACTAATAATATATATTCAAAATTACATTTTAATTCTTGTTGTGTTGCTTGTAGTTATACAGTTTACATCATATGTAAATATTTTGTTTATATTGTATATGTATTCCTAATATTTTCCTCTTGCTTTTATATATCTATTTTATTTTAAATAATTTACAAGTGTTTTTACCAAAAATTAAATCACTCTTAAAGATGTTCCCTCTTTAATCTATTACCCCCTCATTTTGAGGAATTTCCCTTAACTTTGGTAACACTGCAAACAAGCCAGGCGCACAGATATCAAGGAGTATCTAATAAGGAAAAACTACTGAGGTGTTTTGGTTGTATGCCCTACAACAGTCCTGCCACCAAATCCCTAGGACGCGCGGCAAAATAACCTTGTGACGTCACGCTTTCGCCTCTATCTAATCTGTACTCTATGGATGTAGGTTTAGGGAAGAAACTATTAATATATAAATAAATAAAAGACTCCCATTAACCCTTTGAATATGATAATGACGGATATGGATTAAACGATAATATGGTAAGAAGCTTGTGGGTCATTTCGCACACAGCTGAACTCGCCTTTATATTGCATTCCCCACCTTGAATTTTGTTTTTGTTTGTGATCAGTATTTTTCTACTTCTGAATAGTGATAAGTATGAAGCTCATATTGTGGTGGTGTGGCGCGATTACGGACACTCACATTGTTTGCCTTGTTTGTATGAAGAAGACAAAAGGAAAAGCTGTCTGTAACAAGTGTCCCCCTAAAATTTAAGACACGTTTGAGTAAAAGAGTCTGGACACAAGGAGATTGAAGTAGTTTAAGTCATGGGGTGAGGGAAAGAAAGACTGAGGGAGAGAGTTCCAGAGCTAACATAAGTCACGTTGTCGGAAATTTTGTTTGAATCTTGTAATAACTATTGATAGCTATAGTCCATTCATTATACGGAGGCCAGAAATCGTGACCCTTAACCTAAGTAACTAAAAAAAAGACTGGAGCAAATGGGTTGTGAAGTTCCACACCTATTCCCTGGCTGATTACTCTACTGTAGTCGTTTTTTAGTTATAGAGGTTAGTGGTCAACATTGTGGCCTACCTGTAATCAATGGACTAGACAAATATGGCCTCATGACCATCCAAAATCTGTCTATCAGTGTCATCTAAAATCGCTACCGTGTTTACCTGTTTATCTAGGACGTAGTAAATATATACATGTAAGCTTTTAGATGTCCTCGAAAAGCCCTTGTGTTTCGTTTATACTTTATAGCCATTAGCCCTTTCAGTATAGAATTACGCCTTTTCAATTTCTTCTCGTTAACATTAAGTTATTTTATGCAGCTTAGGAAGGACCTCTAGCAATTGTTGGGGTAAATATGTTCACAATCACCCCTTTAACTCCCACAGACCTTTTATAAACTTAAGTGGAAGATGTTTTATGTATTTATTTATTTTGTTATATTTTACTATTCAATATTATTAGTAGTATTGTATTATTATTATTATTATTATTATTATTATTATTATTATTAGTATATATATATATACTGTATATATATATGTACTGTATATTGTATATATATGTATATATATATATATATACCGGTATATATATATATATATATATATATATATATATATATATATATATATATATATATATATATATATATATATACCGGGTATATATATACCGGTATATATATATTTGTTTTTCTTTTTTTTTAGACCTCCATCAAGCTTTAAAAATATCCCTAAAAAAAAATCAAGATCATTTTTTGCATTTTTCGGTATAAAAATGCTCCAATCAAAGGGTGGTTCCTCCTAAAATCCTAAATTGTAGGCTCGTTATCGCTCACCAGGGAAAACTCGACACCTAAATGGCCCAAAAGGTCTGAACACTGACAAAGAAATGGTCGAAAAGCCTTAAAATAGCCAGAGTAATGGGCCGAACGTCTTAAAGTCTGAACACTAAAGGGGCTAAACATGAAGGAGAAGGGAAATCAGACAAAACCCCCTCTTAACCCCTTTTTACCGGCGACGTCTTTTCAATTTTATTGTAGCTATGTTTAGACATTTTTTTTTTTTTTTTTTTTTTTTTAAGAGACAATGAACGGAGGAAGGAAAAACACAGATAAAACAAAAAGGTCCATGTGCCTAAAGGCATCCTCCATTCATAAAATGTTTGTAACAACTGGATTTAAACATTTGTAGATTGTAAGTTTGTGGAAAGCAATTCGAGGGAAGTGAATTCCAAAGAGTAGTAGCTCTGGGGATAAATGAATTCTGATAAGCAGAAGTTCTGCATTGTGGAGGAGAAAGTGTAAATTCATGGGCGCTCTCAGCTTCCCTAGTTCTACGGGGAAAGATGTGGAGAGGCGGCACAATTGAAGCAAGTTCCTCGGAACAATTGCTGTGAAAATATCTGTAGAATAATGCAAGGGATGCAACGTTTCTTCGTATGGATAATGTAGGAAGGTCCTGTGTGATTGCAGGGTTATTGATTAATCTAATAGCTTTATTTTGAATTTTGTCCAACTGCCTCAATGCAACCACTCCACTTCCACCCCACAGAGGTGAACAGTATTCCATCTGAGAACGCACATGACTTTTATATATCACGGCCAACTGCTCGTCAGTGAAGAATTCTCGAACTCTGTACAGGAGTCCCAGTTTTTTAGAGGCATTCTTAGCAATGCTTCTAACATAATGTGTCCAGCTCAAGTTAGTAGTTAATGTTACACCGAGAATGTCAATACTAGGGGAAGTGGGAATATTTACATCATTAAAAAATATATGGGAGTCAGTGAGATTCTGTCGGTTAGAAAATTGAATGTACTTGGTTTTCTGTGCATTAAAGGAAACTAGATTCTGTTGTCCCCATCCATCAATTCTAGAAAGGTCCTGGTTCAGAGAAATTGCAGTGTTTATTTTTGAATTTATAAGATCGGGTTGGGTGAAAGAATTGGTAAATGTGAAGGAACTGTGGAGTGTTGAGTCATCTGCGTAGGAATGTATTGGATTATGAGTGGTAGATATGAGATCATTGATATGAATGAGGAACAGAATTGGGGCCAAAACTGATCCCTGGGGAACACCAGCATTTATTGAGTGAAATTGAGAATAAGGCCATCTACCATTACACGTATTTTTCTGTTATGAAGATAAGAAGAAATTAGTGGAACTAATGATGCAAGGCCATAGTGTGACATCTTCGACAATAAGGATTGATGCCAGACTCTATCAAATGCCTTTGATATATCCAGTGCTATTGTATGTGTTTCACCATGTTGGTCTGTAGCTTGGTTGATTTGATGGTAAGAAGGCAAAGCATGTCTGCAGTTGATCGACATCGTCTAAAACCATATTGCCTATCACTGATTAATTTATTATTCTCAAGATGCTTAATTATGTGATTATTTAATATAATTTCAAAGACTTTACCAAGAGTGGAAGTTATAGCTATTGGTCTTTAGTTTGATGGATCTGAAGAGGCACCTTTTTTAGGAACTGGATGGATGTTTGCTTCTTTCCAGGGTACTGGGAAGCATGAGGTATGAGTACATAGACGGAAATGTTTTGCCAATACAGGAGCGAGCACCAATTGTGCGCAATTTAAGAAGGGCCTGTGGAAGTCTATCTATTGCCTGACGCCGTGATCCCCGAAGGGGTGACCACGAACGAACCGCCCCCATGCATCTCTGTCCCCGGTCAGTCGACGCCCCTCCCCCCAACCAGCACCGCCTTCGTTCATATACTTCCTCACTCCATTTTTCCACCTCTCTTTCGGTCTACCTCTCCCTCTCTGTCCCTCCACCTCGCTCTCGTACACCCTCTTAGTCATTCTCTCGCTTTCCATACGTTCCATATGGCCGAACCATCTCAAGTTGTTCCTTTTCACACTGTGGTAGTACAAAGGGTTAATATAGATATTTGAACCGGTTATTTGTTGGATGCCCTTTATAAACTGCACAAATATCGTCTAATAGTAGCCAGAATAAACTGCACAAATATCGTCTAATAGTTGCCAGAATAAACTGCACAAATATCGTCTAATAGTTGCCAGAATAAACTGCACAAATATCGTCTAATAGTTGCCAGAATAAACTGCACAAATATCGTCTAATAGTTGCCAGAATAAACTGCACAAATATCGTCTAATAGTTGCCAGAATAAACTGCACAAATATCGTCTAATAGTTGCCAGAATAAACTGCACAAATATCGTCTAATAGTTGCCAGAATAAACTGCACAAATATCGTCTAATAGTTGCCAGAATAAACTGCACAAATATCGTCTAATAGTTGCCAGAATAAACTGCACAAATATCGTCTAATAGTAGCCAGAATAAACTGCACAAATATCGTCTAATAGTTGCCAGAATAAACTGCACAAATATCGTCTAATAGTTGCCAGAATAAACTGCACAAATATCGTCTAATAGTAGCCAGAATAAACTGCACAAATATCGTCTAATAGTTGCCAGAATAAACTGCACAAATATCGTCTAATAGTAGCCAGAATAAAGTACAAAAGACTTAGCCGGTACAGAAGAGGTTAATTGTATTGCCTAATAAAGTACAAAAGACTTAGCCGGTACAGAAGAGGTTAATTGTATTGCCTAATAAAGTACAAAAGACTTAGCCGGTACAGAAGAGGTTAATTGTATTGCCTAATAAAGTACAAAAGACTTAGCCGGTACAGAAGAGGTTAATTGTATTGCCTAATAAAGTACAAAAGACTTAGCCGGTACAGAAGAGGTTAATTGTATTGCCTAATGACAGCCAGAATAAGATGGTAGAATACATCACGGTATAGTGTAAGGGTTAACACTTTATATATACCATGACACATTTAGGTTCTGTTTACTAGCTATTATTAGACGATTATATTCAGATTAGGAAGGGTATATGGAAGTCAGAGGGTTAATTGAGATGGTCCTCACCCTATTAATTGCCACAGATTTCTCCTAAGATGTATATAATCGTCTGATGAAAGCCAAATTCAACTGTTTAAATACGTCAAGGGGTTAAGCATAGGATCGGACAAGCTGTGGTACACAATTTGTTCTCTTCCCTTAAAAATAATATATATATACCGGTGTGTGTGTATATATACTATATATATATATATATATACCGGTGTGTGTGTATATATACTATATATATATATATATACCGGTGTGTGTGTATATAATAATAATAATAATAATCTTCTGGTTACTTATATAGCGCCCGTCTCTCCTCCTTCGAGGATTCGCAAGCGCTTGGCTGTCTTTAGTCTACCAGAGACCATTACCCATCCCCCTTGCTCATGGGGAGATGGTAACCGCCGGCTGTATCCCAGAAAAACTTTTCAATCTGAGCGGGGATTGAACGCGAGACCTTCAAGGTGGGAATCAGGCACGCTATCAACTGAGCCAGCCGGACGGCTGTATATATATATATATACCGGTGTGTGTGTATATATACTATATATATACCGGTGTGTGTGTATATATACTATATATATACCGGTGTGTGTGTATATATACTATATATATATATATATATATATATACATTAATTAATCAATAAATAGATAAACTATAAAATAGAATAATCTCCAATTCAGAATGAGTGTCACATCTATTAAGGATGAGTTCTGTTTTTTGTTCTTGACCCCTTTCTCCCTCATGTTTTGCTCCATTAGTTTTTAATTTGTAAGATGTTTGCCCCATTAGTTTGGCGATTTTAAGACCAATTGCCATATTTCTTTGTCAATATTAAGGCTTTTCATGTCATTTAGGTGTCATATATTTCCTGGCGAACGATAGCAAGCCTGTAAATTAGGAGGAATCGGCCTTCGGCCGGGACATTGTTCTACCGAAAAATGTAAAAAAAAAAAAAAACAAAAAAAAAAAATGGAGCTGTAGGGAAGAAGCCAAGAAAATAATAAATAGATTAATAAATATACAAATACATAAATATCTGCCCGTAACCCCTCCTGTACGTAACCCCTCCTGTACGTAACCCCTCCTGTACGTAACCCCTCATGTACCGGCGACGTCTTTCTAATTTTATTCTAGCTAAATTTAGAAAATGTTTATGAAACTTAGGGAGGATATATGGTAGCTAAAAGGATTAATTGAGATAGTCAATTTTGATTGGTAGACATCCTTCCAAAGCTGAATAAAATCATCTATTAGTTGCCAGAGTATAATGTAAAGGATACCACCGGTACAGAAAGGGTTAAGGATGAGTTGTGTCTTTCGTTCGTGACCCCTTCAGTGTTATTACGTCTGGTTAACACTATATGCTACGACGTCTGGGGGGTTATTGCGATACTTGATTATATTATTTTTGAGGATTTTGCTGGCTTTTGCCATTGTCGAGCATTGTATTTTAGTTTGTCCCCTAGACTACCAAAAAGGCCTTCCAAGACTTCCTTCACACTAAAATAAATACCCACCCAGACCCCTTTCAAGCTAAATTAGATAATTTTTTGATAACAAAATTACTTGGGCAAAGGCCGATTTGTTTTTAAGTTACAGACTCTCCATCACTCGCCCAGATAACAACCGAATGGGGTGACGCGTCTCACTCTATTCTGGTGTCGATTTTTCTCTGGGCAGGCGATTACGACCTTGCAAATTGTGGGAAACTAACCTTTGGCCAGGACAATCTTCTGCCGAAATATGCATAATGAAGAGAGATTTGGAGGGCGTTCTTTACCTGGAAGGGGGTCTAGGGGGCTAGTTTTTTGTAGCTTAGGGGCAAAAATTAAATATAAACCTCTAAAATGCCAATATAATTAAAAGCCCTCAATAATAAAAATAAATATATCCCAAACGTCAAATAGGCTACCGGGTAGTGTTAAAGGGCGAGTTGATAAGGACTGCACCCCATTCTATCTGTAGAGGTCCTTCCGAAGCTAAATATAATTGTCCCATGTTATACTAAAGGAGCTATCTAGAGATAAAGAAGGACCCTTTCTGTATAATAGAACGCAAGTGTATTATACCTTCGCTATTAATACATTATTGTATTTACTTTACAAAGATATCTTGTAGTCCATTATTCGATGTATATATTTTTATATATATATATATATATATATATATTAGTAATGAGTAAATTATAATTTTATGGGCCATTTTTTATTCAGATAATAATTGTTTCTCGTTTTAGAAATGTCGAGTTAATTTCCCTCTCTAGATTTCACACAGACAACATATCATCAATGTTTTCAACAAACTATTTATTACGACTGTACCAAGACAAGGCAGTATGTAGTTTCTCCCCTTGCCGAGAGAGAAAGTTGTAATCATAAAAAAGAGGGGAATGTATTCCAGCTATTTTGTACGAATGTGTAGAGATGCAGTTGATAGTGCCTTAAATTATTAATACCTAGAACACTATTTCGCATTTTTTGATGGTTATTAATGAGCAAACTATGCAGTTTTGGAATTATGTATTTGAATCAAAATTGAAAACATTATCTCAATTATATAACCTTCTAGCTCCCACAAAATCCTGTTAACCCCTTCATGCCCCGGGGGTTGCCGTTTAGTATTCAGAAATATAATTTTCTTAATCTCATGATTACTTCTCCAAAATCAGTTTTCTGCCCACAAATCGCTCAAAGACACCTTTAAGCCGAGTACAATCGTCTAATAAGAGGAAATGAAAATAAATTAAGATGGACATCATGGTATGCTGAAAGGGTTAAATTAGTGGTTTTTGTTACACTTAGAAGAAGAAAAAAAAATATATATATACAGTATATACAGTATATACCGATATATATATATATATATATATACATATATATATATATATATATATATATATATATATATATATATATATATATATATACTGTATATTGCTGAATATCCACAGGGAAGAATGAAAAATTAACACGAGACTCTGTTTATTTTACATCCTTCCCTGTGGATATTTAGCATTATAGAAGTTCACGTGTTGCTGTAACTGTCTTGCATAATTTTATATACTGTATAAGTGTATATATATATATATATATATATATATATATATATATATATATATATATATATATATACTGTATATTGCTGAATATCCACAGGGAAGAATGAAAAATTAACACGAGACTCTGTTTATTTTACATCCTTCCCTGTGGATATTTAGCATTATAGAAGTTCACGTGTTGCTGTAACTGTCTTGCATAATTTTATATACTGTATAAGTGTATATATATATATAAATACTGTATATATATATATATATATATATATATATATATATATATCATCATCATCATCAGCCATTAGGAGTCTACTGCTGGACAAAGGCCACCCGTAACCTTTTCCATAACTCCCGAGATTTTGCCAGCCGTTGCCATGTTACCCCTGCAGTCTTTTCTATCTCATCTCTCCACCTCCTGTCTGGTCTTCTCCTATCACGCTTTCCTTCTCTTGGGGTCCAGTCAGTTAGTGTTTTACTACACCTAGTATCCTCTCCTTGCTACATGTCCTGCCCATCACCACTTCTGTTCATTAATACTTTCTAGAATATCCTTGACTTTGGTTTGCTTTCTTTCCCACGATGTTTTCTTCCTATATCCAAGTATTATTCCTAGCATTGATCTTTCCATTGCTCTTTGCGCACTCCTAAGCTTATTCCTCATTGTTTTTGTTAGTTTCCAAGTTTCAGATCCATAGATCTTGGCTGCGTAGCACACACTGGCTATAAACTTTACGCTTAAGGCATATTGGTAGTGTACTTTTCATGATGTTCTTCTGTTTGCCGAATGCTTTCCATCCTAGAGTGATTCACCTTACTATTTCATGTACATTGTCTTTTGTTAGTTTCATTACTTGGCCAAGATAATTGTATGCTTCTACTTTCTCTAGAATGTCGTTATCAATCCTAATTATTCTGTGTTGGGCCTTATCATTGTACATAACTTTGGTTTTACTCCTGTTAATTTTTAGACCTACTTTGAGACTATCTTTATTGAGATTATTGAGCATTTCCTGGAGTTTTTCTGCTTTATCTGAAATTAAGACAATGTCGTCTGCAAATCGGAGATGGTTAAGGTGTTCCTCGTCTACATTAATTCCCTTTGATTCCCATGAACATTTTCTGAATATCCCTTCAAGACAAGCTGTGAACAGCTTGGGTGAGATTGTGTCTCCCTGCCTCACTCATTTCCCAATATTTATCTTCTTTGTGTCTCTGTGTAATCGGACCACAGCCGTGCCTTTTGCATATATATTCTCTAAGAGTTTTATATATGTTTCATTTATTCCATGTCAATGTAGCAAGTTTGCTATAACTGATATGTCTACCAAATCGAAGGCCTTTTCTTAATCTACAAAAGCTAAAGAGGTATATTATACTCTGAGTTTTTTTCTATTAGCTGGTTCATTGTATGCAAATGATCCATGATTGAATATCCATTTTTTTTTCTATGTGAGTGAGGGAGGCAAAAGGCAGAACTGCCTATAGCGAGTGCCTCCCCCAAAGTTGAAGGAGTGACAGGGCCAAAATCAAGGGACGTTCGAGCCAAAATGCCTGGACACACGGAGTTTGAAGCAATTTAAGTCATAGGAAGAGGGAAAGACTGATTCTGGGAGAGAGTTCCAGAGCTCAGCTGTTGAATAGAAGAAAGACTGAGCGTAACGTTTCACTCTTGGGTTGGAGAGTTGCACAGAGTAGGGGTGGGATTGTGTTGCAAGATGGATACCACGTGCCCTACGTAAAGGAGGTGGTATACACTGGGAAATCTCTGAGGAACACTGATTATTATAGTAGCGATAGAATAGCGAGAGAGATGCAACATTGTGGCGAAGAGAGAGAGATTGCAGAGAGTTGGTGAGTGGACGGGAGTTAATGATACGAAAGGCCTTCCTTTCAATTTTGTCTAGGAGAGCGATGTGAGAGGAACCTCCCCACACATGTGAACAATACTCAATACAAGGACGCACCATGCCCCTGTACAGAGAAAGAAGCTGAGCAGGGGTAAAGAACCCCCTAAGGCGGTTGAGCACACCCAGCTTCTGGGAGGCTGCCTTAGCAAGACTGGTAATATGGTCCTTCCAACTGAGAGAAGAAGAAAAAGAGACACCAAGAATATTGAGAGAAGATGAAGGATTGATTTTTGTATTGTTGAAGAATAAGGGATAGTCCGCAGGGAGTTCCTGACGGGTAGATAGATGGAGAAATTGGGTTTTAGAAGCATTAAAGGTAACAAGGTTTTCTCTGGAGATAGTAGTTAGATCAGAATTTAAGTGTTCTATGGCTTCATTCCGTTTGTCGTTGAGGAATTGCTGGCTTGGGCATTCTGAAAAACTAATGGAGTAGTGTAAGGTTGAGTCGTCTGCGTATGAATGGATGGGAGTTGAGGTACAGTTGAGAAGGTCATTCATAAAAATTAGAAAGAGAATAGGAGATAGGACAGAGCCCTGAGGAACACCAGAGTTTATAGGGTGAGGAAGTGAGCAATGGCCGTCCACAACCGCAGCTATGGAACGGCCGGAGAGGAAATTAGAGACAAAGGCACAGATGGAGGGATAGAAACCGAAGGAGGGTAGTTTAGAAATTAAAGATTTGTGCCAGACTCTATCGAAGGCTTTCGATATGTCTAGTGCAATAGAAAAAGTCTCACCGAAGTCCCGAAAGGAGGATGACCAAGAGTTAGCAAGATATGAAAGAAGATCACCAGTAGAGCGACCCTTAAGGAAGCCACTGGCGATCTGAGAGCAGATTATGAGAAGAGAAATGCTTAAGAAATTTGGAAGCAAGAATAGTTTTAAAACATTTAGAAATACAAGAGATGAGAGCAATTGGACGATAGTTGGAGGGTTGAGACGGTCACCCTTCTTTGGGACAGGTTGAATGAGAGCAAACTTCCAGCATGAAGGGAAGACGTTAGAGGATAGACAGAGACGAAAGAGTTTGCCTAGGCAGGGAGTCAGCACGGAAGCACAGTTTTTGAGTACAACAGGAGGAACACCGTCCGGACCGTACGCCTTATTAGTATTAAGCCCAGAGAGGGTAGAAAGTACATCTTTAGAAGAGATTAGGATATTAGGCATAAGTAAGAGAGAGGAGGGTGGAGAGGGAGGTATAGCACCGAAATCTTCCAAGGTGAAGTTTCTAGTAAAAGTTTGAGCGAAGAGTTTAGCTTTGTCAGAGGAAGAAGTGATGGTTGTGCCATCAGAGTGGGAAAGGGGAGGGAAAGACGAGGAAGAGAAATTGTTGGAGAGGTTTTTGGCTAGATGCCAGAAAGCTTGGGAAGAGCTAGAGTTGGATAGTTCAGTGCATTTATTATTGATGAAAGAGTGCTTGGCAAGTCGAAGAACAGATTTGGCTTGATTCCGGGCAGAAACATGAGAAGAATGAGAGTCTTGAGTTTAAAGGCGTCGGTACCGTTTGAATGCTTCCTCCTTATTGCGGACAGCAGTAGAACAGGCGTGAGTAAACCGAGATTTTTTAGCATTAGTCTGAGAGAAAGAGAATGGAATGTATGCTTCCATGCCCGATAGGATTACCTCGGTAATGCGTTCAGCACTCTCCGAAGGTCCCCGGCCACGGAAGCAGAAATCATTCCATGGGAAATCAAAGAAGTACTGCCGGAGAGCCTCCCAGTCGGCAGCGCCAAAGTGCCACAAGCGCCGCCGGCTAGGAGGATCGGGTGGCCGTACTGGAGAGATAGGACAGGTGACAGAGATAAGTTTATGGTTGGAGGAGCCCAAAGGAGAGAAATGATCTGCAGTATAAGAAGAAGGGTTAGAAGTTAGAAACAAGTCAAGAATGTTGGGCCGATCTCCGAGGCGATCCGGGATACGGGTGGGTTGCTGAACTAACTGCTCTAGGTCATTTAGGATAGAAAAGACGTAGGCTTGTTCACCAGCTGGGTCAGTAGTGTGAGAGGAGAGCCATTGGCGGTGGTGAACGTTGAAATCTCCTAAGATGGAGATTTCTGAGAAAGGAGAAATGGATAGAATATGTTCCACTGTAGAGTTTAGATAGTCAAAGAATTTGGGAAAGTTGGTAGAGTTAGGGGAAAGATAGACAGCACAGAAATATTTAGTAAGAGAATGACAGGAAGGTTTGAGCCATAAAGTTGAGAATTCAGAGGAGTCGAAATCGGTAACGCGAGAGCAAGTGAGTTTGTTGTGCACATATGCACAACATCCGCCTTTGGCTTTGAAACTAGGATAGAGAAAGTAGGAGGATACAGAGAAGGGGCTGCTGGATGTTGCATCAGACACCTGAGTTTGGGTGAGGAAAAAAATATCAGGTTTGTAGGAGGAGAGATGGTGTTCAACAGAGTGAAAATTAGAGGAAAGTCCGCGAATGTTGCAGAAATTAATAGAAAGAGTAACAGGCCGAGGTCCAGGTAATTTTGTGGGGTCGTCAGGGGAAGGTTGGGCGAGATTGATTTTCATCTAAAATTCTATCTAACCTATTTGTGAGGATTTTAGAGAACAAATTGTAAATAACTGATAGCAAACTAATGGGACGGTAGTTGCTGAGATTTTTCTTATCGCCTTTTTTGTGAAGTAGAGTTACTATTGAATTGCATCAAGCTTCTGGAACACCCCGCTCACACAAACATTGGGTGAACAGCTGAGCTAATCTACACTGGAAATCATCTCCTGCATCCTTCAGAAGATCGCTTGTTATCTCATCATCTCCTGGAGCTTTTCCCCTTTTCATTTTGTTTAGGGCAGACCTTACCTCATCTACAGAAATATGTGGGACCTCGCCTGTGTCTGTTGTTGAATCATTTGATGGAATTGAAATACTTGAAGAGTATAACTTTTCATAGAACTCTTTGACTTGTGTCACCATTTGTTCTCTACAGTTTATGATTTCACCATTGCTGTCTCTCAGAGATGTTATTTACTTCTTACCAAAGGCTAGTTTACGTTGTGCTAGTTTGAGGCTTTTTTCTTTCCCAATAGTTTCTTCAACTAAGTCCATGTTTTCTTTTCTTTCTTCTTCTTGTCGTCTTTTGTTGATTAGCTTGTTTAGTTCTGCTCTTTCTATTTCATCTCTCTTCGTTTTGATTTGCATTGCTTTTCTTCTTGTTATGAGATTTCCAGTAGTTTGAGAGTATTTGCTTTCTTTATTGGTGTTTGTTCTCCCTATCTTTTCTGCTGTTTCTCAAATTGCTAATGTTAGGTTTTCGTTTACTTTGTTGATGTCATTTTCATTGCTGTCAAGGGCTTAGAATTTATCTTTAAATTCTAGCTGGAAATCCATCTTATTCTTTTTAACTTTCTCTGGGCATACTTTCTTCCCGAGAACTAGCTTAATTCTTATGGCTTTAAAATTAAACTTTGTTGTACAGCCTACCATTCTATGGTCACTCCTTATGTTTACCTTATTAATAACAGTGACATTGTTAACACTGTTGTTTTGTGTCCCCTATGATGAAGTATATTTCATTCTTTGCTGTTCCATTTGAACTTCTCCAGGTCCACTTGCGACCTTTTCTTTTTTGGAAGAAAGTATTCATTATCATAAAATCATATCTTTCTGCAAAGCTAACTAAGATTTCTCCCCTGTCATTCCGATCGCCTACTCCAAACTTTCCGATCAGGTGAAGGTATTGAGGGATAAGCCTTTAAAACGGCACCTCGTATCTACATTTTACTTTTCCTATTTTTCTGAAGAGTGTAGAGAGGGGAGAAGGGGTGTTGAAGAGAGAGGAAGTTGTTGGAGTGGCTTTGTTATGTGTTATTAGTCTGTATACGTCATCAAGGTGTCCCCCAACTGGGTGCAAGCATGTGAAACATGCTAGAACGTACTACAATACCCACTAAATGTCCGCCTGGGCTGGGATCGAACCCAGGTCAAGCAGATTCACACATGAGCGTGCTCACCACACGACCGCCGCGGCTCTCGGTACATGATTCTCCCTCCATGTTCCTTCCGACTTTAGCATTGAAGTCTCCGATAATCATTGTTACTGTATGTTTTCCTCGTCTAGAATGCTGGCGATGACTTCATAAAATGTTTCAATTTCTTCATTGGAGCTTTGTGAAGTGGGTGCATATACTTGAATTACTTTAAGAGAGTATCGTTTGCAAAGTCTGATCACTACCCAAGCTATCCTGTCCGATACACTGTTGAATTTAATTACATTATCAGCAATGCTGCGATTGATTAGAAATCCTATTCCACTAGCCTTTTCATTTTGTTTTCCTCTGTATTAGAACAAGTGATGACTGTCATTGAGTTCAATGAGATTTTCTTCTTTCTACGAACCTCGCTTAGTCCCACAATATCCCAGCTGACGTTATCTACTGTAGGTCTTCAACTAGTTCTTTTTATTTGTGATCTTCTGAAAGTGTTCTAACATTAAGTGTAAGTCTTTAGGTTGTTCTTCTTGTCTTCTTGGTTGTTGTTGTTCTTCTTCTTATCTTAGTTGTTGTTCTTCTTCTCTTGGTTGTTGTTATGCCCTGATTTTATTCAGGTTTAACTATTCTTTCGAGACTGGAATATCTAAATTCATACAAATACATATAAGAAAGACAATAGGGATACAGATAATATCGAATATGGTTTGCAATACAGTGTATTCACTTATGTCCTAAATACATAACTGAGGGCTAAAGATGCTATCATAAGTAATTCATAGGGTACAACTCAATTTACATTTCTCCCAGCACGATCGCGGATCTAGATGGAGATCAGGTATATGCAATTCAACTTGTATAAGTAATATTCTTCTTGGGAATCATACGCACTATTCTCTTCTCGAAAATGTATAATAAAGTTACTAAATTCAGGTTTTATTTATATTCACGATATCTCTTGAGTTAACTTCTACTCGTGGATAATAGTGGACGATGTGATACACGTTCCTATATTTCTTGGCACAAAATATGGAAGCTTAAGCATTGATGAACTTTTTCAGTTTGAGTTCAAGTTTGTGGACTGAAATATTATGGCACTGACTGAGATTATTTTTCAGAGTTCCTGAAGGTGTATGAAATCCTCTTATTTTGTATAAATTCACTAGTTTCGTAATACAAGTATTCAAGACGTATTTATTGGTGAACACGTAGGTTATTAGTATTATGATATTCACTGGATACTGTAACACTTAGTTTCTGTAACTCAAAGTTTAAGTCTTGACGGACTCTGTTTATTTTTAACTTGGCGGAAATATGACAGTTGATGGATGCGTAAAATCCGTCTTATTTTGGTATATTGATATTTATTGAGTTAGAACGTCGTGCTAAAGAGGTTTATTTGTACGACGTCTTAATATAAATTTTTTTCAATAGATTAACTTCGTAAAACACTTTTTACAAACTTGTCACGTATTTCAAGGTATTAAGAACTCTTTTAATTTTGGTCACTTTGAACTCTAACTTTTCTTGTATCTCGTCACTGATACTGAATTTAAGTAATTTATCTATTATTTCTTTTCTTTGTGGAGAGATGCACTTAATTGAAGATTTCTTCTGATGCTCCGTGGGCCGTCCAGGTTGGCCGGTCGTGTGAAGAAGTTACAGTTGGGTTAATGGGCTTGGGGTCTTGAATATGGTTCCGTAACTAATAATGAAACAGTTGGTCACCATATCGGATTAACGCAAGTATTCTAGGCATGTAGCTTCATAATACTTGACTATCCTGACCTTTATATTAACCGTTGATGAAGTTCTGTTCAGGTACTCTTGGAATAAGGTTTTAAATATTATGTCTCAGGTCGTGCCGGATTAACATAACATCGGACTAACGCAAGAAGAGTTTAGGTAATGGCTCTTCTTGACTGTCTCTAACCCTTATAAGAGGTTCAAGGAACTCGGGGCGGTGTTAACCTTTTAGTCGCAAATCCTGGTGGGGTGCCACAGACAATTTGCGCATAGGATTTATATATGCAGAGTGCCCGTGAGGGTGTCTCGCTAAACCCGTATAACACAAAATATCTTTCTACCTTAGATCTCTGTGAGTAATGCTAGTATAATTTCTTAATAGGAAAACGTTGAAAGGTAGGGGTTGCCTTGGAATTCTCAACGTTTTAACTATACCGAAATATAATCCAATAAATATAACTATATTAATTCCTGGGGTGCCAGAGATAATAAGGTTATGCGTATATAGATTACTGGTGCACTATTAAAGATATTAAAACATAAGTGGAGGAGGACATACCACTCTATGATTTTAATACTTATATATACAATATATACTGTATATACAGTATGATTTCTAAGGACTAGACGTCCTTCTTGTCCTAGGGGAGGTGAATCATACTGATCGTATAACAATACTCTACTATCCTTGAATAGTTATTCAAAAGAATATAATGGGCAGATGTAGGATAAGTCGAAGTTTTACTTTACTGTCTAAGTCATGACAGAATGTAAGGGGGAGAACTATAATAGAACTTTAATACAAAGTTTTGAGGGGGATTTCTAGGTGGTCTCTGAGCATGAGATTTCAAAGGGGGAAGGGGTTTTATGACTGTGTTGCCCTTTCTCGTGAAGATATTATTTATTCCTATAGGAGTTGTGCACTACTAATGTTGGAAAAAGATATAGAAGAAGTTTAGTTGTTGCTTCTGGAGTATTTGCTAATTATTATTTTAAAGGTTAGATATGTAGAACATATGTTTGATATATAATTACTAGCGTGGTGGCAAGAGGTTTGGGTTGACAATTCGTGGGGGTCATGGTAGGTCCGAGGGAGTCCAAGCCTCCCGCGCGTGCTTTTCCTACGGAATTTTGAACAAGGCTTGTAGCCTTCGTAGTAGTCTTTATAGTATCTATCAATGTTAGATTTACTTTAGTAGAGTGAACCTGGATAGTTTCAGGCTTAAAATTATATATCTAACATATTTATCCTAGTTTATAAGACTCGTAATATTGGAGACTGAATTGGCAATAGTGCGTGTCCGCTAGGTCACGGTGTCTCGCTTTTGTAGTTAGGGATAAGATTGATAGACAAGGCTTTTTTAGTAATTATTACGGTGCGTCATCATCCTTAATCATGTTAAATTTGGTTAGTATAGGTAGACTGAGGTCCCTCCGATATAAAAACTATCTTAAGAACAGTTTCTTATGGTTATTATGTTACTGAGGGTTATGGCTAGCGGGTTACTGAGGGTTGTGGCTAGCGACTTGCTACATTGGCAAGTCTGATGGTCAATTTCTTAATCTAGGGACGAAAGGCAAAGTTCGTTGGCTCAAACTGGGAAAGAAGTACGTGTGGATTGTTTGAATTTAATATAGAAAATTATAGTTTTTAGAGAAGGCATGTACATATGTGGTAATTATTTCTTGAAAAGATAGAAAGCATCCCTGGGGGATGGTTTTTGTATAATTCTCGTAATGTGACGAGATCCTTCAACATGATTTACTTTTGTGTACTTATTTAATTACCTATTGAATCCGTCTTGCGACATGTTTACCTTAATATTATTTATACTCTGTACGTACATAAGGGCTTTTGAATATTTATTTGTTTATTTTAATATTATACATTTATATGCTTATTAATGATATTCTCAAAAGGGTTGGGAGAATAGAATTTTCCTGGCTGGAGCTTGCGATCCCCTCGGGCAAATTCCTTTTCCCGGCGTGATAGGGCGATCCTCCTTCTTAGCCGCTTTTCCCGGCGTGATAGAGCAATCTTCTTTCACAGCCACGAGCCAGCTATGTCTGGTATTCACCTTCGCAGTAGGTGGCCTTGACATTCCTGTCTTGGGCGGGGCCGTGTTGTCTTTTCTTTCCTTGTGCATTTCGTTTCCGGGGTATTTTAGTTGTTCTTCTTGGGTTGGTTGTGCTTACTTGCACATTGCCCGCAAGCACAGGTGGCAATGTGGTTGGACCTTTAGGTGTCAATGATCAAACAGAAACGACCGGTATATCATTGGTTGTAATTGGCATGGTATATATATATATATATATATATATATATATATATATATATATATATATTATAGGTTTGATTCCCGGAGGGAAGTAAAGAAAACCTAATATTTAGTAGGGCCCCGTAATCATTGACGATATGCCTATTAGTATAATAGTCTCCCATCAAATACTGCGGTCGCTAGTTTGAATCTACCGCGCAGGAGGAGAGGAGTACAACTTCATAAGTGCAACGCATATTCTCTTATTGCCCCTTTCCCACTGGTGAGACAAGTCACGATTTTCGTCGCCGATGACTTAGTTTTGTCAAATTCGCAAGAATACGTGCGACGTTCACGATTTTGACCGTTACAAACAGATGACAAATTATACTCAGCGAAGATGTCGCCGATGTCGGTGACGCAATCGCCGACCTTCTGCGACGTTATCGGCGAAGTGAGCGATATTTCGCCGATGACCTCTGCGAGGCATGTCACATTTTCAAAAATATCTTGCGTAATCATGCGAGGATGAAAGAAAACTCGCCTATGTTCTGCGACGTCTTCGGCGATTGATTCAAGCGATGGTTCGGCGTATTGAAACCTGGATGGGGGTAAACGTCTTAAAACCCCCAGAGTGCCAGGTCCGTATATATACGGACTAGGGTCTTGTCACGCCCAGTGCCAGGTCCGTATATATACGGACTCGCCGAAAAAAAATCGTAGCAGCGAAACGACTGCACCTATGGCTTTCATATTTCTACCACATGTACCTTACCCTTCTAGCTTCTTGCCACCACCAACACAACCCCCTCCCCCCACCCACTTGCTGACTATCAGTCGCCTCACAAAGAAAAAAAAAGGAAAATATGTGGCGGCGAAACGACTGAACCAATCGGTTCCATATTTGTGTGACAAGTCCCCTACCCTTCTGTCGTCCCCCCACCACACCCCCAACTCCCTCCCACCACCCACTTCCAGCGTATCCGTACGAAGAAAAGGAAAAAAAGGAAAATCCATGGTGGCGAAACTACCTCACCAATCGGCTTCATATTTGTAACAGGAGTCAATTACCCTTCTACCTTCCCCCCACCAACCCACAAATATGAAAACTAATGGGGTTAACCATGAGGAAGAAAGGGGACCAGAAAAACGACCGAAAACCAAAAATATATACTGTATATGTTGGCTCGCTACCGCTCACCAGGAAAATATTGAAACCTGGATGGGGGTAAACGTCTTAAAACAGTAGGCTGAACGGGGCCGAACGGATTATAGGCAAAGAGAGAGGGAGAGAAAGAAAAAAAAAGGAGGAGGGAGAGAAAGAGAAAACAGCGAGGTGGGCTCAATTAGGCTAATGCTGGGTTCACACATTCACGTATATTGCTCCCAACAGCTCCCATCAGGCGTAATCGCCAATTTTGTGTTCTGACGGGAGTAGTCCGGCCGTGAACGCCCGTATAACCACGACTATTGCACTTCCCGACAGACGTACCGTGACGGGGCCAGTGTTACGTCAGTCGTAATGTAGTCGTATTGAACTACGTACATGTTTGCGACTTGCGTAAGCATGTTCCCGTTCGTCCGCATGGGCTGCCCGATTTGCGGGAACACAGGCCACGCCCATGCCACACCCCCACAAGACCTGCGTAGCTGAGGCCGTACGTCTTGGGATTGTTTAGGACCTACCGGGACCGGTTCCGGACAATCGTAGGCACACCCCGTCTGTCCAAACACAGACAAAGACAGTCTTTGTCAACCACGTAGGTATGGGTTGGAACCTGGGAACTACAAAAGGGCAGGACTGGCCACACCTTTGCCATTCCCACTCCTTCCTCGGCACCATGAACAACATCGCGGAATTCATCCTGGAGGAGATAACTTTTGTGAACTCCCTAATCAAACCGGAGAACAGGCATAACACGCGGCTAATGAAATGGATCCTTTCCTACATAGAAATCTTAAAACTACTTGCAATAGCAAACTACATCCATCAAGAGGAACAAGAGAAGAAGGAAAGGAGCAAGAGGACAGTGTGGGTGTGGCCTTATCTGCAACGAAGGCTTGAACATGGCCATTATGAGAACCTGATGGAAGAGTTGGCCAGAGAATGTCCACACATGTACAAGAACTTCACCCGGGTAGACAAACAACTATTTGATGAGATTGTGGAACGTGTCACCCCCATCATTCAGAGGAAACCTACGTTCTGGCGAAAACCCATTCCTCCTGGTCTGCGGGTGGCCATCACCCTACGTTTCCTCGCTACGGGTGAAACCTACAGGAGCCTGCAGTACTCCTTTCGGGTTGCCCACAACACCATCAGCCAAATTTTTCCAGACACATGCCAGGCCCTCATCTCTGTCTACGGAGATCAGGAGCTCAAAACGCCACAATCGCCTGCTGAATGGAAGGAGGTTACCAGCGGCTTTGAGGAATGATGGAACCTGCCGCATTGTATAGGAGCCATTGATGGCAAACACATACGGATCCGCAACCCCTCCTTTGGTGGCACATATTACTTCAACTACAAGAAGTTTTTTCCATTGTCCTGTTGGCAATTGTTGACTCCAACTACAAGTTCATCTACGTCGACGTTGGTGCCATAGGGTCAGAGTCTGATGGTGGTGGCTTTGCACACCCGTCTGTCTAAGTTGCTTGATAGACAGACCGCCAAACTGCCCCCCGCCGAGGTCATCTCTACCGATCCCACCGGACCACCAACGGAATACTTCTTAGCAGGTGATGATGCATACCCTCTGCGCGCCTACCTGATGAAGCCCTACCCCCAACGATTCCTCACGAAACCTGAACGGATCTACAACTACAGACTCAGCAGGGGCCGCCGGGTGGTAGAGAACGCCTTTGGCATTCTTGCCAACCGCTTCCGGGTTTTCCACACTGCAATGTCTATGAAACCTGAGCGTGCAGAGGTTGTTGTGTTGGCCTCATGCATTCTGCACAACATCCTACGAGGACGAAACCTACCCCGAACAGAGGTAGATCAAGAGGACCCACACACCCACCAACTCATACCTGCCCCCTGGAGGAGTGACCCACCTGTAGGAACCAACATCCCACCCGTGTCCCGCAACACTGCAACCAGGCTTGCCAAGGAGCAACGGAACTACCTCAAGACCTACTTCTCTTCCCCTCAAGGATCTGTGGCTTGGCAGGATGACCGTATTTAGGTGAGTTATATCTACTTTAATACTTCTTTGAAATTTTTACGGTTTTCCCCTGTTTACTTTGTATTTTGCTTTATATTTCAGTTTCATTTTACATTTTTGTTATCGAGTCTTTGACAGTTTGCTTTGTATTATACTTTTATCTGTTACTTTTGATTTTCTTTAAGTTTGTAGGTTCTTCCATATTTTGTTTATTGTATATTTTTATATTTCCTTTAATTACTTCAATTGTTCCCTGCTTACTTTATTTTTCATCTTTTACTTTTATATTTCAATCAAGTTTTTAATTGTTTCCATGTTTCCTTTGTTTTGTACTTTATGTTTTAGTTACGTTTTCAAGGTTTTTCATATTTATTATTAACCATATTATCATTATTGCGTTTCAATTAGTAATTTCTTTTTTATTCTTACTCATTACTTTCAGTATGTATTTCATTTGTCATCTTATTAATAAATACTTTAGCTACAATATTGGAAATAGAAACACACACGTCATTACACAAATACATATATTGTTAATATACATACATTATCATTAATTAGAAAGAGAGACAAGGAGGGTTGCAGCTAGGGCTGCTAGGGTGGCTTCTTGGGGGTCTCCAGGGTCTGATCTGGATCGACGGATTGCGCGGGCATACCTGGATTATATCCAGGACATCCAGACAGAAGATGATCCAGGTTGAAGCTGGTGTTCCCAAACTGTGAACCCAAGTTTGAGAGGTCCACTAACTGCGAATGTGTCGGTGTGGAGGCATTAGGTGGCAGGAATGTGCCAGGGGGTGTTGCTGATTGCTGCGGCCGCAGCAATGACTGCAATACATGTGGAGGTAGCACGAAGGTAGCAGGCTTGGGCTGGGTCGGCATGAGTTGAGGCAGGGTGGTTGGCGGATTGCCCTGGTACATCACTGTGGTTGCCGGTTGATGCTGCTGTGCCTGGGGTTGGGGTTGGGGCGCCTGAAAGCCATAGTTCCGAGTGGCGTGCAGCATGAGGTCCTGACCAGGCTTGGTGACTCCCTCCTCATGAGCAGTTCGGAACCGGTTGAGGGCTGCCATCAGTTCAATCTTCAGTGGGGTGTTGAAACCTGCCGGCAGCCCCACATAGTCCTTGGCCATGACATCCAGGGAGGCGCGCCAATACTGTAGCTCCGGATCCTCGACCACATCCATAACCCCAGCCAGGTTGTGGCGCACTTTCTCCGCAGTTGCAAGGACCTGGTATGGGAACAAGGAACAAGAGAACATTAAACACACGAAACATAACATATTTTAATATTTGACCAATTATGAATTTTAACAAATAAAATGTGGTATTCTGGGAAGCCTACTATGTTCAAAGTTATTGTTACCATTATGGAAAAAGAGAACATTAACACGTTGCACAACACACGAAACATAACATATTTCAATAATTGACCAATTAGGAATTTTGACAAATAAAATTATGTAGTATTCTGGGAAGCCAATATGCTATAGTGGGATCAAAAACGGTAGGGAGCTTTAAGATAAAATTAGATAGGCATATGGACGAGAAGGGTTGGGTATGAAGGGGGATCTACCCGGTGTGGGCCAATCAGCATCCTGCTGACCCCAGTAATCTTGTGTTAATCTCTAACCGTTTGGTGAGATGATCCTCAAGGTATTAGAGTGTTGAGCCTATAATTGGGCTTTGTAATTGGGGTTGGGTGGGACAGGGATCTGCCTTGTTTAGGCCAATCGGCTTTCTGCAGACTCCCATTTTCTTATGTTCTTATGTTCTTATGTTCAAAGTTATTGTTGCTATTATGAAACTAATATTTCCTCTACTCACTTGCTCCAGGGTTCCGTGTGATGTGGATGCTGTGGATGGTACAGCACCAGGAGGCTTCCCCTGCTTCGCCTTCCGCGCAGGCATGGAGATGGCTGGGGTGGTGTCCTCCTGACTGCCGGCAGAGGGGTCCTCCACATCGTCTGTGGGAGGTGCTGGGGCGGGGTCAGGCACAGGAACAGAAGCAGAACGGTTCGGCAGCTTGGGCAGCAGATTGTTGGGACATGAATGTATAATTAGTAACATGTACATTATTTATCAACTGTAAAATACCATTCAACATAACCATTCATCCTTGTAACCTTTAAATAAAATGAATAAACTGCTTTGTGTTATTATGTGTTTCATTAACAAAAATGTTAGGTAATTATAAACTTAAGTGAACAAGATAAATTGAAAAAAATAATGACATCATTATAAGCAAAATAATTCAGAAAAAGACAAAACCTGTCACTGTCCTGAGAACGCCAAACCTCTTGGCTTGCTATCGCTCGCCAGGAAAATATTGATGTGGTTGTCGATTTAATAGTGAAAGGGTTGGAAAACATAAAAAATATAAACGTACCTGAGGCATACCAAGTGTCCGGGGCTTCTTTTGCCGCACAATGTGTGGCTTCAGGAACCGGAACATGTCAATGATCCACTTCTCCCTCTCCGTCAACCTTTTGGCCCCATCACCACTCTTCAGCTTGGTGAGCCTGCCGAACCTGGAGTGGAGAGAGGTGAACCACGTCATCAAGTCCAAGGCTGTGATGGGGGGTTCTATGCTGGCTGCCTTCTCCGCCACAACATGGTCTATGTGTTCCTTCTGTTTGTGCCTGGGATCACCCTTATCATATAGACAAGGCGCCTCGAACTCCAGCCACTCTCCCAGCATACGCTCAGTCTCCTCCGT
Organism: Paralithodes platypus; assembly: GCA_032716605.1. Taxonomy (NCBI): domain Eukaryota; kingdom Metazoa; phylum Arthropoda; class Malacostraca; order Decapoda; family Lithodidae; genus Paralithodes; species Paralithodes platypus. Next base: position 20,176,743 of record CM064543.1, on the reverse strand, counting down.
CAGGATAATGTTGGTGCTCTTCCGGCGCCGTTTTCGCCGTTGTGGTCGCTGTGGCTGTTCGACGCCAGAATTTGTAGGGGGTGGGTCCTCGTCGTCGTCATCGTCGTCATCACTTTCCTCATGATCATCTTCGACTTGCCCCATGACCTCTCCATTCTCGTCGTCGATGTTGATCAAACATTCTGCCTGCTCAGCAGAGTTGGAGGTGCCAGGCATCGAGGGGGCAGGCGGTGAGGTGGCAGACGTCGATGGGGCAGGCGGAGAGGTGGCAGGCGGAGAGGTGGCAGGCGGAGAGGTGGCAGGCGTCGAGGGGGCAGGCGGAGAGGTGGCAGGCGTCGAGGTGGGAGGGGAAACCTTCCTGACCTTCTTCACGCTTTTCTTGCTATTCATGGTGACAGGGCAGGGCAGGGCAGCGTGCAGAGGGTGGCAGGGTGACAGGGTGGCAGGGTTGGCTGTAGGTTGTTGCTCCGGTATGGTGAGAGGTATGACTGACGGCTGTGTGTCCCGCTGGTCCTTATATACCCCCCCGTACATCGTTGCCGCGTCTTCCCGCCAGCCCGCAGTGCGGCGGTGTTGCCATATACTTCCCGACGAACGTAAACTTTCCCGTTTGACGGGAATATTTTACGATTGACGTGAGCAGCTCACGTCTGACGGGCGAGCGGCTACGTCTGACAGGGCTGCTCCCATCAGACGGCCGTGGTGGGCCGGACGGTCGTAAAAGTTCCCGACTTTTGACATACGTGAGCGCGAGCCCCGTATCTGATTCGAATTTCAAAACATACCGGGCGGCATCGCCCGCACCAACCGCCTCCCCGACCCGCGTGGCTACTCCCGCCACGCGTACCAACCCCCCCGACTGTACACAATTTCATTTACGTTTTGCGTATTACGTTTGACCAAACTACCAATATTCGGGTGCCAACTACCAATAAACCTTCGTACTGGAGCTGTCGGGAGCATATACCTGAATGTGTGAACCCTCCATAAGCCGTAACGTAAACATTGAGCCCACCTCGCTGTTTTCTCTTTCTCTCCCTCCTCGTTTTTTTTTTCTTTCTCTCCCACCTCGAGGTGCATCGTCAATGTTCTCGGAACATCTGAGAGCATCGGTGAGCATCCATGCAGCGTTGCAAAGTTTTTTTATGCGAAACCCTCCGCGATGTCTCGCCGATGTCGCAGATGATCGCAGATACCCTCGCAGATTCCTTCGGCGATGCTCGACGATGCTTGCGAGGGTAACCAATCCTCGTGAGTCCTCGTCCAAAATTTTGAACTGTGCGAACATTTGCGAAGGCCCTTGCGAGGCCTTGAGAGGCCTTGAGAGTCAAACAATTGTTCATGAGAGGTGTTGAGACATGTCACGAATATGCCAATTTATTGGTGTCGGCGACGAAAATCGTGACTTGTTTCACCAGTGGGAAAGGGGCATTAGGAATCGTCTTTATGATTGGGTACTCACTACGAAAAAACTTTGTAAAAAAGAAAAAAGAAAAATTAACTTAATAATTGCTATACTCAAGCTCTCCCATGCGTGGATTTCTTGCGTGTGGATTCCTGATGCTGGCCCTCTAGCGGCTATACTTCCTTCACTGATATATCAAGATACAACTCAGAAATCAAGCGAATGGGAAGGGGATGGCAGGGAGGGCACTAACATCGTCAATGATTACGGGCCCTACTAAATATTAGGTTTGCTTTACTTCCATCCGGGATTCAAACCTATAATTTAATAGTGGCCCCTCCATCATTGACGATATGCCTGATATATAAGACTGGAGGGGGACATTCGTGACAATATCATAACCACCAAACCAAATACCATAGGTAACAGAGAATCCGTATAACATTTTAAGTTTTTTATTGCGTTCATACAATATATAAAAAATATAAAAGGAGGTAAGCAGTGGGTTACTTCGAATAAGAGCTGCTTGTACATAACTGGACCTTCACTTGAGATCTATTGCATGTTTAGTGAGAACATTCTTGTACTCTAGAACCTTAATCCATAGGATCATGCTCTGGCCTTAAAATGATTTGTACAATAAAAAAATCTGTTTGTACATTTTGTTAATACTACATAGATACAACTATGATAGATTTCTTATAATTAAAATTAAATTTGATTAAACTGTATAACCAGTTCTATTCATATCACAGCTCGTGATTGATCACAATCTCCGGCGGAAGGGTTCTAGTGGGTCTTAGAGCTATTTTGCACATACCCCCCCCCCCTTTTTCGCCTGAAGAAAAAACTTAAAACAATTAGCACATGGACTGCTAGACCCGTTGCCGTAATGCTACACAGGTCCGCTTTGGCTTGTCCAGAGCGACCGATAGGTATCGCATAAGGAATGTGTGATTAGACACCCACAACTGAGTGTTGGCTATGTCGTTAATGGAAAATTTTTGCATAACCTGGAAGGAGACAGCCCACTTTCTAATATCGTGGGCTCTGCCTACCATGCCGGGATTACTTTCCTTAATTACATCTACGAGTAAAGAAGCTAATTTCCTTCTCGTTACGCGAGTACCTGTCTGGTTAACCCATAGGAAGCCTGGTTGTCGAGGTTGTGCAATCCTCATAAACTTAACTAGAGCTTGTACCGGGCATAAAATATGATGCGTATGTCCACGTTTAAGCGCCGGGACTGAGAATTCTGAGAAAACATGATCACAATGTTCGTTTTTGGCAATAAATATGGGAGACGGCGCGATCTGCACATGTTCGTGCAGTCTCCCAAACCTGAGACAATTTGGTTCGTTGCTCATCGCCGCCAGCTCTGACACTCTGTTACCTGTCGCCAAAGCCATAAGGAACACAGCCTTTTTTAATACTGACTCAAAATCCGGCGCATGGTTAAACTTGCGCAACTGAAGTAATGATAACGCTTTGTCTAGCGACCAGGTAGGCATGAGCTGACGTGGTGGTGGGCGTAGTTTGAAACATGCTCTCATGAACCCTTTCTCCTCCGCCTGTTGTATGGATAGACCAGTTAGGTCGAAAAAGGGGTTTCTAATGGCAGAGAAGTGATTCTTTAAAGTAACAACTGAGAAGTGCTTCTGTTCAAACAAATAATCTAAGTATTTAAAAATTAAAGCCACTGAGGCATCAGACTTTTTTTCTTTTCTTTTTCTATGTGATTGCGATGTTTCTACTATCCAGGTTGTGAAAGTTTTCCAATGTGATTGGTATTGTCTCCTGGTTGACAGAGTATATTGATTCAGAAATTTACTAGTGACACTTTGCCCATACCGAGTTAGCCATTTTGCATTGTAAATGTCCATAAGGCAAAAGTTAGCGAGGTCTGAAGGTTGCCAATTGTCTCCAAGTGGAAGGCAGAGACCGGGAGTGACACCGGGTTCCTGCACCACGTTTGCAATTGGAGATACCACACTTGAGCCGGCCACATTGGCGCGATCATCGAGACTATGCCCCGGTAACCCCGTAGTTTGTGAACTACTTGACACATGAGTGAAGCGTCTGCAGGCAGAAGAAATAGATTGAATTCCACCTGTTCCAGTCCTCCAGTAAAGCGTCTGGACCCCCCGCCGGAGTTCTTGCCCGGCGGGTCAGATAGAGAGGTAGTCTGTGATTCCCCTCGGACACAAAGAGATTCACTTGTGGACGGTATGGCTCTGCAATCATCTTGTCGAAGACGGTTTGCTTGAGAGCCCATTCTACTAGGGTGCTCTGTCTCCGAGACAAGGCGTCCGCCCAGATGTTCGCTATCCCCGGGAGGTAAGGTGCGTGTAGATGAATGCTCAGCGATTCGGCCAGAGCAAAAATCTGTTCTGACAGCCCCATCAACTCTCGAGACCTCGTCAACCCTTGCTTCTGAATGCAGTGAACTGCAGTCAAGTTGTCCATTCGGAATGCAATTGACTTCCTCTGTAGGGAAGAGCCGTGAGCTTGAAGGAAAAACAATGGGACTAGAAGCTCTTGTTTGTTGATGTGAAAAGTTACGTCTTGGGACCAGAGATCTTGGTGACCTAGGTTGGATTGATAACCCCAGCCTTATTACCCCTGAAGCGTCTGTGTCTACCCATACTGTAGGTGGTGGAGAAACCCATGTCATTATCGAGTACAATGTTTCGGTCTTTGCCCAGACCGACAGTAAGTTGTGAATTAATCGAGGAATCGGCCATAGTTTTCCCGCCGGCAATAGTGGGAAAAATGTGTTGCCTTCCATTATTAATCTCTTTACTTTCAACCGGCCCAACTTCACAGTTAATTGGATCCAGTTTAGTGAACCGACTAGGGACTCCCACGTTTTCCTCGTCGTATTCAGACTGTGGAGAAAAAGAAACAGTTTCCTGCGAAATCTGTTGCGATTGTCCACACTCTGAGTAAGAGTCAGATTGGCAGTGTTCCAAACCAGTCCTATCCACTGAATTTATCTTGTGGGAACAAGGAGCGACTTTGCCAAGTTGACCTTGAATCCTAGAGTTTGTACATGATGTAACAGTTGCTTGACATGAAATTGACATAACTCCTCTGACTCCGCCACTACTAGCCAGTCATCTAGATACCACCACACCTTGATACCTTGGGCTAGCAAGGGCATGAGGGCCTGCCGGACTAATTTTGTAAAGATTCTCGGTGCCAGGTTCAAACCGAAAGGCATTCTCTGAAAGACGTAAGTCTCTTGCCTGATCCTCAAGGCGAGGAATTTTTGGAACCTTTTGTTTATGGGGACATGCCAATAGGCGTCTTTCAGGTCTAATGAGCACATCCAGCCTTGCGGCGGGAGTGAGAGCCTGATTTGATTCACTGTAAGCATCCTGAAGGGTGAATTGTGAATATGTGTGTTCAGACGCGAGAGATCGACTACTGGTCGCATCTGCACACTGTCCCTCTTTGGCACTAGAAATAGTCTGGAGGTGAAAACAGGGCAAGTTGGATCTACTTGGACAATGATTTGCTTGTTGATCATTTCCTGGACAAGTGACTCCACCTCTAAAGAAACATTGTTGAATTCTAGAGTTTGACGTAAACGAGGTCGCCGGAGCCACTTCCAAAATATGCCTTTGCTTATCACTGTCCTGGCCCATGACCGCCGGGACCAAGCCCTGCGACATGCTTGGAACGACCCAGTTTCTGTACTGGGTCTGTCCGGTAGGACAACTCTCGAGTCCAACTTGCCTGCGGTAGGCCCTGGGAGAGAGAGAGTGTAACTGACTAGTTTTTTGGTGGCGGCGGCGGAGTGGGGATAGACGGCTGGCTAGGTTTGGCATGCGTCTGTCCTTCAGTAGGCTTCTGGTATGACTTACCTCTATAGCCTGACTGTTTCCCCTGCATAGGTCTGTGCTGAGTACCTCCCTGCTGCTGAGGAGGCCTTGGTTCTCGAAAGAACTGTTTAGTTTGAGTAGGATGGAGCTTCCCGCCGCTCTTAGGTTTCGAGTAAGGTTTCTTAAAGGTCTCTTTCTTTGGCAGGGAGGTACCCTGCTTCCACAAATCTACCAAATTGAAAACAATACTCCACGTTTCTGGGGGAAGCAGTGGTGCAGTTAATACCGGGGAAAGAGTTACTCGGCGGGCTATGTCCTCCGGCAACTTCTTTACCAAGTACACCCTTAGATCCTGTCTTGCTCTAACCGCCTCCATGATCGCTATTCTAATATCACCTAAGGATTGAATAGAATTTTGTAGAAGGAGCCTGCGTGACAATTCCGTGGCTTTCCTTACATGTTGGTCTGATATGGCTGTTATAGTTCTCGTGAGTGACTGGGCAACCTGGCGATTGACGAGATATTGAGAGAACAGTCTATATGCTTTATTGCGTAGCTTAAAGTCTCTGTCTAAGTGAGCCGGAGGGGGTGTGGAAAAAGTTTCATGCAGGTCGTAAAGTGATAGTTTGGGAGCTGCCAGGAATTCAAATAAAACAGGTGACACTCCGCCTGCTTTGTTAACCGGTAAAGTGAACCATGAATGAACTTCCTGAGGTACCTGATGGGAGGATTTAGTGGTAATAGTAGATGCAAAAACCTGTGCCTCTAGTTCCCAGTCCACCCACGGACCTACACCTACCTGCCCCACCTGCAAGACTGGTGTTTTTGTCTGATCTAGTACCTGGACTGTATCCAGTTCCGGCGTAAGTGCATGTAGAGCTTTTATATCATTGACGCCGTCATTCCTTGACCAGTCAGCAAAATGTTTTGCAGATGAGGCCGGAGGTATCGCCGGGGAGGCTGAATACACAAAGAAATCAGCACCATAAACAGATGGGATGGCCTTAATGGTAACATCTAGTAACCTTCCTTGGACATCCTTAACTCTTAGTTTTCTACTCTTGTTAACCTCAATGGTCCATTCACTAGGTACCGGTAGTTCCCCCGATACGGTAGCTTGTGCCAGGTGCGGTTTCTGAGGTATTGACTGAACCCATGGGCAATCCGGTCCATAGAGAAGAGGCATAGGGCCTTTTCTCTGTGGAGGCTTATCAAGAGGGGGAGGAGTAACGTCTGTAATGACACGGACGTTAGTGGTAGTCAAGGAGGCCGGCACTGTCGTGATACTAGCTGTGGCAGTCGCTGGAGTTACGTTAACCGAAGGCAAAGAGGAATGGGGATTTGAAACACCTGAGGGCTCTAACGGCCTTACCGTAGACTCAAGTGGGGGAACTACCGCTGTGCTAGTGGAAGGAGCCTGAGAAGAAGGTAACTGATACTGTTGCATTACTCTGTGGAGAATATCATGTAGCTCCTCAGTAGTCACACACTTACCATGGGATCCTCGAGAGGACTGAGACCCACCTTCTGACTCTACTTCATTATTAATAGGTTGAGCTGAAGACAGTTCTATGTTTTCCGGCTCTTCTGGCACTTCTATCACTTCCGGTGTTGGAGGCCGGGGAGTAGTCATTGGGGCCGCCGGTGGCCACACCAAATCAGGGACTGACGAGGGTATGATATCTACCTGTTCAATTTCCCTGTCCTGAACATTAACCTGTGAGGGTTCTGATTGTCTCCAGATCCCCCGGCTTTGTGCCGCGGGTGGCTGGGAGTCCTGTATCACCTGAGAGTTATCAAAAATTTGATATGAGCAAGATGGAGAACCCCTATACTGATCCGCTAACACTCAGTTAACCGGGGGACCTTTACGTGGCACATAACTTAGCTTAGGAATGGCGAATGTAAATTCTTGTGGCTCACTCAATTATTGTTCATCCCTGGGACTAGACTCCATCCCCTCCGCCCCTACCTCTGAGCCGCCAGATTGGACGTTAGACGTTAAAGAGGTAGGAGTGGAGGGAGGTGGCCGCGACCCCGGCAATGGTTGGGGAAGCGGTTGTGAAATAACCGTACGGGCACTTAAAAGACTTGAAGTGGACGGCGTTGAGGAAGCAGAACCCTCCTTCCGGCGTTTCGTCGACCTCAAAGACTCGGCGGTTGAGTGTCGGGACTGTTTCCTAGGAGATCTAGAACGCGATCTAGATTTGCGCTGCGGCGAAGGCGACCGTCTCCTCTTAGACCGGGCGGGGGGAGGGGGGGGGGGGGCGGCGGCTCAGCATTGTCACTTTCACTACTCGTCACTACCTGCTTGGACAGTACTTTCGATTTAACTTTAGATTTGGTTGACCTAGCCGGAGCTGGCTTAACTAATGGAGATTTAATGACGAGGTGTTCCCAGAGCTCCTCATCATCACAATGGAGAGCTTTAAGAGCAGTGTCTTTCGCAAAAACGTTAAAAATTGACTTGATCTCCTTCAAGGCTGCTAAGCAAGACAAATCTCTCTTATCAAAAACCGCCGCTCATAACTCAGAACACACGGCACACCGTTTAGACACCCATAGTCCCTTTGAGCGATCAAGACACTTTACACATTTTATACATAAATTGTGGGCAAAAACTGGTAATAATGAGCAAGTAGGCGTAGCGCAAAGGTCAAAGCAAGGCATGATGGAGCTAGGGACCCCCCCCCCCCTGCCGGAAGCGGCTACTCCTCTGCTGCCGGGACCGCTACTACTGAAGTGTTGAGACTCTGGAAATAGAACATTTCTAGGAATCAATGCTCATAAGGATAACCTGAGAGGTGTTAACACATCCTATCTCAAGTCCGCCAGAAAATTAGTTATAGCCACTGCTACTCTAACCTTCCGCTGGACCTGGTAGAAAGACCCCGGGTCTTTCTTTTTATCATACATTATGAACTGCTTACCTGTGACAAAGGGCCCAATCGACCTTAAGCGTTTTACTATCATTGACTATTAGCACTAGATGGATAGTTAACTCGCTACATGACTTGAGTCATGGTTAAGCTCACTTAACTGTTACGCCGGGCGAGAGAAGTTACTGAGTGAGGCTATCGGTCAGGGCGAGTTCACTTGGCAGGCCGAGTTGACTCCCTTAAGAATTTGGCATATTCCGCCGGAAGGTTCGTGGTTCAGCACACCACGCCGGGACATTTGGTTGGTTTCTTATCGTCTGAGACGAGAAAACGCCGTCTCTGCTGAGAAAGCCGCCGGAAAAACGAACCAAAATTTTCAGAGGTAAGGACTTATCTGGGAAAGTCCAAACCTCCAAAAACCCCACCAAATAAACGGAAAGTCTCCCAAACCCCTAAAGCATGAAAGCACACATGCCAAATACAAATATATCTGGGAAAATATTAGGCTTACACATATAAAGAGCTTAATTTATAATTTATAAATAACCCCTAGCCTATATTGGAGATGCCTAATGAGGCTGACCATGAGGTGACGACGAAACATCAAGGTAGCTGCATCCAGACGCTCCGAAGACCCAGCAGCAGCAGCACGAGGAGGCAGAGGCCCACGATAGGGGCCCAAGTGCAGATACGGACTTCAGAAGATTCCACACCACGTGTGGCAACCCTTGAACTGGAGCATCTTCTAGAATAAACTATGCAACTACCTCATAATGACGGCCTGAAGCATAAACTTGCGGAATGGTAGCCTCCTAAATAACTATCAGAAAGCTAAAGGCGCAAAACAAAACACACAATAACAAACATGGCGCGATGGTCCTGGGATCACGTAGGCGCCTGTTACAATAGTACCCTAATTTACACACCTCCTGCGGACGTACCAATGGGGTAGTCTGTGCTAGCTAATCTAAAAACATGTTCAATACAACTCAGATGTATACGAATGAGCAAGGACTCACTAGAATCGATCGAACGAAGAATGAAGCAGGAGCACAGAGTAACCCACCCTCACGTAACGGACGCGGGAGGAGGAAAGAAGTATAGCCGCTAGAGGGCCAGCGTCATGAATCCAGATGCAAGAAATCCACGCATGGGAGAGCTTGAGTATAGCAATTATTAAGCTAATTTTTATTTTTTATTTTTTACGAAGTTTTTTCGTAGTGAGTACCCAATCATAAAGACGATTCCATAAGAGAATACGCGTTGCACTTATGAAGTTGTACTCCTGTCCTCCCGCGCGGTAGATTCAAACTAGCGACCGCGGTGTTTGATGGGAGACTATTATACTAATAGGCATATTGTCAATGATGGCGGGGCCACTATTAAATATATATATATATATATATTACACACACAGAAGTAAGAATGGTATGATAGAAATATGAGTATAATTTGTTATGTGGTGGCTGATTATTCTGACCAGTTAACCGAACACTACCTCAAAGAAAATTATATGCTTTACATGCTTCAATCAAGTTTCAGATGCATGTACTCCACAGACTAATGTCTCATCCACTTAACAGACCACATTCGTAAATAAATGTCTAAAGGTAACTACACCGGCATTGTACTTCTTGACTTACAGAAAACTTATGATACGGTAGATCATGATATCCTCTGTAACAAACTACAAGCAATGGGCATTGGGTCAGTGAACTGGTTTAAATATTATCTGAGTGGTAGAACTCAAAGAGTCAAAGTTGATAATTTATCAGATCCACTGCCAATTAACTGTGAGGTCCCGCAGGTCCATGGTCCTTTACTCTTTCTCTATTATATAATTTAGGAATTACTTATACTAATAGAGTTGGAATGATTTGACACTTGTTCGGAAGTATATAGCCTACTTTATTTAACCCGCAGAGCACCAGCTGATTTATAATAAATGTACAATGAGGGACCAGCAGGTTGTCATTTTTGTTTTCTAAAAACACATGGGATGGGTTATTAATAAAGGAAAAACCACAAAAAAACACTCACCTAGGTAATTTAGGGGTCCTGCGGAGCAGTGAAAGTCACAATTTACATGGGGAAATGGGTAGGCAAAATACTGTAAAAATCACGCCCGAGCGTGCCCACACGCACGCGGCTGGACTTGGAGGGTTTTCAACAATAGATATTGTTGCGTGGGATACTAAAGCAGTTTCCATACAAATCTGAACCCTGGACCATAGGACAAGAGTAATTAACACGAACGAACACAACCATTGCGTTGCTGGGGTTTAGCGTTACATACATAGGCAATGCATAACGTGCGTCACTGGTACTCCAGGCGTTAATAAACTCAAAGGCAATCAATATTCCTCATAGTTAAATGGTTCTCGATCCGGGCTGAAATATGTTTTAACTAGAAGGGGTTGAATACATACGACAATACAGTATAACTTGTCCTTCGGAAGGATAAATTCCCATTAAAACCTATCTGTACGGTCGCTATTCAGAATTTGACTTACTTCGACTTCGGTCTCAAGGTGCAATAACTATTAACCAAAAAGGAGAACTATGTATTTAATAAGGTGCATCCTTTTTTATTTATTGATAGATTTTATGCGTAATCGATAGCATGCTTCGACGAGGTTATATCTATAAATACTAATACAGTTTCCTTTTAACAGAACATTTCCAAAAGGGGAGGCTTGACTGCCTTTCCTAACTATTACTCCAGCTAAGTTTCACTAACACAATCCTATTTACCAAGCCCATATAGATTGCGGGTATTTCTACGTTAATTCCTATTCCTCAGCTTTGAGTCAGACAATTCTTAAACTCTACTCTACTGATTCACCTAGTCTCATTCGATAGCTGGGCAATACGTCCCTTATCTATCGATTACATAAGCTACAGATAATCTCTCAAAACTCTTAGGAAATGACTACGTATATTTAACTATCATTGATCTGGCTATCAGAACCTAACACTATGTCTAACTCTATAGCTTCTGCTATTCTAACCAAACGAAAGCTATACTTCAACTCTTGGTATGTTGCATCAATTGTCTAAAACTTCTTTGAAAAGGTCTGCTCAATAAGGCACATAAATTATTTAGTGACTCAGGATAGTCAGTCAAGAACATTCTTTCTTTCTCACTAAATATTTTCGGGCCTGTTAGGGTCCATTAATAAAAGTCTATTTGTCTGATCAGTTTCTTCTTTCTTCTCCCCCCCCCCCCCCCCGGCTTCTACCATCTCAGTGCCAGCCAATACACTCTGCCAAATTCTTCTGTTCCATTCACCACCTGGTTCCTGTTCTGGATGGCTTGGGATGTGGTGTGTGAACGTGCTATATGAGTACACACTACTGGATACCTCAGGTGTATTTGTGCAGAGGCTGAGCAGTTGATATTCTCTTTGCTCTGGATATATGCTGCTTCTACCACACTTACTTGGCCAGGAATTATCTCTACAGTTATCCCCCCATAGTGGTTGGGAAGGATGGTAGGCTTGTAGATAATGCCTTTAGAGAGAAGTTTTCTTGACTGCTCCGTGTCGCGGTTTGATTCTTCAGGCCCCGCCGCCATCGTTAAATACCCGCTCCTCATGGCAGGCGGCGCGCTGATTGGTGGAGACACCCGGGCAGAGTTACCAGTGTGTGCTCAGCAGCTTTGAATTCTCGCTCTCTCTTCTCTTGTTTTATTACATCGTAATAATATCCCGGCAAAGCATTTTTCACATTTTTAAGTGGCTGACGGGATTATAAGGCTGGCACCGTGGTATTATAGTGCTTTATGCCGGGATATATAATACGGGAAGTGAATGAAGGCGAGTTATAACTTGGTTGCTTTTTATGTGGCTGAGTTAGAAGGTCGACAGACTCCAGGCGATGACACTGATTGGTGGACACATTAGAGGTGTTGGTAAGACACTTTGGCTTATCTTTCCTGTGATTTTCTTGGTAGAATACTACTTGGTGATTGGTGCTTAGAACTCTCACTTAAATATATATACACTGTATATATATATATATATATATATATATATATATATATATATATATATATATATATATATATTTATTTATTTATCTATATATTTATATATTTATTTACTTATTTATGTAGTTATTATTGTGTAAGATTTACCCTATGCAGTTAATAGTAACTGAAAATCTTAATGGAAACTTTGCGTTTATATTATAGTGTAATATTAATCTTATATAGTAATTACAACCGAAAACGTAAATGCATGGCAACCTGATGTTCACATATATCATAGCGCAAAATGAATCTTATCAATCTATAATTATTATGTTCCTTCCAACAACCAACTCTACTCCTAAAATCGATTAATGAAATTTACAAACACATGTGGCAGTCCGTGGATTCGAACCCGAAAATCAACACCTTATGCATCGCACCACGAAGACAGTTAAAGGATGGTGGACACTGCCTACGATTTATTATGCAACTTCGAATCCTGCATATCAATCTAAGCATGTACACACATCCCAACTGCAACTCACGTAGGCTATGCATAACTGAAAAAACACAAGAGAAACTTTTCCTTTGTGCCCGTGATATGGTTCGAGCAATCACAGCGAGAGAGAGAGAGAGAGAGAGAGAGAGAGCGAGAGCAAGAGAGACAGACATAGATAGAGAGAGACCGTCGCGGTGGATTACAGAGAAGACCTACAGTAGTACAATAGGATTATGGTTTTGTGTTAAAGTGCATTTCCAGACATTGACTGACTAACAACTGCAGGGAGTTGTTGTTGTTGTTGTTGTTGTTGTTGTTGTGCATTGTTCAAGAGTACAGTCAGGGAGGGAGGGTTGCTTCTCCTACTTCCTGCGCTCTGTGGGTTGATTATGTGTAGTAGTTTCTCACTGTTTACGGGGGATGTAGTTACTTTTTCTCCTTCATGTTTAGTCCCATTTGCTTTTACATTTTAAGACGTTGGTTCCATTAGTTTGGCGATTTTATGACCTTTCACTCCATTTCTTTGTCAATATAAAGACCTTTCGTGTCATTTAGGTGTCGGGTTTTTCCTGGCGAGCGATAGCGAGCCAGTAATTCATTTTGTTACCGAAAAATTTACAAATTTATCTGGGAGGTCTACAGTAGTGGGTTTTTTTTTTTTTTTTTTTTTTAAAGCTTGATGGAGGTCTAGCGAGGTTACTATAAACTAAATATATACATTAAACAATATACCAAAAAATAAGCACTACCCCCTTAATGTTTGTCCGTAATTTAGGTAATGTATTCTATCTATCTATCTATTGCCTGACGCCGTGATCCCCGAAGGGTTGGCCACGAACGAACCGCCTCCATGCACCTCTGTCCCCAGTCAGTCGACGCCCCTCCCCCCAACCAGCACCGCCTTCGTTCATGTACTTCCTCACTCCATCCTTCCACCTCTCATTCGGTCTACCTCTCCCTCTCTGTCCCTCCACCTCGCTCTCGTACACCCTCTTAGTCATTCTCTCGCTTTCCATACGTTCCATATGGCCGAACCATCTCAAGTTGTTCCTTTTCACACTTTCCAGCACATCTACCTCCACACCACACCTCCTTCTTACTTCCTCATTAGTCTGTCTATCCCTCCATGTAACTCCGCACGCACTCCTTAAGTAATTCATTTCCACTGCTCTCACTCTTGGTCTGAGTCTCTCAACCAACGTCCATGCTTCGCTTCCGTAAGTCAGTGTCGGGATTACCACACTGTCATGCAAGGACAAGGTAATGTATTACAAATGGTAAATAAGGTAAGCCATACCCATAGCTACACTGTAAGAATGTGAACACTTACTAGTACCAATAATGGTCCATATATACCGTGTTCTTCGGTTTACATTATCATAATAGAACACAATGTCATACCGCCGCTACCTTCTGCTGTATGTCGTGTTCAGTTGCCCACAGGAATTCCTACCCACTACTTTATTTTATGTATGGAAATATAATATCTTGATTGACTTATTACAATAATTTGGTATAAAACCGTTCATCGAACATGTGAATTAACTGCTACATAACAAACTACATTCCTATTTCAATCACACTATGTGTTATAAAACCACAGTGCACGCTCATTTAAGTGGGCAACTGTACCCTGTCACTGTTGAAACCCTGAATATATTTGTCTTTTCATTCATCAATTTTACGTCACCTCACTATACTTGATGTAAACATATTTTGAAATACGATTCAACTGTATTATACATTTTAGCAGAACTCCAATAGATTTGTTTGTTTATCCTAGTACTGTAGGTCAGCCTGTACTGTAGTGTGGCTGAGGTTCGAATCAGAGGTTCGAATCTTCTATGATTCGGTCGAATTTGTAGGGCAGATTCTCACATGCTAACGCCTATAGTCCACAACAAAAACAAACAATTTAAGCCATGCCACTATCACTATTGCAACTATCTTCCGTTTCACACTGTATTATTCCCTGTTCAAACTGTAAATGGTATTTTTCCGACCCTTCAAATCCTGTGTTACCAAAATCGGGAATAAAATAAGGTCCACGGCCGGACTGGACAATGATAGCCTTCCCTCCACCCTCAGGCCTTCCTACTGTTATGCTGGCCTGAGGGTGTGGCTGTAGAGACCATAAAGGGAGTAGTGTTTAGTTGTTGGTCTATTTATAAACTGGTTTATCTAGGTTTTAGTTTCCTCGCTAGACCTCCATCAAGCTTAAAGAAACACCCCCACAACCCTCTTTGAGATAAATATGTGCATTTTTCGGTAGCAAAATGTCCCGGACGAAGGCCGCTTCCTCCTAGAATTACAGGTTCGCTATCGCTCACCAGGAAAAAATCGACACCTAAATGGCACGAAAGGTCTTTAAATTGACAACGAAATGGGACGAAAGGTATTAAAATCGCAAAGCTAATGGAACGAATATCTTAACATGGGACTAATCATGAGATAGAAAAAGCAACTACCTCCCTCTTAAACCCATTGAATCAGATGCCGCCAAAGTTGTCTTATATAATAGTATACTTTATGTTAGTTATACTGTAGACAAAGTTGTCTTATATAATAGTATACTTTATGTTAGTTATACTGTAGACAAAGTTGTCTTATCTATACAGTATACTTTATGTTAGTTATACTGTAGACAAAGTTGTCTTATATATACAGTATATTTTATGTTAGTTATACTGTAGACAAAGTTGTCTTATCTATACAGTATACTTTATGTTAGTTATACTGTAGACAAAGTTGTCTTATCTATACAGTATACTTTATGTTAGTTATACTGTAGACAAAGTTGTCTTATATATACAGTATATTTTATGTTAGTTATACTGTAGACAAAGTTGTCTTATATTTATACTTTATGTTACTTATACTGTAGATAAAGTAGAAAAGAAACCATTCCGTCTCATTAACTCACGTCCACTCACCAATTATCTAGTTTCTCTCTCTCTTCGCCCTTCGCCGAAATGTTGCATCTCTCTCACTATTGTACCACTATTACAATAATCAGTATTCCTTAGAGTATCAGTGTATACCACCCCCTCTTCGTAGAGCACGTAGCACCCGTCTTCCAACACAATTCCACCCCTACTCTGTGCAACTCTCCAACCCAAGAGTGAAACGTTACTCTCAATCTTTCTTCTAATCACAGCTGAGCTCTGGAACTCTCTCCCAGAATCAGTCTTTCCCTCTTCCTATGACTTAAATTGCTTCAAACTCCGTGTGTCCAGGCATTTTGGCTCGAACGTCCCTTGATTATTGCCCTGTTACTCTTTCAACTCTGGGGGAGACACTCGTCACAGGCAGTTCTGCCTTTTATCTCCGTCACTCATATAGAAAAAGAAATAAAAAGAAATAAATACCTAATAATAATAATAATAATAATGGGTAGAAAAGGAGTAAGTAAAGTGTCCGTAATGTTGTATTAATTTAATGGTATATTGGTGGATCATAAACCCATCTAATACTGTTAATATACACACATATTTAATGGTATATTGGTGGATCATAAACCCATCTAATACTGTTAATATACACATATTTAATGGTATATTGGTGGATCATAAACCCATCTAATACTGTTAATATACACACATATTTAATGGTATATTGGTGGATCATAAACCCATCTAATACTGTTAATATACACACATATTTAATGGTATATTGGTGGATCATAAACCCATCTAATACTGTTAATATACACATATTTAATGGTATATTGGTGGATCATAAACCCATCTAATACTGTTAATATACACACATATTTAATGGTATATTGGTGGATCATAAACCCATCTAATACTGTTAATATACACACATATTTAATGGTATATTGGTGGATCATAAACCCATCTAATACTGTTAATATACACACATATTTAATGGTATATTGGTGGATCATAAACCCATCTAATACTGTTAATATACACACATATTTAATGGTATATTGGTGGATCATAAACCCATCTAATACTGTTAATATACACACATATTTAATGGTATATTGGTGGATCATAAACCCATCTAATACTGTTAATATACACACATATTTAATGGTATATTGGTGGATCATAAACCCATCTAATACTGTTAATATACACACATATTTAATGGTATATTGGTGGATCATAAACCCATCTAATACTGTTAATATACACACATATTTAATGGTATATTGGTGGATCATAAACCCATCTAATACTGTTAATATACACACATATTTAATGGTATATTGGTGGATCATAAACCCATCTAATACTGTTAATATACACATATTTAATGGTATATTGGTGGATCATAAACCCATCTAATACTGTTAATATACACACATATTTAATGGTATATTGGTGGATCATAAACCCATCTAATACTGTTAATATACACACATATTTAATGGTATATTGGTGGATCATAAACCCATCTAATACTGTTAATATACACACATATTTTATATGTTTGTTTTTTCCATACCATTATTTTTTGACAGTGTACCTTCAGACGGTTTTACTTAGATTAGGAAGGACCACAATGAATATATATATAAAGGTTCAAGACTATCTCAACTAACCCTCTAAAACCGGTATCACACAAGCGCTTTTTTCCTTAACATTAATCGTCAACACTGGTCTGCCGGCTTATGAAGTAAACTTTTATGTAATTAATCCCTTAAATTCGTCTTTCTTCAGTCTAGTTTCCGATACCAATGCACATTTCCCAGAAATTTTGCCAGAAAAGTGTTGACCATCGAATAATGACGATAAAAACTTGTGTGATACCTGCTTAACTCTAACGAATCCTTCCTAAATTTAATTAAATCATCTGGAGAATGCTAGAATGAAACAAAGCAAAGTCATCAGATTGAAGGGGTTAAACCTTGGACCGGAAATTATAGACGACGACACATTTTTCAGACAGATTTGGTTGACGGCCATTCCACTTGAGGGTCAGTATTTCTATCACGCGCATTTGGGTTGTTAAGGGTTTAGTTATATTAGGGTAAGTTGATTCAGGTCAGATGTGACTAAATTAAGGTTAAGTTTAGGTTAGGATAAGGTTGAATTTTCACAATAGATTAAGTTATGTGAAGGCTACCATAAGGTTTGATTAAGATAGGTTAGGATAAGTTTAGGTTAGATTAACCCTTTCACGCACGTGTGCATGCATGTAGGGGTTACCGATTAGCAGTCAGAAATAGAGTTCTCTCAATCTTATAATTACCTCTCCAAAATTAGTTTTCTGCCCACAGCTAACTCAAAGACAACTGCAGAGGTTGAAGTAACTAAACTAAAGGTTTCTAAACACCCTTGATGGTCACAAAGGCTTTAAAGTATCCCAGAATAGGCTCCAATCACGTCCTGTGTGTGTAAGGGTTAAGTTATGTGGGGCATAATTAGGTTAATATAAAATTAATTTATATTAAGTTAGGTGAAGGTTAGTGTGATGCCGAATCTGGGCAGCCAAACCCTGAAAATAGCAACTAAAAAGGAGTCTGCCTCTAAAAGGCCAACCTCTATGGAGACAAATCCACCCAAACCTTGCTTGAGACCTTGACTCCGCCCCCTCAACAAAAACAAGCTGTTCCCACAGGCCAAACCACACCCCCGAGGTCCCACTGGAACCAACAGGCTGGCCCACCTGCCCTGATCCCTTTCATCTCTCTGCTTCCGAGGACTCCAGGGCGAGACTGGCACAACAACCACCCACCTGGGAAGAAGGAGCGGAACAGTTTAGCCCGGAGCCAGAGGTCAAGCAAGAGGAGAGAGAAATTTAATGACTTGTTTTACTGAAGACTCCGACAGCAGCTCATCTTGCTAGTGGCAAGCTCTCTCTTTGGATATCCCATGAGGTATAGCGGTCTGAAGTGACTCTGAACTTTTCGACCATAATGTGAGTAACTCCGCCCCTCTGGTTAATAGGCAAATAACCCCCGTTCTGAGTAGTTCATTCGGGTTTAGTCTGGATATTCCAACATGGATGTGAGCAGCCTCATTCAACCTGTGGTTACAGTTATTTAACCCCTGTCTTGAGCATTTCATTCAGGTAGGCCTAAGCATCTCGTCCAATGGTGTGAGCATCTCCACCTCTTTTGGTTAAAGGTAAATTAATCCCGTTCTGAGTAGCTCCTTCGGGTTAAGCTTGAGTATCTCAGCAACGGTCTGAATATCTCTACCAACTTCTAGTAAGAGTCAATCGACCACCTCACCACTACCAGTCATCGAAGTTACCCAGAGATGTAGCAACATAGAAAAACCGCTATACAGACAAGACAATCGCCCTACCCACGATGCCGGCCAGACCCCCTCTGGACGGGCGCATTAGCTACACTGACTCTGTCTTTCAGAGTTCCTTGATAGACCCTGAAAAGAATAATCAACACAACACACCTATCCCTAAACTTTACTATTATCAACTTATTTTATTATACCTGGACAGGTCTGTTCTCTTATTAAGAGCTTAAGTTACATGACTTATATTTGCCTCAACAACACCCACTCGATACATTCATAATTATTGCATTAGATACCACGCCCCATTGATAATTTAATTCAAACTATGTCACTTGTATTCTCAGGGTAAAACATTGTAAATGCTATATTCTTTTCCTAGTCATTATCCATGTTATCCACTGTGTGTTTATTGCTTATTTGGTTATGCTCGTTCCTTAAGATGCCCAGTGATTTATTTATGTTATTGTATTCACTCATATATGTATAAATAAACCTTGAGTACCACAGCCTGTGTACTCTATTCATCACCTTATCTCCCACTCAATATAAGGACCTACTAATCCAGTTCAGTTAAGATACGCTCACTCCTTACAATGATATTAAGAGGTAGCATCTTACGTAGTTTAGGTTAGATATTGTCAAATTGCCTCTTAGTTTGGACAAAGTGACTCTGGGCGAATTGACTTATGGATAAATGAATCGTAATCTATCAAATTCCACACATATTTCTTTCGATTTCGAACAAGTTAATGATGTTCTCGACATTCTCTCTTTTGTTATTTTATCTTTCCTTACCGTTACCTAATATCACGCTAGAAATCTCAATTCCAATCTCAATTAATTCGACTGGTGGAAAAACATTGTTTGCTTCAAATAAAAAGTGCATTTCCTGTTAACGAAAGTCCCTGTTCAGTGTTTTGTATAACTAAAACCGTAAATTGTAAATGACGCTATACACTCTTGCCAGCGTGAATGAATTATTTAGAAACTATAACTGTAAAACTTATAAATTACATTAAGCTCTTCATAGTTATCTATTTTCATCTGACAAACAATCGCTAATCAACCGAATTTCATATATTTTTCTTCTTGGGACATCGATTAACTATTATTTACTTACAAAAAAATAGTATATTATATATACTATATATACAGTATATACTTGTATATATATATATATATATATATATATATATATATATATATATATATACTGTATATACTGTATATATATAATTATATATATATATTGTGTGTGTGTGTGTGTGTGTGTGTTCCCATAGTTAGGGAAAGAAGGTTTTCCCCAGCATAGTTTACGATACTAGAGTAAATGTTGACCATCGAAAATTGACGGTGATATCTCTCGTATGATACCAGCTTAGTAAGTGGGGTTCATGTACGTAGATATTATACAACTGATTAACAATATATTTAATTGCATATTATATAATAAAGCTATTATGATGATTCATGTTGGCACTGGTGCATGAGTTGTGGTGTGTCAGTGGGATGAGTCAAGTGAGTCACTCAGGAAATTCCCTTTATCACTTCACTCGACCCGACGGACGCTGTGAACGTATATCGGCACACACACACACACACACAACCACGCACACACACACACACACACACACATGCTTATATAGAAACAAGCACACACATATACGTATATCGATACAAACACAAGCGAAGCACCGTACACAGAACACGAGTTTTTACTTTGTGTGTGTGTGTGTGTGTCTGTGTGTGTGTGTGTAAATATTAAAATAATGCTAGTAATAAACGGAGATTTGCGTGTAAGAGTGTGTGTTTATACTTCTCTGGGTGCGTGAGAATGTTTTTAACAAAATACGATGTGCTGTCTTCAATATATTATCCCTTAAATGTATTAAGCTTCCATATTTTGCTATTTGTGTGTACACGAGACCAAAAAACAAAATTTACACTGGTGAGCTGTGAAGAATCTAGTGTGAACGGAATGAATCGGGTAAAACTTACGTCTGTGAGGTATTATCATTGGATTTCGACCCACTTCCAGAATGTATAGAGCGTTGGTGTAAAGATTTTTTTTTTGGTCGAGTGTACATGTGTTCATGCGTCTGTATTTGTATGTGAGTGAGTGTGTTTGTGTATGCTTATACAATGTATATATATATATATATATATATATATATAGACAGTCTATATATATATATATATATATTTACTGTATATATATATACAATATATATATATATATATATATATATATATATATACAGTATATATATATATATACATATTTATATATGTATATATAGTATATATGTACTGTATTATACCGTATATATATATATATATATATATATATATATATGTTTGTTTGTTTGTGTGTCGCAACTCACAAATATGGCAGGATATGAGATAATCTAGTTAGTCATAGTGTTGGAATATGTAGTTTATCCACATACAATGTTTTTTACCCATTGCGTTTTACAAAGCCTATCCATGAGTTAAGAATATAAGTTTTGTACAATATTCCCAGGTTGCATATTGTGCTCTGTACTACAAATACTTTTATACTGTTGTAGAATGTGAACATTTCGATGTAGTTGATAACACAAAAGATATTATGTATTGTGTATAAATTTTTTAGTTCCTATTTTTATTGTGATTACATGAAATTATTTCCAATGGACAAGGCATATGCATGGAATTATGTTCACTATAAGTGTTGCTTTTCTTTGTGTACACTCTGCATTGATATAATTATCTGTAATTTATTAAAATTTTATTTTATTTTCAGCAAAATAGGAAAACTTGTGAGAAATAAACTGTATTAGAGTGGATGTCTGAAACAACTCTAAGTGAAAACCAAAGACTAGTCCTGCCTATAGTGAGTGTAGTGATGGGCGGGGTGGTGGTGGGTGGCGGCGAGAGCGATGGACAAGAAAAGACAAACTGTGGAGAAGTAACCTTGTTTTGGAGGCCCCAGCAGGAGAGGAGCCAGGTGCCAGTAGTACAGTCCCCAGGCACAACAACATGACCAGCACCGAACCTCCATCATGCCCCCCTCTACCACGAGTTCGGCACCCTCTACCACGAGTACGCCGCCTCCTTCCGCGAGTACGGCGACCCCTACCGCGAATACGGAGCCCCCTACCGCGAGTACTGAGCCCCATAGCGCGACATCGGAGTCCGCCTGGCCACCCTCCTCTGCCCGCGAGGTAGCTACGGCGGTGGTGGCCTCACTACAACAGGCCACCAGCTCTGCCCGGCTCCTCCTGGTGGGTTGTTTCCAGTGTCACGCCCTCAAGCCTGGCTGCTGGCGGAGGCAACCCGAACAGGATGGGGCATGGTTCGACTCTGATAAGGTCAGATGTTTGATTAACAATTGAGATGTTATTTTACTTATGTCATCTTAGACATTTTAGCCTGCGGATAACTTTTGAGTCTCAAAGTCGGAGTCCAAGTGTACCTTACTAGTAATATTTCATGATGCTTCACCTTTTTACAGACTATTAGACGATGTTATTCATTGTAAAAAGGGCCTCCAGCAATTAACAGACATCGAACTGTCTCTTTTTACTACCACAGATCCTTTTTAAGCTGCACAAAATCGCCTAGATAGAGCTGGAACTAAACTAAAAAGACGTCACCGGTGTAGATCGAAGGTATTAGATTGATTAGATCTCTTGAACTGTGGATATATCAATATCGTCTCTCTATGCATGTGTTGAAGATATTTAAGCCTTGAAGTAATTTGAGTACAGTTTATTTTTGGTAGTTTAACAGTGACTGTGCTGGTCATGTTGCATCCCCCTAGCACAGAGGATTATGACATTTTCTATTGCAGAAAATTAAAGTTTTGTTTCTTCAAAATATATATATATATATTTTTTGTTTTTCATTATTATAGCCATTTATCAACGATAAGAAAACCCGTAAGTTGCACGAGCATCACTTTTCAATTGGACGTCTACTATCTTAACCCTTTCGGTACCGGTGACGTCCTTTTTATTATATTCTGGTAATTATTAGACGATTTTATTCAGCTTAGGACGGACATGGAGCAATTCGACAAAGACGACAGACTATATCATTGAATCCTTTTAACTACCATATACAGTATACTGTCTAAGCCTCATATATATTGGCTAAATGCAGTTGAAATAAATAAAAAAGATGTGGCCGGTACTGCAAGGGTTAAGTAGATCCAAAGAGCACTAGCTGCATAGTTTGTGAGCTCTACTGTTCTCATTTGTCTAGTAAGTGACAACCCAAGGGAGGAGGTCAAATCTTTAAGGGGGTAGGGTATAATTATTTGTTGGTCATATACTTATTTATTTATTTATTTATTAGTTTCCTCGCTAGACCTCTATCAAGCATTAAAAAAAAAAAAACCCAAGACTCACCTTTGAGATAAATTTTTACATTTTTCAGTAGAAAAATGTCCCGGCCGAAGGCCTGTTACATTTTTTAAAATTACATGCTCGCTATCGCTCGCCAGGAAAAAATCGACACCTAAATGGCACGAAAGTTCTTAATATTGACAAAGAAATGGGGTGAAAGGTCTTAAAATCTCCAAACTAATGGAACCAACTCCCTAAAATCTCAAAACTCATTGGCTAAACATGATGAAGAAGGGGGTCCAGAAAAAGCAACCACCTCCCCCTTAAAAGGTAATATATCTCAAGGCTGTAATACTTTGGCTGTGCAAGCTGTTGATTGAGATGGGAAGAAATACAACCTGGCGATTGTCAAAAGCCTTCCCTCAGTGTGAAGGCCATAGTCAGCACCAGCACCCGAAGGGTCCATGATGCCGCTGGGTCATCTTACTTAGATAACAAGGACCTATGTCCATAATATTATAACCCCATGAAATTATTGGACTTTTTACAACATGCCTTTTTATGCAACGTTTTCGTCCTATGATTATTATGCCCCTAATGTGTCATGGATCCTTTGGGCACCCAACGACTATACCTGACTATGACCAGGACTCCGAGGGTCAACTCGATCACGTTTCAAATCCATAAAACTTTTTTTTTTCAGTCGTGCAAGTCCATTAATCTATGAATGCCATTTATTTGGAATGCACAATGCACGCACGCCTATACTGTACTTACAGGTTTTTGTTTAGACTATGCATGAATTGTCGAGTACTGGATTTCTTTTAACTGAAAATATTTATGAAATTAAATTTTGTGCTACCGGATTATTCTAATTTAAAATTAAATGAAGTGCTAAGCTATTGATAATTAGGGCCTATAACGATATGACTAGATTCAGTTTGTTTATTTTTGTATGTCTACATATTTGTAATGAAAATGTAAACTGTTAATGAGTTTCACTACATGGATTGTAAAAGGTTCGTGATAGATAGATGAATTGTAGATTTGTTTTAAATGTATGCAACTGAATTGCAAATTGAATTGACCCACTCTCTCTTCCATACAGCTGCAAGTGGAGCACCCGTTCTGCTATGTCAACCCAGTGGCACTACATGAGGCTGCTCCACCTTCCACACTTACCTCATCCACCACCAGCCAGCCCTCATCCCTCAGCCCCACATCCTCTCAGCCCTCTCTCACACAACAGCCTTCACTCACACAACCACTTACTCGTACGCAGAAGTTCTCGCAGACTCAAAAACCCTCTCAAATTCCGAACTCCTCTCATAAGCAAACAGATCGCTCACATATAGTTGACCCGTTTCATGCTCGCCAGCCGTCCCTCTCTCAGGAAGCCTCTCCTTCTCAGCATTCCCCTCGTAAACCGCAACCACCTTCACAGACCCAAGCACCTGTTCACTCTCCTATGTCATCAAGGACGCCAGCAGATCTTTGCTATCAAAATGAGACTCCGAGGAGAAATTCCTTCAACCCGACTCTCTCTTCCCAAGGCGTAATCTCTTCGCGAATGGTCCATGGAGTGTCTGAGAAACACCTGGCTAATGGTCGAATCGGTACGAGACACGAAAGGAACCAACATGAGAGGAATAATTTTATCTCTGTCTTACATGAGGAAGAATTGCCAGTGAAAACTAAAGAGGATGTCATTCGGTACACAGACAACGAGTTTAGGAGCCCACTTGTGGAGTCTTTCGCCGCAAAGCTCGAGGCAGACTTGAGGAAGCTGGAGTACGACCGCCAGAGGGCCGAGGGTGAGGTGGTGAGAATACGAGAATTAGTTCCTCCTGAAGAGGTTACGAGCAAAGAACTTTTCAGAAAATGTGAAGGGAGAAGAAAAGATGTGGGAGGCGATATGGGAGGAAGAAGCGTGGATGTCTTCAAAGGGGGACCTTCAGATATTCCCTTCGCCAGTTTGGACTTCGAGGGCGAGGTACAGGTGGAGGGTGAGGTGTGGGAGCCAGCGGAGTTGGAGAGCGCCTTCGAGTGTTATAATATGGCCGCCTTCTATTCCTACGGCAGTACTCTCCAGGTAGGCTTCTTAAATTAAGGTGCTTCTTGAACTGTGGTGGTCGAGTGGTGAGCATGCTCACGCGTGAATCTGCAAGACCCGGGATCGAATCCCTGCCACGGTGGACATTTAGTGGGTGTGGTAGTACGTCCTAGCATGTTTCACATGCTCGCACCCAGTCAGGGAACATCCTGACGACGTATACATACTAAACACACATAACAAAGCCACTCCAACAGCTTCCTCTCTCTCCAACACCCCTTCTCCCCTCTCTACACGCTTCAGAAAAATAGGAAAAGTAGAATATAAATACGAGGTGCCGTTGCAAAGGCTTATCCCTCAATACTTCATCTGATCTGATGATCTGATTAATTTCTTAATATTCTTTGGCAGTTGACGTTCCCTCTCTCTCTCTCTCTCTCTCTCTCTCTCTCTCTCTCTCTCTCTCTCTCAACAGTTTCTGGAAATTCCTCTCGCATAAGCATTAGGCTATTCATAGTGCAGTTGGGTCCAGTACATGAATAGATTGATAACCAGTATTCGGTTCGATGAATGGATATTTATCGTTGTCATGTGCTGTACCTTTAACTGTCTTGATAGCATAATGGTTAGAGCATGTAAGTTCTGTATATGGTATCCTGAGTTCGAACCCTGGGAGAATCACATGCTCTCATTAATTTCATGTTGGGGTTATTGATGTTAAGAACGATGTTAATTAATATGTAAAGCAAATTAATATAGACATTGGAATATATATTACCGGTATATATTGTATATACTAATAATAACATACTTTCTCTTTGAAGCATAATTAGTCAACAGTATGTAAATTTTTACGATAATACTGAAAGGGACATGACATAATATGAATGTAGTAAAGGCCAGGTAAGCAACTAGATATACCCTGGAATACTTCTCAGTCGCAGAGATTTACGGCCGCTTATACCAGGTTCCTATTAATACTATTAGGTGGAACTGAGATACAGGGTGTAATATCTCGCCCTGCTGGAGAATCCAACTCCGATACTTTTGGTTGTGAGTCAAACAGTGCTATCCAATGCACTACTGAACACCCTTTGGAAGAAGACAGTGTGGTAGTTGCCCGGCGCGACCGAAGCCGCTCCAAGGACTCGTGCCCCCAGGGAGGGGGCAGGGGTTTGTTGTGAAGGTTTGGCTCCCGGAAACTGCTCCCCACGGTCGGCAGCCGGCTGTCCTCCATTGGTCGGTGATCTTGTCCCCGGCCGGGAGGGTCGGCAGCCATCCATGGTCGGCAGCTCCGGGAGGTGGTCCCACGTCGTAGACTCTGGTCGTCGACGCCTGCCCGGGATGTAAAACAGCACCCCATACCATTAAACACGTCAGAAAAGACTGCATTTCACACAATCACTTACGCCAACAACACAATCTACACTCCTTGTGAGCTCTGTGGGTAAGCCCGATCGTGGCCATGGCCTTTCTTAGGGACTCGGGGCTGTTCGACCAGGCAGCTTAGGGAACGACAACAACAACAACAACAACCCTTTGGAAGAGAAATGTTTGGACAATATATATACCGATATTAAAGATGACTTAAAGGGGAGGTAGTTGCTTTTTCTGGACCCCCTTCTCCCATATGTTTAACCCCATTACTTTTGAGATTGTAAGACATTCGTTTAATTAGTTTGGCGTTTTTAAGACTATTCACCCCATTTCTTGGTCCATTTTAGGACCTTTCGTGTCATTTAGGTGTCGATTTTGTCCTGGCAAGCAATAGTGAGTCTGTAATTTTAGGAGTAATCGGCCTTCGGCCGGGACTTTTTTCTTCCGAAAAACATACACAAATATTTCGAAGGGGGGTCTTGGGGGTGTTTTCTTTAAGCTTGATGGAGGACTAGTTAGGAAACTAAAAAAATAAAAATTAATAAACAAATAATATATAGGGGTATATACTATATATATATATACTATATATATATATATATATATATATATATATATATATATATATATATGTTTCTAATCTCTCAGTGGGGTTCGAACAGCCGACCGTCAGGACGATAGCCGACGCTTTAATCAACTACACCACCTCCTGACGGTCGGCGGTTAGAACCCCACTGAGAGATTAGAAACATTTAGTGGCTCACGTGTATTTGTGATATATACAGTACTTGATATACAGTATATGATATATATATATATATATATATATATATATATATATATATATATATATATACTGTATATATATATACTGTATATATATATATATATATATATATATATATATATATATACAGTGTATATATATATATATATATATATATATATATATATATATATATATATATATATATATACAGTATATATAAATAAATAGGCCAAAAAAATGTACCCTATCCCTTGATTCTGGATTGATCTGCCGGTCTTGACAGCACTGCAACAAGTCGTAGATTAATCATTACTTGGCAGTTATAATAGTACATTATTCTGATGGCTGAAACAAGTGGGAATATCCATGACTAATATAAACCAGTCATTATGAACTATAACAGTAAGCAGTAGAACACATCATGCAAAACTGAAGCAATACCCTGATCCAAATAGGTAGTCCAGAAGTCATGAACCCTAACCTCTGTAACTCAAAAAGGGCTAAAGCAAATGGGCTGTCAAATTCCACACCTATTCCCTGGCTGACCTTTCCCAAATGGTACAATTATTAGCTGGCTTACTCTCGTCGTTTGTGAGTTATAGAGGCTACTGTTTTGGCCTACTTATTTTGAACAGGGTATAGTAAAGTATTGTAAACAGGAGACACGATCCAGTGAATATTAAAATATTACAGTTCAATTCACTGAAGAGAGAGAGAGAGAGATATGTCATCCCTTAAGGGAGATTTGTATTTATATACTGTATACTTATCAGTATTTGTATTTATATACTGTATACTTATCAGTATTTGTATTTATATACTGTATACTTATCAGTATTTGTATTTATATACTGTATACTTATCAGTATTTGTATTTTAGTTTCCTCCCTATATCTCTATCAACCTTTAAAAATACCCCTAAGAGCCCCTCGCTTCGAAATTATTTTTGTGCAGTTATATGTGCCCCAGCCGAAGGCCGGTTTCTCCTAAATTGCAGGCTCGCTATCGCTCGCCAGGAAATAATCGACACCTAAATGACACGAAAGGTCTTAAAGTTGACAAAGAAATGGAGCTAAGCATGAGGGAGAAGGGGGTCCACAAAAATATCCCTTTAACCAAACATTACCTTACTTAACTTATGATAATCTTAAACTTATACTGAAGCCTAACGCCCTATCCTAATCGACTACCAAGTTTAGGTCAGGGCAACTCGAGTTTAGACTTAAAGACTTGTGGAATAACTGATTTGTATACTGAATAGGCAAAACTACTCATGGGGGAAAATACCTTAATCTGCTCCCTAGACGTCCAACAAGCTTTAAAAACTTCACCAAAACCCCTCTGCGAGCTATATTTGTACATTTTTTGATAGAAAAATGTCGCGGCCTCCTAAATTGCCGGTTCACTATGGCTCGCCAGGAACTTATGATACTCTTAAAACTATACTTAAAATACCAGTGAGCATAAAGAGATTTGAGAAAAAAATACTTGTTGCAGAAAAGGCTTATGGGGTAATTCATTGTTGGACTCTCTAATTTCTGAATGAACTGACTTCTGGGTGAACTGATATGTAGACGAACTGACTGGATGACAAGCTAACTTGTGGACAAACTGACTTGGAGGAAGAATTAACCTAACCGTTGCAATAGGCATTAATCCCCGACATTCACCACCAACATTAACATTTGGGCGAACTGACTTATAAACGAACTAACTAGTGAAGGAACTAACTTGTCACCTCTCACCTTAACGGTAGTGCTTGTATTTTGGTCTATTTATCTAGTTATGTATATATTTTATAGTAACCTTGCTCCACATCCATCAAGCTTTAAACAAAAAACTTTGACCCCCCCTTTTAGATATATTTATACATTTTTCGGTTGCAAAATATCCCGGCCAAAGGCCGCTTCCTCCTAGAATTACAGGCTCGGTATCGATCGCTAAGATAAAATCGAATACCTAAATGGCACGAAAGGTCTTAAAATCGCCAAACTAATGGAACGAACGTCATATAATCTCAAAGCTAATGGGACTAAACATAAGGGAGAAAAAGCAACTACCTCCCCTTAAGAACTAACTAATTTGTGAAGGATCTAACCTGTTACTCCCCGCCCAGAGAGCCACCTCTCCCCTTATAAACGAACTAACTTGTAAAGGAACTAACTTGTAACCCTCCGCCCCAGAAGGCCACCTCTCCCCGTGTTTCGTGTGTTGGGTTACAAGTATAGGAGAACCACTGGCTGGAATGACGAGTTATAGCGAGGTTATAGACGACACAAAGGCATCTCAGACCTATCTATTGGTTGTACAGGCGCATTTTATAGTTCGCCTGCAGCTTTGTAATCGAATGGTGTAATCTGGTAATCATAAAATTATTACCGTATATTTGTGTGTAGTCTTCTAATATGGTTTAACATAAAGTAATTGTAGTAGTTGTTTGTGTAATCTGGTAATCTAGTTTATCATAACGTAATTGCAGTAACCTACATTTGACAACATTTTAACCCCTTCCATACAGGCGAAGTCTTTTTAACTGTAATCTGACCAGTACGAAACGATTTTAATCAGTTTAAAAAGGGCCTCCAATAATTAACAGGCTTCGAACTATTTTACTTGACCCTTTTTAATACCATAGATCCTTCTTAAACTACATAAAATCGTCTAAATATAGCTAGAAATTTGTTAAGAAGACGTCGCCGGTACAGAAGGGGTTAATATAACATAATAAAGCTTATTGCCAGAAGACTCCGAGGACCTCAGTACATAATATAACATAACTACGGAGGACAATGAGCCACTCTAGCTAACACAAGTCATCCCAAATAACTTACTTATTTGGTTTGGCAAATATCAAAAACATATATTCGTATGATAACCCTTTCTGGATACGATGACGCATATATATTGTATTTTCTGGTTATTAGTAGACGATTGTATTCAGATTAGGAAGGGTATATATAGTAGAAGTCAGTGTTAATTGAGATACTCTTTACCCTCTTAATTCCTACATAAATTCGTCTAATGATAGCCAGATTAAACTATCAAAGTGCGCCACTATTCTCAAGGGGTTAAAACGACTATCCTCTACGCGGTCGCATATCAGTTGTATATTAACCCTCTAAAGATTATGACTCATTTTGACAGTTTATCATTAAACGAATTTATACAGCATAGGAAGGATCTGTAGGAATTAAAAAGGTAAAGACTATCTCAATTAACCATCTGACTTCCATATACCCTTCCTAATCTGAATAAAATCGTCTAATAATAGCCAGAAAACAAAAAAGGAATGCATACTCGGCTGTTGAAAGTGTTAATGTAAGAGAAGAGTATGGATTTGACCTTGGCCTCCACAGATAAAGCGGCCATGTTCAAGTTAAATATATCATTATGGATGTAGAGGAACTTTGGAATCCAGCTGTTACTGTAAATAAATTAAAATATTTTCATTAAGGGAGTGTTTTTTCTAGACCCTTCTCCCTCATGTTTAGCACCAATAGTTTTGAGCTTTTAAGACGTTCGATTATTAGTTTGACGATTTTAAGACCTTTCGCCCCATTTCTTTGTCAGTTTTCAGACCTTTGGTTTCATTTAGGTGTCGATTTTAATCCTGGCGAGCGATAGCGAGCCTGCGATTTAGGAGGAACCGACCTTTGGCCAGAACAATTTTCTACCGAAAAATTACAAATTCATCTCGAAGGGGGCTCTTTTGTTTTAGTATTATTATTTGCTTTACACTTGATGGTGGTCTCGGGAGGAAGCTAAAAGAAAAACAATAAATCTATTAAATCAACGCTCCCTTTAGGTGTGCAGCATTATTGTGCAAGGCTCAGATTTATTATATTGATTTATTTATGTTTTGTTATATTTGTTGTCCGATGTTATTATGTCATTTATGTTTTGTTATATTTGTTGTCCGATGTTATTATGTCATTTATGTTTTGTTATATTTGTTGTCCGATGTTATTATGTCATTTATGTTTTGTTATATTTGTTGTCCGATGTTATTATGTCATTTCTATGTTGATTATGAATGCCCTTAGTGGTGGGGAATGATAATGTAGTGACAGAGTGTACAGGATACATATTGCCAGCCCCTTAACTTATGATAATGTAGTGACAGAGTGTACAGGATACATATTTCCAGCCCCTTAACTTATGATAATGTAGTGACAGAGTGTACAGGATACATATTGCCAGCCCCTTAACTTATGATAATGTAGTGACAGAGTGTACAGGATACATATTGCCAGCCCCTTAACTTATGATAATGTAGTGACAGAGTGTACAGGATACATATTGCCAGCCCCTTAACTTATGTAGGTTATGATAATGTAGTGACAGAGTGTACAGGATACATATTGCCAGCCCCTTAACTTATGTAGGTTATGCATAATAGTCTTGGAATATTTTATCACTGTATGCACTTCATGGTAATTAGTGCTATATAGGCCTGATCAATTATAATATGGTGACCTAGTCATAATGATTAAGGGGTGGTTTTTAGTTTGCTCCCTAGACCTCCATCAAGCTATATAAATAATATCCCCAAAGACCCCATTCAAAATACAGTATATCTGTACATTTTTTCGGTAAAAAAAAATGTCCCGGCCAAAGGCCGCTTCCTCCTAAATTGCAGGCTTGCTAACGCTCACCAGGAAAAACGGAAACCTAAATGGCATGAAAGGTCTTAAAATTGACAAAGATATGGGATGAAATTTCTTAAAGCCACCAAGCTAATGAGGGCAAACGTCTTAAAATCTTAAAAATAATGGAGCTAAACATGAGGGAGAAGGGGTCAAGAAAAAGCATAAACCTCCCTATCAGTAAACCTTATATAACCTATTGAAATATATTGTAAGATACTGTTGTATGCAAAAAATGTAATTGATCCAAATTTACCTTTTTAAAGTATTATTTTAATGGCGGGTGGCTAGGAATCCTCCTCCCCGTGTAAACTTCACCTACTAGACGAGACAGAGAAAGGGGCGAGGGAACGCTAAAGTAGTCCCGGACACTAAGAATAATCACTTTAAATGTTGTTTCTGTTCGGGCTCTGTCTCGTGTCGGCCACCCCCAGCAATGGGGTGTGCCTGAGTATATACATACATACATAGTAAACATACAATTCTGTATTCTCATTTTAACCCTTGAGAATTGTGACGCATTTTTACATTTTATTCTGGCTATTAGTTCAAGATTTTATTCAGATTACGAAGGGTATTTGGAAGTCATATGGTTAATTGAGATAGTCTTTGCCCTATTAATTCCCACAGATCCTCGCTAAGCTGTATAAAATCGTCTAATGATAGCCACTATAAACTGTCAACACACGTCATAATCCTCAAGGAGTTAACTAGTTTGTTTAATAAATAATTGTCAGAAGCATAAAAAATAGTAATAATGATCATTGTTTTTACTTGTACTAGGAAAATATATAATAGCAATGTTAGATACAATAACTTAACAGGGTCAACTCTTTCAGTATAATACTCTGGCAGACAGTAGACGATTATATTGTACTTAGAGAGAATCTCTCGGAATTAAGGGATATAAACCAACTATGTTATGCTTCTGACTTCCACAGACCCTTCCTAAGCAGAATAAAATCCTTTAATAGCCAAGATAAACTGTTAAAACACGTCAACATACACCAGGGGCCAACGACTTAATAATACAGATGTCTAAAGTTTTTAGGGTCTTCAGTCATTCAAAATCTTCACTTAATATTATAGTTTACTTACTTAACTTATATCCCTATCTATCACGAGTCAGAGCTATTGTAATTTACCTAAACTTTTAGTCAACTCAAAACCCTTACGAAGAATCAAATGTATACTGTAGGCTAATATTTTTTGATTTTATCTTATATCTAATACATTTCCCTGTATATATTTTCAGGCTACAGACAAGTTTTCATCGAAGTCACGAGGAGAAAAATTCGAAGAGGTGTTCCCAGTCACTTTCCACAACAACAACAACACGATCAAAGTCTTTAAACCCGCAAGCGAGAGTGAAAGTCCTTTACCTGTGGCCTCGAAAGACGAAAGTACCATAGAAAACGTGCACGAAACTGGAGCAACCAAAGAAAACCGTTTATCGCAGGGTGAACTAAAGGATTACATAAACGCTTGCATTGTGGCAGACAGTGCTGATGAAGTCTGTGTCCCCTGTCGAGAACTGACAAACGCTGATAAAGTGCGTGACCAATGCCTACATTTCGATGGTAAAAGCTTTAATAAGTTGTTAATCTACAATCTAGTCAAATCCGTAATGTCTGAGAACGACAGGCATTACCCCCATATCTTGCCTAAGTGCGAGACATACCTTACCCAAATAGTACAAAAGCGAGTTATAGGGCTTATGCTGGAGGAGAGGGACACAAGAAACCCGAGTCCGTCCGGACTACAGGTCTTCCGTAACAGTACCCTCCTCAGTTCCTCAGAAAACGAGTTCTACCACCAACAACTTCAGGCGCGGCGGCTCGTGGACTCCGTGGTGGCTTCAGAACTGAAAGCCGAAGACAAACACTGGCAAGAGTTCAGCCGCGAGGAGGGCGAGCTGAAAGAGGCTATAGCCGCTGAAGTTTTTGATGATCTCATGAGCGACACGACTGATTTGTTGACGTCTATTCTTACACGAAAACTGACCAAACTATGACCAATTTGTCCTAACATAAGCAACACTAGTATCACCACTGCATTAATGTCACTAGTACTAAAAATCACAATAGACATAACAGTAACTAACACTTCCGCCTTAATATTACTACAGTTATAGACATGAAAATTTGACAAAATGAACCTGAGCAGTGACGTTGCTTTAGAAGGTATAATATGGTGATTTTTAGAGCAAGTGGCGACACATATACATTGGTGACTTTAGTTTTGTTAATGTTATATACCGTATAGAAAGACCATAACTGCAGGCCTACTTAATGTAGATACAGTAATTATATATATTGTTTATATTATGCTATTTAGATCTTTATAGTCTATTAATGTAGAGTATTGTACATAAAAGTAATGACTATTTATATGATATAATACTTGTATAGATACAGGCTGTTGAAATAATATGTAGAAGGGGTACAACTCATTGTGATGTAGATCTACTTTAAGTGCAAAATAAAATGTATATATGTGCAACATGAATATATTATTTAAATGTACTAGTTCCTATATTTGACATTTTAGTTTGATCGTGTTTAATAAATAAATGCATATCATTTCAGAATAATCATTATTGTTTAAGTATGCATGCATTTGTACTGAAATATTGTGTTGCTTGCTACTCAAATCATTAGGGTATACGTACACTACTAATTGTGTGTTCAAATATAACAATAATTATACCTACAATAAGTGTTTCCATCATTTACGTGTTTCAAATTAGCGCACGTTTGAAACACTTTATGGATATCATTTTTGTTACAATTAAATACACAATATTTACAGTGTAGTGCAGATGGACTTTAACATACCAAAGAATAGTATAATTTGGTTTTCATTATACAACAAAATATTTGTAAATCTAAACAAATGCATGCATTACAGTCAACTGGTTTTACAAAACTAATAATGAGAATAAATAATCGGATAACGAATGCGCCAAGGATACAGTCTTATATGAGTGTAAGCAATAATGATAATATACAGTCTTATAATAATGAGTGTAAGCAATAATGCACCAAGGATACAGTCTTATATGAGTGTAAGCAATAATGATAATATACAGTCTTATATGAGTGTAAGCAATAATGATAATATACAGTCTTATATGAGTGTATGCAATAATGATAATATACAGTCTTATATGAGTGTAAGCAATAATGATAATATACAGTCTTATATGAGTGTATGCAATAATGATAATATACAGTCTTATATGAGTGTAAGCAATAATGATAATATACAGTCTTATATGAGTGTATGCAATAATGATAATATACAGTCTTATATGAGTGTAAGCAATAATGCGCCAAGGATACAGTCTTATATGAGTGTAAGCAATAATGATAATATACAGTCTTATATGAGTGTAAGCAATAATGCGCCAAGGATACAGTCTTATATGAGTGTAAGCAATAATGCGCCAAGGATACAGTCTTATATGAGTGTAAGCAATAATGCACCAAGGATACAGTCTTATATGAGTGTAAGCAATAATGATAATATACAGTCTTATATGAGTGTAAGCAATAATGATAATATACAGTCTTATATGAGTGTAAGCAATAGTGATAATATACAAACCGTGTAGTAAGGGAGCACGGCCATCTATTTATTTGGACGCCATTTTGGTGCCTTAAGGGTGCCCACCTCGCTGTTTTTCTCTTTCTCTCCCTCTCTTTTTGGCTTGTATCTATTCGGCCCCATTCAGCCTACTGTTTTAAGACGTTTACCCCCATCCAGGTGTCAATATTTTCCTGGCGAGCGGTAGTGAGCCAGCATTTATATAATTTTGTTTTGACAGCAAGCTAAATTTGTACATTTTTCGATAGAAAAATGTCTTCGGCGAAGCCGGATTTCTCCATACAATGCTGGCTCGCTATCACTCGCCAGGAAGAAATCGAAACATGGATGGGGATAAACGTCTTAAAAAAGTTGGCTGGATGGGGCCGAATGGATACAAGCCAGGGAAAGAGAGAAAAGGAGAGAAAGATAAAACCAAAAAAACGGTGACCCCCCTTAACTCACTTTGTATCGGCGACGTCCTTTTCATTGTATTCTGGCAACTATTAGACGATTTTGTTCAGGTTTCGAAGGCTCTGTGGTAGCTAAAAGGATTAAATAAGATAGTGTGTAGCCTTTTAATGGTTCCTAAACATAATAGTTGCCAGCATATAATAAAAAAGGACGTCACCGGTACAGAATGGGTTAATATATTTAATATATAAGAACAGGGATGTATTATATTTTTGATCCTGTATAATTTAGTTCCAGAGGTCAAGGTATATATCCTGTATTGTCTGATGGTTATTATGGGTGTGGGTATATTTAACACCTTCTGTTATTATGGGTGTGGGTATATTTAACACCTTCTGTTATTATGGGTGTGGGTATATTTAACACCTTCTGTTATTATGGGTGTGGGTATATTTAACACCTTCTGTTATTATGGGTGTGGGTATATTTAACACCTTCTGTTATTATGGGTGTGGGTATATTTAACACCTTCTGTTATTATGGGTGTGGGTATATTTAACACCTTCTGTTATTATGGGTGTGGGTATATTTAACACCTTCTGTTATTATGGGTGTGGGTATATTTAACACCTTCTGTACCGGCCACGTCTTTTCAACTTTATTATGGCTACTTTAAAAGATTATATTCAGTTTAAAAAGGCCCTCCAGCAATTAACGGGATTCGATCTGTCTCACTTAACCCTCTATACTACAACAGATCCTTCTTAAGCTGTACAAAATCGACTAAATATAGCTAGAATATAATTAAAATGCCGTCTCCGGTACACAAGGGGTTAAGGGGGTAGAGTTTATTTATTAGTCGATATATATATATATATTATATTTGTTTAGTTTTCTCTCTAGACTTCCATCAAGCTTAAAAAACATCTCCAAGATCTCTCTCCTAGATAAATTTGTACATTTTTCGGTAACAAAAAGTCCCGGCTGAAGGCCGGTTCGGTTCCTCCAAAGTTACAGGCTCGCTATCGCTCGCTAGGAAAAAAATCGACACTTAAATAGCACGAAAGGTCTTAATGTTGACAAAGAAATGGGGGCGAAATGTCTAAAAAACGCCAAACTAATGGATTGAACGTCATAAAATCTGAAAACTAATGGGGCTGAACATTAGGGAGAAAAGGGGTCAGAAAAGCCAACCATCCTCTCTTAAATGTAAAGAAGTAAGTTAGGGTGAATGAGTCTTGTACAGTTGCCCACACAAGTTATGTTCCTCTCTGCGACCTTCTGCATGGGAATAGGAGCATTAGTGAATTACGAGTATTGTTTCTTATGCAGTGGTTAACTCATCTGATTAGTCGACTGATAATAATAAAGAAACCACACGCAATTAATTTATACTATTTTACGTTCATACATAAGATCACGACGAAGAACAGAACTTATGTGGGCAACTGTACGTGTCGGTATATACAACCTTGTTAGGAGTAGTTTGTTTAGGTGTTAAACTGTTTATTTGTAGTAGGTGTTGTTCTTATTCCGGTGTGTACCACTTTATAACACCCTTTACTGCTCGCTCACTCTCACACACACTCACACACTCTCTCTGTATCAAGCTTATATAATCCCCAAGATCCCCCTTCGAGATAAATTTGTACACTTTTCGGTAGAAAAATGTTTCGGCCGAAAGCCGGTTCCTTCAATATTTCAGGCTCACTATTGCTCGCTAGGAAAAAATCGACACATAAATGGCAAGAAAAGTCGTAATATTGACAAAGAATAGACATGGGGAGAAATTTCTTTAACTCGATAGACTATTGGGGCGAACGTCTTAGAATTTCATAACTAATAGGGCTAAACATGAGGGAAAAGGGGGTGCAGAAAAAATACCTTCCCTTAAACTAGGACGCCATCAAACACATGCTATATTTATTCCAGGTGAAATTTGCTATGCACACAATCATTGAGCTGTGACCATATTGTAATAAGTAAGTTGTATTGCAATAAGTAAGTATTTATCATATAATTATAGTTCAGTTAATATCAATAGTTCGCCGGAAGCTTCTAATGATAATATATGTGATATCTTAATCCCTTGAGGATTGTGACGCATTTTGACAGTTTGTGCTGGCTATCATTAGACGATTTTATGCGGCTTAGGAAGGATTTGTACGAATTAAAAGGGTAAAGACTATCTCAAATAATCCTGACTTCCATATACTCTTCCTAATCTGAATAAAATAATAATAATAATAATAATAGCCAGAAAATACATAATAAATGCGTCATTGTACCCTGAAAGAGTTAATGCGATATCTATCACGTGTCGCGGCTTAGACAAACGTGAGCACTGGCAAGGGCAAGTAATAATAACCTAAACATTGGCAATTTGTGAGTAAGGTTTTCGGCAAGCTAGTAACTTGAAATGTACAGTCGCGGCCATTAACACCTTCACCACCATTACGTAATATTCATCATATCATGGTTACCAATAGACGATATCCTTTAGTTCGATATCTTCTTCTTCTTAGGGCTGTGATGTGCAATGTACACGGAGTAGGATTCTCCAGATATTTACAAAGGCGTTATTAGCGTTGGACAGTTGTGTTAGTTGGGTTAGTTAAAGTAAGATAGTACAGTATTGTAAGACCTTTTTGTTTTGTCTGGAAGTAAATAGATGATAGATGGGTTAGCTGAAAAAGGGGTAGGTCAATATTGGTTGGGATTAGTATTGGTATAGGAATGGTAGTCAATTGTATTCTTGTTTGTCATTAATGTCGAGTTGTCTCATAAGTTAAGTGTTGTCTTGGTTGGAAGGGGGAGTAGCTCTGTGATAAAAGGTGGGTTTGTAGATTGGTACTGTATTTATTTTTGTGTACGTACTGTACTGTGATTCATATGTCGGAGAGTCTGTTAGTTATGCGTATATATGTCCCTAATGCATTGGCAATTGATTTTTTGTCTGCTGGTGGTAGGTTGCCTCCACCCAGTATGTTTTCTAAGTTAAATATTCCTCCTCTTCGAGCAATTTCTTCTCGAAGAGTCATGCGGGCGCTGTAGAGTAGGAAGTGCTCTACTGTTTCTGGGGTCTGACAAAATTGGCAGTTTTCGTTGTCTGCTAGTTTCATCTTGAACATGTGTGCTGTCAGTCTTGAGTGGCCAATTCTGAGTCTGAGAGCAGCTGTATTCATTGGCTTATTCTTGTAAGTGGTGTGTTTCCAGATTGCCCATTCTTTTTTTACGGTCCCATATTGAGTACCAGAAATGGTAACTTTCCATTCGTTCTTGAAGTCTACGAGAATGTCTTTTCTGAGTATGGTGATTCTGTCTGATGTGGTGTTTTTTTTTTTTTTTTTTTTTTTTTTTTTTTTTCTATATTCCAACTTACTTCCTCTCGGGCATAGGCTGAGAGCCTTAACATTCACCGCTTTACAATGAACAGTGAAGCCCGTGAGGTCTTGTTCCAGTCTAGGGAGTGAGAAATGTGAAGCACGTAGAGTACAACGAGCACCTGCCATCTTGCCTTCACATGAGGCACGGTGCTCACTCATGGCCCGAAACGACCCCATCTCTGAAGCCACCTCGTTCCCGTGCTTCACTGTCTCACCCCCTACACTCGGACTCTCACACTTACACACACACAACGCCACCTGTTGAGCAGATAACTCACCAGGCATTGCACCCCTATAGCATATTTTGAATATGGGAATATTCATACAGTGCTATTTAATCAGGGAACAATGAGGGTATTTTATTGACGTTTCGGTGGGCTTGTGGTAATGCACTGATACTAGGTACAGCACAAATTCCATCCCAATAATATCTTCCCATTGATACATCGGGATTTGAACCCGGGACCTTTGGATTACCAGGCCAGTGGCAAGACCACTCCACCACACCTGGGAGGTGGGTGATGTTTTGGAGGGAGTAGGCCTACATACCTTTGGCAAGGTTATCCACGATCTCATTGTGGAGTATACCTGTATGCCCAGGAAACCATTGTAGGCTTATGGTGTATCCATGAAGGTGATGACTGGTGATTTGCTGTAGTATGGGGTATACCAACTCTCTGTTCTTCTTTGCTGTGTAATTGATTGCTTGAATTGCACTCTTTGAGTTACAACAGAGAGTGTACTGTCCTGCTGGGAGTGTTTTCAAGGTTTCTAGGGCCTGGTAGATTCCATAGAGTTCAGCTGTGAATATAGATGTTTGACTAGGTAGTTTCCATCCCAGTATTAAGTGGAATTCTGGGATTCATAAAGCTGTTGAAGTTGAAGCAATTATACGTTCAGTGATTTGGGATCCATCTGTATATATATGAGTAGTGTTGAGGTGGCGGGTGGAGAGTAATTGTAGGAACTCCTGTTTGAGCTCAGAGGAGTGCCGTTCTTTTCCTGATGTGGTAATTAGATCTGTGTATATAGAAGGTGGATTATAATCCCAAGGTGGAACTTGCTGTGCAAAAAGATTTGCATGGCAGCCAAGGAAGATGCAGGCTTTTCTGTGAATAATGTGACCTATTCTTTCCCGGAATGGTGCTTTGCGAAGTTGGGCGCCCTGCGGTTGAATTGGTACTTTTCGTAGGGTTGCCGAGAAGGGGTGTGAAGGTGGGGCACTATAAGTGGTTGAAAAATATGATGCACAAAGTATGTCTCTTCTGGTCTTCAAGGGTATTAGATTAGTTTCGCTTTGGAGACTAGCTATAGGCGATGATTTAACCTTTAAAAGGCGAGCTATGTGTAGTGAACACCACAGTTCTGGGCGGCAATATTAGGCTTCATTCCTGCCTATAATCGTCATTTTACGATAAATATCGTTATTACTTATTCATATGCGCCTATTTTACCTTTACTATGAAGATAGTAACCTGTAACAACAATAAAAACAAGTGGGAATATCATTTTTCTGGTCAAAATCACGAATCAACATGGAGAGGCCCATTCATGAAATGTGGAGCACAGTGAGGCAACCCCTCCCATTCGCGAGCTCTGGAGCATGACTGAGAGTCCCACCCCACAGTCTACCTCTTCCAGCACACTCGCTAGGCACATAACCACAGCCTCCAACCAGCTTGCTAATGTTAGCACGAAAATATACCAATGAATTAGGGAATAACAGGGAAAATAGGTGATAATTGAAGGGGGGGAAGGAGGGGATGTGGAGGAGTGATATGAGGTATGGGGGGGAATTTTTTTTTTTTAAGTGCTACTGGGGTCTTTTAAAATATTTGTTTAGGCCTTCCCTCTTAAGAGCTTTGCCGCCGTCGCCCAGTAAAACCTCTTAAGAGCTTTCTCGACGTTCCCGGGTTAAGAGCTCCTATCATAACCCGCATTGCCAAGTTTTGTATCACCTCAAGGTTTTGCAGTGTGGTGGGTGCAGCAGAGGAATAAGCTCAAATTTACTTCTTATGTAGGCAATGTAGAATATTCTGAGCATGTCAGTGTCTGCTCCCCATGTTGTTCCTGTGAGGGCCTTCATTATATTTAGTCGCTGGCTTGTGCTTCGAACTAGGTGCTCAATATGGTTTGTCCAGGTTAATAGTGGGGAATCTAGGATCACTCCAAGATATTTATGACTGGGTTTGTGTGAGGTCTTCCCAGTTTATGGTAAGTCTTGTAGGTGGAATATTCTTTTTTCTAGTCCAGATTTGGAAAACTGGTTTGGATGGGTTGATTTGTAATCTGGCTTTTTCTAACCATTCCCCCAGTGTAGAGAGAGCATTCTGGATGTTGGGTTGTGCTGTCTGAGGATCCTGGTCTGAAGAGTATAGCGTTATGTCGTCCGCATACTGTATGGCGTTTGTTGGGGTTAGCACAGGCATGTCTGATAAATATGCCGTGAAGAGGGGGGGAGGGGGGGGAGGGGGCTGAGGCTTGACCCTTGGGGTAGTCCTCTCTTGTTGTTGATTATTTTTTACATTTTGCCTTGAAGGTAGACCTGGCTCGTCCTGTTGGAAAGATGTGACTGAAGCCATGTGAGCATTTTCCCCTTTACTCCTATAGAGGCTAGTTTTGATATTGGTAGTTTATGGGGAACTGTGTCGAAGGCAGCTGAGAGGTCTAAATACACAACTATGCAGGGTTTTTTGTTAGCAAGCGAAGAGAGGATAGCCTGCTCTAGATTTAGTACCTGGTCTACTGTTGTGCAAGTGGGTCTGAAACCTGCCTGTGTTGGTGGGATAAGGTTGTTGTGTTCCAGGAACCATGTCAGTCTTGCTTGTACCATTTTTTCGGCTATTTTGTTTATGCTGGATAGGAGGGTTATGAGTCTGTATGATGTTGAGAGTGAGGGGTCTTTCCCTGGCTTAATGAAGGGGAGGAGGATTCCATTATGCCAGGAGTCGAGTAGGTTTCCTTGAGTCCATGTTATATTAATGAAGTCTAGCAAGAATGGATGGAATGTTGATGGTAAGTATTTAATGAGTTCATATGGGATGTGGTCAATCCCTGTTGCTTTCCTTATTGGAAGGCTGTTTAATGCCGTTTCTAGTTCGGGTAGTGTGAACGACTTGTCTATTTGAGAGGGTTGTGTCGTGGCAGTTATGATGGTTGCATTGATTCTGTTTAGATCTGCATCTGCTATGGGTAAAATATGTTGTCTTGCTTGTATGGAGTTAGCTATTGTGTCAGCTCGATCTTTTGGTAGTATACACAGCTGTCCATCTATGGTGAAAGGATAGGAGGGGAAAGAGGGTCGTCCTGTAATTTTTCTGAACATTGCCCAAACTTGTGGAAGAGGGGTATCATGGGAAATTTTTCCACAGTA
Source organism: Paralithodes platypus (assembly GCA_032716605.1). NCBI lineage: Eukaryota > Metazoa > Arthropoda > Malacostraca > Decapoda > Lithodidae > Paralithodes > Paralithodes platypus. The sequence continues at coordinate 20,133,987 of CM064543.1, read as the reverse complement.
TCTTCTCCAAGAAGATTTCCGCACGAATTTTATGGTCTTCTTAGCATATGCTGTAGTCTTCTTTACTTGTATCCAGTTTTGTAGTGATTTGGATCTTCTTTGTTTTTGTATTGCTCTGCGGCGCTGTGCAACTACTTTTGAACATTCTTCAGTCCACCACAGCTTCAAGATTTTATTCGAGGGTTGTCCTGATGTAAGCTTGAAGAGCTGTTCAGCATCTTTGTTGATTGCCTCTATCAGTTTTTTGTGAATTATGTTTGTATCTGTGGAGTTAGTATCTGGTAGTTGCACGGTTTTCTGCCATTATTGCCAATCAAAATGAGGAGGAATCCGCCACTTGGGTAATGAGATGGGGAAAATGGGGGGGTTGCAGTATTTAAATTGTACAATTAATGGTCGGTGGTCTGTGCCCAAGTCTGGCCCGGCTGAAGAGTTTATATCTGGAAGGAGGGTGCCCGTTCTGTAGCATATATCTATAGACGATGAGTAATTAGTTTGTAGATTGAAGAATGTGGGGATATAGGGTTCTGATAGTAAGCTATAGTTGGTATTGTAGAAATAGTTAAAAAGATAATATCCTGCTGCATTGGGTGTTCCATGGCTCCATGAGTGGTGGTTTGCATCTAAGTCACCTATTACTATGAAAGGATATAATATAGGATATAATGGTCAAGTTCCTGATGGGAGATTGGACCACCTGGGTTATAGGTTCCTATTATTGATAACTGCAAGTTTAGAAAGGGTATTGTTGTAGCTATGACTTCTAGTGTGCCATTGCGGAAAGGCACTAACTTTATGGGTTTGGCTGATAATTCTGGTTTAATTAGCAATAGTAATCCTCCTCAAAGTTTTCCTGTTCTATCTTTCCTTTCAATTAAAAAATATGGCTTAAAAGTATGTTTGTATTTTTCTGTGAGCCATGTCTAATTGCAATATGTGGTGATGTTTTACTTAGATAGTTTTTGAGTTCAGATAAAGATGTATTGAGGGATTTTGCATTCCAGGTGATTATATAGAGTGGAGCCATTATTTTTTATGTTTTGCAGGCTCTTGGTGGTTGTACACGATTGTCCTGGGGATTTGGATTTTCTACTTCAAGTTGGGTGCGTGAAGTACCGGGATGCGTTTCATCAGCAGATTCATCATGGGTAAATTATTTAAGCCATCATCACACATACAAGAGTCGGTGCCCGAGTCCAGCACGAGTGAACGATGGGTGACACTCTTTGTGACTCTGGCAAGAACCAGCCCAAGTAGGTCACTGTTCCCGATTCACTAAGAGTCAACAAGAGTTGGTACGTGTTCATCCAAGAGTCAGTACCAGTCACGGAGAGTCAACAAGAGTCACAAAGAGTGTAACAAGAACTCAACACGAGTTGAGGACATTTGAAAAATAACGGTCAAATTCCAGGGTACGAAAACAAAGAGTCAACACGAGTCAACACGAGTCAACAAGAGTGTAACAAGAGTGTAACAAGAGTCACGAAGAGTGCCATCACCTGGGGTGTCATCGGACAATGTACCGGCATATATGTATGTATGTGTGTATTATATGTATATACTCATGCACATCCCGTAGCTGGTGGTGGCCAACTCGAGACAGACAGAACAGAAACAACATTTAAAGTTCCAATTTTTATGGTTTGGTACCACTTTCGCGTTCCCTCACCCCTTTCTGTCTCGTCAAGTATATGAAATTTACAAGTGAAGGAGGATTCCTAGCCTACCGTCCCCAGAAGGAAAAGTACTAGGCTACAGTAAAATAGACAGATAGAAAATAGTAAGTAAAAAGTATATAGTACAAATATATAGAAAAAATGTATAAGGAAAAGAAATAGCGCTAAAAATTTCATAAATTGTCGCACACATTATCACTTGCGTAAGCCGAATTACCTGTTCCCCTCTATCAATCTACTGTATTTATCTTCTGTATCTAATTATCTTCCTTATTAATGAACAGAATTATTTGTTGTTTCATGTTTTTTTAATCATTATTTAGTTTCTAATGCTATAGCATGGACAAAAATACTATCCTACCATTACATTAATAATTATTATGAAAAAAAAAACAGCAAATAAAAGCATTCCCCCTATCTTTTATGTAAAGCCTGGTTCACACATAGACGAGTCGGTGCCCGAGTCCAACGCGAGTGATGAAATTTTGCTATTCGGCAAGGACTCGTCAATACTCTGCAACACTCGTGTATACTCGTAGTACACTCGTGTATACTCTCCGTGTATTGGGGTGTGCCCTGGGTACTAGCCACGTGGCCCAAAAATTTCAAACAGGCATAAAATTTCTTGTCTCCGTCGCGAGTCCGACGATAGTACGTGTAGACTCGTGCACATACGTGTATACTCGTGTAAACTCGTGTTTGACTCTGCGTAACTCTTCGTTACTCGTGTTTACTCGTGGTAACTCGTGTAACACTCTTTTGTGATTCGTCCTCGATCGTGGACATTCCGATGTTGGCGAGTCAACAAGACTCAACACGTGTCTACACGAAACAACACGTGTGCAACACGTGTCACCAAGAGGTGAACAAAAGAATATGAGTGCCAATATTGTGAAACCTGGGTCTACACGAGTCAAACACGAGTGTAAACACGAGTCTACACGAGTAACCCAGATTCACTCAGAAATAAGCACGAGTGTAACACGAGTAGGCGAGAGTGCAATGTGGATGACCGTTATTTCAACAAAGTTTGACGAGTTAACACAAATTTACACGGATGCAACAAGAGTCTATACGTGTGTAACACGGATCGAACGATAATAACACGAATCTATAAGAACCTACACGAGTGGTGGAGTGTAGCCCGAGTGGTGGCAACACCGCGTGAAGAGTTGGCAGCCGCGCCGTCCACACAGCCGCCTCACACCCCTATAAAGGCACTCCCCCACGCTGCCTCTGCCCATTCCGCCAGCACAGTACACAAGGAACACAACCTGCCTCGGACCTGCCCCATCTACCCACGCTGCCCTTCGCCATGCCCCTCCCTGACAAGAAGAAGGTCACCACCATGAAGTCTCCCAGCCCTCGACATGTGCCGCCGAAGTTGAAGTTTAATAAACGTGTTGTCAAGCCGCTGCCTGGCCACTTGCAACCCCGTGACGCACCACCTACACCACGCCGCCTAGCCCAAAACAAGCAGACACGTGATGCGTCGCCGCCTGAGGAAAGCTCTGACGAAATAATAGAGGATAGCCAGGCCCCACTTACCATTGATAGTCAGCAAATCGGCGCCGATGCCGATGCCATGTTCGACGACGACGAGACGCAGATGGATGTCAGGGATAACGACAACGACATAAACACAGAGGAGTTAGAGGAAACGGACATGTCTTCCCAGGACAACCTAGGCAACTCTCAGAACTCCCAGAACACCATGGACGATGACAGACCCGTGTATGGGGCTATAAAGAAAAACAAACTGACCCGGATCCTGTTTGACGACGAGACAGAGGACATGCTGGTAGACTGGGTGAAGGATAACCCCATGCTCTACCAGAAACGCCTCAAGGAGTACAAGGACAGCAGGAAGAAGGTGCGTATGTTTGAGGAGAAGGCTGCCACCCTGGTACCTCGTGTCACAGGTAAGTACCCCAAACAAAGCTTTCGTTATGTTATTTTAGTGTAAATAAGTTTTTTAATACCTTGTTGTTGTGTACTTGGTTCGATTCCAGGTATTTCATACGTTAAATACATCATGATTTTGTTCAAATGTTAACAGTTCCATAAATTATATGCTGTGTTGCCAATATCACCTACATTGCATTCAATTTGTATGTTTTCATTCTTGAATATAGATTTGACTATGCCCCTATTGTTTACCTGTTCACGACGATATATAAAGCATTTATACATTATGTCCAGTGCCTAGTAAATGTTTATGTTCCCCCAGGAGCAAATCTGAACAAATGGGTGATGGGCATGCGGATGCGGTATGCAAAGCTTACTGACGAGAAGAGTAGTGCGGGCACACCTGGGACAACTGAGGGGCGGCCAAGGTCAGGGAGGGACGAATGGATATTACACAAGTTCTCCTTCCTGAAAGGGCACATTGCCCGAGTCAAGACCCGGGTCACAGCTAAGGTGAGAACACTAATATACATACCTAATATGTGTGACAATAATAGATACATGGGAAATTATAAGAACAAGTAATAAACAGCAACAATATATAAAAGTTATCGTTTGTAAAACATAAAAGTTTATAATATGCTCCCATTTACCTAATAGTGTCGGTTATAACATATTTAACGCCGCCATATATACTTATTTTGTGATTTATTGTAGGTATACATTTATATAGGAAGGCTTGATATAAACATCATATGGATTTATGTATTAATATTTATTGGCAATGTACATATTATAAGATAATTTCATTTTGCATCATATATGTAACGCCACACCTTCATCTGCGAAATAATATACAATTGATATACAGTATATTAATGAAAGACTAAATATATGACTTTCTTTCAGTTCCAAGAATCAGAGCAGGACGCCCCCCACCCCTCTACTGCCACGCCCGGGGAGACAACAGAAGACCCAGAGAGTGGTGAGGATGACTCCTCTGGCATGCCCCCGCCCTCCGGGACACCTGCCGCCCCAGGCACCATCTCGAAGAAGCGCCGCAGAAGCGCCGACACGAGCCCACCTGTTGAGGTAAATATTAAATCATTGTTAACATAATTCATAACGAGAGTATTCCTATTAATTATATTTTGTTGGAGGCTGAAAACTGCTGACACGAGCCAACCTGTTGAGGTAAATATGAAAGCCTTGTTAACATAATTCATAACCATAATTCATAACGAGAGTATTCATATAAATTATATTTTATTATATATATTATGTTAGTATATATAGTATATTATATTATATTATATTATATTATTATATTAATATAGTATATTATATATTTTAGAGTATTCATATAAATTATATTTTATTGGAGGCTGGAAACTGCTGTATGGATATATATTAATGTATTAATTTATATTAATATATTATATTAGTATACTGTACAGTATATAGTATATTATATTATATTTTATTATTATATTAATATAGTATATTATTATATATATTACATTATATATTAATATACTATATTATTATATATATTACATTATATTATTATATTATTATTATTATACTATATTAATATATAATTATAACATGTTTTTAACCAACAAAATGTTATTTCTCTAGTTGTCTGGCAAGCGGGATGAGCTGAGGGAAGACATGGCCACCCTGGTGTTAACCCTGGCATGTAGGCAGACACGGTACTCCCCGTTTGTGGCCTACTTGGAGCAGCAGCTGGACATCCTGCCTGACCAAGTAGGAGATTCATTGTCTAGGAAGATGATGATGCTCGTGCTGCAGGCCAGGGAAGACATGGATGCCAGCACATCCGTGTCACCCTATCAACCCACTAAATCACCTCAGGCCATCACCCAAGCACAACAACAGCAGCCCCCAACCCCACCACAGCAGGCAGGACCGTCATTGGGGGTACCACGCATGTCCCCAGCTTTCACCACTCCCTCGTTCTCTGAGATGATGGCGGCCTCATTCAGGTCCCCTGTACCTGAGTGGTGGGGGGTTCTATAACCCCCACACATGGCACCAACATGGCGATCCCTTCTACCCCTAGCAGGCCGCCAACACCTGGCAACTTTCTGCAGTACACCAGGATGAACACTGCAGCCAACACCCCCAGACATGGGGATGACGAAGTGTGATTACTGTAAAATGTACAAGCTAGTCATAAACCCCAGTGGTGGGGATGACGCTGAATTATATTATTATGATTGTAGCATTTAAGGAACTTTTCTATTTTTTATGTAAAAATAAAATGAATGTGACTCCAGCTTTTGTTTTGCATCCAAATAATATTTACAGTTATTTTAATCATAAGTTACAATAACCATTTAACTTTACTCAACTTTTAAATGACTTGTTAACAGACAAACAAATAAGTAATATGAATTAAATACTTTTTGGAAGATTAGATACAATTAATAATTATAATGATTAACCAATTGGAAGAACATAATTAAAGGGAAGAACATATAATGCTAATAGGCTGAAAAATATGATAAGACTTTTATGGATATACAGAATGGAATATATACAAAGAAAATGTAATAAAGATTTGTACCTAGAAAAACATACAAAACCTATGAGACAAATATAAATATAAACATATATCAAATATACAAATATTTCTGAAAGCACATAGAAAAACCTAAAACAAGGATAAATCGAAATTTATAATATATAGAGAGACTATAATAATGATATTTAAAAGACTTAGAAAAACATTAGCAAAATTTGAGACTAAAAATTGAATGAAATCCTACTAATGAACATAATTGGTGAAATATATATAGGATTCTTAATATTGATAAATATGAGAAGGGTATACAAAGGTCATGATGAAGCGGGAGATGCATGAAGAGGTTATAGACATTACAACAAAGAATCCCAACATATTATGGTTACATACCTTTAGATCATGTGATTCTGCCAGGAAACACTCCCCCTTGGTGATGAATAGTAGTCGGTGAGGTGCTGCCGTTGAATCTTGGCCTGGACTGTCACGACATTCCCGGAGAGTCTGTGCAGGGGGTTCATCCTCTCCACATCCTCCCTCCACGCCCCAGGAATGACAGCATGCGTCACAGGGTCCTCCTTGTCCAGTAGGTTGTCGTGGTGACCAGGGTACCTCAGCCGCATAAGGTTGTGCATACAGCAGCACGCAAATACCACTGACTCGACACAGGACGGGTGGAGGGGTATATTGCCGAGAAGGCACCTGAACCTGAGATTGGGAGAGAATGGTTATTTCTTACAGTTTCTTACAGTAGATCCTCTGGAAAAAGGCAAACTAGGCCTGTGTATCCAGCTCAGTGCCAGTACTTGCACTGCTGCGGTCGTTCACTGTGTTGGCGGCGGCGGTAGCAGACGCAGCATTTTTACTATTCTGTATTTTTGCTTTATAATCAAACTTCAAATCTTGTCTTCCCCATGCTTTATCAAGATTACTTTCAAACTTCCTTATTGATTCGGAATCGACTACATACTGGGGCAGTGCGTTCCACTCATTTACCACTCTATCACAAAATGAGTTCTTTGACTTTTCAAGCCTATTTCTTTCTTTGTAAATTTTCTTAGAGTGTCCTCTCGTTCTTGTTCCCTCCCGCATCAAGAAGATACCTTCACACACATCCTCATCATACATTCCTGACACTATCTTAAAAGTCTCTATCATATCCCCTCTCTTTCTCCTATATGCCAGTGTTGGAAGCCCCAGTGTCCTCAACCTCTGCTCATAGCCCGCGTTCTTCAACGTTGGTACTAGCTTGCTAGCTCTCCTCCGCACTTTCTCCACTGCTTCTATATCCTTTACCATATATGGAGCCCACACCTGGTTCGCATATTCCAGGTGTGGCCTAACCAGCGCTGTATAGAGATTCCTGAATATTTCTTCGTCAAGTGACACAAATGTCCTCCTTATCAGCCCTACAATTCTATTGGCTTTGTTTATCTTTTCCGCTAAATGTTCTGAGAAATTTAACTTATTGTCTATCACTACTCCTATATCCTTTTCTGCATTAACTTCCTCCATCGCTTCATGCATACTGTATCCTACCTTGTCTATCTTGCTTGTCCCAATCCGCATGTACTTGCATATTTTTTGGATGAAAAGGCATTAACCATCTAAGGCTCAGACCATCCCTTCATGCCCTCCACATCTCCTTGAAGCAAACCCACATCTTCCTTACTCCTCACTCTTCTATACAGCTTAGTGTCATCTGCATACAGGTATATCTCACTTCCATTAGTTATAACTTCAGGTAAGTCGTTGATAAATATAACGAACAGTAGTGCTCCCAACACAGATCCCTGAGGTACCCCACTTGTAATTCCCCTCCACCCCGAGCCTATTCCATTCACCAGTACCCTCTGTCTCCGATCTTTCAGGAAGGCTTCTATCCATTTCACACATTTCTCCCCTATATTATAGCTTCTAACTTTCTCTATTAACCTTTTATGTGGGACCTTATCGAAGGCCTTCATAAAATCGCAATATACCACGTCTATAACATCACCATCCTCCAGAATTTGCATCCAATCATCTACCACCTTAATTAGCTGTAGTACTGTCGACCTCCCCGGCAAGAATCCGAACTGTCTCCCACTGAAAAGTTGGTTTGATTTCATATGCTCCATTATTCCTTCTCTAATTACCGTTTCCATTAGTTTACACACAACACTTGTCAAACTGACTGGTCTATAATTTCCTGGGTCATTTCTCTTTCCCTTCTTAAAAATAGCTGTTCGCCTCTCTCCAGTCCTTTGGGATTTGTCCTGTATTAAAAGATACCTCAAATAACATTTTTAATGGCTCTACTAACATTTCACCTCCTTCCTTTATGATTCTTGGATGTATCCCATCCGGTCCCGGGGACTTACTTCTGTTCATTTTTTCTATAGCCCTTCTTATTCTAGCATGGGAAAACTCTATTAGTTCTAGTGCCGGTGCCTGTTTGATGGGAATAGTAGGCACTCCATCATCCGACTCCACTGTTAGTACCTCCCCAAAGTATTTCCCCAGCACCTCTGCTTTCTCCTTATCAGTTTCTGCTCTATTCCTACCATCCAATTCTCCTATCAGTTCTGGGATACCTACTCTTCTTGTTAACTTTTCCTGAATGTACTTCCAGAATATTTTTGGATTATCCTTCACGTTTTTTGCAATCTCTCTCTCCCTCTCCTTCACCCCCTCCTTGTCTCCCACCTTATTTTATTGTTTATTTGTTTACGTTCCAAATCCACTTCTTTAGCTTCTATACTAGACCCCTTGTTCTTTTTTAACACTTTTAGTCTATACCACAATCGTTTCTTTCTTCTTATCAATGTCCAAAGCTTTCTTTTCATTGGTAATTCTGGATTCGTTCTTTTCCTCAATTTTGTTTTATCCTTATATTCCCTTACTGGTACACATTTGGATATAGCATTCTCCAGTTTGACTCTAATCTTCCTCCACATTCCTTCCTTATGATCATGTATAGTTAAATACTTGACTGTAGTTATAGTTCATATTATTACGGTGGCATATAAATTGTCTTATCATATCTCATGTCGCATCGACGAAATAACTTCACATTACCATACGCTTACCTGGAGGACATGATACTGAAGGCATTCTCCACAACGCGGCGAGCCCTGGACAGACGGTAGTCGAAGATCTGTTGAGGTACAGTGAGGCGGCAGGTAGAGTGTGGCTTCATCAACCACCTTCGCATAGGGATAGTGGAGCAGATAACTAAAAATTTCAGGAGAATCGTTCAAATGGTGATGCAAGCATGAAATTTGGTACATGTACCCTTCAAGGTCCATTCTTCTCAGAAATACCGCTGGCCACGCGAAAATCCAAGATGGCGGTCATTTTTCAAGATGGCTGCCGTGCCTGACCATATATTGCTTAATTCTTTTTTAATTATTACCTGGTGAACATTTTAAGAGAAAACTGTTTCTTGCTAACCAGATTAATGAGAAGCACTGTTTTAATCATTGTCATAGTCTATAATTGGAATTTTAGAATGGCATCCAAGATGGCGTCCATTAATTTCATAATATGTTCATATCTAAGCAACTACTGAACATATATACATGATTTTTGGTGTGCACATACATTCTTTGGGTCAGATAATCCAATGGAGCCATTTTCACATTTGTTAGTAAGGACTGAGGCAGTGATGAGATCTTGCAAATATAATAGAGTGATGTCAACACACAACCAGGGCACACTGGTAACATCGCTGCTGTGCAACTCAGCATGGGGTTCAGTGTCAGCTTATTTTACTGTACTATACTATAAGTTGTAGTGTAGTTTAATTTAGTGTCCCAAATGCTTTCTAACAGCCCCATATCAATTAGCTACTAGACAGTAGTTGGTAGTTAGTAGATAGAGTTAGATAGCCGCACCTGAATTGACAGGGTGTGCCAGCGCGGGAGAGCCGAGCCAAGGGTAAGGGGGCTATACATGACTTGCCCATGTACTTACCTGGATGGTGTACAGATCACACGGGACTTAAATGGCACTGGATGAATGATCGGGCTAGGTGTAGGTCACCCGAATCTAGTTGTATCCCATAAAGTAATGTGTGTGTAATTTCGTTAAGGTGGTAAAAGGATAAACCCTCGGCCTTAATCAGAAAGCAAAATGGCAGATTCAAAATCCATTTTTCCCATAAGACAAACTGACTGGTCAAAATGTTGTCTTTGCCAGAAAGAAAAAATAGGTGAAGATTTAACATCACCTAGAACCCATTATTCCCTTGAACATGACGGTTATGCCATGCTGGCTACCAACATACCGATGTTTCATGAAATCCAGGAAATGCCATTGATCGTGGATCCAACAAGGCTTGATGAAGGTGACGGCATAGATGCCACTTTGAGAAGAAATCAGGCAAAATACCATGTCAACTGCCGGTTGTTGTTTAACAACAGCAAGCTGAATCGCGCAAGGAAACGCCGATCTAATCGTCAAAGTAGTGAGTCTGAAGATAATCATGCAAAGCAACGTCGAACTAGCTATGATGGTCAAACTTGTATTTTTTGTGAGAAAGTGGCACCTGCATCTGATCTCAGGCAGGTAATGACCATGAACCTTAACAAGAGGCTACAAGAGTGTGCAGAGGCACTTAACGATGGCAAGCTTCTTGCTAAATTGAGTGGTGGAGATGCTATTGCACAGGAGCTAAAGTACCACAGAGTGTGTCTCAGTGCCCTCTACAACAGGGATAGGTCCCACCTGAGAAACCTTGAGAAAAGCTCAAGTGCCACTGATCTGGAGCCAGATGTTTATCCATTAATTTTATCAGAGCTGGCGACATACATTGTTGAAAGCAACCTATGCTCAGAAGAGCCAGTCACATTTCGCCTGGCAGATATATGCCACCTTTACCAACAGCATCTGGCACAACTTGGTGTGGATTTACCACGTGTAAATTCCACCAGACTGAAGGATAAACTTCTGGAAGAAATTCCAGAACTTGAAGCTCATAGAAGTGGAAGAGATGTACTTCTTGCATTTCAGAAAGATGTGGGCAAAGCAATTACCCAAATTTCTGATTTTTCAGATGCACTCATCACTGCTAAAGCAGCAAAGATTCTAAGAAAATGCATGCTTGAACATCAATCAAAATTTGATGGCACATTTCCAGCTGGTTGTGTGCAAAATGCCATACCTCCCCTTCTGCTTCAGTTTGTGGGGATGGTTGAACATGGAGCTGACATCAAGTCTCAACTGAGATTTGGAGTTTCAAAGTCTGATTAGGCCATTGCCCAATTGATGCAGTTTAACTGCTACTCCCGATACAAAGAGGGAGCTGCTACACATAGGCACTCAAAAGACAGAGAAACACCATTCCCAGTCTACATGGGACTCTCAGTCTATGCCAAAACCCGGAAAAGAAACCTGGTCGAAATGCTGCATGAGCATGGCCTCAGCATCTCATATGACAGGGTGTTGGAGGTCTCAGCTGAATTAGAAGATGCCACAGTCAACAAGTATGTCGAGGAGGGTGTGGTCTGTCCACCAGTACTGCGTAAAGAGTTGTTCACCACTGCCGTGATGGACAACATCGACCACAACCCTTCCGCAACAACTGCCACAACCTCCTTCCATGGGACTAGCATTTCTGTATTTCAACATCCCACCAAGGTAAATGGTGGCCAGAAGGCCGATACACTACTCAAATAGCACAGCTTTAAATAGCCTTTAAATAGCCTGCTGATGGCTGCTATTTACTTGTATGACGTCACGGTACTTTTGCGGTAATTTTCACCGAGTTCCAATATCACCGAAACTACCGTGATGTCAACACAATGGGTTTAAGGAAATTTCACTATGGCAAAGGTGCGTAAACACGGAAAATCACGGAAAAGTTACCTCACGAAAACAAGCAATATCTCAGTAACTACTGGGCCTATGGAGCTGAATTTTTTTACGAGACAAAAGCTGAAAGTGACCTCTCTCACGGAGTTTATGACTCATTTCTTTAACTTTATTCTTTGATTAGCTATTAAGCCATAAACACTACCGAAAATCGCCAAAAAAATCCGGCCTCCTCGGGTTAATGGCGGCCATCTTGGATGCCATCTTAGTTAAAGTCTAATATGCAACTGCTTTGGACAAAATTACCTTCACTTACCACGTTAGAGCCAAAAAAAAATGGATTGGACAGTATTCATGTCTTTTTTTCTTTCAATTAACTGACCCATAACAGTAGGGCTCAGTCAGATGTGTCGGCCATCTTGAAAAATGGTCGCCATATTAAATGTTTGCGTGGCCAGCGGTATGTGCTTTGAAAGTGAGCTTTGAAGAATACCTGTACCAAATTTCATGCTTGCATCACCATTTGAACGATTGTTTCACTTATCTGCTTCACTAGAAGGCATCGTCACCGACCAGGAAGTACGGAACAGGTGTGTCGTCGTTGGCCAGAGGTTCGGCAGCAGGGAGTCCCAGGGTGCACCGATCCAATGCTGCTCTGATGTTTGTCCTTAGAAAAAACCCTCCATCTGAGCAGCTACCGTGATTACCTATGTCGCAGTAGAGGAATTTGTAGTCTGCGTCTACAATAGCCATGAGCATGAGTGGAAGCCTTTGTAGTTGTAGAATTCAGTTCCGCCTTGTGGAGGGCATCGGATGGCGCAGTGCTTTCCGTCGATGGCACCAACGGCATGGTGGAAATCCCACCGTTTGGAGAACTCCCTGGCAACCTCCTTCCACTCCGCCGGGGTCCTGGAGCAACGTATAACATCCTGCTGGTATTCTGCAATGATGGCCTCGCATGTTTCAGGCAGTATGATAGAGATGGTGTTCCGGGCAACACGGAACGCATACTGCAGGCTAGGATAGGAGTCACCCGTGGCCAGGTAGCAGAGTGTGATTGCCAATTTCAGCCCAGGTGACAAAGCCTCCCTCCAAAAGGTGTCCTGCTTCTCTATCCTTGGCCCCACACGTTCCACCAACTCCCTAAACATGACTTGGTCCACACGCAGGAAGTTCTTGAAGGCTTTATGGGCCTCTGCCTCAAACTCCTTCAGGAGTTGTTCATCTCAATAACCAACTCCTTGCCCAAACTGTCCTTGGTTTCCTTTGCCGTTGACGTCTGCGTTCAGCTAGCGCCTCACCTTCCTCAATGTCTATGAGATCCATCCGCATCTTCAGGAGTAACACCCTAGCTACTGTGTTGCGGCGATTGATGGACATGGTGGGTGGCTGTATCCTGTGGGTCTTTCTTGCGTGGTGTCGAGTGGTTGAGTGGCAATGGGTGGTGGTGGGGGCTGCTTATATATGGTTTCGGGCACAATGTGCACAATGTGTTGACTCTCAGCGACTCTTGCACATTCGCGGTACACTCAACGACTCACGTAGATCCCTGTTGCAATCATGTAGACCCGTGTTCCATTCGTGTTGATGCGCGATAAACTCTTGTTGACTCGTGTTGACTCCTACCTACTCTTTGTTTTCGTACCCTGGAATGTGACCGTTTTTTTTTTAAATTTCAAGCACTCGTGCTTGGTTCGTGTTAAACTCGTGTTGACTCTCATTGACTTGTGTTAACTCTTGAATACACACGTGTTGACTCATGTAGGCTCTTGTAGACTCTTGTTTCACTCGTGTTGACTCGGCCTCATTTGCTAATCGTGTAATAATTGGCCTCCACCAACGCCGATAATCGACGAGTGTCACTCGTGTTTGACTCGGGCACCGACTCGTCTATGTGTGAACCAGGCTTAAGGCTGAACGTATGATTCCGACACCTTATATTATCAGAGCGTATAGGCTTATTTCATAATTCGCACATTTTACGCTCACTTGGACCTAACGACCTTCGATCTATATCTCCATTATCTAATTATCTCCCTTATTAATGGACAGAATTATATGTTGTTTGATGTCATTTTAATAATTGTTTAGTTCCTAATGCCGAGGATATGAAAAAAAATAATGTCCTACCATTACATTAATAATTATTATGACAAAAGAATATAATAAAATTGTCCCCGTCTTTTATTCAAGCCGATCTAGGCTATTGACAATTTATCGTTTCAGAAATTTAAGTCGGTTTCATAACAAGCTTATTTTTACTCACGTTATGATCTCTTTCACTTTTCACTGAGAATCTGGAACATAATGTTTTACATTATTTTAATCGACTTGTGTCATTTTGCTCATTATGTGTTAGTGGTATAATTAGTTTATTTAGCCCATCAAATCAGAAATTATTCACAGATTCCATAGAGACCAAATAACAAATATAAAAGCTGATAAATAAGGGAGATAGCTAGATACAAATGGAAATGAATACAGTAGATAGAAATATAAGTAATAGAGAAAGAGAAAGCAGATGAAAGGGAAAATTATAATACGAAATGTACACAAATAACACTAGCGGTCTCTGTTTTCTAAAGGGTCACCGAAGTTATGATGTTTTCGATCTGTTTTCTAAAGGGTCTTTGCAATTTCGATGTTTTCATATGGTTAAATATGTTTTGTTTTTGTTTTTTTATTCCAACTTACTTCCTCTCGGGCATAGGCTGAGAGCCTTAACATTCACCGCTTTACAATGAACAGTGAAGCCTGTGAGGTCTTGTTCCAGTCTAGGGAGTGAGACATGTGAAGCACGCAGAGTACAACGAGCACCTGCCATCTTGCCTTCACATGAGGCACGGTGCTCACTCATGGCCCGAAACGACCCCATCTCTGAAGCCACCTCGTTCCCGTGCTTCACTGTCTCACCCCTACACTCGGACTCTCACACTTACACACACACAACGCCACCTGTTGAGCAGATAACTCACCAGGCATTGCACCCCTATAGCATATTTTGAATATGGGAATATTCATACAGTGCGATTTAATCAGGGAACAATGAGGGTATTTTATTGACGTTTCGGTGGGCTTGTGGTAATGCACTGATACTAGGTGCAGCACAAATTCCATCCCAATAATATCTTCCCATTAATACATCGGGATTTGAACCCGGGACCTTTGGATTACCAGGCCAGTGGCAAGACCACTCCACCACACCTCCCCATAATATAATATAATATAATATTTTGAAGAAGTTGGGTCACAAGCGAGTCACGAAGAGTTATGCAGAGTTCAACAAGAGTCGAGTCAAGACAAGTCAACAAGAGTCAACACATGTTGACACGAATCTACACGTATGTCCTTCGGACTCGTAACGGGGACACGAAATTTCATGCAGGTTTGACATTTCTAGGCCACGTCACGAGTACCCAGGACACACCCCGATACCAACAGTACTCACACGAGTCACGAAGAGTCACGAAGACTATGCCCAGAGTCATTGACGAATATGGAAATTTCATCACTCGTGTTGGACTCGGGCACCGACTCGACTCGTGTATGTGTGATGATGGCTTTAGTGTTTGGGTTGCAGGTTTCGGGTCATGGTTTTTAATTTCTTCCTCTCTGGTGTCTTGTTGTGCTTGTGTTGTTGTTTCATTCGGCTTCTTTTCCGGCTGGGGGTGTTCAATTCCTTTAGTTTATAATCTACATCTACGACTCAAATGGGTAAATACGATCCTAATTAACCCTCTTATAGTCGGTTTTACTTCAACTGACGATAAATTGAATCCCTTAGCAGCTAAATTCCCGATACTTAATGAAAAAATAGGAAACTACTATGTCTTTGCATAATATTAAGACCAAGTTTATATATTTAGCACCATATTTCATTACAAAATCTTCAAAATAACTGAGAAATCTTGATTGGAACTTTGCAATTTATCGTCAGTTGAAAAGAAACGGGTAAGATAGATGATTCATAAACTGCATAAAAGCATCTAATTTTACCCAGCACCAAAGGTAAAAAGGCGTTATGGTGCTGAAGGGCTTAATATTGTTCCATACATTTTTGAAGCAGTCTTGAGCTGCATTGAATCACCTGTTATCAGTTTTGACCTAATACTTGCATTCTAGATGTTCGGTTTAGTACTTCGAGGCTGTAAAATGAATCAGTATTTATGACCACGGCTGTAGGCCTACATATTAATCCTTTAAGGGAAGATTTGTATTTATTATTATTAATATGATATTATATTTATATATTTGTTTTTATGTATTATTGTTAGTTTATTCCCAAGACCTCCACCGAGTTTTGAAATATACCCCTAAGACCTTTGAGATGATTTTTTTTTTTGTTTCGGTAGAAAAATTTCCTGCTTTCAGTTCCTACACAATTACAGACTCGTTTTCGCTCGCCTGGAATAAATCGTCACCTAAATGGCACACAAGGTCTTAAAATCACCAAACTAATTGGCTTAGACATGAGAGAGAAGGGGGTCCAGAAACTCCACTTAATTTGGACGTTGACCATTTAAGTCATCACAGCTCCCGTCGGACAATTGTATTAGCATTCTCCGTATCATGATTTTATGTTTGTTTTTTGTTTTTTTTGTGCTAATCCTAGGCGATTTTATGCAGTTCATGTGGGGCCCCAAGGTCTAAACTTATCTCAAGTATACCTTTGACTACCACAGACCCTATCTAAGCTTAATATATTATCTCAAGTATACCTTTGACTACCACAGACCCTATCTAAGCTTAATATATTATCTCAAGTATACCTTTGACTACCACAGACCCTATCTAAGCTTAATATATTATCTCAAGTATACCTTTGACTACCACAGACCCTATCTAAGCTTAATATATTATCTCAAGTATACCTTTGACTACCACAGACCCTATCTAAGCTTTGACTACCACAGACCCTATCTAAGCTTTGACTACCACAGACCCTATCTAAGCTTTGACTACCACAGACCCTATCTAAGCTTTGACTACCACAGACCCTATCTAAGCTTTGACTACCACAGACCCTATCTAAGCTTTATATATTGTCAAATAAAAGACAGAATAAAATTAACAAATGCGTCGTGGAACCAATTACTTCTAAAATAAATGTCCAAAAATGACTGCACTGTTAACGGGAGGTTTGGTTTATCTGGAACCCCTTCTCCCTCATATTTAGCCCTAATATGTTGGCGATAGTAAGACTATTTATGGCATTTAGGTGTCGATTTTTTTCCTGGAGAGCGACAGTGAGCCTGTATTTTAGAAGGAATCGGCCTCCAGCCGGGACATTTTTCTACCGAAAAATGTAAACATTTGTCTGGGGGTATTTTCTAAAGCTTGATGGAGGTCTTGGGAGGAAACTAAAAATAATATCTAAATAGATAAATGAATGAACAAATATACACAAATAAGACCAAAGGTCCCTTCAACACCTTAATTACAACGGTTAAGAACATCACTACCGGTCAATTTTACGCGACAATTAAGGTAGAATGAAACCCTATTATTATATAGGGTTGTCGATGATGGTAGTGTGCGCTGTTCTACTGTAATTTTAAGGACAACTGATTGAGTTTCGCTGTAATTATTGGTGAATCTGGGTTAATATTTGTTTTCTATGTGTATGAAGGAAACAAAAGGCAGGTTGCCTGTAACGAGTGTCTCCCTCAAAGCCAAATGAGTGACAGCACCAGATGCAAGGGACGTTGGGGTCAAAATGCCTGGTCACACGAAGTTTAAAGCAGTTTAACTCATAGGATGAAGGAAAGATTGATTGAAGGAGAGAGTTGCAGAGTTCACTTGTTGGGTAGAAGAAAGACAAAAAATTTGCCAATTCTTGGGTTGGAGAGCTCCACAGAATAGGAATGGGACTGTGTTGAAAGGTAGGTCCCTCGCACTCACTCACCGCAAGGGTTGGTGTAGCCTATGCACTGAGAGAGTTCTGAAGAACACTGATTGTTGTAATAGCGATAGAAGAGTGAAAGAGATGAAAAATTGCGGCGTGTAGAAAGAGATTATAGGGAACTAGTAAGAGGAAGTGAGTTGATGAGGCGAAATGCTTTTTACTTTACTCTTTCGAGAAGTGCGGTATGGGTGAAGCCTCCCCACACATGCGAACATTACTCAATACAGGGGCGCAATGTGCCCCGATACAGGACAAGAAGCTGTGCGGGGGTGAAGAACCCACAGAGACGGTTGAGCACACCCAACTTTTGGGAAGCCGCTTTAGCAAGAATGGTAATATGGTATTTCCAAGAAAGGTCGGATGAAAACTATACACCTAGAATATTGAGAGAATAAGAAGGGTTGATTTGTATATTGTTGAAGAATATTTGATAATCTTGCAGAAGATTGCAATGGAGAGATAGAGGGAGAAATTGGGTCTTAGAGGCTTTGAAAGTAACAAGATTTTCTCTTCCCCAATCAGAAATAATTGATAGAACAAAAGATAGGTGTTCTATGGACCTATTACGTTAGTTTTGGAGTGATTGCATGCTGGGTTGCTGTGAAAAACTAGTTGAATAGTGTAAGGTAGAGTCATTAGCATATGAGTGGATAGGACTAGAGGTACAGTTGAGGAGATCATAAATATATATTAAAAAGATAATTTGAGACAGGACAGAACCCTCAGGAACACCGGAGTTAATAGATTGAGGAAGTGAAAAATGGCCATCCACAACTGCAGCTATGGAGTGGTCTGAAAGGAAATTAGAGACAATGGCACAGATAGAGAGATAGAAACCGAAGTAGGGTAGTTTGGAAATTAGAGATTTGTGTCAGACTCTATCGAAGACTTTCAATATTGTTATACCGAGAGAAAATGAAGCCGCCCATGGTAACCATCCACCCGCAGAACTCAGGAAATACCAGGGCGCTCCCAGCCAACCTCCACACCAGAACTGGACGCAAACCTACAGCCAGGGGTACCGATGACAGGCTCAACCCAAATCCAACCCCGTACGACACCAGAATCACCAGAGGCATCGTCGACCATTGGGGCCGCATAATAACAAAGCCCGTCCTTCAACCGTTCTCTCTCAAGCGGAACGGGGTAAATATAGAAAAGTCCCCCTGAAGACAGGTGTACCAACCCCCCACCAACATCTAGCCGGAACTACTTCTTGGAGTACCAGCGGGCAGTCACACGGCCCCATATCTACAGGAGTTACATCACCATCACCAGCCGACCCTGGGTTGGCCGACGGCCAGGTCAACCCCGCCAATCAGGAAGGAGCATCACCTGTAGAGTGGACGTGGGAGGGGATACGTAAATTGTACCATTGTTATCCCCCCCTCCCCCCATCACCGGAATGACAAGGACCTATGTCAATGCTAGGAAGGGCCAACGGTGCCCTTTTTTCCATGTAGCCAACCCAGGCCTAGGAAGACCTAAGGAGTGAACATGTAGCCTACTCAGACCAGGTTAGGAAAGGTATCTCACACTTCCTCCTGAGCTGAGTGTCAATTACCTCCCTAGGTGCTCCAAAGCCCATAGTATTAGTGTGGTAGAAAATAAGGAGTATTAAATATCTCCTGGTTCCTCAGTTAGTTTCACTGCCGAAACAATTCGTTGTTGGACGTAAAAGTACTTTCTTATCTGGGTCAGCTTCACTGCTGAGATTATCCATGGTCTGTCTATCAGGCCCTCTCTTAACGTAACTTGCATTCGATTAGTCGTAATTCTAAGTCAAACCTTCAGTACGCTATCAGAATTAATATCGCCATCTTATGAGTAGATTGTCCCATGCTGGAATGACCACTCAGCCATCTAGGCACTGCCTACTCATAGATAGCTAATCCTGCCTTACCTTGTATCTTCTTCGAGTCCAGCTAAAAAAAAACTGTTCATTCTAACCACACACGAGCATCATTCTTGATTATTTAACATATATCTTCTTCGTCTAATTCTGTGTATATCGTGTATATATTATTGTCCTAGTAATGATTTGTACTGGTATATAAAATAAAGTGAATACCTAATTGCTACCATTTGACCTTGATACGGGTAACCTCCTTAAGGCGAACCCTAGGTAAATAAACTGCCTGATAAATATTGTTATGTCATGTTGGGACTCTTATGCCCTATATCTTTAATCACCGTAATTACAATAAATGTGTGAAAACCTAATTCGACTACTCACTCCAATACCTCTCCCTTTAGCAGTTTTGGACACTCATACATACAGTATAGTTTACGCAGCCCTCACTCCTCCACATCTAATAACGAGGGCTTGTATCTTATATATTGTATGTGTAGTGCAATAGAAAAATTCTCACCAAAATCCTGAAAAAAATGACCAAGAAGATCACCAGTAGAGCGGCCCTTAACCTGACAAGCGCGAAATAGACCTAGGGGCTAGGGTAGTTATTTGTGCATTTCTAGCCTTGGATTCTGACAGAATTCGTTATATTTACAATATAGAGCATTATTTGTTTTCGGTATGCTTTTATTTTACATATATGATGTATATATGAACCTTCAAGAGTGCTAAAATAAGTGGGAAAAGCATTTGGGTGGTGAAAAACGAAGATATTGGCCACCCGGTCATAATCTCAGGTGAGAGAGAGCCACAGGCAACCCTCCTCTCTCGCTGTCTGTGAGGTAACTGAGACGAGCGGGGCGGTGTGGGCCGGTGTCTGGGTGTTGCATAACGATCCTTTCTGCAACCCACTTGTGCTACATTATCGCGGGAGAGAAAAATAACCGATAAATGATGATAATAAGAGGAAAAATAGGTGATAATTGAGGAGGGGAGGGAGGGGGGAATAAGGTGGGGAAGGAGGGGAGGGGGGTGGGTGAGATTTACATGGATGAGTACTGGAGGGGAATTATCTCACCTAGAGACAAATTCCTTTGTTTTGATAGGCCCTTTTTTTTATGGAAGGCTTTTTTTATGGTCTTGCTTCCGTGAGGCCTATCGCGTTCCCTGTAGGAAGCCTTCCGTGAGGCCTATCGCGCTTGCCGGGTTAAGCAAACCGTACTGGCGATCTGAAGGTAGATTATGGGAAGATAAATGCTTAAGACATTTTGAATTAAGAATAATGTGATTAATTTAGATAGTGAAGTGGACTGTAATAATAAAGAATAACTCACATAAGATTAATTTGCCTTTTTATGGTGATAGCTCAGATGGTGATATTAAAGATGGCAGAAGGTAGGTGAACTCAGTTGTTAGTGGGATAAGGAAAGTGGCTAGACTAGGCAAATTTAGATAGATATTACGTTAAATTGCATGATAAATAATTATAATAATGTGACAATGAGAATGAGATGAAAATGAAGCTAAAAAACCTAATTAATGAGACATGAAAGAAAAGCGCTTAGCGTGTTGCAGGGACGGAGGTTGTTCGAGAGTGGGGCGAGGGAGTCTTCCTCGAGTCCCTCGTGACGATCGGCGCACGCGCAAAGCGTGCGGTAAATGTATCCCATTATTATACAATGAGATACATGGGAACAATAATAATAAGTAACACAATATTATATGGGAATTATAATCCTAAAATACTTGCCCATATTTAACTATATAATAATATATTCTTCCCGAAATAAGTAACGTTCAACCTAAGGTTACGGAAGCGTTCAACTTAAGACTACAGAGGCATAATATAGAGGGCGATCATTCACTGTGGCTTCAATCTCCAAGAGTATGGTGTTGAGTTCCTCGATAGAAATGAGAGCTCTACCCAACACCTTCTTCAAACCTGCCTTCACTATCCCTATGGCTCTTTCCCATATTGCACCGAACCAAGGTGCTCTGGCTGGGATAAAGCGCCATTCGCATTTCGCGTCCGCAAGGCAGGTCTGAATCTTGGGATCATTGCTCACGTTTTGAAGATACGTAGCTGCCCCTATAAATGTTTTAGCATTGTCACTCAGCATGATATGTGGATATCCCAGTCTATTGCAGAATCTTCTGAATGCATGTAAGAAGCTATCACAAGTGAGATTGGTGACCAGTTCCAGGTGAATTGATCTGGTAATGACACAGGTGAAAAGTATCATGTATACCTTTAGATTAGACGAGTCTTTAACAGGGATTGCTCCACTGTAATACACCCCGGTAACTTTATATGGGTCACCTGGGGTGGTCCGCAGGTCTGGTAAGGGAGGTACTCCAACGGGATCATAGTGTGCTCCTTGTACCCGTCTACATTTTAGGCACTTTCGCAAGACTTTCTATACCGCTTGCCTGATTTTAGGAACCCACCATTTTTGTCGAACATAGGTGACTATGTGTGTAACCCCATAATGGCAACAGAGTCGGTGACACCTATCTATTATAAGGGGGGTTAAGGGATGATTGGAGGGCACTAGTATTGGATACTTACTTGCCTCAGAGAGACCTGCCAATCGTAATCTGCCTCCGCAATGTATTAGATATCACTTCAAGTGTAATCCCAACTGGTTGATCAGGTTATTCTTGGACTTTGTTCCCTCAACCAATATTTTATATTCCTGCATATAGACTTCTTGTTGACAGAGCTTATGTAGTATTATATCTGCAGATCTGATCTCTTTCACATTGAGGTGAGCACTACCAGTGGGCGGTATGCCATTTAATTTTGCTTTTAAAATTTGTACGAAGCGTATCACCCATGCTGTAACACATTGTAGTTTCTCATAGCTGCTGAATTTACCCCAGTCCCATAACTGTGTGTCATCTTTAGGTACCGAGTCAATTACTGGTGCCACAATAGCAGTGTGCTGCTCGTTCAAATCAATATTCTCCGGCCATTCGTTGGGATCAGTAAGCCAGCATGGGCCATTCCACCACAACACAGAAGATTTGAGAAATTTTAGAAGACACACCACGAGTAATGCAGTGACTTGGATTCGCTTTGGTAGACACAAACCGGAACTGTGCGGTCGGGAGTAGGGCATGAATCTCGTCGACAGGGTTGGTGACGCATACTGGTAGCTTCTTTCGGCTATGTAACCAGTAGAGCGTAATTTGGCTGTCACTCCATATAACTGTCTCTCAGATGCGTAGCAAATTTTGTAAAGTTTCCTCGATAAAGTGAACGAGTCTAGCAGCCAACAGAACTGCAGTTCGCTCTAATTTTGGGATGGAAAGGGATTTGATCGGGGCGACCTTAGTCTTCGCCATGACAAGACGGCTGCCACTTGTGTCAACAAAGTAAATGACAGTCCCGTAAGCGACCTTGCTAGCGTCTGAGAAGGCATGAATGGAAACAGGTTGATCCATGACTATTCTCTGAGGAAAATTAAAACCCTTGCAGAGACAAAGATCTGATATACTGTCTTCCCACTCATGAACCAAATCGCCCGTTAAAACCTCATCCCAATCTAATTTTAGTCGCCAAAGTTGCTGAAGAAATAATCTTGATTTAATCGACACCGGTAGAATTATCCCCAAGGGATCAAAAAGTCTATAGCAGTCAAACTCCAGCAAATCCGTTTTGTCATCTGCGAATATGAAATGTATTGAACACCAAATGAGAGGGTATCTGTGTCCGTCTGGCAATGCAACCCTAGCACCCTCACTTGTTCCTGCTGTACTGCTGCCACACCCTCTTGTTGCAGTACAGACCACAAAGCAGGACTATTCGTCGCCCACTCACGCAAATGTAGATGGGCATCATTCATAATTTCCCGGACTACACCGTAGGTATCAATCAGGAAATCTTTTTCATTTCCTGTACCCAGTAAATTATCGATGTATAGCCCTGACCGAATTTGCTGAATAACCTGCGGATCTGCACTAACATTCGATAAGTGATTTAAAATGGTGGCGTTTAGAAGGAATTGGGAACATGTGGCGCCAAACAATACCACCCAGAAGCGGTAACAAATGAGGGTGAAAACCGAGCTGCTGTGAGAATTTTGGCCACATAAACCGAGTATAGTCCCAGTCGTCCTCATGGAGTTTTAACATCAGAAACGCCTTCTCGATATCAGACACCCAGGCATATTGATGGAGTCTAAACCAGAGTAAAACCTGCGCCAAGTCTGGTACCAGTGAGGGCCCAGTATGCAGGCTGTCATTAAGACTGGGCTGACGATCCCTTACCTTGGCTGAACAGTCAAAGACGATATGCACTGGTGTCGTCTTGCTCTCCTTGACAACTCCATGATGAGCCAAGTAATGACCGGTAGGCTATCTGAATCGTCGAAAGGCACCTCTTCTATAAATCCACGGGACACCTGATCAGTTATGACCTTTGAGTATTCCTCGCAAAAGCCAGGTTCTTTAAGGAATCTTCTCTGAAGATCACGAAGTCGTCCTATCGCCAAACCATTGTTTGTTGGAAGCTGATCCTTATAGTTGTTCCAGGGCAGTCTCACTTGGTATTGTTGGCTGTCAGGATCATAGATAACGATATCCTCATATGACAATAGTGCTTGACGCTTAACTTGTGAATATTCCTTAGGGGTTATCCCGATGTGATCAATATCCCACAAAATATTTAAATTATTTTTGCATGGTGAAATTTTACCAGTAGACATAATATTCGTCCATTGGTGTTACTGCTACTTTCAAAACAGTAATTACTTCGGTGTTGGAGCTGGTATTCTGTGCCACATATGACCCGCATATGGCGTACCCGAATTTGGTAGGAAGCAGAATTAGACTCCCTGACCTTTTATATCCATGCCGCACTATGTCGTAATAATGATCAGCACCGATGAGCAGCTCCAACTGATCTGTGTCCGTTGCATGAGGATCGGCTAATTTTATGCCTTTATACTTCAAACTAACCAGTTTAGACTTTAGGCTAAGATCACCCTTATGTTCTGGCAATTCATCAACCACTATTGTGTCTAGTTGATGAAATTTACCTCTGTGTTTGTAATGCAGTGCCACGATATGATATTCCCTAGAAGCTTGTTTTCCGGTGAATCCGTGAAGACATAACTCCTCAGTTCCTTTAGAATTATAGGAAAGGGAGGATAAAACAGAAGACTTCACAAAGGTCCTCTGAGAACATTGATCGAGTAGTGATCTGATTTTGACGCATTCATTTTCCTTATCCGTTACCGGCAGCTGTACGGTAGGCAAGATTACGGTTTGTTTACCTGTAGCAATGGACATTGTAGTTGACGTAGCAGCAGTATGCTCTCTTTTGGTTATCCTCCGCTTGTCTACTTTCCTTCCCTTGCTTCTGTGTACATAAGGAATGAAAGTGCTTATCCTTACAAAACCTGCAGCTTCTAATGTTAGGGTTAGTACAACCCAGATGGCCATGCTCTCTTGATAAGCACCAAGTGCAGAGACGTAGTTGACGGGCTCTTTTTACTTTAAGAGGCCCTGTTTTATACTTTAAACACTTGTACCACAAATGATTGGTGGCACTACACAAGACACAGTTGAATTTCCTGCTATCACTCTGGGCGGTAAATGTTGCAGTAGCCATTGGTGTACTTCCCACTTTGTCTTGATCTGCCAAGTTGTATACTTCAGCCTGGAAGCATTGGGTAAATATCTTGTAATCCAGGCTCAAATCTCCCATTTTGCATTAAATGGTCTCATTTAGTGGTGATGGTAATTTGTTGACAAGAGTCAACACACAATATTCCTCCAAACAAATACCATGGCCAATGATTGACCTCAACACACTCTCCATGTTCGCATAGAAATTCTTTAGATCAGCGGCTTGGCATCTGGGTGAAGCTAGTTGATTAAACTGTGTAACATAAGCCGCCTTGATGCCCATATGTATCTTGCAAGAGCTCTATCGCAGGGGCATAACTTGCGCTCTCGACAATAAATCCTTCGACCAGAAGCTGACCCTTAAGGTATATGAACCGTTGAATGTCGGTGAGGTCGGGATTATCATGTATGGTACATTTAAACATTTCCCAAAACCTCGACCACAACGTTGGATCACCCTCAAACTTCGGAAGAGTAAGATGTGGTAGTTTGACATTTGACTCCTTCTTGACCTCTGGAGATAAGATTCCCTTCAGTGTGGCGATGATAATTTGCATGCTTTCCAGGTAGAGGGTATCTTCTCTTAACTCCTCGACATATTCGGCGTCTGTCTCGTAAAGGGCATCTAGGTTCTCCTGTGTAACCTCATACTTGTCAATTTGTTTCTGGATGCTGAGCAACCTGGCTTCCACTTCAACTTTAGACGCCGTGTCAAGGAATTCGTCGATTTCCGAGGTTAGGACTGTCAACGAGCCCTTAAGCCCAGCCCGACGCCGTTGTAAAGTTACAGCCATGATTTTAGGAGAAAAGTAAATTTAGCGGTAATGTCAAATCAAATTGTAAATGCTAGGCCGAATAAATTGCAGACAATTAAATTCCGATAAATTAAACCGTGAGCTGAAAGTAAAACACATTCACGAATGCGGAGTAAGAAATTGCCTGGAAATGTAGACTAGCAATCTGGAGATATTAAATTTAACTCATTAAGTAATAGTTTTGATTTTAGATTAAATAATTTTAGTATAAATTCAAAAAAAAAAAAAAAAAGAGCCGGGAGGGAAATTTAAGTAAGCTAAAGTCAATAGGTACCAAAATTTAAGTGTGTGAAAATTATACACAAGGAAAGAAAAACAGTCGCATATAAAGAAAGTTTGAGCTGGTCTAAACACTCACTCACATATTAACCATCATATTAACCTAAACCTTCAGGGCATACGACAAGAGTGAATTTAGAAAATATATGCGATCGAATAACCTTAAATTTTGAAGGAGTTATTTTACAGTACAGTATGCATAATTTGATCTAACGCAATTCCAATTGTGATAATATTTTTTAGGGCTAAAGGATTATTAATCAATTAATTAAGCCCGAAAAAGTATACTGTATGCCGGTTCGATTAAACAAATTTAAAGTAATTAATTTATTGAATAAATTTAAAGTACCAGTAATAAATGTATTGAATAAATTTAAAGTAATTAATTTACTGAATAAATTTAAAGTAATTAATTTATTGAATACTGTACTGGTCTTTATCATTTATTGCTTATTTTCATGATGGGTAAACATCTCGTCCCAGCCTATGACCTATCCACTAGTGCTTTCTCATCCTGTCCAAAAATTCCTACTGGTGGCCAGGCACCTGGGGCGGCCAGAGGAGTACAGTAAAGAACGGACGATATATAGACCGACAGCTCCATAGGGCCAAAAGCCCTGGGCCATGAGGTCGTAATAGGAAACATTGACAAAAACAGAGAAAGCTCCACTCCAATCCAAGCAAGGCAACTACCAACCGCCGAACAAAAAAATAAACAAAGGGAGCAAACAACTGTTGTTCGAAGGACCAATTTATCTGGTTAATTTAGATAGTGAAATGGACTGTAATAATAAGGAATAATTCACATAAGATTAAGTTACCTTTTTATGGTGATAGCTCAGATGGTGATATTAAAGATGGCAGAAGGTAGGTGAACTCAAGTTGTTAGTGGGATAAGGAATAAAGGAAAGTGGCTAGACTAGGCTAATTTAGATAGATTACACGTTAAATTGCATGATAACTATTTATAATGATGTGACAATGAGAATGAGATGAAAGTTAAACTAAAACACCTAATTAATGAGACATGAAAGAAAAGCGCTTAGCGTGTTGCAGGGATGGAGTTTATTGGAGAGTGGGGCGAGGGAGTCTTCCTCGAGTCCTTCATGACGATTGGTGCATGCGCAAAGCGTGCGGTAAATGTATCCCATTATTATACAGTGAGATACATGGGAACAATAATAATAAGTATCTCTATCTATCAATCTATTGCCGGACGCCTTATTCCCCTTAACCCGGCAAGTGCGGGAAGACTCTTAAGATCCTGGGCCTAAAAAAAATCATTTAAAACACCCCCAAAAAAATTGAACCCTTTTTTTTTTTTTTTTTTTGCCCCTGGGCCATGCCAAATATCACTCCTCCACATCCCCTCCTTCCCCACTTCCCTCCCCTCCTTCAGTTATCACCTATTTTCCCTGTTATTCCCTTATTCTGTGGTTTATTTTCGTGCTAACATTCGCGAGTTGGTAGCAGGGCGTTGTCATCACTGTTACCGAGCGTGGGAAAGAGCGAGAGAGAGACTATTGCGTAACAGTGTCTCTCCAGACAAGGGGAGGAGAGGAGGGGAGGGGGGTTGCCTCAGCCATACATTATGTAACTCCCGGCCTGTATCGCCGATTTTGACCATCCAAACGCTGTTTCCACTTGTTTTATTGCTGTAACAGGTTAATACCTTTATAATCAACCTAAAATAGGCACATATGGATAAGTATTAATGCTATTTATGGTAAAATAACGATGCTAGTGATGGGAACAGCTCAAATACGTGCGCACAGGCGTGTGGTGTCTCATACCCCCATGCGCACGTCTTAGGTTAATGAGGGTGGCCATAAACAGAAGGCCCCCAAGTGGACCTATTCCCTGTAAGAGGGACAACCTGAGCCAGTTTACTGAAGGACTTACAGGATTGACAACTCAATTTAGGATCCGTCCGACTCCGAGGCCCTCTATGTATCTTGTTAGCACTATTTTTCTACAGTGGTGTTCGGCTAATCCATCCACTAACCTGCCTTACACTTAGATAAGCAGTACAGATTTGTATCAGGTTTACTCCCCTCGACAGATTGCCGACCAAGGCTGACTAGTCCCATCCACCCGGATTTTTATAAGGTTGTCTCCCCTAGATGGGTTGCCGACCAAGGCTAACGAGTCTCATCCACCCGGACACAGTAATATATGGGAATTATAATCCTACAATACTTGCCCATATTTAACTATAGGATAATATATTCTTCCTGAAATATGTAACGTTCAACCTAAGGTTTCGGAAGCGTTCAACTTAAGACTACAGAAGGATACATAACGCTACATTAACCCAAATTACGTAGCATTGATACTGTTAATACTAAATAGAGTATATAGAGTATGGACAAATAATTTCAAAAACAAAAAGGATGCAAGAAATGAGGGCAATTGGACGATAGTTGGAGGGTTGAGAGCGGACACCTTTCTTTGGGACAGAGCAAACTTCCAGCAAGAAGGAAAGATGTTAGAGTAAAAGCAGAGACGAAAGAGTTTGCCTAGGTAGGGAATCAGCACGGAAGAATAGTTTTTGAGTACAACAGGAGGAACACTATCCAGTCCATATGCCTTCATAGTATTAAGCCCAGAGAGGGCTGAGAGTTTGTCCTTAGAAGAGATTATGATATTGGGCATAAGTAAGTGAGAGGGGGGTGGAGAGGGAGGAGTAGCGCCGGAATCATCCAAGATGAAGTTTTTAGCGAAAGTTTGGGCAAAGAGTTCAGCTTTGTCAGAGGAAGAGGTGACGGTGGTACCATCAGAGTGGAAAAGAGGAGAGAATGACGAGGAAGTGAAATTGTTGGAGAAGTTTTTGGCTAGATTCCAAAAAGCTTGGGAAGAACTAGAGTTGGAAAGTTCAGAGCATTTGTTTTTGATGAGAAAGTTTTTGGCGAGTCGAAGGACAGATTAGGCTTGATTCCGGGCAGAAACATATAAAGTATGGGATTCTTGAGTTTGAAGGCGATGGTACTGTTTGAATGCTTCTTCCTTATTGCGGACAGCAGTAGAACAAGCGTGAGTAAACAAAGATTTTTGTGAGTTAGTCTGAGAGAAAGAGAATGGGATGTATGCTTCCATGCCCGAAAGGATTACCTCAGTAATGCGCTCGGCACTCTCTGAGGGTCCCCGGTCACAGAAGCAAAAACCACTCCATGGGAAATCAAAGAAGTACGTAGAGCCTTCCAGGTGGCAGCGCCAAAATGCCACAAGCGCCGCCGACTGGGGGGATCAGAAGGCCATACTGGAGAGACAGGACAGGTGACAGAGATAAGGTTATCATCGGAGGAACCCAACAGAGAGAGAAGATTTACAGTATAAGCAGAAGGATTAGAGGTTAGAAATAAGTCATTAATGTTGGGCCGATCTCCAGGTCGGTCCGGGATACGGGTGGGGTGCTGAACTAACTGCTCTAAGTTATTTAGGATATAAATGATGTAGGCTTGTTCACCAGGTTGGTCAGCGAAAAGATAAGTTAGCCATTGGCAGTGGTGAACATTGAAATCTCCTAAAATGGAGATATCAGAGAAGGGAGAGATGGATAGAATGTGTTCCACTTTGGAAGTAAGATAGGCAAAGAATTTTGGATAGTCAGCGGAATTAGGGGAGAGATAAACAGCACAGATATAGTGAGAGAGTGACAAGATAGCTTAAGCCAGATAGTTAACCTTTAAACGGCGAAGCTATAGTATTTGAAAGTGCCCGCCAGGCGAACATATTGAGGCTTATCCCTACGAAAATCATTATCTGATAAATATTGTTATTACTTATTCATAAGCACCTATTTTATGTTTAATATTAAGATATTTTATATGTAACAGCAATAAAACAAGTGGGAATAGTATTTGGGGGGTGAAAAAGACGAAGTATTGCCGACCGGTTCATTCATGAGAGGAGAGCCGGCGCGGCACACACCTTACCCCTCTCACTTATCGATCGACACTGATGTCTTTCTGTTGCTACGATCTTTATATGCCTCCCCTTCTACTGTACCTTGAAACCGGGTGGGGGATATTGGCACGGAAAATAAACCGATAAACAAGGGAATAAGAGGAAAAATAGGTGAGACTTGAAGGGGAGGGGGAGGGGTTTGGACACATGTAGAGGAGTGATAAGAGGTGAAATGTCGGGTTGGTATTTCAACTCGACTGGTTATAATCTCGATAACAATCTCATAATAAGATATCTTGAGATAGAATATGCTCGACAGGGTCACATCTAGCTTTATATATCTTGCATCAACTCTTTATCCCAAGGCAGCATTCACACAATAAGAACACACTATTACTTCACACTTTAGTTTATTCATTGGACATAGGTTATGGTATAATATAGTGTATTGTTCTGTCATATAGGGCAGACACTAAGAGGTACTCAAGTAACGTATCAAATATAGAATGATCTATAATGATAACTTAATTGTATTTAGTCAAGTTACAATTACACACAGTTTAGGTAATATAAATATGGAGGAATTATAGTGTTACACATGTACAGTTACGGCCAAAAGTCTCTCGACTCGTCTGGCAGCATTTGGCAGCTCATATTGGGGGAACTGGGGTTGGAGTTGGGAGGGGGGGGGGGGGTTCTCTCCACCTTACCTGAGTGATATGACAGAGGGATTCTGATTGGCTGACAGGAGTACATAGCTAATACACTTTATTTTATGGACATAAAAACGTAGGTGACAGATACAGTGATTTAGGTATTTATTTTTGTTTGCCACAAGCTAATATAATCCTTTCATGTAAAAGGCATTGATTTTAACCAACATCAATATAGTGAATGAGAAACGATCACAGGGGTAATTTGTGCCTCAAGATTAACCATTTTAGACCAGGAGAGAGGGATGTATCATATTTAGTTCTCAACAAATGATTTTTATCAATTTAGGAAATATATCATGGGCTGTGTGAAACAGTTTTCTATATTTTATGATGAATAAATGCGTAGTGGAGAACAGGTCTTAGTTATTGAACGTAACATTCCTTAAAATACATTGACATGCAAGCTCTATACTATATGCTTCCTATTAATGAATTAATCCACATAAAGGTCTTCATTATAATTCAATAACCCTCTCTAATAAACCTTTAACTACCATTCATCCTTCCGAATCTGAATATAATCGTCTAGCTAATAATACCGAGAAACCCAAAAGGAAATGCGTCATCATGTCTTAAAGGGGTAATTATTCTCAGACCCATCTACTATATATATATATCTTGAGTATTATGACATATTTTGACAGTATATTTTGGCTATCATTAGACGTTCTTATATAATGTGGGAAGGAGCTTGGTCCACCAAAAGGGAAAAGCTAACTCTATTAAATATATTACATTTTATAGCAGACGGATAAAATAAAAACGATGATATCCACATTGATCACATCTACACGTGTGGTGAACTGGTAAAGAGGAGGAGTGGGTGGGTGGGAGGGAAGGGTTGTTTGGTGATTTGCAATGCCATAATTATGGAGACTCAATTCTTGACAATCATTTATAATCTGTATATCATTCCGACGAAACTTTACTTCATATGAAGTGAACTATAAGAAAAACAAATGTCAGCTTAGGAAGGATCTGATTAAACTTAAATGGGTTCAATCAATTCAAGCATATCGTCTTTAAGTCGAATGAAGTAGACTGATAATAACCTGAGTGAAGATAAACAAAATATATATATATGATATAAAGAGAGTTCTAACAACATATTGATAGGAATTCCGAATGTATTTGAGTTCGGTTAACGTTGTTGTGAAATATAAACCATCATAATTATGAAGTCAGGGTAACGTAACATAGTTTTTCATAACTGAAAAGTGTCATTATATTACATTACATTAACTCGTCCAGTACCGATGCCGTCCACGGTATTTTGTGTCAGCTATAATTAGACCATAATATGAAGATAAGGACAAATATGTGGCAGCTACTGGGGTCCATTTATATAGTATATAACCTTCAAATTGGTAGACAGCCTTCCAAAACTGAATATAATCGTCTAATCATTGTCAGAATATAATTAATGAGACATCACCGGTACTAGATAGGTTAATAAACTCTTGCGCCAAGCGATAGAGGCCATATGGCACTGAACTAATTTGTAAAACATATTAAGAACAAGGATGAGGAAGTAAGGAGGTGTGGTGTGGAGGTAGATGTGATGGAAAGTGTGGAACGAAACACCTTGAGATGGTTTGGCCATATGGAGCGTATGGGAAGCGAGAAAATGACTAAGAGGGTGCACGAGATCAAGGTGGAAGAACAGAGAGGGAGAAGTAAACCGAAAGATAGGTGGAAGGATGGAGTCAAGTATATGGATGAAGGCGGTGCTGGTTGGGAGGAGGGGCATCGACTGACTGGGGACAGAGGTGCACGGGGGCGTTTCGGGGATCACGGCGTCAGGCAATAGATAGATAGACAGATAGATGTCCATATATCACGAAACAAGTTAATAAGATGCAGGAATGATATGATAGGCCACAGTGGAAAGCATTAACCCTTCCAGTACCAGCGATGTATTCTAAGCTTTATTTTCAGAAATATTAACGCGGTTTTATGAAGATTACACAGGATATTGTGCTAGCTAAAAGGATTAACTGACATGGTTCGTAGCCATTTAATTGGTATAAGTCCTTCCTAAACTTAATACAATTACTTAATAGTAGTCAGAATATAATGAAAAGCATATCACCGGTACTTGATGGGATAACACTCTAAATATCCCATCGCCAAGCGACTAAGGACATATGGCACCGAGTCTTAGTCAATGCTGTTCAGGAAAAAATAAATAAATACAAATGGAAGTTAGATATCATTAAGAATGCGAAGATGAATAAGGAAGGACATGATACGGTCAATAGAATAAGAAGGGGACTCGAAAGAATATCAGCAAGACGCGGTGGGCGGTACAATGGAAAAGGAAAGGGAATATGACAGTTTCATGATCGTTATAATAGGATAGGCTATTATTTAATGATCTTTCTATTAAGTATGGTGTTAAACACATTATTATACAACATATATATAATTCCACCCACCCAATAACCAAATATTTTGAATTAATGAAATCACAAATATTACTTTGGCATATAACTAAATATGAGTTTTTTGCCACAAGGCGGCACAAATTTAGGAATTAGATAAATCCTTTCAGTCATATTAGAGTTGAAGTTTCAGTCTTAAAATCGTTCAGAAGTTTTATAATCACTCAAATGTATAACTTGACTTAAAATATAATAACGTGTATTATACATTATAGAGTTTCTTGCGAATGTGATTACAGTCTTCAATGATATACGTTACATTACATCTACTGATATAAGAAAATAGTGTATTGTATTATTTCGTAAAATTTCACAGTATTTTTTATACAATTGTGAAGGGAAATTGAACCCATATCCTTTGTGATCTCTAATTTCCATGTTTTTTTTTTTTTTTTTTTTTCTTTTTTTACCAGTATTGACTAAGACTCGGTGCCACATGTCCTTAGTGGCTTAGTCGCTTGGCGATGGTATATTTAGAGTGTTATCCCATCAAGTACCGGTGATATCCTTTTCATTATATTCTGACTACTATTAGGTAATTGTATTCAGTTTAGGAAGGACGTATACCAATTACATGGCTACGAACCATGTCAGTTAATCCTTTTAGCTAGCACAATATCCGTTGTAATCTTCATAAAACCGCGTTAATATTGCTGAAATAAAGTTTAGAATACATCGCTGGTACTGGAAGGGTTAATGCTTTCCACTGTGGCCTATCATATCATTCCTTCATCTTATTAACTTGTTTCGTGATATTTGGACATCCTTGTTCTTGATGCTT
Source organism: Paralithodes platypus (assembly GCA_032716605.1). Classification (NCBI taxonomy): domain Eukaryota; kingdom Metazoa; phylum Arthropoda; class Malacostraca; order Decapoda; family Lithodidae; genus Paralithodes; species Paralithodes platypus. The sequence goes on along the minus strand of CM064543.1, from coordinate 20,099,724 downwards.
TCTACTTATTAGTTCAGTGCCTGTGTCTTGTGGGACTAGAGTTTATTAACCTATCTAGTACCGGTGACGTCTCGTATATTATATTTTGAGAATTATTAGATGATTATATTCAGTTTTGGAAGGCTGTCTACCAATTTGAAGGTTATATACTATATAAATGGACCCCAGTAGCTGCCACATATGTTTCCTTATATTCATATTATGGTCTAATTATAGCTGAAACAAAATACCATGGACGACATTGGTACTGGTCGGGTTTATGTAACGTAATGACAATTTTCAGTTATGGACAATTATGTTACGTTACCCTGACTTCATATGATGGGACTGGGAATCCCAATGACAGAATGTGTGCCTACTTCTGGATCAGCGAACTTTAAAGAACGATCTGCTTGAATAAAAAGATTAATTGAACCCATTTGACTTTAATCAGATCCTTCCTAAGCTGAAAACAATGTCCTTATAGTTAAATTCATATGAAGTAATGATTCGGCGAAATAATAAATTATTGTCAATAACGGAGTCTCCATATAGCATTGCTTATTGCAAATCACCAATTCAAACGACCCTACCGCTTCCCTCCCTCCCACCCAGCTCACCCAGCCCCCATTCCTCTTTACCAGCTCACCACATGTGTAGATGTGATCGATGTGGATATAATAGTTTTTTATCTGTCTGCTATAAAATGTAATATATTTAATAGAGTTAGCTTTTCTATTTTGATGGTCCAAGCGCCTTCCCAGGTTGCATAAGATTGTCTAATGATAGCCAAAATAACTTGTGAATATGTCTCATAATCCTTTAGCTGCTAATATAGAATGGGTCTGAAGAAAGAAAAAAAACGATTGAAATATAATGTAGACCTGTACGCGAATTAATTAATTAATAGGAAGGATATAGTATTAGGCTTACATATGAATGCATGGTGGGAATGAAGAAGTTAATTTCCTGTTGTGTTAAAACTTACAACGTGTTATCCAGTACCGGTTACGCTTATAATCATCAGGAAATGAACCTTGTGACGATCTTGACGCATTATGATACTTATATAATTCTAGTTTTCATTAGACAGTTTTATCCAGTTCAGGAAGGATCTGTCGGAGTTATAAGGGCCTAATCAACCCTCTGACGACCGTATCCCATTCCAATTCTGAATAAAATCGTCTGATGATAGCCAGAATAAACTGTCAAAGCGCGTTATAATCTTCAAGTGGTTAACAAAAAATGTTTTACCCGACCCAAGATATATTTCCTAAATTGATAAAAATCATTTATTGAAAGCTAAATAGGATACATCCATCTCTCCTGGTCTAAAATGGTTAATCTTGAGGCACAAATTACCGCTGTGATCGTTACACGTTCACTATATTGATGTTGGTTAAAATCAATGCCTTTTACATGAAAGGATTATATTAGCTTGTGGCAAACAAAAATAAATACCTAAATCACTATATCTGTCACCTACGTTTTCACATCCATAAACTAAAGTGCATTAGCTATGTTGTCCTGTTAGCCAATCAGAATCCCTCTGTCATATCACTCAGGTAGCGTAGAGAGAACCCCCCCCCCCCAACTCCAACCCCAGTTCCCCCAATATGAGCTGCCAAATGCTGCCAGAGGAGTCGAGAGACTTTTGGCCGGAACTGTACATAGGTAATCAGTCGGATGATAACACGTATGTGAGTGTAACGTCGTCTAACGTGAAGACTTCTGGCATAAGGCGAATTAATGTGAAGACTTCTGGCATAAGGCGAATTAACGTGAAGACTTCTGGCATAAGGCGAATTGAGTTGAAACAGCGTTCACTAGCGTGGGGCGGTGAGCGCTTATCAAGGGGATTAACGGAGGGTCACACAGGTAAGGTAAATAAAAGGTAGTGCGTTCGACCTTAGGTCAAAGGGACTGCTGTCGGGAATTTAGATAAAGAGGTTAAATTGCATATCACTGGTACATGAAATATCCCAACAAATAGTTATAATATAATTACCAACGACGTAGTCGATGGGTGTAATCCAGTCCCCTACACACGGCTAATTCAATTGCATGACATGTAGGAATGTTCACATAATACAATATCGATACAATGAACTTAGCTTAGAGGACTGGTGATGTAGGACTGTTGTTATAGATTAATATTTGTAGCACATGGTGAACTGTGGGTTGAGTCAGAGCCGGGGGGGGGGGGGGGGGGAGGGGGGGGGGAGAGATGTTGGCTGTATGGTGTTGATTGAGAGACTAAAGGGCCGGCGTCCGATCGCTTCGCGAAATTACATATGACTGCCGGCTCATAATAACTATAATCCATAACTTGGTTTCATGATACATCTAGAGCTGATGTAGATATTTATACATTACAGTTAATATTTAACCTATACTTAAGAATAAACTACAATACACAAAGAACCAGCCGAAATCGTACATGCGATACGATACCGCCAAATTCAAATGTCCTATTGGACCTAAAACTGTCGGGATCATTACCCTATTCCCGACATATTGCCCGCCACCAAAAATGATATACAGGAGCTATATACAGAGAACCAAAAAAAAGGACATCGAAGTCAAAGATCACCTTGTTTGATCTTTGATCTCCAAAGATCCACGGAACTCATAGCCGCCCTCCTTTTGGGACGAGCGCCACCTGAAGCCCGAGGAGGATCATCCTTCTCATCATCAGCTGCCCCACCTTGAGGAGCACTGTTACCAGCACTCTTCCGCGGAGGGGTATCAGTAGAGATGCCAGGATCATCCGGCAGTTCTACATCCTGCTCCAAGGGATATAACCTTACGACTGGGCGAGTAGTAACCCCAGTCGAAGTTCGTATTCTAGCAACCCTTATAAGACCATCAATGCCCTGGAACAAATCGATAATCCTCCCAAGCTTCCAAAATAACCTAGGACGCTCATCATGAATCAGGACGATATCCCCGATACGAGGCCATCGTTGATTCGTCCCTTTGATCTTATGAGAGTGACGCTCGCGAAGAGACAGCAAATATTCTCGGGTCCACCGTTTCCATAGATCGTCGGACACCTTGTTTACATACTGGAAGCGACGACGTGTGGCGTAAGCATTGCCGAACGTAGGGTCATGCAGATCTTCGTCATTTACGGACGATCTAGGAAAGGTATTAAGGGTTCGTCCACGTGTTAGCATAGAAGGCGAAATGGGTAAGAGGTCATCAACATCTGCCGAGGTATAGGTCAAGGCCCTGTCATTGACTGACATCTCAATTTCTACTAAGATGGTTTGCAACTCCCATCTGGTCACCAGTGCCCTTCCTAATACCTTCTTCATATCATAGTAGATTTGACGATACCGATTGTTCTCTCACAAATTGCCCCGAACCATGGTGCACGTGCTGGTATATATCTCCACTGACAACCCTTTCCAGTGAGGGTAGCCACAACCTGTGGGTCATCCATTAAACTCTGGAGATATTTAGAGGCCCCGACAAAGCAAGTCGCATTATTGCTCATAATAATTTGAGGGAAACCATTGCGGCCTGCAAAGCGTCTTAGAGTATGCAAAAACCCCTCACTGGATAGGTCGTCAATCAATTCAATATGAATCGCTCTGGTTACCGCACATGTGAATAGAACGGCATATACCTTTATGATATTACCGGGCGATTCTCTAACATGAATCGCTCCGGTGTAGTCTACCCCGGTTACCTGAAATGGTTCAGTCCTTTGTACCCTGAACTCAGGCAAGGGAGGTAGATCAACTGGGGAGTAAGGCTTACCCTGTAATCTTTTACAGATAGTACAGCTATTGTGGATCCCTTTAATTGCTTGTCGCATCTTAGGGATCCACCAACGTTGTCGCATATACGCCAGAACATAATTTATGCCAAAATGTAGGCAGGTCCTATGGCATTGGCGAATCAACAGTTTGGTAATCAAATGAGAGGAGCTAAGGAGGACAGGATATTTTGCAGAATCAATAATGTCCGCCTTTTGTATCCTGCCTCTACACTTAATTATGCCTCCTTCCATATATAATCCTAGCTGCCTCATTAAGTTAGAGGGTTTGGCCTTTGACTCCTTGCTCAGGATTTGATGTTCAGTAGGATAAGATTCCCTTTGTACTAAACATTAGTTTTGCTTTTGCTGATCTCAATTCATGGAGTCTGATATGCTTTGAATCTTCACTAAGGAAAGACCCGTGAGCCTGACTTCTCATGTTGTTAATGAAACGGTATATCCATGCAAATACCCCGTATTACTTGATCATAGCTGCCGTAACATTCCCACTCTACCAACTTGTTATCCTGATGTGTAGTACTCACATTCGAACTACTTAACACATCATCTTGGGGCCGACTTGAAGGATCAGATATGCATTCCCTGAAATCCTGAGGCCATTCAGATGGAGATGTAAGCCATGGAGGTCCATGCCACCAAATAGAGGACGACATAAACTGTTGCGCCGAGATCCCACGGGAAATTATGTCACTGGGGTTATCCCTGGTGCTCACATAGCGAAATTTAGCTGTAGGAACTAAGTTATGTATCTCATCAGTGCGATTAGAAACATAAACAGGTAACACTTTCTGGCTGTGTACCCATGAAAGTGCTATTTGACTGTCGCTCCAGACATAGACGTTATTAATCTGTAGTATGTCTGTATAAGCATCCAGTGTAAACTTTATTAGACGAGCAGACAGAAGCAATGCAGTAAGTTCTAATTTAGGAACTCTAATTTTCTTTATAGGGGCTACCTTGGCCTTTGCTATAGCCAGCGTCGCTTCACTACCATTGCATATGTATATGGCAGTACCGTACGCACTATTACTAGCATCAGAAAAGGCATGTAGATCCACCCGTTGACCACTAATAACCTGACGATTAAGTTGGACCCTGCAACATGTGGAAAGGTCCGACCGAATCAACCGCCAAGTATCTTGTAACTCAGTCGGGAGGGGCGTGTCCCAATCTAGTTTTAGCCGCCACAGTTGCTGTAAAAACATACGAGCACAGATAGTTACAGGCAGCAAAAAACCTAGGGGATCAATCAACCTCGCTGACAAGCTTAAGCAGTTTCGCTTGGTCATAAGCTCACTGCCGCATGGGGTGTGACAGAAGGATATACAATCTGTGGTAGTATCCCATTTGTGGCCTAAAAACTTCACCTCACTATTCTCAGTAGCTACACCGTCAGAAGCAAATTGACCTTTCAAAAGACCACTATTAGTGGCCCATTCTCTTAAGTATAAATGAGCCTTGGCAAATATATCGCGGATCTCCCAGCATCTCTTGAGCAATAAATCTTCATTGTCTCCAGTGCCTTGAAGATTGTCCACATAGATCCCCTGCTTGATCTCATTCTTGAAGTCAGGATCTAGTCCAGCCTCCTCAAGATGACGCAAGATAGTAGCGTTGAGAAGGAACTGGGAACAGGTCGCCCCGAATAAAACGACTCTGAACCTGTAGACCAGATACTCTGAATCTAGATCCATTGGGTCCCGTGGCCATAAAAATCTTGTCGAGTCCCTGTCTTCACGATGGAGTTGAAGCATCAGGAAGGCCTTCTCAATATCGGCGACCCATGCAAACTTATGACATCTGAAGCGCAACATAATTTGCGCGAGATCAGAGACCAGGGACGGACCCGTGTACAGACAATCATTCAGGCTGTAGGAGCGATCACTGGATTTAGCAGAGCAGTCATACACAATACGAACAGGAGTGGTGGAACTGTCCTTTTTAATCCCATGGTGAGCAAGGTAATGGATGTTATCCCCATACTCACTGAGATCTACTCTCTCCACAAATCCACGTTGTACCTGCTCATTTAAAACTGCCGCATAAGTTTCGCAATAATTTGGATCCTTGACAAACTGCTTCTGCAGGCCACGTAACCTACCAAGTGCTAGATGGAAATTAGTAGGTAATTTACTCTTGTTATCATTCCAAGGGAGCCTTACCACATACTGACCCTTGCCAGAGTCATACGTTACAGTCTCTTCATACGAGCTTAACGCTAGCTTGGACTCACGATCAAGTTCATGTGGGTCAATTCCAATATTGTCCAAGTCCCATAGCTTATCTATATCAGTACATGTATTATCAGGCACATTTGGCCTAATATATTTATCTATGGGGCTTACTGCTACCTTGAGGACTGTAACCACCTCCACCTGTGTGTCTTGAGAGGAAGTGGCATAGGATCCAGAAATGGCATACCCTTGGATCGTGGGGAGAATTATTAGCTTATCTACCCGCCGATATCCAGGGTGAACCAGGTCGTAGTAATAATCAGCTCCGACCAGTAGCATAATACCATTGTTAGCAGAGAGTTGATCATCAGCCAGTTTATAACCCTTGCTTCTGAGATATTTCAAATGTGGTTGAATCTCTGATGCTATATAGAAACTGGGTAGTTTGTCGACCACAACAGCCTTGATGGGACATACCTTTCTTCTATAAATATAGGAAATCTCCACTATATCATAGTCACTGGAATCTACTTCACCAGTGAAACCATGGAGACGCAAATTCTCTTGACCCTTGCTGGTACACTTGAGCTGGGGTAATGATGACCGCAGAACGAATGACCTCTGTGAGCACTGGTCAAGTAAGGTGCGCATCATTATAGTATTATTATTACTCCCCACTACTGGCAGCATCATAGTAGGAAGCAATTGACATTCTCGAGAAGCAATGGACATGGCAGATACTTTATCACCCTCGCTCTTACCTTTCTCATGTGACTCTTTGGGGGTTCTCCCCTTTTCTTTGCCGTCGTACCGATCAGACTGGGTGCAAAGGGAAAACCAATGTTTCCCCTTGCAATACTTACAAGGTTTGATGTAGGAACTGGTGCAAGTACTGTTGAAGTGGTCTCTTGCCAGACAGCTGGTACATAACTTAAGCGATTTAGCCTTGCCAATCTTCTGTGTAGCCTTAGGATACTTAGGACACTGGTACCACAGATGACCGTGGACACTGCACAACTTGCAACCTAATGATATTGGCCTTTTCTGTTTAGGAGAAGTCTGTACCGGGAAAGCTGCAGTAGATGGCGACATCTCCACTTGTCGGTAGTGTCCAGTACTCTCCATATTGAAGACTTCAGTCTGGTACACCTGCACCAACGCTTCCAAGTTTAGTGGAGAGTCGCTTAGTTGTCGTCTTACGATTTCCTTTAGGGGAGAGGGTATCTTGTTCAAGATATTTACACTAAATATCTCCTCCTTGGTGATGGCCATTGTCTCCATAGATCGGAGGAGGCATCTCAAAGGAGGCATAGTACTCCCTTAGGTCCGTCACATCATAGAATGGAGGATCCAGAGTGAAGAATTTGGTAATTAACGCGGTCTTGATGACTTCCTCTCTCCCGTAAATTCTCTTCAGCAACTCCACTGCAGACTCGTAGCTTGTAGCTTCTAGCTTGTACCCACCGATCAACTTCAATGCCTCCCCTTTCAATTGACCACTGAGATATGTGAACCTTTGGATGGATGTGAGTGTTTTATTATGATGGACGGAACACTCAAAAATATCCCAAAATCCAGTTCAGGTAGCCGAATCCCCGGAAAAGGTAGGCAAAGTAAGCTTCGGCAGGTTAAAGCCAGTCGCCTTTGGTGTACCGGTATCCTTAACAGGGTGTGTTTCTTGTTTTGAAGATAGTCTGGCTAAGGCTGTATTAACGTCCTCAAAGTACTCAATATCTGCTGACATTTCTTCTTCCACATCGTCAGTAATTGTCAATAAACCATATACCTGCTGAGCATAACTATCGTAAGTGGCTAGCGATTTAGTTACAGTAGCGAATTTACCCTTAATTTGATCAGCCGTGGCACTTAATAAAAATTCATCAAGATCTCTTAAACACCTATTTAAACTTCCCTTCATCCCTCCCTTAAGAATCTTAAGTTTCTTTAAATCTGTCATCGTTAAGTCTATTAGGCTATTAACTCTCTAAACTATAAAGCAAACTATTACACAAATTAATTTAAATTAAAAAATGTGGCAATAGCATTGCCACTCCCAATTTGGAAACGGTCATTAGGCTACTAGCTGCAGTAGGAAGAATTAATTGAATATGAAATTGTCAAGTAGCAGAAACAAACTAGGGCTAGAGAAAGAAGGGTAAATGAAAAGAACTGACTAGGCTAGTATTAAGTATTAGGCCTAGCCCAGCTGCCCATCCCACAATCATGAGGTCTGTTGGCTGTCAATCGCTTAGGAATCAACAGAGACCGAACCCCATGACCGTAATTAGGCAACTAGGTATATATTAAGCAAACCACCCACCAATTTTCATGACAATTTTGAAATGCATGTTGGAATCCCTATAAACTGTACTTCGTTTTTATGTAAGTTTGATAATTTGGAAAAATTGATTAAGGGAGAAAATTAACATTGAAAATGATGTGTAAAAAGTCTCCCATAAACGGCGGGCCGCTATGTTATTGTAGTTTGCGGCCTAATTTCGTCTGTTAATTCACTTTATCCTTAATTGGACCCCATATGAAGTACAACAGATTATGATGACATAAGTGACGGGTGTTTAGAGGGGGCAGAGCTCCCCCTTCAACATATTACGTGTCCCACAGTAACTTCTATTATATAAACAACCCAAGAATTTTCACAGATTTTTTAAATTTCATTTAGGATGTAATATAACCTATACTCCATGTTAAAATAAGTGTCAACCCTCGAAAAATTCTATTAAGGGAGATACAGAACCTAGAACCTGTAACCTGTAACGATATTTGTCCAGGGTTCTCCTCCCCATAGACGGCACACAACACGACTCGGCGGACCTCTTTCTCCCTGCCTTGCAGTCTAATTAACACTAGGAATTTACCTAATTTTCTATCCAATGTACTATCCAACCAGCGGGGGTGTGGGGGCAGCAGCCCCCACCCATAATACTAGGTTAGGTTAGGTAAGGTTGGTAGGTTAGGCTAAAATCTTTAATGTTGCTTAATTGTTGGATAATGAGCTTACTGGTTAAGTTTATTTTCTATCCCATGTATCATCCAACTACTTTTGCCAAAACTTTACTGTTTTGTTTTTTTTCATTTTGGGGGTTTCTTAAGTTGAAAAACAAGAAAACCTGAGCCAACTTTTTGTTGCCACTTTCTGACTTTTATGAAGCTGAAAAATCTTAAAATCCCAGCCAACTTTTGCCAAAACTTAGCTAGAGTTTTTTTCATTTTGGAGTTTTCTTAAGTTGAAAAACAAGAAAACCCGAGCCAACTTCTTTTTTGCACTTGCTGTCTTTTATGCAGCTGAAAAATCTTAAAATCCGAGCCAACTTTTGCCAAAACTTGGCTCGGGTTTTTTCATTTTGGGGTTTTCTCAAGTTGAAAAACAACAAAACCCGAACCAACTTTCATCATATAAGCCATTATATCGCCTTTTTATGTCTTTAACCCCACATTTTCCCTGATCTTCATAGCCCTCCCCACTATCGGGATCGTTGGATAAAGGGGAAAACGATTTTTGCGGAGGTTGAAACTAATGTCAATCACTATATATTGATGCAAATAAACTAAAACTAAACAAAAAATAATGAAAATAATTGGTGGGTGGTTTCCTTAATATTTTCCGGCAACGAGGCTATAAAATTTAATTAAATGAGTCACATGAGAACCCTCCCCACCGCCAAAATTGAGAAAAGAGTCTCATATGGCCTAAAGGCTAAACTGAAAGTCGCCAAGTAGGCTACCACGAACAGTGTCATCAAAACAACCACAAACACTCAGTAGGCCTAACCACAAAAACCGCGAGAAATGGTAGCAAACCGTGACACCCTCACACACATACCTAGCCCAGCAAACCCCTAAACAAGGTAAGCAGCACCACGTCGAAAAAAGTGGGAAACTAGGTCCCCTAAACTATAACAGTGACGGGGCGCCACCGAAAAAACACAGGGATAGCCAGGCAACGTAGGCAACATAAAATACCGCAAGGGCAGTCTGCCCAACTTCTAGCGCGGCAGCCATTTCTAACACCAAGCGAAAGCGGATGCAAACATAACACTATTACTGCAATAATGTAAGTACTAGAGATCGAAGGACCATTATTTGTCGGGAATTTAGATAAAGAGGTTAAATTGCATATCACTGGTACATGAAATATCCCAACAAATAGTTATAATATAATTACCAACGACGTAGTCGATGGGTGTAATCCAGTCCCCCACACATGGCTAATTCAATTGCATGACATGTAGGAATGTTCACATAATACAATATCGATACAATGAACTTAGCTTAGAGGACTGGTGATGTAGGACTGTTGTTATAGATTAATATTTGTAGCACATTGTGAACTGTGGGTTGAGTCAGAGCGGGGGGGGGGGGGGGGGGGATGTTGGCTGTATGGTGTTGATTGAGAGACTAAAGGGCCGGCGTCAGATCGCTTCGCGAAATTACATATGACTGCCGGCTCATAATAATTATAATCCATAACTTGGTTTCATGATACATCTAGAGCTGATGTAGATATTTATACATTACAGTTAATATTTAACCTATACTTAAGAATAAACTACAATACACAAAGAACCAGCCGAAATCGTACATGCGATACGATACCGCCAAATTCAAATGTCCTATTGGACCTAAAACTGTCGGGATCATTACCCTATTCTCGACAGGGACTGCTTTGGTATGAATTTATAATTCAAAATAGTGCAACTATAAGACACTAGTGAATGTTAAACATATACTAAGGAGCTTATCGACAAGGTAGTTTAAGTTGGAATTTACTTATCTAAGTGGTTTTTGTGAAAGACTCAACCCACGGATGCGAAAAATAGATTCAGACCGGGTATGAGATCGATACACACAAGTATAGAATTCAAATTCAAATTTAGATCAATGAATCACTATAACAGGTTTTGGAATGAATGTAAGTTAATATAAAATGAGGAAAATACACTCAATTAAAATGCGACTGGCAATCACAGTAAATTAGAATTCGAAAGAACTCAAAATACAAAAGGGCGTACACGACGAAGTTGTACTAGGTTAAAATACTACGGTAATAGTATTAAAGGAAATTTTAATACATTAGCAAATCCCTATCTGGCAATACGTGGATCAAAGATATGACGTAACGCGAATTACATAAACATACGATGTAATTAAATAGTTACTATTGAAATAGTAAAATAAAAGTAGCAACGGTCTCTATGATAATATGGAGACATGAATAATAAATAACTTTAATAAGAGTTACTATAAATGTGTGAAAAGAATGATTAATTACCCACACACGTAGATCAGATTAATTCACAAGCACTGGTATAAACTAGATGGCTCGAATAATAGAATTAAGGTTAACTCAACGGGGGTTCTTGACTTTTCGGTAAGGAAAGATAGATAGATTAAAATTTGGGCATAGGTCCTAGGTAAATGGTAGCAAATTAGGGAATATCTTCGGTCAAATTAGATTTTAGGTCACATATGTGTTTTTTGTATTATAATCCTTTTTCTCATCAGTTCCTTCATTGATTAGTGTGTTTTAAGGTGTTTTTCCTTCTGCAAATTCATATTTACCCATTATTTTGCAATTTTAAAACATGCCCCCTAAAACTATATTTTGTCATTACCCTAACCTAACAACCTAACCTAACCTGGGGGCTGCCGCCCCCAGACCCCCGCAGGGTTAGCATTGATATAGAATATGAAAAAATAATAAAAATACGGTAAAAAAGTGAAAAATATTAGCTCTCAGCTGATCCAAGATGGCCGCCATTTTTCCTTCCACCCTTATTTAACCCTTATTTAGCGGGCTAGGTGGTCTATTTGACCGTAGTGCCCAGCGGGTTTTTTTTACCCTAAATAGGGTTGTTTACGTGATCATTTTCATGCCTAAATAAGACCCAGAGCGTAAAACAAGTATCTATCCCTGAAAAGGCGTAAACAGAGCTTTCCAATGACACCCGAACCATCCTTGTACGACCACTGGTTCTCTTGCAACGATCGTGCAACACGAGTGCAAAAACCCTGTAATTAGGTAATTTCCCTACATAATTCCCTGTGTAGCGAGTGAGAAGAGGGGGAGGAAGTTAGAATACAGTTCAGTTGGTCCACCGCGGTGGTGGGCGACGGTCATAGGTTTGCTACGCTCCTCCCATCGCTCAGCTCTCTCTCTCAGCAACATTACGTGGTGAAAATGGCGCACGACATAAGTTGTGAACCGCCACATAGTCCATATTTATTTCACACGACATAAGTTGCGCGCCGACAGTTAAGGGTTAACCCACAAAGTTTAAGGAAAAATAATTTAATATGCAGCGGTAAAGACATATATTGCGGTGACTAATACTCTATGACAAAGCTATAGTACACATTTAGAACATTATATCCCATACGTGACCGAAAATCCAGTTTGTCCATATCTTCACGGTATACGTTTTAGACTTCAACTTGGATACACAAAAGAATAAAAAAAAAAAAAAAAAATCTATATTCCAACTACTCCCTCTCGGGCATAGGCTGAGAGCCTATACATTCCATCGCTCAACACGGTGAAGCCCGTGAGGTCTCGTTCCAGTCTGGGGAGTGAGACATGTGAAGCATCCATTCATGGCTCGAAGCAGCTCCATCTCTGAAGCCGCTGGTTGCTTCGTTCAAGTGCTTCACTGTCTCACCCTCCAGACTCAGACCCTATCACTCTCAGAATGCCACCTATTGAGCAGTGAACTCACTAGGCATTGTCCCCCTGTAGCATATTTTGAATATGGGAATATTCATACAGTGCTATTTAATCAGGGAACAATGAGGGTATTTTTTTGGCATTTCGGTGGGCTTTGTGGTAATGCACTGATACTAGGTACAGCACAAATTCAATCCCAATAATATCTTCCCATTGACATATCAGGATTTGAACCCGGGTCCATTGGATTACCAATCCAGTGGCAAGACCCCTCCACCACACCTCCCCTAACATATATAGGTGACATCTGAGAGTATTCCGTCTTGAGCCTAGATCGAGATGAGTTTATATAACGGGTGTACAATTGATAATTAATAATAACACCTCAGGAAATATACTGCAAAGGGGTATGCATAGCAATATCTGGTTTGATATGAATTCACTTGCATAGATCAAGATTTATGGGAGGACAAATGACTATGTAACATGTACACAGATCGATAATTGAACAATTAACAGGCGCAGATCCTTGGCACAGATCAACTTAATAACACTTCCGGATTACTCACATTATATTACCTTACCTTCAACAATAGGCACAAATTGAGATACGTAGAAACACTTAGGGTTAGTGTGGGGGAGGAGAAGGGCCAAGTACGAGGGTCGGGGCGTCACAGAGGTCCGGGCACGGCAGCTGGACGTAATGGGGCCACTCGTCAGGAGTCCAAGGGGCAGGGCCAGACGTCAGGGTACTGCTTCGGCAGGAGTCCAAGGGCAGGGGTGGCAGTGGACAGCAGGCTCCTTCTCTCTCAGGGGGGAACGACTCCCGGACAATAATCCGGACGGAGCGTTTAGGTAGTTATACTCCCGGACATATATCCGGACGGAGCAAGCTACTGAGTTTGAATTGACTTCCTGTAGTTTCAGTCAGTACATATTTGGGTTATTTCTCTTGGTCAGGTTGCATGATCTCGCATGAATAGGGGCATAGTAAATACATAAAAATGGGCTATGTTGAGGTTAATAATTACATGGAAAATATCTTATGGTGCTTAATGATATCGCACTGAGGTTCTCGTCTTTTTGACCTTTGGTTCTTTCTTATACCATCAAGCCTGATGATGTAATTCGTGAATTTCTGTTCACTAATTGTTTTGGCTATTTGGATTGTTTATGTAATGATTTTCTTCTGTGGCACTTCCTATCATCATTTCACTTTTCTTCTCGTCTGGCAGCTTCTTGAGGATGGAGGGCCCCAATGATTTAAATACTCCCAAGGCTCTTTATGCTTAGATTGCATAAACACTTTTTCATCATAGTATTCGGGGGCACGTTCTGCCTTGGCTATTTGGGTCCCGCACTGTGATTGGCGGGGCCGTGTGAGGTGATGATTGGCGGGGCTTGACCTGCCCTTCGGGGGTAACTCACCTGTTCGCCCGGGAATTAGAGAATGGGTCCAGGGGTCAGATTTCCCATTCTCTGGAGAATGGGAAATTAATCTGTTTCTAAATCCTTTTCTTCTGTTCTCCCTAGATTCTCTTACGGTGGCTATTTTGTGTGGTTGTCCTTTAGGCTCCGTTATTTCAAGAGGTATGGAGGGGAATTATCTCACTTAATCACATATTCCTTTATTTTGAGTGCCATTGGGGGGTCTTTTAAAAGGCTTCTTTTAGGCCTTGGATCTTAAGAGTCCCGTCGCCTTCGCCCAGTAAAACCTCTTAAGAGTCTCGGCACCATTCCTGGGTTAAGAATTCAGAAGAGTCAAAGTTGGGAACACGAGAACATGTAAGATTGTTGATTACATACACGCAACATCCACCTTTCACTTTGAAATGAGGATTAACCCTTAAAGATCAGGACCGGACTTAAGTCCGCCTCCAATTTGCAGCAAGTTAGGAGCATTATTAAGGCTTTTAAAGGGTTAAAATCGAGTGCAAATGGCCGGGAGCGCAGCGGGCCAGACAGCCGACTCCCAGGGCTTACCGCCGCCCATTAACTCATGTTCCCTGTGTTCTCGAGAGGCCGGCAGTGTAGCCAGTAGTGAGCATAGCTGGGAAAAATATGCCGCTATACGCTAAACTCCCATGTTACTGGGTCCACTGTATGAGAACCACGAGTGCTACGTAGCTCGTTCTGGTCTCATTTTGAAGCTTTTAGCGCCTATTTTTTTGCTGAATACATTTCTTTTCATGCAGATACTTGATTTATCATTCAGGAGGGCCTGAATATGCCCAAATAAGCCCCAAACCCCCCGCTAGACAAGGGTTAAGATAGTAAGACAGCCGTCCGGCTGGCTCAGTTGATAGCGTGCCTGATTCCCACCTTGAAGGTCTCGCGTTCAATCCCCGCTCAGATTGAAAAGTTTTTCTGGGATACAGCCGGCGGTTACCATCTCCCCATGAGCAAGGGGGATGGGTAATGATCTCTGGTAGACTAAAGAAAGCCAAGCGCTTGCGAATCCTCGAAGGAGGAGAGACGGGCGCTATATAAGTAACCAGAAGATTATTATTATTATTATTATACAAAAGGGTTTGTTGTTTGTTGCCTTAGATAACTGAGTTTCGGTGAGGAAAAGTAAGTCATGCTTGGTAGAAGAGAGATGGTGTTCTACAGAGAGGAAGTTAGAGGAAAGGCCGCGAATGTTACAGACATTGATAGATACAGTAGAAGGTAAAGGTCCAGGCCATTTAAAGGAGTCCATAGCAGGGGTCAATCTGATGGGAAATCTCAAAACGAGAAAAGGGGGTCTAGAAAAACGACATACCCTCCCTTGATATTGAATTACTATGACTATTTAACTGCATGACCCATATATCTGTAATATTTTGAATTTCTCTTTTAGCTAACATAGAATCCCTTGGTCCCTAACGTATGTACTATTCGATGAAAAAATATCCTTAAAACTAACAGTAGAAGGCCGTATATTATCCACTACCAAAAACTGTTTTCAGTGTTTCGGTTTCTTACCTGTATAAATTATTACCTGTAATTTTCGATTTAATGACCATAAATATCTAGTGACATCGATGGTTTATTAAGCTTATACCTTTTAAAAGTGTGTCATAACGCTGGTAATTATGCCAACTGTCTAATGGTAATCAAAGCAACGGATTATTGTTTACATTGTGAGCTGAAGCTATTCCTCTGACAATAGGAAATATGATATGAAGCTGCCATTGTATTGAAAGGGATGATAGCCAGCGAGTGCAAGGACCCCGAGCCTAATTCAAGATAAGGTACAGTCGGAGTTTATTGTCATGTAGCTCCTTCACATCTTCGACATAACCCTTTCAGAACTTATATATATATCTCAATTAACCCTTTGACTCTCACAGGCCTTTCCTAAACCACATAAAATTGTCTAATGGTAACCAGAATAATAAGGCCAAATGCGCCATTTTAATATATACAGTAGGTAATAATGACTTTTGTGCCAAATAGTATAAGACGTAAGCTACTCAACTGATAACACCCTGACCCGATTTAGTTATCAAGGAGATCCTTTTTAATGTAGAGATGGAAGCATATTGACGTCAGTCAGGGCACTTAATCCTTTCAGTATCGGTGAAATCTTTATTATTTGATTTCAGCAACAATTATACGATTTTATGAAGCTTAGGAAGGGTATATGGTACTGTAGCTATAAAGATTGATTGAGATAGTCTGTAGCCTTTTAATTAGTAGACATTATTCCTAAGCTGAATAAAATCGTCTAATAATTGCCAGAATATAATGAAAATTATGTCACCGGTACAGAAGGGATTAAATACATACAGTTTATTGGTCCATGGGCACGATCCTGAAACTTCACTAATCAGTATCATCCAAGCATGAATTTCAATCCACTTCGTGCTTTTATGTATGGCAAGAAAAAAACGTACTAGTGAATTAAGAACATAAGCAAAACGATTATATACAGAAGTCCTATTGGCCCATACGAGGCAGACTCCTTCTTCCCTACATGCCTATTATTTATTTCCCTACACTAAGAACATCTCCAACTACAACCAATATCCCCTACACTTCATCTATATTATAGCTATACCTAAGAATACCTCCTCCTACCATAATCACTACTATTATCACCATCATCACTACACTCTCACCATCATCACTACTACTCTCACCATCTTCACTAATACTGTCACCATTGTCACTACCATCATCACTACTGTCATCATTATCACTACAACTATCACCATAATCATTATTATCACCATCATCTTACAATCATCATTACTTGTTACCATCATCACCACTATTATGACCATCATCACTACTACTACTACTGTCATCATCATGTAGGAATTGGTTTTTACACCATACCCGAAAGAGGATTTATGGAGCTCCGATCTTACTCTCAACCATCTGAGCAATTTTACCAGCACACCTAAACTTCGTTAGATGCGGGAACAGCCTCCCGAAAATATCAAGCCCTGGTGGGGGCTTGAACTCTCGACCCTTGGGTTGCGAGGCGAACACTATACCAGTTAGACCAATAGAGATATCCCTCTTGGCTTGGTCGGCTCAAGGTATTTCCGCATCCGATTCTGTTTAGGCTAACCTATTTTCACTGACTTTGCACTACTTCACCTTCCAGGAAGCGAAGGCTCCGAACAGAGAGGAACGAACAGAGAGGAACAAGCCTGAGCCGAAACGACCAGGAGTCCGTCAGAGAGGCGAACGGGAATGGTGAGTCAACTTCACTGAGCGGTGCACACACGCACCTTGTGCTACACAAGCACACTAACGGCCCAGTTGGCAACTCGCTTGAGCGGCCGGCAACTCCACAACCCAACCAAAGCGAGCTCTCACTACACCCCCAGTACTCTCCTATCCCCTTCTTTGTCCTGTAGGAATTGGTTTTACACCATACCCGAAAGAGGATTTATGGAGCTCCGATCTTACTCTCAACCATCTGAACAATTTTACCAGCACACCTAAACTTCGTTAGATGCGAGAATAGCCTCCCGAAAATATCAAGCCTGGTGGGGGCTTGAACTCTCGACCCTTGGATTGCGAGGCAAACACTATACCAGTTAGACCAATAGAGATATCCCTCTTGGCCTGGTTGGCTCAAGGTAATATACTGCCATAGAGCCCCTTCGGGGCACACACACTAAGAACGGCATCATTGCTGGGTGGGGGGGGGGGGGGGTACAAATATATTTTGGACCTAAAATCATAACTATTGTATAAATTCAAAAAATCTTTTTTGACCGACGTTCGCATTCACCCAACAAATGTTTGTGTGAAATTTGGTGAAAATCCGTCCAACGGTCTAGGAGTTCAGCGACAGACGGACATCGACGACGACGACAACGACAGATTTTTTTTTCGGGTGGTACCCACTATAAGGGGGGGCGATACCAAACTCTGCTTACGCAGAGTTGATAATCAAAGGTATAAAAGGGTAAATATATTCAAGTTACTTACCTTTCGATATTTACATGTCTTTCTATCCCTATATATTAGACGAGCTTAACACTACCTTTAGTGGTTAAATAAAGTAAATGTGCCATTTTGCCCAAAATCAAAAAGGCATACCCAACCCTGCGATGGGTCACTACTAGTCACTATCACCATTACTATCAACACTACTACTATTATAGTCATCACTACTACTCTCATCATCACTACTACTGTCATCACCATAACTTTCACCATCATCACTACTACTCACCATCATCACTACTTAAAATACCACCAAAAGGAATGTCCCCCACCAACCTCCCGACCAACAACCCAGTAACAATTCCGCAAGAACTAGAACGGAAGCCGGCAGGGACAAAAGGACCCAGCAGCCAGAAAGAAAAATACGCACCCACAGGATCAAAGGAAGCCGACACGGCCGGAAAACAAGAGATCCCAAAGACACTTCGACCAAAGGTGTTATACTCACAACCTTTCGAATATGTTAGGTTCAAACGAAGGGACCAAAGGATCGACCCCAACACGGCCGGTAAACAAAAGGCCCAAAGGCACGTCGACCACAAGTAGTATGTTCCCACATCCAAGACACTCACACAACACACCAACTTCGTTTTCTTCCTTCCACATAACTCCACATATGTATACGTCTCCTCAATCACAGCCTTCTAATATACAAACCACATTAATTTAACAATGAACATTCTTGATGTACCGACTAAGTATGTATTTAATGAAGGTACCAACCATGCATGCAGACTATAGATGTTACTTTCATTGTGTAGGTACGACGGCGATCTAAAGACACCCTTGTCTCCATTCAAACCAATCAGATCGTGATTAGGTCAGTCATGTATTTAATTATGTAGTAACCCTGCCCCCTAATTTTAGACGACGTAAACTATAATACCCGCGTCGTGTGTGTCCACGGTGACTGTGTTGATTAAGAAAGCCCCAGGCCATCCCCAATTTCGTATGCGGGTCTGTGCTTAGGAAATTGTCGTGCCGGACAATATCGTCGTATTAATTTTGCGTGAGTTTGGCTACGGGTCAAACTCGGTACAACCGCCTCAAAATTGTTACCCCATGAAAACCCGCTTTTCTATGTATGCCACCGATCCACAGAAAACTAACCTAACCCTGTGCTTGTACTAATCCATATCTGTTGATTTATATAATTAATAATATCCAAGTTGCATACGATCATCTCCAGAGAAGTGCAGGAAAACTACCTAGTCTCTCTCTCTCCATTATGAGATAGATCGATGTCACTCATGCATTTACCCATTCCTGAGTTAAAGAACAAGTTTTATCCACAATACTCTGCTTAGTGACCGCGTGCCCAGTGGTAACCTTTTGAGCCACCCTGTCCTTTTTTCCTCTCCCCGTAGGCCTACCAACCCAACTTCACAAACCTTCCCCTCGCATGACGCCCATCAGTATGTTTTTATATTCCGTGCCGAGTCAGTTCCGACTCGAACCCCAGTATACAAAGAGTGCAAACCTATTCTGGTATCTCTTTCACGATCCTCTGACCTAAGTAAACCACACCCCCCACCTGAACCGTAGGGGTAGAACGCGCGAGGCTATGCCCCCCTCCCACCCCCTTGAAAGAGGGTATAGGCCATAAAAAATGTCACATCCACCGACCCCAAGCTCAGCTGTTTCGTTTTAGTGCCTAGGATATTATATGAACCAGAAATTGCCCGATCGATATGGATCTGACACAGAGGCACTGCCCATGTCGAATCATATTCCGTGCATTTCAACCAGCTAGGGTTCATTCGCTTTAGTTTAACGACGACTAATACTGTCATTTTATGCATGCATTTCGTTTTCGTAAGTTAAGTATTACTTTTTCCTTCACCATTGTGTTCCTCCTTTTCCGTCTCTTTCCACACCTATTATACATCTAATCAGTCACCCTTCTAGTCCACAGTCCACACTACTCTGTTTTCGTATCTCTGTTGTTTTTATATAAGATTAATTATGACAAATCTGAATACAATCCTCTCCAGAGAGCTCTAGGGAAGCCACCTAGTTTTTCTCTCCATTTAAGAAGATAAACGTATATTACTGAAATGCTAGGTTTTCCAGGTTAAATAGGAATGAAATATCCCCAGGCCACTTTAGGATCAACCTTTCCTGGTACTTGGCGCGGGGTACGAACCTCTGAAGGGAATTTAACCCTCCTAAATACCCACAGGTTTTGAGATGCCTTGGGTGGGGTTCGAACCCTGGTTAGTGACGCACCACCATCACCACCAGGCCCGCGCGCTAACCCACTGTACTACCACGGACGTACTAAAAGTATAGCAACCTTAGTCCGATTTTTAAGAACCAGGTGATAGTCTCGTGGTGTCTTCACGTGATGAGTTTATTGGACTTACCATCTACGACTATTTTACGCTATACCTGACGTCAACTCGGGTAGTACATTATTGTGGTTGCGGGACATTTTCGAGGGCACAACACTACATTCCTTTTTAGTTAGGCTAGTCCCTAGCCTCGTAAGGTCGTTAGGTATCGTAGCCTTTTTACCTTAGCAATCTCAATTCTCTTGGTATAGGGTTCGCGTGACGGGTGCTCCTACTAGCTACCAGGTCACGTTCCCTTACTGCCACCAATGAAATGCTATATGCGAACACAGCCATCGCACCATCAACAATCAGTTGCGAACAAAAATTATTGCTTCCCACCGCTGTCACCAATGTTATGCCCTGTTTTTCTACAGGATTAACTTGGGTAATGTGGGCTCTATCTGACTGGGTATATAAGGCTGCATGCACAATACAAGGTATGAGGAATAGAGAACACAAAATAAACACACGGTAACACGACACACGATCACTTTTATTTAGATAGGTGAATAAAGAGCATAGAAAGATAGTAAGACTCGTACAAAACAAATAATAGAAGGGAACTGATAGCATTAGCGGATCTGGATGGAGCCTAGTCTCCCACTTCCAACGTTCAGGTATACTCTTCTGATCACGGATTTAGTTAGCAAGGTTTATTTTACTGTAAGACCTCAACGTATTTATGTATTCAATTTCACTAATTAGATTTCTTTTTGACAGGTCGCGTGCCCAAGTAGCAGCTCACAGTTAGAATTAGATACGCGTATATTTCTGAACATGGCAATTCTAGTAACCTCAAGGGGGGTACTGATCTAAGATTTATATTCCTATGACAGAAATAAGTAGAACACAAATCAGTGGGCGAACGTTAGATATCACTAGGGTTTTAATATCTGAATAAGGTAATTACGAGAGTCAATGTC
Source organism: Paralithodes platypus (assembly GCA_032716605.1). Classification (NCBI taxonomy): domain Eukaryota; kingdom Metazoa; phylum Arthropoda; class Malacostraca; order Decapoda; family Lithodidae; genus Paralithodes; species Paralithodes platypus. The sequence continues at coordinate 20,078,386 of CM064543.1, read as the reverse complement.
GCCTGTTAATTAATTAACACTGATACGCTTAGTACGTCCCAAATGGAATGGTTAAATATGAGTTACACTGGGCAAGTTATAGCCACTTCATAGAAAAGTTAATAAGTGAATGTCGAACTGGTACTATAACACTTAGTACTAGTAACATGAATCTTGAATAGTATTTGTGGGTCTGGTCCTGGTTATCTTGCTTCTGGTGATGTTGGGGGCTAACGACTGGTTCCTCGGCCGTCCAGGTGGTCCAAAATGTAGGAAGTTCTCAAGTCGGATCTCTTGACGATCGGTGCTGGCTACACACTATATACCCACTAATTTGTGTGAAGGTTATAAGGTGCACGTTGGGACTTGTACATGGACAGCTCTTCTATTTAACTTCTGCCATGGAGTCTGCCGGCTCGGGAATCTCTCAACTCCGGAACAACACAAGGGCAGAGCTAGAGGTTAACTTCAGGGTAGTGACCACTGGTTGGTGTCTAACTTTCAACTGATTTGACTGGGGGCGGGAGCTAGGTTTATAGGCTCGGTTCTGGACCCTGTAGACAATAGGGATCTCGAGTCTTATGGACTTATTTGAGTTCTCAATAGATATGGGGACTAGGTAAGATGGTGATTACTGTTGTGGTACATGGCTATAGGAAGCCTTCAATTTGTGATATAACTGAGCCTTAGTAAAAGGTACTATTTTGGCTATACTGGAAGTATTTATGGGAGGGAGACTGGATCTACTTTGCGGGGAGGACTGGGACAGCTGTGATAGGGGCGTCTCTCTTATATTGCTCAGTCTTCGTTCTATTGCCTAGCTGAGGTGCTAATTTGACTATCCGAGTATGCAAAACAGGTGAATGGGTTATTGTGGGTACAGAGAGGTGAGTAAGGGGGTTAGACATGCATGGTTAGTTCATGGATAGGAAGAATTCCTAGGCTACCTGGCAATGACCCGGAAGTCAAACCAGGGGTCAGGTATACCTCCGCGGGGGTGGGGGTCTCCCTCCTCGGGTGGGTAAAAAAGGGGTAGCCGGGCGCTCTCTCTCTGGGATGGTCGTCCGGCGGCTGTGGCTAGGGGCTTGCCATATCACCAGTGTTTGTAATAACCCTCTGTTTATGAGACAGATGTGGGTCTTCTTAATATCCAAACCGAAGGTGCCTTGGCTAGCTGGTTTTAATCGGTTGGTTGTTAATCGTATGGTTTGCTGTATGTGGTGGAGACTGGTTGCTAACTCTGCCACATTTATCTGGAAGTATGGCAATAGAAGTTAGTTACTGGTGAGGCGGCTAGCCTCGCACCGACGACCATTGGGTGCAGAGTTGTGAATAGGTTGTAAGAGAATAGATGGCATGCAAGGGGTTAGTAAAGTTCTAATGTTGGTCTGGCCTGGTAAGGGAAGGCAGGCTGGATAGGAGTATATATATAAAAGGTTGGAGAGCGTTAGCAACGGAAATATCAAGGATCTTCAAGAGGTATGAGAAAGAGGCTAGGTCGGACAAGAGTCGAGAAGCGCGGGGTATTTTAATGAGAGGGGAGGAGTTCAGGGGGGGCTATAGGGAAATTTGACCCTAAGGTCTCTGGGCGTGGGGATGGCATTAGGCTGCAGTTGATATTGGAGTTTGAAAAGGCAGTGAAAGTACGTTAGCCAAATGCTACCGGGGAGTGCAACTATGGGGTGGTATATGAGTCTGGAAAAGATAGAATTATGTGGACTGTGAGGCTGGGGGGGAAGAAGGAGGTGAACTGTAGGTGTGTGCTTGACTGTGGGTAAAGTGGGGAAAAACATGGTGTATTATTCTTCGTCAGTACGAGGGGTTATGGATACTATTAGTTGGCACGAGCTTTTGCACGTCTAGTTGTCCCTGGGAACTGCGTTTTCTATGAAATATATACCAAGAAAAACGGCAGTTCGTAGGGGTACTTCGTTATTGTTTTGAGGTACTTATGACAGATACTGGTACTAAGGTTATCTATACAATCTGGTTGGGGTAAGAGGTGTAGGACACGAAGCAAATTGGCGTAGTGTGGACTGTGGATACAAAGGAGGTGATTGGAAGAAGTATAACAATTGTGGAGAAGTAACTGGAAAAAGGTGAACATAATGGCGGATAAAGATACTTAACCTAAGGATTGAATACATAGATTTTATGGGCGATGATTCTTCAGAAACTTAGTCTGGCAAGACAAGATATGTTAGGGAATGTTAACATGTGTACATAAACTAAGGATTGAATACATAGATGAACGACGACATTATAGTCGTCGTCCTAATAAGGTGATGAAAACTGGTTGATCTGCACTTGGCACAATACGACATTAGGACGTGCCGCTATGTCGTATCAATACTGGTGGCAGTTAATATTATAGAGACACTAACATTAATACTTAAACTAAGGATTAAATACATAGATTTATGGGGCGATGGGTCTTCAGAAACTTAGTCTGGCAAGACAAGATAGGTTAGGGAATGTTAATATTAATACGTAACCTAAGGATTGAATACATCGATGAACGACGACATTATAGTCGTCGTCCTAATAAGGTGATGAAACCTGGTTGATCTGCACTTGGCACAATACGACACAAGCACAGTGCCGCTATGTCGTATCAATACTGGTGGCAGTTAATATTATAGAGACACTTAGTTACTAGAGGAACAATGCAAGGGGCGACTGAGCACGGGTTACATATATCTATACTCGTCATGGAAATTGATATACGAGGTCTAGGGACAGGCGTGGGTGTTTTAACTTCTAAGATATATAACATCTACTTCTCGGATGTAAGAACATACATAGATATATGGCTGTCTGCTTTGTTGGCATTGGCTCAACCTGGGGACAGGGCATGGGTGTTTTTAATATGAATGTATATTCCTGTTCATCATCAGTGTAGTTAGAAGTGTAGGACACGAGGGGGTAGTGTACGTGAGGTGTGAAAAAATGGTCAGTTTAGAAGGGGTAGGTAGGTGCGGCCTGGAGCTCCTTAGCCCTGCGGGCTTGGGCCTGTCTGAATTGGCTGGCTCGGTCAGCTGGTCCTTTCGTTCTGTGGACCTTTCTTTCGGGTGTTTCTGTGTGGTGTTCGTTCGTGGCTTCTGTGGTGGGCTTCTCGTTCTGGGGCATTTTACTTCCCTCTCCTTCATTATAGGCTCGTCCCCGAGCCTCAAGGGTGAAGTAAAAAAGAAGCATAGTTATGGTGGGTCATTTTGAGGGTATTTAGAAGTTTCCACCAAGCAAGAGAGCGACGGTCAGGTTTCTTTTGTAGGTCAATGTATACTTGTAAGAATGTGTCCTCTGTGTTGTGACGGGCGGTTCCCCGGGCTTGATGTGGGCGTTGTAGACGTAAGTGTCCAGTGTTTTTTTTTACTTTAACCTTTCGTATGAATGGTTTGTAGCTTTCCCCCGCGGGGGTCGGAGTGAGGTGTGTGGGACTGACAGGAGGTCTGTTTAGTGTGGTGAATGGGTTACTAACCGACGGGAGATTAACGTCTGACAACAGAGCTGGGGATGAAGGGGGAACATGAGTCTGGATTTCTTTTGGTTTTCTTGGGCGGTGTTGTAGGCTGGCAAAATCTAGTGAGGCAATGCGCAAGATAGGTTTAGGTAAGGTGTGTGACGGAGGTGTGTGAGAAGGAAGGGGTGTGTGTGTTGTGTGGCTTGGGTCTTTAGTGTCGGAACGGGGTGTTATTTTTATCTCACCGTCTTTAAATCTGATGGGTCTGTTGATTATTCTACCTCGGGCGGTTCTGGTGGGAAGGTAGAAGTTTGTCGTGGGACTTGAGTCGCTCGACGATGTTTTATATTGAGGGGAGGAACGTTTTACGGGTAAAGGACATGTGGGGGTTCTCTCAGGTGTGACTTTGGGGGGGGATTCCTTTGGGGGGGGGGGGGGGTTCGGTGAGATGAGGAGGTTGGTCGATGTGTGGGTGGGGTGGTGGGGATCGTCGAGGGGAAAGGGGCGGATGCGGGGGGGTTAGACGGGTGGGTAGGGAGTGTAGATTTAAGTTGGAGGGTTGGGGGTAGGGACGTGTGTGGGGTGTGTCGTTTGGTGAGGTTGGTGATTTGCTGGTGGTGGAAGTGGGCGGTTTTATGGGTGTTTGGTGGGGGTTGAGAGGGGATGAGGTTGAAGAGGAAGGTATGTGTTTTCTTGCGGGGGTGGGGGTTGTTACTTTTGGACTATAGTTAGAGGGTTTATGGTGTTTAGGGGTGATTATTCGTCTTCTTTCCCTTTGTGGAGGAGAAGTCGACGAAGAAGAGGAGGAGGTTAGTGGTCTGGCAGCCCTACGGAATTTGGTTATCAGGGTGTGTTTCCTGGAGGTTTTAAAAAGTTTTTGTCGTGGGCGTAGGTTGTAGCGTGAGGTTACTGAGGTAGATTGTGTGGTGTGTTTGGGTGTGTACTTGGTTTTGGGTAGGGTGTGTGGTTTTCTTAGTGTGGTGCCTGGGGAAGGTATGTCAGGGCTAGACGGCAGAGTTTCTGTTGTGCTCGGGGTTGTGGGGGGAGGCTTTCGTATTTGGATAAGGGGGGGAGGTACTTGATTATCAGAAGTGAACGAAGGTGTCATGGTGGAAGAGGGTGTGATAGTGGGGGCTTGGGGTTTGTGGAGGTTAGTTCGGGGGGTATGTTGAGGAATGATCTGTCTGTTCGGTGTCGGAGGGCTTAGGTCCTTAGGGGTTTGTGTGGGGATTTTCATAGCTGGAGTGTATGGTGTAATAGGGGTGTTTAATTCTGGTTCAGCCGTGTGGGGTGGGCTATTGTCTTGTGGTTGGAGTGGTTTAAATGCTCGGACGAATCTAGTTCGGAACGTGCGAGTCACGCCGTGATAGTCGATGGTGACTTGATAGGCGTTTGGGACTTGTGTGATGGTGTAGGGCCCGACATAGCGAGGGCCTAACTTGTTGGTGATAGGGAGGTTGGCTACCATTACGGTGCCATGGATGGCGAAAGGGTTTTTGTCATTGGTGTTATCAGTTTTGGTGTCCTGACAGGTTTGGGCGGTATGGAGGGTGGTTTGCAGATGTTGCAATGGGTCAATTGTGGAGGTGGTGGAGGGAAGGTGAGCGTGGTGGTGGAACGGCAGTAACAGGGGGGGTATGCCGTAAACACGTTCTTGAGGGGAAATACCGTCTTCTCGGGGACAGGTGTTCATGCCCCATTGTATCATTTTTAGTTGTGATGGCCAGTCTGTGGTGTTAAAAGCAATCATTTTTGTTCGCAACTGATTGTTGATGGTGCGATGGCTGCGTTCGCATATAGCATTTCCTTGAGGCCAGTATGGGGATGAGTGTTTAATCTTAATGCCACATTGTTGGGTTAACTGTTGCCAAACGTGTCCACTAAACTCGGGGGCATTGTCGGATAGAAGAGCAAGGGGCAGACCGAATATAGGGAATACTTCTGTGGGAAGCAGTGTGGCGACTGTGGTGGCTGTGTGGTCTTTAGCTGGGCAGGCTATTAAAAATTTGGAATAGACGTCCACAAATGTGACGATATAGCGCTTGCCAGCATAAGGAGGGAACGGGCCCATGATGTCGAGGGATAGGACTTGGAACGGTTTGGTAGCCGACAAGGTACCAGCTGGGCCTGGGGTGCGTGATCTATCCTTTCCCAATAAACACGGTTTGCAGGATTCTGTCACTCGTTGTGCAATTTTGGAGGGGTTGGGGGTCCAGTATTGGTCTGTGAAGATTTTTAACATCTTCTTTTGTCCAAGGTGTATGCCGTTTCCCTCGTGGATGGCAATCATGTAGTCATGGGCAATGGTGGGGTCCAAGATTATGTGACCAGTGTCTGTGGCAAGTTGATCTCCCCAGCGAGTCAGTCCCCTGAAGACATTTAATGGTATCCAGGGGGGTCTGATTCTTGCTTCCCAAGATTGAATTAGGGAGGGGGCTGAGGGGGCATTATGTCGGGGGGTGGGGGTAGATACCAACTCAGTGTTTTGTAAGGCGGCTAGGTTGGTGGGGGGGTCTTTTGGTACTGGCAAATGTGACAGGGCGTCTGCATTGGTATGGAGTTTGCCTGGATGATATTGTATGGTAAAGTCGTAGTCCTCTAGTGTCTCCCTCCAACGTACCAAAATGGCTGAGTTGGGTTCGCACCTACGCAGCCATTGTAAAGATTGATGGTCGGTAATTATGTCGAGTTTTGTGCCCAACACAAATGACCGGAAGTGGCTGAGTGCCCAAATGATCCCTAAGCACTCTCTCTTGGTGGCTGCGTAATTCTGTTGTGTTTGGGTGAGGGTGGAGCTGGCATACGCTATCACATGTTCCTCTCCGTCTCTGACTTGAGCTAAAACTGCACCCATGGCGTACAGAGATACGTCAGTATAAAGACGGAAAGGTTTTTGGTAGTCAGGGAAAGCGACAATCGGGGCTTGGATTAGCTTTTGCTTCAAGTGTTAAACTCGAGGTCTCTTTCAGGTGTCCAGGTGAACGGGGTGTCTTTGTGGGTGAGTTGGTGGAGGCGTCTGGCTATGGTGGCAAAGTTGGGGACGAAACGTCTGTAGTATGTGGCTAAACCTAGAAACGAACGTACTCCTTTAACAGTGGTGGGTGGGGGTTGGTTTTGTATGGATTGAAGTTTCTTTGGGTCTGGCACAATACCATGTTCAGATATCACGTGTCCGAGGAAATCTACCTTATTCCGGGCATCTCGCACTTTGAGGGTTTTAATTTCAACCCGGCAGCTCGGATTCTTTGAAGGACTTGTCTCAACCTGAGGAGGCGTTCTTCCCAGGTTGGTTACTACACAATAATATCGTCCAGATAGGCTAGGCAGGTTTCTCAGGTTAGGCCATGTAATACCGCTTCCATCAAACGGGAGAAAGTGGCGGGTCCGTTACAGAGGCCAAAAGGTAGAACGTTAAATTCATAGTGATGGCCACCACTAGTGGAAAATGCTGTTTTCTTTTGGTCCTCGGCCTTGATAGGCACTTGCCAATACCCTGCTTGCAAGTCGAGGGTAGTGAACCATTTGGATCCGTGTAGGGAGTCAAGGGAATCGTCTATTCGGGGTATGGGTGTAGCGTCTTTAATGGTTACGTCATTTAACCTCCTGTAATCGATGCAAAAACGGGTTGTCCCATCTTTCTTTTTGACTAAGACAACAGGGGAAGACCAGGGGCTAATGGACGGGGTGGCAATCCCGGCCTCTAACATTTCCTGGACTTGGCGTTCCTCTTCCTGACGTTGTATGGGGTTCTTTCTACGGGATGGTTGTCGTATGGGGGGGCCTGTGGTGTTAATGATGTGTTGTTCTACATCAGTCTGTCCAATTTCGGTGGGTTGTTGGGCAAACACGTCACTGAATTCCAGCAGTAGGTCGTACATGCCGTTCTTTTGGTGGTCAGATAATGTCTCAGGGAGGGGGGCAATTGGAGGCTGGTAGGGGTGTCGTTAAAATCTATGGGGAGTCATCGAAAGTTTCGAGGTCTCCTATAATGAGACCTTTTGGTAGTGTCAGGGATTCCTCTGAGATATTTGCCACGAGAATGTGGTTGATGCGAGCGGAAATGATGGCGGGTTGTAAGAGGCAACGATGGGATTGGGGGACGTGGTAGTGGGGGAAAATATCATGTGCGTTTGGGGTATGGGCCGCAGGTTCACCCATTTTTGATGGTGGGGGGGAATTTGGCATTTATCCTGAACTACAGCTGGGCTAATGATGGTGGGGAGTTGACTGGCGAGCAGGTGCTTGCTACTTATGAGGGGGGCAAGGTCGCTTTGGGTGGGGTCACGCGTGGGGGGGGGTTTAACGGCGCGTGTGGGAGGATCAGTGGGGCGTGGTGTGAGGGGGTTAGAAAACGGGAGTTGTTGGAGGGACTGCGGAGGGTGGGGGAAGCGTGAGATATAGAAGATGGGTTATTGTTGGAGGACTGATGTAAGGATATGTGGTGGTTAGAAGGAATTTGGGGAGCGTTGTCGGTGGCAGTGACGGTTTGTTTGGAGTTTATAAGGATTTTGGTGGTTTAGTTTGTCATGAGAGGGCGAGTCAAGTGTGGGGTTGTGAAGTTTTCTAGGGGTGTGAATTGTGTGGGGTGGAAGGGAGCTACTGACGGAAAACTGTCACAAGGGGATTGGGGTGGGTGTGGACTAGCTGGGCATTTCTGAGGGCATGGTGGGAACATGGTTGTGTCTCATCGGTCGGCACGCGTGAGGGGGGGATTAACTGCGCGTGCGGGCGGTTCAGAGTGGTGGGAGGTGAGCGAGTTAGAAAACGGAATTTGTTGGGGGGACTGCGGAGGGTTGGTGGGAAAAAGTTAGGTGTAGAACATGGGTTATTGGTGTAGGACTGGTGTATTGATGTGGTGTTGTTAACAGGACGAATGTGGGGAACTTTTTTGGTGGCAGTCAAGGTCTGGTTAAAAGTGATGTGGGGCGGGTGGGTTTGTTTGTCATGAGAGGGTGAGTCAAGTGTGGGGTTGTGAATTTTTTTAGGGGTGGAATTGTGTGGAGGGCAAGGGAGCTACTGACGGAAAATTGTCACAAGGGAATTGTTGTGGGTTGTGGGATAGCTGAACATTTCTGGGGGCATGGGGGAAATTTTGTTGGGTACATTGATCGGCATTTTCCCTGGAAACATGTGTACATAAACATTGGATGGAATTATGGTTACATATATCAGAGTCTGTCCTGAAACATGGGAGGATTTATCCGGACAGAATGGAGGGGATTACCGAGAGGGAGTTGCTTGGACTTGTCTTCTTTCGTTTGTTGAGGCATTTGGTTACTGAATGGGGTGAGATTTTGAGGGGACTCAGGGCAAGGGGGGGATTTAGGAGTCACCTTAGTGCTAGCTGCAACTTGGTAACCCTGACTCAGGGTTTGTTGAGGGGAAAGTTTTTTTTTTTTTTTTGTGAATGGGTTTCTGCGTGATGGGTTTGTCAGAGGCCTTTGGGTTGGAATTTTTTTGAATTATATCAGCCTTTGGCCGGCAGTCGACCTGGGCCTGGAGTTTTTTGAAGGAGGTCAAGTCCAAGGAAACCATCATAATGTTACAGTTGGAGGAAAATACTGTGAATGTGTGATAACAACCGAGCATGGGGGCAGGAGTGGTTACTGATAGGGGTAAAGTGTCTCCTAGGAGATTTAAGTAAGTATCAGCAGCTGAGATTAGTTCTGCTTTGGTGGTTAACAACGGGCCAAATAGTCGTGGTGTAGATCATAGTAATTTTTGAACAAACATGACTTGGCAAGCTCCCCGTGTCGATTAACAAGCGGACAGGAATGTCCTTGATTTTGGCCATGTAATAAATTGGGGCAGTGCGGTCAGTTATGGCGTCCCCCGCCGAGGCCATCTTGGGCGGGGGGTACTTTAAAAATCCTGGGAATCGGTATCTACCTCCTCCAGGGTTTCCTCAGTATCCTCTGAGGTCATGTTAGGGGCTATTTCTCCAGTGTGTCTTTCTTCCAATCGCTTCCTCTTGTCCCAACTCCTCTTCATTTACAGAAATGCGAGGAGTAAAGGGGCGAGGTTTGGCAGAGTCACGAATTTGATGGAAAGCACACTGAGCATTACAGGCTGGGAATCATAGGGGTTGATAATTACTAAGGTAGGGTTTTTACTTTGGTAGGTGTTGTCGTTCCTGTTCCGGTTGAAGATTCTGCGTGGCTGGGTAGGTTGGAACCGTGGTCTACTGGGTTGGGCTTTCCGGAAGGGTAGGTGGGTCTGTTGTGGAAGGATGAGGCTGGATAGGCATTCTTGGAGTTTTGGTGGTCGGGTTGCTGCGGATGCGTGGGAAACCTCTTGATTGCAGCGATTTGGGTGGGTGCTTCTGTGCGCACGGCCAAAAATACGTCGGATCGTGATGAGATCTTTTTGGTATCCGACGAAATCGTGCACACGGAAATGGTCTTTTTACTGCTGAGGCAATATAGACAAAAGGTTGACCAGAATTTGCTGTTCTTGTTGGATTCTGGTCAACGTGGGGAAAGAAACTTTTATGTGTTGGGCAATCTTATTCACTGTGGCATCTAAATCGCCTTCGAATTTAGTGTCTTGGATACGGGTGTGGGCCACGAAAACGCCCAACGAAGGCTTAATGGCTTCTATCACTATTGGGCAAAATTCGTCCCAGGTGAGAGCAGGGTGCACTTGATAGGCAACCAGGGAAACGGCTTTTCCCAGGTGCGTTAATGTTACGGCTATTTTTTTTCTGCGTCCGTGGTATAAACTAGGTCAAGTACGGGTTTCACTATGTCCATGAATGTTTCGATCTCATAAGTTTCCTCCATCATAATGGGGGATGGGAATGTGAGAACGGTGCGCCATGATGTTATCGTGTTCTGGCTGTTCCAAACTTGCAATGTAATGCAACCTTTTATCCGAATCAAGAACCACCGCTGCCGCCAATGTTATGCTAGGTTTTTCCAGGTTAAATAGGAATGAAATATCCCCAGGCCCACTTTAGGATCAACCTTTCCTGGTACCTGGCGCGGGGTACGAACCTCTGAAGGGATTTAACCCTCCTAAATACCCACAGGTTTTGAGATGCCTTGGGTGGGGTTCGAACCCTGGTTAGTGACGCACCACCATCACCACCAGGCCCGCGTGCTAACCCCACTGTACTACCACGGATGTACTAAAAGTATAGCACCTTAGTCCGATTTTTAAGAACCAGGTGATAGTCCTCGTGGTGTCTTCACGTGATGAGTTTATTGGACTTACCATCTACGACTATTTTACGCTATACCTGACGTCAACTCGGGTAGTACATTATTGTGGTTGCGGGACATTTTCGAGGGCACAACAATTACCCCATGCTCCAGGATTCGTTCTAGCACCTAAGTAGTTTACAATTGAACTTGAGTTATTCAACCAGGTTCTATACTTTTATATTAACGACGGCAAAAATACCGTCCAATTCATGCATGTCACTTTTTCCTAAGTTAACTCTCATTAATCCACCAATACTTTGCATAGTAACAAGCATGCTCAGGTAACCTTTTATCCACCCTGTCGTTTTTCCATACCAACCCGAGCTTAATAACTCCCTCTAAAAAGGACGCCATCAGGATGTTAATTTGTGCCGAGCAAAGTCATTTTCTCAAGCTTCCGTAAGCAGAGAGTACAAACCTATTTTGTACCTCCTTTAACTATCCCCTAACCTAACTAACCACCCCTACAACCTGGGGCAGTGAATTAATGCGCGCGAGGCTAACCCCCCCTTTCCTCCCCTCGAAGAGGCCCAGCATCTCCACCTCGCGTAGGACTACCGACATCCTCATGCCCGCCAAATTCTTGCTAGAAACTCCGGGTATTTACAACCCATACCAACCTCCAAGTTTTCGATTCCAGCCTAAATCCTATTCCTATCCCGTTCCTATCTAACCCCCAAGTCCCCCTTAACCCGTCTTAGACTCCTAATAGCATTTCAGCTAGCTCAGAGGAGGATCCTAGAGATAATATTAACATAGGCTGCCTTACCGCTTGAGTCCAAAGGCGCTGGACAAACTATTTTTTTTTATTTCCCCAACATCCTCCTCTCCACTCATATTAATAATTTGTCTTAGAGTAAATGTAAAAAAAAAAAAAGTAAATCATATTGCAGCCTACATGCTAACTTTATAATAGACCTTTAATGCTACCCTCTTCAACCAAGGGATTAAATTAACTTGTATTCCCCTCCGACATCCAAAAGTTAGACAAAGGGACCCCCCTCTGCCCCCCTCCATATATATAGTCCCGCGCCAAAAACAAACCAGTTCGGGAAGATATACCTCACATAACGGAAGTGCCGCATTTGTGGATATATTACCCAGCTCCGCCCTCAGGATATACAGTGATTTTCGATGTTCGCGATCTAAGTGCATCCGTGAGGGAATGAATCAATCCTTGAAAAATATATTGTTGCAACTGGAAACCAGAGGCAAGATTATATCTTTCAACAACCGATTCATAAATTCTTTTTGATTGTCTCATAAACGTATTGTCAGCCGGTTCGCCACTACTTTGGGTTTAAGAGCAATCATAACTCATAACCGGTCCCAGGTAGAAAGATCTGGTTATGTTAGAAGGGATTACGCGAGTTTAGGAGAGACTCGACGAGAAGATTCCTGGGCAAACAATTGTCTGTTTGACCGAAAGGCGAGAAGCCGTTTGCACGTCTGAATCTCCTCATAAGGCCAGAATTAGTAAGAAAAGTCGTTCTGTCCCGACTGTCTTACGTTATTTCGATCCAGTGTTTTCTCTGGCTAGGCCGATGACAGAGGCATTTAAGGCTTACAGTAGGAGTCCCATAACGACGTGGCAGCAACGGCTAGACAAATTAGCCCAACTGTAAACCTTCTCT